>CM065744.1:28814678-28834678 GCA_033310375.1 Conus canariensis | reverse complement strand
GATGATCAATAGAACCCGAGCATTACTTGGACACAGTCTGTGGCGCTGTTCTATAGAACCCGAACATTGCTTGGACAGTCTGTGGCGCTGTTCTACAGAACCCGAACATTGCTTGGACAGTCTGTGGCGCTGTTCTATAGAACCCGAACATTGCTTGGACAGTCTGTGGCGCTGTTCTATAGAACCCCAGCATGGCTTAGACAGTCTGTGGCGCTGTTCTATAGAACCTGAGCATTGCTTGGACAGTCTGTGACGCTGTTCTATAGAACCCCAGCATGGCTTAGACAGTCTGTGGCGCTGTTCTATAGAACCTGAGCATTGCTTGGACAGTCTGTGACGCTGTTCTATAGAACCCCAGCATGGCTTGGACAGTCTGTGGCGCTGTTCTATAGAACCCCAGCATTGCTTGGACACAGTCTGTGGCGCTGTTCTATAGAACCCCAGCATTGCTTGGACAGTCTGTGGCGCTGTTCTATAGAACCCGGGCATTGCTTGGACAGTCTGTGGCGCTGTTCTGTAGAACCCCAGCATTGCTTGGACAGTCTGTGGCGCTGTTCTGTAGAACCCCAGCATTGCTTGGACAGTCTGTGGCGCTGTTCTATAGAACCTGGGCATTGCTTGGACAGTCTGTGGCGCTGTTCTGTTGAACCCCAGCATTGCTTGGACAGTCTGTGGCGCTGTTCTACAGAACCCCAGCATTGCTTGGACACAGTCTGTGGCGCTGTTCTATAGAACCCCAGCATTGCTTGAACCGTCTGTGGCGCTGTTCTATAGAACCCGAACATTGCTTGGACACAGTCTGTGGTGATGATCAATAGAACCTGAGCATTGCTTGGACACAGTCTGTGGTGCTGTTCTATAGAACCCGAACATTGCTTGGACACAGTCTGTGGTGATGATCAATAGAACCCGAGCATTGCTTGGACACAGTCTGTGGCGCTGTTCTATAGAACCCGAACATTGCTTGGACACAGTCTGTGGTGCTGTTCTATAGAACCCGAACATTGCTTGGACACAGTCTGTGGTGATGATCAATAGAACCCGAGCATTGCTTGGACACAGTCTGTAGCGCTGTTCTATAGAACCCGGGCATTGCTTGGACACAGTCTGTGGTGCTGATCAGTAGAACCCGAGCATTGTTCAGATGCAGGGCTGGATGAGTGAACAGTGAGAGTCCCATTCAACTTATGCGGATCAAACTGGACAAGTCTGGAGTTATCTACCAAATAGATTGTTGTGACTGTGAAGAGAACTATGTTGGGGAAACTGAGAGAAACCTTCGAAAACGCTTGACAGAACACAAAAGGTTATCATCACCAGTAGGCGCCCACCTACACGCCCAGCAACATAGTTCGAATGCGACATCAGCGTTCTTGACCGTGACAATAGATGGTTTCAGCCTGGGGTGAAGGAGGCTATACATATTGCCGCCAACAACCCCACACTCAACCGGGACCGGGGCAGACACACTTTGCCATCGGTGTACAGCACCCTCATTGTTCAGTCACATGACCAGGGTTCGACTCGTGGTCGTGTGCACTGAACTCCTGTTCACTCAGTAGCAACACCACCGCTGACGAAGACGGACGGAGGTCTGTCGAAAGCTCCAAGTAAGTGCTTATTTTCCAGCTGAGTGACCTGTCTAAATCCGGTAGTCATTATGCGGATTACTCCTTTTGTGGAACGGTTTTTGAAAAAAAAATACTGAAAACGATGACGCCAATGCTCAAAGAAAGCATGTGGCAGTTTGGTCGTTGCCAGTCCTCTGATAACAAACTCATAGCAGAGACTTTAGTGGAAGGATATTCTGGCAATAGATTGATTTAGAGACTTTTTAGTTCCAGTTTCATCACAGAGGTGTCACTGCGTGCAGACTAGTCCATATACACTACACCACATCCGCTAAGTTTTGAGACCTCACTGCGCATGAATGTATGAATGACTAAGACAAGAGAATTTAAGACAAGGGTCTCGTGGCTACGACTCAGCAGTTGTCTGACCTACACGTTAGCCCAACGTGCTGGTCAGACCTTCAGACTGAGAGACCATTTATGTTTGGTGATTATGGACGAATCAGTGAATGAAACAGACAATTATATTACTGAGGTAATCATCATTGTAACATCATCGTAATGTGCGTGAAAAGTGTATATCAAACAAATAATTAGACAGTGCTAATTATGTACAGGCAATGAGAGACAACGTTTTGTAAATCAACTCTTTCAGATAAAGGGATCTATCTGCCTTAATCCTCAGATGCTCTCCCCATCATTCCTTGACTCACTCCCCGCTCAGAGGCATAGACGTCAGGCCACAAGAATTGCGTACGGCATTTTTGTTTGTTTGTTTTTGCTGTCCCAATTTCTGTGCCACCTCAGTGGCAGTGCAGCCACCCGCTCATTCCGACACGTAGCCACAGCCCGGCCCAGCCCGCCACAGCCCGGCACCGGCAATCCACAGGGAGCAGTCAGTGTCAAGTCATCAAGAGGCAACCCACCGGAGGAGACACTGCGCTGCTACCGAGTCTCTTCGGTGGTGTTCAGTGACGCCTGTTCTGATCTAACATACGCAGGACACCACCTACTAAGCCCCCTACCGACGACAATAATTGCTTAGTCGCGGAGCTGGCGTGAGAGAGCTCTCCTTCTGGAGGGCGTCACCACGTCCGTCCAACGACAGCCCCCATGGACTCGCCGATACCTGTGACCCCGACAAAATCAAACCGAGGCCACAGACGTGGAAAGGACATCGAAACTGAGGTCACCATGAGAGCAGGGCATGAAGGGCCGCAGAATTTGAGACATTTTTTTGTTATGCTGATCGATGAGAATGAGGATGATTAAGATGATGCTACGGATTTCCATTTCGGTCTGAGACTGCATGACAGGGCTGTACTCTACGCTTCCTTTCATAATATATCCCGGCGTCATCCAGCCCGAGAGATACAGACACCTGCAGTGTTGGTCAGGAAATTTGAGCAGTACTCTCAGAGACGCATCCATTAAGTGGATGGAACTCGGCTGTGTGGTTCTAGCCTTCTCAAGTGAGCGTACGGCATGTTGATAAACAGCGTGGTGGTGTGTACATCCCTGTACGTTGCTGCTGCTGCTGAGTGGGAATTGTACGGAGACAGTGAGAAGATCGAAGAATTGTCAATCCCGATGAAGTGAAAGTTTTAGTTTCCGATTCATGAAGTCGTCACTAATCCATTTAAGTGACATCGTATCTGCTAACTAACAAAGCCAAACGCGTGGCATGTCAAGCCAAATGAACAAGAACGGTGAATGAATGAACAACAAACGAGGTGGTAAGAGGGTTCCGTGGAGGAGGCTTAGCAGATTCCAGATCAACCCAACGTGCTAGACAGGCCTTCAACCAAAGACACCATACCTTATAGTCTGGTAAGCTTTCACTGCTTTTTCCATTGTATCTGGCTAATAAACAGTTTGCCTTTGATTTGAGTACAATGAATGATGCCTGGCCATCGTGAGATCAGTTCTAGCAAACAGTGCTGAATGACGGTGATGATTTTCTTTCCTTCTTTGACAGGTTCTTAGAGTGAATAATGTTTTTTTTGGTCACATTTTTGACAGGTACGTGGTTTTATCTGATTCCGTGATAGGTTTAAAGTATTGATCATGGTTTCTTTCCCACTCGCTGACAGGTTCAGAGTGCTGACCGTGATCTTCTTGACCAGTTCTGACTGGTTCACTGTCGCTGATGATTCCCTTGTCATTCTGTGACCGGTTCGCCTGTTGAAGTGGATTCTCTTCTCATGTCTTGTCAGGTTCAGAGCGTTGGAATGATTCTTAACTCCTTCTGTCACACATTCATGGTGTTTATGGTGAAGATCTGATCATTTCCTGGCTGGTCTGGTAGTAATGCATGAGACGATTCTTGACTGATTCTGTGACAGGTTCAGAGGGTTTATGGTGAAGAGATCATCATTATCATTTCCTGACAGGTTTAGTAGTAACGATGATTCTGGACTAATTCTATGACAGGTCCAGGCAGGGAGTTGATGATGACTCACTCTTCACGCCCTCGGAAGTTCAGAGTGATGCTGGAGAATCCTCTGTCGTTCTGTGACAGGTAACGTGGGCCTGGTGATGGGGATTGTTGCTGTCTGTCTGCTGCTGGGGGCGGCGCTCACCGCCTTGGCATTACGACGGCAAAAACTCAAGACACAAAGTAAGATGTCATGTCATGATGTGCCGGTGCAGAGCTCCCTGCTTAACAACGCTTAAGTGTCGAGGACAGCCGTTTGGGGACCACCATCTTAACCTTGGTATAATAACTTAGGTCATGGTGGGATTCAAAGACCCCAGCCGGCCCCAGCCTACCATGTGTTGCGATGAATGCCATGGCGGTGTCCCCTACCCAGTACTGCTGGATGTGTCCTGGTGCTGGTTCTTAAACAGTGTTATCTGAAGGCTTCTTAGGGCTGGCTTCTACGCACTGTTGTTGGGGGTGCCCAGACTTCGCTCTTGCCCAGTGTTACTGGGTGGGTCTTGGTTTCCAAACAAAGTTCCAGGCGGTTCTTCAGTTGACATAGACTGGCATGGGTCAAGATATAGATGTGGTATGGGTCAAGATATGAATTTAGTATGGGTCAAGATATAGATGTGGTATGGGTCAAAATATAGATTTGGTATGGGTCAAGATATAAATTTAGTATGGGTCAAGATATAGATTTGGTACGGGTTAAGGTATAGATTTAGTATGGGTCAAGATATAGGTTTATCTGTCGTGTTTGTGACAGGACGTTCAGGTTGAACTGAAGGGAGAGTCATATGGAAATGATTGCAGTGTGATAACACTCCTCATTGTTGAAGGAGTACACACACACACGCACGCACGCACGCACGCACGCACGCACGTACGCACGCACGCACCACACACACACACACACACACACACACACACACACACACACACACACACAACCACTGCGGCTGACGGGAAAGTCACCAATCCGTGCAGTCAGAGAACAGGTAAATGTTCCATGAAAATTTGAAGCAAATGAATAAGACAGTAGATGAAAGTTGGTCTCGCCAGTTGCTGGGCAAAGGAAACTACTCCAAAGAGAGAAAACTGGAAAAAGGCATGAAATGCAAACTTTGGAGAGAGAGAGAGAGGGAGAGGGAGCTTGCAGTATACGCGCCATGTAAGTATATACATAACCTCTTTTCCTTTTTCTATAATCTTCGCCTTTGATGCAGACAAGACAAATACTGTTTTCTGAAAATAAAGATCAGAAATAAGACCTTGTCAAACTGATCTTGTCACCATAGATTTTTTTTTTTGCAGCGCACCAGAAACCGTAATATGCTATAGTAGGGATGATATGGGGATTTTCATCTCATATAACGAGAATCCCACCATGGTCATCCAACGAGAATAATCTGCAGTTCCTCAGAGTTGCCTGGAGCAAGGTTAAACTTAATGCCAGGCGCTGCACCAAGGAGTACTGGACAGAGCTAAGCGAGGGGATACAGACAGCCGCTGAAAGAGGCAACATCAGAGGGATGTATGACAGCATCAGGAAGGCACTGGGACCAATGCAGAACAAGACGGCTCCCCTCAAAATCCTCCACTGGAGAAGTAATCAATGATCCCAGCCAGAAGATGGAAAGATGGGTGGAGCACTACTCCGACCTCTGCTCCAGAGAGAGCACAGTGACGTCCCCACCCAGCCCTTGACGCCATCAAGTGCATGCCAGTCATGGAAGAGCTTGACGTAGAGCCGACCGTGGAGAACTCAGCAAGGCCATTGACAGCCTGGCATCAGGCAAGGCGCCTGGCAATGATGGCGTTCCTCCAGACCTCATCAAACACTGCAAGACTACCCTTCTGCACCCTTTGCACGCAGTTCTCTGTCAGTGCTGGAATGAGGGAGCTGTGCTGCAGGACACGAAGGATGCCAAGATTGTCACCCTGTACAAAAACAAGGGCGAGAGGAGCGACTGCAATAACTACAGAAGCATCTCTTTTCTTAGCATCGTCGGCAAAGTCTACGCTCGGGTCCTCCTCATCCGCCTGCAGAAGCTGGTTGAACGTGTCTACCCGGAATCACAGTGTGTCTTTCGAGCAGAGAGGCCCACGGTAGACATGGTCTTCTCCTTTCGCCAACTCCAGGAGAACTGCAGAGAGCAGCGGATGCCCCTGTATGTTGCATTCATCGACCTCACCAAGGCCTTCGACCTAGTCAGCAGAGATGGTCTTTTCAAGGCTTTTCGAAAAATCGGCTGCCTCCCCCCCCCCCCCCCCCCCCCCCTCCCCCCCCCTCCACACCCACACCCCCTCCGCTTCTCCCCCAAACTGCACAGCTTAATTGAGTCCTTCCACTCTGATATGAAATGGACTGTGCAGTTTAATGGCAACCTCTCCAAGCCCTTTGACATACGCAGTGGAGTCAAACAAGGCTGCGTCCTTACCCCCATCCTCTTTGGGATTTTTTTTTTTTTTTTCTCTCCTCCTGAGGCATGCATTCAGCATAGCGCAAGAGGGGACCTACCTGCGGACCAGATCAGATGGCAGGCTTTTCAGTCTTGCCCACCTAAGAGCAAGGACAAAGGTCCGCAAAACCCTCATCAGAGATATGCTGTTTGCCGATGCTGCTGCTGTTGCGACCACACCCAGCGGGAATTGCAGTTGCTGATGGACCGCTTCTCCCAGGCCTGCAAAGACTTTGGTCTGACTCTCAGCCTAAAGAAGACAAATGTCCTGGGTCAGGACACGCCGTCACCACCAGCCTTCACCATTGATGACTACAGGCTTGATGCCATCCGCCAATTCACTTACCTTGGGTCCACCATCACTGATAACCTCTCCCTTGACACTGAGATCGACAAGAAGATCGGGAAGGCAGCCACAACACTTGCTCGCCTTACAAAAAGTGTGAACAAATCCCAAGCTGACCACAAAGACAAAGATGGCTGTGTATAACGCCTGCGTTCTCAGCACCTTGCTGAATGGCAGTGAGACATGGACCACGCATGCTCGCCAGGAGAAAAGGCTCAATTTCTTCCACCTCAGAAGTTTCCAGCGTATACTCGGCATATACTGGCAAGACAGGGTGACCAACACTGAAGTCCTGTCTCGCGCTGGCCTCCCTACCATGTATACCCTGCTGAGAAAGCGTCGGTTGCGTTGGCTGGGCCACTTTCGTCGCATCAAGGATGGTCACATCCCAAAAGACGTCCTCTATGGAGAGCTTGCCGCAGGGCAGAGAAGCATTGGCCACCCATAGCTGAGATACAAAGACGTTTGCGATGAAGCTCGAAGGCGCTTGAGATCAACACTGAATCCTGGGAGGACCTCGCAGCAGACCGCAACAGCTGGAGAAGCACTCAAGAAACAGCTGCTGATTTGCGAAAACATGACAGCTGCTGCAGCAAAAAGCGAGCCCGCAGAAAGGGTATGACAGCCAACAAACCAGTGTCAACATACGAATGTGACCGCTGCGACAGAGACTGCCACTTTCCCATCGGTTTCTGCAGCCACAGGCGACGCTGCCCGGGTCAAGCAGATAGCCCAGACAGCTAAATATTAGGTCGGATAAACTCTATCCACGGTCAGCTACAATCGACGGAGGCCTGCTACTACTATAACCAAGTTAGAGGGTTTACAGCCAGATTCAATTTCTTGATATGATGGATGGCAGCGTTCCTTAGGATTTCACATCTGATTGACAGATTTCTGAGTCTCACGGGAATCCCGCCCAGACAGTTTGAAGCAAATGGAGTCTTTAGTGTCTGAACTTGCCACAACGGATTGCACGTGCAGTTGAAGTTCTCACACGTCAACTAAACAAACAAGGGTTTTAGTAAACTGGCGGTATCAAGGTTAAGTGGAGGGGGGGGGGGGGGGGGGGGGGAGGGGGTTAGTGGACAGGGGTGGGGGTGGGGAGGGGATATGTAAGTAAGGATGTGTGGGTAGGATTGCGATGTATACGGTTTTGTCATTTTCATTTTGTTCCAGAACACGGAGAAGTCTTGACCAACAGGTAACCTCTTCCTTCTCCCTTCCTCCTTCCCTCTCTTAGTCTCTGTCTCTCTCTGTCTGTCTGTCTCTCTCCCCCCCTCCCCCCCCCCCCCCCAAAAAAAAAAAATCTGTCCTTTTCTTCTTTTTTTAAATTCTTTCCTGTTCTACTTCACGTGTGTTGTACTGGGTCTTCTGCAAGACAAACAATTGCTTATAAACTGTGTGGGGATTGCTACACTCGCTCTGTCTGTCTGTCTGTTTGTCTGTCTGTCGTTCTGTCTGACTGTCTCTCCTCTCTCCCCTCTCCCTCCCTCCCCCCTCCCCCCCCTCTCTCTCTCTCTCCCATTTATTATCCACATGTCTGTTTCACTATTCTGTAGTGTATGTTATAGTATTTTACAAACTTAGAAATATGAGAACCAACTTTATTTGTTCATTCGTAATAATTGTTTGGTGATATTTGCGAAAACAGCTTTGAAAAAAACTGACAAAAAGAACATAATTAACAGTGTTTTGTTTTTATCTATTTTGTTCTCTTTGTATAAGCAGCACATTATCAGAGTGAGAGCGTCAGCACACCACACATTAGAATAGAAACAACTCCAGACACTTTGTATTAAACGCCAAAACACTACAATTAGCAATATTATATCCATTTGTGAGAGAGCATACAGGCTACGCATGATGTGTGAGAGACTGGTTTAAAGAAAAGGAGAGAGAGAGAGAGAGAGAAGTGGAAATTGCTTTTCCTTTTTTTTCTGCTTTTTTTTGTGTGTGCAGATGAAGAGGACAGTGTGAAGCACCAAAAAATGAAGAGGTGGATTTCGGCCCTAGGGGGAAAAAAGTCACCGCCTTAGGTGCTCCATTGATCCGATAATCCATGCCACTAAAAATGAAAAATAAGAATAAAATAAAAAATCTAGAAAAAGAGGGGGTTAGTTACCGCCAAGGACACAAACAAAATACAGGACAAAACAAAATGGGCATGTTGATTTTGCGCCGACTATGAGAAGATAAGTGGTTTCTCATTCTTCGTTTTCACTGTCCTAAACGTTATTTGTTTTTGCCTGAAGAAGACCCAAGAGGTCGAAATGCATTGTGTTTTGTCCTGTACTTTGTTCGTCTGTGTCCTTGGCGGTAACTAACCCCCTCTTTTTCGAAATTTGGCTTCATTTTCCGCCCTTAGTCACTCCGTTTTGAAACTAAAAAAAAAAAAAAGAAGAAAACTGTGTGGGGAGTGAGGAAATGCTGGAATTTCAAAAACCTGTTTTTGTGTGTGTGTCGGTCTCGGAATCGAGGAAGAAGGGGATGAGGGAGGGGAGGGGCAGATGTTGGGAAACAAAATGTGTGTGTGTGTATGTGTGTGTGTGTGTGTGTGTGTGCGTGTGTGTGTGTGTGTGTGTGTGTGTGTGGTGTGTGTGTGTTGTCGTTGTTTAGTTTTACGTCTTTCCACATTACGTGATATTAGACGAAAAAAAAAAACCGGGGACCGGGAGAAAAGGTTAATACAACGAGTCAAGAGAGAGAGAGAGAGAGAGAGAGAGAGAGAGAGAGAGAGAGAGAGAGTGTGAATGATTTCTCTCTCACTGTCTCTCCGTTTCTCTCCCTGTGTATGTCTGACATAATCAAGTATGACAAGACTGATCGAACCGTTTATTTATAGTCTGTTCGTTTATGTTGATGGTTCTAAACTCTAAAAAAAAAAAAAACAACAACAACAACAACAAAAACAAACAAAAAAAAACATGCTACAGAAAAGCAATAGATGATTCTCATTAAGACGAAACAAATAAAACAAACAAAGTATGCGTGTGTAGTCTACGTGCCCGTGTGCGCGCGCAGACAGACAGACACACACACACACACACACACACACACACACACACACACACACACACCTTTGTATATGCTTAAGGGTGTTTAAAACACACACACACACACACACACACACACACACACACACACACACACACACACACACACACAGAGGCCATAAACGATTGAACATGTGTTTCAGGACTGTCAGTTTGGACGAACTGATGGAGCTGAGTCAGGGAGCTGAAGAGGAAACCATGCAGAACACGACTGTCATCATCACCACCACTGCCTCCAGTGACATTGACACAGCATCCTCTGACCCAACAATCACTGTGCATGACAGAGATGAGACCTCTACCCTAAGCGATAGGACTACAGAATAAAATATGCTCATACATTTGTGTGTGTGTGTGTGTGTGTGTTCGTTTTATTGATGGGAAGAGAGGCGTTGGAGCGAGGACGGTGTGTGTGTGTGTGTGTGTGTGTGTGTGTGTGTGTGTGTGTGTGTGTGTGATGTGTAGAACGGGCAACACTTCTATACACTCCATCTTTGAAACTGACCATCCACAAACAAGAATAACCCCGATGAACTCATGTAGTTCTGCCGCTCAGATGTTTCTCAACGGAGGGAAATGACCTCGAAAGCAGCATCACTAAGATTCGAAAAGTATTCCGTTATTTCCAAATGGTGGCGTAAGTTTTTTTCAAGGTTACAGCGGGAAGCAAATATCTTTTTCTGGTTTGCTTGCATTTTTCTTTGTTCTTGATGAAGATCTTCCTGGCAGTGGTCTCAAAGAGAACTTGTTGGTCGACTGAAGAGCGGTATTTGTGCAGAGGAAAAATAGAGCGGTACTTGTGCAAAGAAAGAAAAAAAAATGGCAGGTAGGCACTCAAGGTCTGAGCAGCGCGTTGGGCTAATCCGCCGAGTCGTAGCCACGAGACCCTCTTCTTCAATTGTCTCATCTTTGTTGTTAATTCATTTATCCATCAGCTTCGAATCATGCGTAGTGTGGTCTCAAAACTTAGCGGATGTGGTGTAGCGTATTATGGACTAGTCCGCACGCAGTGACGCCTCCTTGATGAAACTGAAACTGTGCCGAGCGCAGTGTGTTGAGGCTGAAGGCCGGCAGAGTCCAGTGTTCACAGGTGTCTTCAGTTGACCAGCGTGTCCCCCGTCTGCAGAGACAACTGGTGATGGCCATTGGGCGATGATAACTGATTTCTTCATTTCAGGTTCAAGCGAAAAAGCAATGTTTAAGTCATTGTACTGTACTATGCTATGCAACTCCATACACGAACTATTTGTAATTCTAATATTGGCCATTGCCAAGTTGATAGGCGACTCTCTGAAAAAAAGTCACCTGGGAACTTATGAACACAGAACCTTGAAGCTAATTTCGGCTAGTATTGATTCTCAATAAAGTGGGTAATGTCAACCTGAAAAGCAATGCTTTTATCTTGTGTATATTCTCTCTCTCTCTCTCTCTCTCTCCTCTCTCTCTCTCTCTCTCTCTCAATACAGTCTGTTTTTTGATGCCTGAACCAGGACACTGGGTGCTGCTGGTGAGAGAGAGAGAGAGAGAGAGAGAGAGAGAGAGAGAGAGAGAGAGAGAGACGCTTCAGATACGTTTTTATTGACAATGGCCTACATAGCCTTTATGTCAAGGGGGTATACATGAATATTTGCAGCTCCGAAAAAAGAAAGTTTATAATGCAAAGAAGCATAAATGGCAACGGATTACGTAAATGTTAAGGATGAGGCTCGAAGCCATGTAGAAGAAAAAGAAAATAATGTGTTTTTTTTTTTTGTCACTCAAAATGAATATGTATTTTTTTTCTAAGTCACAACATGATCATAAACACACGTGCCTCACCCAGGCACACATATTCACTGTTACAAATCTTTCCTGCAGTGTCACATATATCATCACCGACCACTTCATCATTAGCTATACTAGTGCAGAAAACAAAAAAACCTTTTCTTCATAAGGTCATCAAGCTTGCGGAATACATGAAAACAAACAACTCAAACATTAGAAGTTCTTACCGAGTATTTCTTTTTCCTAACATTACATGCCTCTGCAACATGCTTAGCCAGAGAGAGAGAGAGAGAGAGAGAAAGAGAGAGAGAGAGAGAGATTTTGTATGTAAGAAGGCAGTAAACCAGGATATTATCAACATCATCGTCATCGTCATCGTCGTCATCATTATCATTATTCTTACTATTATTTATACATATTTAGTCATTTGATATCATCGGTCCCGAAGACAGTCTAGCACCGAAACGTGGACGATTTCTGTTCTTTCGTTCATATGAAAAATCTTCAAAACATCCTCACATAAACTTTTTATTAGTGGAAAGAAGATTAGCGGTCAGGAATCTTGTTTATATTTGTAATAAGCTTAGGTCTAGTCTACTGTTAGTCCTATGCATTGACGTTACGCACAGTGCGACGTCTACGAGTCAAAATTGCGTCACTTTATAAATCTGTCACACAAACGTCATTTCAAAAGAAAACGAAAACCTCAAAGAACAAAATCTTTCAGCGTTGATAGGAAGGAAAGCCGCCAGAAAGAATGCCGTGCAAGGAGATCACCGGTGCCTTTGTTTGGATTGTGTTGCTCTGGCAAGCCCAAGACCAAGGTAAGGTACATATTGCATTGTTTCCAGAGGCGAAATGTAGTAGCGATCCTGGATCTCAGCACTTTTGCATCTAGATCCATAGGAAGGAAGGGGGTGGGAGGGGGGGGGGTACTATGTATAGATCTAATTTTTGTTGTGGTCCTGTTTGACTTTAAAAAAAAAAGAAAAAAGAAAGAAGCACACACACACACACACACACACACACCAGTTTCTAACCTCTGCGTTCTTTCAAAGATAACTGGAAGGGGAGGGGGGTCGTTCTTATGCCACTCAGACTGTCTCTAAACTAACAAGCTGCAGTACCCTCGTCAGTCCGCTAATCTTTTCTGCCACAGCACTGGAACCGCTCTGCCACAGATCGTCAAATATCATTTGTGGTCCACGGAAGTCTCTCTTTGCTCGACTTATGAGCAGCCGCTGACACAAGTGGGGTCCTGCCGCTGTTCCCCAGGTTTTTTGTTCCCCAGTCTCTATATTCCCCAGTCCCGGTGTTCCCCTCAAGAAAAAAAAAAAACGAAATTCAGTCCTTAAGTTCCCCAGTTTCGTTGTTCCCCACCCTGTGGCGATCCCGCTGTTCCCCATTCCCGCAAATCCCCGGTCCCGGTGTTCCCCAGTCGCTGTGTTCCCCAGGCCCGCTGTTCCCCAAGTTTTTGCCGTTGGTGGTGTTGGTGGGTTTTGCTGACTTAAACGTTGTTACAGTTGTTTTCATTGCTATAGGCGAGGCAGTGGGAGGGCGGGGTAGGAGGAGGGGAGGGGGGGAGGGTCGGGATATTGGGGGTGGAGCGGGAGGGCCGTAGAAGAGGGGTTTCATGCCGACTGGACAGTAGGGCCCATACTGGCGCTAACGTGCTGTTTGGGGAACAGCGCTTGTCCAGGACGGGGGAAATCGTGATGGTATTGCTTAAGTGCACTAAGTTGATGTATTATTAGTCAGGTTTAACACACCAAGGTTATCTTTGCACTCGTACACGCATATGCACACTCATGCGCCCACCAAACATTCACCTCTCTCTGGGAATGGGATGTCACGCATTCGTTTCCCTTCTAACACGACTGAGCACAAGAAATACAATTTCTATGCTACTTATAATCAAACATGAAAAATCCAATTACACAAAATGAACAAATCAACACATAAAAGATCAATACTTCCTAATCCCGGGTTATAATAAAAATGACTTCTTACCTGGCCAGGTTTTCACACACACAACCACGCTTTCACACCACACCACAGTTCTTGAAAAGTCTCTTCACGTCTTCTTCAGCACTGCTTGATGGTGATGCCCTTGGTTGACTGGCTCCAGGTTTCAGGACTGGGTCTTCGTGGTCGTCTCTGGGATCTCGACGTAGAACTCTTCTTCTTCGTCTCTTTCACCCACCTCTGGGTTCAATTTCAGTTTGTCTGTCTTCACCCACCTCTGGGCTTCAAACTTAGTTTTCTTCTCTTCCAGCTTGTCTTTCCCTAAGACTTTGCTGTCTCTTCTATCTCCCAGACCACGTTTCTCTCGACCCGTTCTCTGTCCTGCCCACCCTTCTCTCTTCTCTCTCTCTCTCCTCTGCCTTCTCTCTCTCTCTCCTGGTGTTCTTTTCCTTCTCGTTGTTCTCCCTCACTTTATATAGGAATGGAAACAAAGGATTCCCCTTCGGGCCATGCCTTTGTCCATGCTGCTTCTCAAACCCCTAGTTCACAAGTGCTGTGAATTCTCCATTCGCTACATTCTCCACACATCTGCATTTACACACATCCCTACCTGATTGATTAGCAAACAAACACTTGGCACCAGATGAACATCGAAAATTCCTGCCGACTTCGGAGGCCACTTTAACACAGTAATTATCTTAAAGAGGGCTACGATAACAACATCCACGCGCGTTCAACCAGCCTGACAATAGAACCAACCCAGTGACCCACGGCAATACCATCCGAACGAGTCCACGACTCCTGCTCTTCACTGACTGTTTACAAAAGAACCTCAACTGACTGAGTATTTAGCACTCACTTGGTGCACCGAGGTCCTAGTGGTTATGTTCGTCTCCCCTTTCGCTGTCGGGCAGGTCCGAACTCCTTACTACCTTAGGTGCCATCTGTTACCTGACCGCTTCGTCCTCCTTGACACAGTTCGACCGTGTGCGATGGGTAAGGCATACTTGTTAATGGTTCTATTACCTATTTGTATACTATGTACAACGCCCCTTTTGCCTCTAAGCGTTTAATGCCTTTTGTGAGAGGTTTCACGCACTTGACAAATTCCCCCCACTTCAAGACAATGCCCTGCATTGGCTAAAACACATTCAAGGAGCTGAAACTCTCACAATTCTCTCATTTAAACCAACTCTAATCTAGGCCTCTCATAAGCCTCCTTACACCAGAGAACGCACGCAAGATTTATTTTGCAACAAAATTAGAGAAAAATCAATACATACACACTAAAAACCAAGCAAATATCAACACCAGTCTGAAACTTCCACCAGCTCTAAGTAGTGTGGCCATATATAGATCAACATTATGTTTCTACGGAAATTCTCTCCCTTTCTCTTCATACACGTGGCCCGCAACCAGCCACGTGCTATGTTTGCCACCATGCATACACGACACGGCAAAGAGACACACGCACACACTACTCGACTTTTCACCCGACCATTTTAATTTGGCCTACCGTCCCCTTTTGGTGAGACCCGTCCGATCCCCCTTTCTGTACACACACCTTGCCGTACCCCGTGGCATATGTTGCAATGTGCACAGAAACGCCTTACATCACCTAGGATTCCGGCCAGTAGTACTCACGCGTCACAATCTTTTGTGTGGCCTTCTTACCGAGATGGCCCGAGGCTGATGTCACATGATTTTCGGACATCACCGCCTTTCTGCGCTGCCTAGGAACGACAACCTGCTTCTTCGTTTTTCCCGAACGCGAATGAGTAAAAGTTCGGTACAATATGCCGTTCTCTAACTCGAACCCGATTGTACCCTCTTTAACATTTTTCCTCTGCCCTCTGTGAGCAAAACCAACCAGTTTTCTGAGCGAGTAATCGCCCTTTTGTTCTGCCCGTAAGCGAGTGGGGTTGGTCTCACTTGACACGCTCCAATGCTTTTGGAACGGTTTGACTGCCCAGGGGCTTTCCATCACGTGACTTGTCACGTCTGATTCAACACAGAAATCAGGGTTTGGATTTCCGTAACCACGTGCTCCTGGAATGTTTCCAATTACCAGATCATACGGCGGCTTTGGGACAGCCAAAGCCTGTACGACTCCACTATAGAATGGTGTATCAATGAACACCAGGGCCGTTTTGAATTCTGCTACTGTTCCATCTGTTTGTCTACACCTCTGTGTTTTACCTGTGAATTGTCCCTTCTCAACCAGGGATTCCTTCACCATTACGCCAGTGCACCCAGAGTCTCTAATGACATTAACCACATTGTCCCCTACTCTGCCTTTGTGCACATCCATGTTATCGCCTGCATCTGTGAACACACAGCACAGTCCAGACAAAATAACACTGTCATCTTTTTCATCTTTTGCTGCCTGCCTTTCACTTGGCCTGACCCTCATTGCTGCAGCTTTCTGAGGTCTAAATCGGCAATCTCTAGCCAAGTGTCCTGTCTTATCGCACAAGAAGCAGGTACGTCTATCTACGGCCTTATCCACGTGGGCCTTCACCCTTGTTTGCTCACGTGACGCCGTGGGCCTACGGGCGTGCAATACTGACTCATCGTGTGAGTCATGTGCTAGCCTGCTATCCTCTGAATATGCTTCCGGGCTTTCCTCTTGTTCAGGCAAATCACGCCTCGCTTCCCGGTAAGTCTCTGCCGTCTGAAGCACCTCAGCTATTGTGGTTGCACCTTTTTCCTTAATGTGGATTGTGAGGCCTGTCCACAACCATCAAGTATCTGTTCCTTCATCACCAGTGTCTTGAGGCCTCCAAAATCACGGTCCACTCCGCTAAGTTCTACCCACTTGTTGAAATAGTGATTCAGTCTAACTCCGAACTGTGTGTATGTCTCACCCTGTTCGATTCTCGCCTCGCGAAACTTACGCCTAAAACCTTCTTCAGTCAAATCATATGCCTTTAGTACTGCTTGTTTCACCTTGTCAAAATCCCTTTGATCACCTTTGGGTAAGGTGGAAACAGTGTGTAACGCACGACCTGTCAACAAGGCAGACAGGTTTATTGCCCAGTCATCTTCGGGCCAGCCCTCGTGCTCGGCAACCGATTCAAACCGACTGATATAGGCATCGATCGAATCAGTTTCTTCTCTGAACAGTGGGAGTTTAAGTCTAGGTGCGCAACTTAATCTGCGGCCTACTGACTCAGAACTGGTGTCTATTTCACTACGATTTTCAGATTTTATTCTTTCCAACTCAATTTGTTTAGCTAAAATCTCTGATTCCGCATCTGCTCTCGCTTTAGCAGCTGCACTCTCTGCATCTGCTGCATCTGCTTTAGCCTTCGACGCAGCAGTTTCAAGTCTAAGTCTCTCGGCCTCAGCATCTGCTTTAGCCTTTGACGCAGCAGTTTCTGCCTCTAGATTTCTTTTGACAGCTGCTAGCTGTTCCTTTTCAAACTTCCTTCTTTCAGCCCTTTCATCTCTCTCAGTCTTCTGCTGAGTTTCTATGAACTTACGCAGTTCATCTCCTGTATATCCTAGTTTCTCCCCTAAACTCATCAGTTTCTCAATGGGGGTAAAACTTTCTTCAGCCATTTTGTCGTTTTAGCACTACTAAAACAGTTACTCGTATAGACCCGGAAAAAGTCAGTAAACAGTTTATCGACCAAACGTTACGAGTACACCAACCAGTGGTAGTGTTCCCAACACAAAGGAGCCTTAATCTTAAGCCACAGCTTCTGTGAGAGTTAAGACTAGAACCTCGTTCTTCGTTTCTCTGAACGACCTATGATTAATACAACCACCCTACACACAAGCCAATACTCAACACTCAAAGAACTAAAGGAAATAATTAGAAGAGCTAATTATAGTTGCCTTTAGTGGACGCTTCGCCCCAGTATTACTCTAGTACTCACTTTGTTTCCCGCCTGAGACTAATTTGGGCCATGCAATCCTGGCAGGCTCGCTACTTTGTCCAGGACGGGGGAAATCGTGATGGTATTGCTTAAGTGCACTAAGTTGATGTATTATTAGTCAGGTTTAACACACCAAGGTTATCTTTGCACTCGTACACGCATATGCACACTCATGCGCCCACCAAACATTCACCTCTCTCTGGGAATGGGATGTCACGCATTCGTTTCCCTTCTAACACGACTGAGCACAAGAAATACAATTTCTATGCTACTTATAATCAAACATGAAAAATCCAATTACACAAAATGAACAAATCAACACATAAAAGATCAATACTTCCTAATCCCGGGTTATAATAAAAATGACTTCTTACCTGGCCAGGTTTTCACACACACAACCACGCTTTCACACCACACCACAGTTCTTGAAAAGTCTCTTCACGTCTTCTTCAGCACTGCTTGATGGTGATGCCCTTGGTTGACTGGCTCCAGGTTTCAGGACTGGGTCTTCGTGGTCGTCTCTGGGATCTCGACGTAGAACTCTTCTTCTTCGTCTCTTTCACCCACCTCTGGGTTCAATTTCAGTTTGTCTGTCTTCACCCACCTCTGGGCTTCAAACTTAGTTTTCTTCTCTTCCAGCTTGTCTTTCCCTAAGACTTTGCTGTCTCTTCTATCTCCCAGACCACGTTTCTCTCGACCTGTTCTCTGTCCTGCCCACCCTTCTCTCTTCTCTCTCTCTCTCCTCTGCCTTCTCTCTCTCTCTCCTGGTGTTCTTTTCCTTCTCGTTGTTCTCCCTCACTTTATATAGGAATGGAAACAAAGGATTCCCCTTTGGGCCATGCCTTTGTCCATGCTGCTTCTCAAACCCCTAGTTCACAAGTGCTGTGAATTCTCCATTCGCTACATTCTCCACACATCTGCATTTACACACATCCCTACCTGATTGATTAGCAAACAAACACTTGGCACCAGATGGACATCGAAAATTCCCGCCGACTTCGGAGGCCACTTTAACACAGTAATTATCTTAAAGAGGGCTACGATAACAACATCCACGCGCGTTCAACCAGCCTGACAATAGAACCAACCCAGTGACCCATGGCAATACCATCCGAACGAGTCCAAGACTCCTGCTCTTCACTGACTGTTTACAAAAGAACCTCAGCTGACTGAGTATTTAGCACTCACTTGGTGCACCGAGGTCCTAGTGGTTATGTTCCTCTCCCTTTTCGCTGTCGGGCAGGTCCGAACTCCTTACTACCTTAGGTGCCATCTGTTACCTGACCGCTTCGTCCTCCTTGACACAGTTCGACCGTGTGCGATGGGTAAGGCATACTTGTTAATGGTTCTATTACCTATTTGTATACTATGTACAACGCCCCTTTTGCCTCTAAGCGTTTAATGCCTTTTGTGAGAGGTTTCACGCACTTGATAGCGCTACTGGGGAACAGAGAACCTGGGGAACACCGGTACGGGAACAGCGGCACGCTTTTTCGGTCGGGGAACATCGACACTGGGGAACAGAGACACGGGGAACAGTGCTACTGGGGAACATAGAACCCGGGGAACACCGGCACGCTCCCACACAAGTGACCACTCAATACTTTTGTCTATATAGACATTATCTCAATACTCAAATCTCCCATCACAGCTTCTTTGACGACAATCAGTTGTATGTATCTGAATATTTACCTCAGCTAACAAACTTAATTTTGTCCATCCATGCCTGTGTGTCGAATGTTAGGGAATGGAAGACTATAAACAAGTTGCAATTCAGAGAAGACAAAACTGAAACGTTGCTTGTTCTGCCCTAGATGTTTTTAAATACTTCCCCTCTACCTTGCTTGGAAGAGTGTCAATCTATCAATCTTCTGCACGCAGTCTGGGCATCACTCCTGACCAGACTCTTTCCTTTCAGCAGCATGCCTCCACCCTCTGCCCAATTTGTTGTTTAGAACTTCGAAGAACTAGCTCTGTTCGTCATCTTCTAACTGAAGTCTCGACCAAAAGTCTTATCTACTGTGGTGTTCTGTCCAGACCCGCTTACTGCAATTCACTTCTCTCTGGCTGTCCAAAGTTTCTTCTTGACAAACTGAAAACGGTTCAAAATCACGCTGCTTGCCAGCTTTTCAAACGGTCCAAATCAGAACATGTGTCTGCTCTTCTTTACTCTCTTCACTGGTTGCCTATTTATAAGTGAATGAAGTGCAAGCTTGCCTTTTTGAGCTTCAGTTCCCTTGCCTTGTCAGGTCCGCAGTATCTAGCCTATCAGATCTCCTCTCACTTCACACTCCTCACAACAGTTGCGCTCTTCCGCTGACATACGAGTTCTTAGGATTCCCTCTGTCAGAACAAAAAACTTAAGCCTAGAGCTTTTTTTCCTCTACAAGATCTATCTCTCTGGAACAATCTTCCCCACTTTCTAAGATATTAAGCTTACTTCTTTGCAAACTCTTAAATGTAATCTAAAGAAGAAAAAAAAACTCATCTTAATAACTCTTCCACTCCATCTGTACTATCTTTCTAC
>CM065744.1:28794678-28802178 GCA_033310375.1 Conus canariensis | reverse complement strand
TGTGTGTGTGTGTGTGTGTGTGTGTGTGTGTGTGTGTTGTGTGCGTGCGTTTATGTTGTGTGTGTGTGTGCGCGCGCACGCGTGTGTATGTGTGTGTGTGTGCGCGCGTGTATGTGTGTGTGTGTGTGTGTGTGTGGCGCGCGCGCGCGCGCGCGTGCACTTGTGTCGGCGGCTGTGCGTGCGTGTTTTTGTTTGTCTTGCATCCACGTACATTCGCCAGTCCTGTGAATTTCTGACCGTTGCCGTGCAGGTGAAATTGAAGGCATGAGGCTCGGCAACACTGTGATTTATATGGACGGCAGACACTGCACTCAGACCTTAACCACCAATCTCTTCAGACTACTCAAAGAGAAGTACTCGAAGCTGCCTTTGGGTGAGTGCCGGCCAGCCGGAAACTGTGAGGGGTTCAACATAGAGAACAGACCTGTTTACTCATATCATTCTGTGGGTTATTTATATATATTATATATATAATATATATATATATAATTAATATTATATATTATATACATGTTTGGGGAAAATACGATGCATATGACGAACTGGAAAAAAAATCAAATGGAAAAAAAAAGAAAGAAATATTTAATCTGGAGACAAAATTCTTGAGAGATAGTTGCACTTGCGGTGTGTAGCCATTGTGTTTTTATTGTGCGCTATGACCAAAAGAGCGACAACTCTCGCTTACTCGAGCGCGCGAACTCGCATCTCAATGACCTGAAAACATAATGGTGACGACAGGCTCTGAGATATAGGAGAGAGAGAGAGAGAGGAGAGAGGCCCTGGCGCTAGAGTCTGAATTTGTACCACAGTACGCTGAAGACTCAGATTTGAAAGTATTTTGTCTTGGAGAAATGGAATAAACCTTATTTCTTTTTTTTTTTTTCTTTTTTTTTTTGTCACCTAGACACTCAAAGATCAGGTATCCATCTACTACTACCTATCCTCTGCCTGTGGATAAAACATGAAACCACCACCACCCCACCCCACCCCCCACCCACCCACCCCTCCCTCCCTCCGCTTTTACAAAAAAAAACAACAACAAAAATTGGAAGACGTGTACACACATTTTGGTAGAAATGCGCTCATTTTAGTTGAAGAGCCTAAACCAACAGCAGTTGAAGGGTAAAGCGGTCTGAGAGAAGTTCCATGGACAGTGACGTCAGTGTTGTCATGACGGCCGCCTACAGGCCAGGCAGGTGAAGCAGTACTGTTGCTTTATCAGGGCTGTCACCACCTTGAAGTCAACTCACAATTCAGTTACGATTTAAAAAAAAAAAAAAAAAAGACAAACTTATTTCCACAACCCTTTAAAAAGCACCTTCTGAAAACATACCGAAAATTTTGTTTTAAAAAATCTTTCTTCTGTAGAATCTCAGATGAGATGAAGATTGTTAATCTCCTTCAGAAATTCAAAGATCACATCAGGCAAAAAACATCTTTGGACAAGGTTTTCATGGAGTCTGCTGTTGTAAAATGTTTATGTCGCATATCATGCAAGTCCCAATACTCTACAAGAATATGTTTCACTGTGAGTGGTAGCAAGATATGGAATGCAGCATGGAGCTTCTTCAGTCTTTAAAAGGTTCGAATGAGTTAAAAACGAATGACCAGTGTGCATTTCGCATAAAACAGTTTCTTCTTTGCAAACACACACACACACACACACACACACACACACACACACACACACACACACACGCACGCACACACACACTACACACGCTCTCTCTCTCTCTCTCAAACACACACACACATACGCACGCACACACGCATGCACGCAAGTACGCACGCGCGCGCATGCTCACACACACACACACACACACACACACACACACACACACACACACACACACACACCGCACACACACATACACGCACACACGCTCTCTCTCTCTCTCTCAAACACACACACACATACACGCACACACGCTCTCTCTCTCTCTCTCAAACACACACACACACATACGCACGCACACACGCATGCACGCAAGCACGCACGCACGCGCATAGCTCACACACGTACACACACACACACACACACACACACACACACACACACACTCGTACACACACACAACACACACACACACACACACAACACACACACACACACACATCTGAAGAAGCGTGGGAATGGATGACGAGGAGAAAAAGGATGTGTGTGTGTGTGTGTGTGTGTGTGTGTGTGTGTGTGTGTGTGTGTGTGTGTGTGTCTGGGTGCGTGTGCCCGTGCGCGCGCGCGCGCGCGTGTGTGTGTGTGTGTGAGGAGGGTGTAGGGCCATGTTAAATGTTGAGGGTCTTTGCAAATGCAGTGATTTTAAAATCTTTTCCTGCTGTTTCAAAGTGTGAGCGTGCGTGCGTGCGTGTGCGTGTGTGTGTGTGTGTGTGTGTGTGTGTGTGTGTGAAGGGAGGATGAAGGACAAAGTTAAATGTTAAGTCTTTGCAAATGCAGTTGTTTTCATCTTTTCCTGCTGTTTTAGAGTGTGTGCGTGCGTGTGTGTGTGTATGTATGTGTGTGTGTGTGGAGGGGGGGGGGGGAGGGGATGAAGGGCACTCTTAAATGTTAAGGGTCTTTGCCAATGCAGTTGATATCATCTTTTCCTGCTGTGTCAGAGTGGACTCTTACCTGTAAGAAGCCGATGACCGGCCGTTATCTCCGCTTCCACAAACTAAAGAGCATCATGACATACACTACCCGCCTGCTGGAGTTGTGTGAGGTGCAGATCTGGGAGCGTTGTCTTCTGTCGCCATCTGTCGTTTGGAGCGGTCGTCTTTCTGCCGCCCATCTGTCGTTATGAGCTCTCTGCTTCTGTCGCCCATCTGCGTTATGAAGCGTTGTCTTCTGTCCGCCATCTGTCGTTATGAAGCTCTGTCTTTCTGTCCGCCCATCTGTCGTTATGAAACGTCTGTCTTCTGTCCATCTGTCGTATAAGCTCTCTGTCTTTCTGTCCGCCCATCTGTCGTTATGAAGCGGTCTGTCTTTCTGTCCGCCCATTGTCGTTGAAGCGGTTGTCTTTTGTCGCCATCCGTTGTATAAAGCGTGTTTTCTGTCGCCATCTGCGTTATGAGTTTCTGTCGATCGTGTTGTAACTGTCTGTCTTCTGTCGCCATCCGTTGTTATGAAACTTCTGTTCTCTCGCATTGTTGTTGTAAGCCTCTGTCTTTCTGTCCGCCTTATCGTTTGAATCTCTTGTCTGTCCGTCCATGTCGTATGAAAGCTCTCGCTTTCTGTCCGCCCATCTTGTGTAAGCTCTCTGTCTTTCTGTCGTCTTTCGTTATGAAACGGCTGTCTTTCTGTCGCCACGTGTTATGAACGTCTGTCTTCTGTCCGTCCATCTGTGTATAAACGGCTGTCTTCTGTCCGCCATTGTTGTTATGAAAGCTCCTGTCTTTCTGTCCGCCCATCTGTTGTAAAAGCTCTCTGTCTTTCTGTCCGCCCATCTGTCTAAAGCTCTTTCGTCCATCTGTCGTTATGAAAACTCTCTGTCTTCTGTCCGCCCATCTTTGTGTAAGCTCTTCTTTTGCCCATCTGTGTAAAGAAAGTTCGTCGCTCATGTAAGCTTCTGTCTTTCTGTCCGCCATCTGTCGTTATGAAAGCTCTCTGTCTTTCTGTCCGCCATCTATGTTGTAAGTTCTGTCTTTCTGTCGATCTGTCGTTATAAGCTCTCTGTCTTTCTGTCCGCCCATCTGTCGTTATGAAAGCTCTCTGTCTTTCTGTCCGCCCATCTGTCGTTATGAAAGCTCTCTGCTTCTGTCCGCCATCTGTCGTTATGAAGCTCTCTGTCTTTCTGTCGCCATCTGTCGTATGAAGCTCTCTGCTTTCTGTCGCATCTGTCGTTATGAAAGTTCGTCTTGTCCGCACTTGTTGTAAGCTGTCTGTCTTTCTGTCCGCCCATCTGTCGTTATGAAAGCTCTCTGTCTTTCTGTCCGCCCATCTGTCGTTATGAAAGCTCTCTGCCTTTCTGTCCGCCCATCTGTTGTTATAAAAGCTTTCTGTCCGTCCATCTGTGGTTATTAACGCTTTCTGTCCGCCCATCTGTTTTCACGTGTTCATCTGCATGATTACGTTTTTCTGCAGTCATCGTTGACTCGTACACGTGAATCTTTGTGAACATTTTTTTTGGATTGGTTTGTGTGTGTGTGTGTGTGTGTGTGTGTGAGTGTAGTGATGTGTGTAGTGTGGTGTGTGTGAGAGAGAGAGAGAGAGAGAGAGAGAGAGAGAGAGACCGACAGACAGAGACAGACATAGGGAGAGTATACATGATTGCGTGCATGTGTGTGCGTGTGTGTGTGTGTGTGTGTGTGTGTGTGTGAGGGGAGGAGAGAGAGAGAGAGAGAGAGAGAGTTTTAGTGCACATGTTTTTGTGTATGTGTGTGTGTGCACGTGCGCGTTTGCTAAAATGTGTTTATGCATGGGTTCGTTCGTATCTGTTTTTTTTTTTTTTTCCAGCCTGTGACTTGGTTTAACAAGGCCTTGATATTGTCCCTTTGTTCCTTTCAGTGTGCAAAACAGGATATTACGGGGAATATCTCAAACCATGTAAGACGTGCCCAAAACGCTGCAGTTACGCGTGTGATAATTATTACGGTTGTAACAAATTAGGTAGGTACAGTGACTAGATCGTAGTTTTTGTTGCGTTTTGTTCTTTTTGTTTCTCAGTTTCCTGAAAAAAAAAAAAAGGGGGGGGGGGGGGGGGGGCGCTATTTTGGACGTTAACTGCCAGCTAAGTCCAATTCGCAGTGGCCCGGTACTTGCACTTCATCCTCTGAACTTGCCTGCCAGTCTCTCTCGTTCGTGACATGTTTGCGAACGGCAGACCTGTGTTCAGTGGCGTATGCCAAGGCTGCGTCAAAGCATGGCGTTGTTTGCCCCTCAGCCTCCAAAACTGTCTGAGGGCAAGGGGCTGTCCACTGTTTGGACTGTGAATGGATGGACCGTTTACAACTGAGCATGATCCAATTTCCTTGTGGTTGGCTTTTAATTTGGGTCTCTCTCTCTCTCTCTCTCTCGACGATGCGACAGGGCGCCATTTGTCTAAGCTGCGAAAAGTATTTTCGATTATTCTTTGACAGTACCAGTTACTGGACTTCCAGCGACTGTGGAGACAGCCCTTAACGCCCTGCTGACCGACAACGCAGTGTCAAGCTGGAAAATTGCAGATGAAGGCAGCAACACTGTCGTCGTCCTGCGACTGAAGCCAGCCGTCCCTGTCACAACAATGGCGGATCCTGTCTTGAACCGGGAAACGCGAGTTCAATATTATAGAAAGACACCGTCCAGCCAGGTTCAACGCGATCAAAAAAAAAAAGAGTACAGCAGCAAAAAAAAAAAAAAAAGACGACTTGAACAGGTTGGTGCTGACAACGGAAAGGCTTGTGAAGCGAATGAACTGGCTTTTTTTCGACACGGAATTGGAAGATCGCAGTACACAAAGCACTGCACTGGATGCCACTGAACAACACATCAAGCCTGCACACTTCGACAGCGAATCTGACACGTCTGATGTTCGAGACGATCTTTTTAACCTTTGTGCCCATGTCAGTCTGAGTGTGACGTCATTAATCAGGAAATCCAGCTCTCCGTCATCGACACAGGCCGTGAGCATTCCATAGCCAGAACAGTGGCAGGCGTTGATACGGCAGTGGTGAAAGATTATGTCGCCAATTTGACTGACAGAGAGGGATACAGAGGCTGTTGAGATATAAGTACAGAAACTTGGCATTCAGAAAAACCGTGCTTCTTGTACTGTGCGTTACTGTGCGAGTCGGATGACATTGTTGTAGAGTACTCCTGTGATCCGTGTTCAGAAGACGACTGTGTGTTTTGGTACGCGAAGCAGGAACACAGGAACACGTCATCGGAAGAACGTGTCAAATGAGCCCACCTGCGGAAAGAAAGACGTGCCAGCAACACACAACACGCCGAGACTCAAGCACGTGCTCTACGGGAGTTGCACGCTGTCCTCGGCCTGGGATGACTGCCCTCCACTGACCGCATTATGCACACACATCAGGGACACTTTGTCGTTCACGACTTCATCATGTAATGTGACAACAACAACAAAAAAAAAGCATTGCTGTGGTGTCCATGTCAATGAGACTGTCGCGTTTTGTCAATGTACATCGCGTCGATTTGCTGAATGGGCTGTACAGCTTAATAGCAAGAAGTTTCGCTCTCTCTTTCTCTCTCTCTCTCTCTCTCTCTCTCTCTCTCTCTCTCTCTGTCTCTCCCTCTCTCTCTCTCTCTCTCTCTCTCTCTCTCTCTCTCTCTCTCTCTCTCTGTCATTTCACGAACATCTGCTATTGTTTCAGTCCAATACAACGTTGCCATCCGCAAGCCAGTGACAATGTCGGACTTAGGGTACGGTGCTGCTCGTTACTTAACTGATGGAGACCTCAGCCCGGACTTCTGCGTCAAAACGCGCAATTCCCCAACCACGTACCAACAGTTCATTGGCTGGTTCCGGGTGGACCTGCTGGACACTTTCAGGGTCTTCAAAATTGCTCTCTTGTCCGTGAAAGGCTGCTGCCGTAAGCTGAAGAGTGGGATGCGTGTGTGACTGCCTACCTGTCTTGTCTATCCATCCCGTGAGTCTGTGTCACTTGTCTACCTGTCTTGTCTATCCATCCCGTGAGTCTATGTCACTTGTCTACCTGTCTTGTCTATCCATCCCGTGAGTCTATGTTACTTGTCTATCTGTCTTGTCTATCCATCCCGTGAGACTATGTCACTTGTCTACCTGTCTTGTCTATCCACCCCGTGAGTCATGTTTCACTGCCTACCGGTCTTGTCTATCCATCCTGTGAGACTATATCACTTGTCTAGCTGTCTTGTCTATCCATTCCGTGAGTCTATGTCACTGTCTACCTGTCTTGTCTATCCATCCCGTGAGTCACGTGTTTCAGGTCACCGGTCTGTTCGTGTGGGCCGAGGATCTCTTTAATGGTCATCATCTGATGCAATCTTTTTTGATATATCCATTTTGTTTGGAATTATCATACGGGGCAACAACAAAAAAATGCGGTTGGTGGTACATTACGAATGTGTGTTTGAATGTATGTAGGTGGGTGTATATATGCAGGAGTGCAAAGGACGAGGGCATAACATCGCCTCGCCCGATATCGATAGTGTTTTTGAATGCTTCAAGTTCAAAGTAGTAGGTCCAAATGCTGTTCAGCATTTGGGAGAAAACCTCCAATATCTTTGCTGCGCCTCAGTGTCTCCTGTTAAGTATTTTGGATTGGTATCATTTTACACACAAAACACACACACACGCACACGCACGCACGCACGCACGCACGCACACGCGCGCGCGCACGCATACAACACACACACACACACACACACACACACACACACACACACACACACACATACAGTTAGCCATAAAGTCTTTCTATTTCACAACTTCGAGCACTAAATAAGGTAGTTGCGGTAATGAATTTTTGTTCAAACTTTTTTCAAATAAAAGATCACTGAACTACACATACTTCTATTCC
>CM065744.1:28759678-28782178 GCA_033310375.1 Conus canariensis | reverse complement strand
CTGACACTACACCACACCACACAGTAATGTTGGCACTGTTCACAGAGGATGTTACATGAACCATCATACTCCCAGGCTGACACTACACCACACCACACAGTAATGTTGGCACTGTTCACAGAGGATGTTCCATGAACCATCATACTCCCAGGCTGACACTACACCACACCACACAGTAATGTTGACACTGTTCACAGAGGGTGTTCCACCTTACTCCCAGCCTGACACTACTACACCACACCACACAGTAATGCTGGCACTGTTCACAGAGGATGTTCCATGAACCATCATACTCCCAGGCTGACACTACACCACACCACACAGTAATGTTGGCACTGTTCACAGAGGATGTTAAATCTTACCCCCAGCCTGACACTACACCACGTCACACAGTAATGTTGGCACTGTTCACAGAGGATGTTCCATCTTACTCCCAGCCTGACACTACACCACGTCACACAGTAATGTTGGCACTGTTCACAGAGGATGTTCCATGAACCATCATACTCCCAGCCTGACACTACACCACGTCACACAGTAATGTTGGCACTGTTCACAGAGGATGTTCCATCTTATTCCCAGCCTGACACTACTACACCACACCACACAGTAATGTTGGCACTGATTACAGAGGACGTTACATGAACCATCTTACCCCCAGCCTGACACTACACCACGTCACACAGTAATGTTGGCACTGTTCACAGAGGATGTTCCATGAACCATCATACTCCCAGGCTGACACTACACCACGTCACACAGTAATGTTGGCACTGTTCACAGAGGACGTTCCATGAACCATCTTACCCCCAGCCTGACACTACACCACACCCCACAGTAATGTTGGCACTGTTCACAGAGGATGTTCCATCTTACTCCCAGCCTGACACTACACCACACCACACAGTAATGTTGGCACTGTTCACAGAGGATGTTCCGTCTTACCCCCAGCCTGACACTACACCACACCACACAGTAATGTTGGCACTGTTCACAGAGGATGTTCCATCTTATTCCCAGCCTGACACTACACCACACCACACAGTAATGTTGGCACTGTTCACAGAGGATGTTCCATGAACCATCATACTCCCAGCCTGACACTACACCACACCACACAGTAATGTTGGCACTGTTCACAGAGGATGTTCAATGAACCATCTTACCCCCAGCCTGACACTACACCACACCACACAGTAATGTTGGCACTGTTCACAGAGGATGTTCCATGAACCATCATACTCTCAGCCTGACACTACACCACACCACACAGTAATGTTGGCACTGTTCACAGAGGATGTTCCATCTTACTCCCAGCCTGACACTACACCGCACCACACAGTAATGTTTGCACTGTTCACAGAGGATGTTCCATCTTATTCAGCGTGACACTACACCACACCACACAGTAATGTTGGCACTGTTCACAGAGTATGTTCCATCTTATTCAGCCTGACACTACACCACACCACACAGTAATGTTGGCAGTGTTCACAGAGGATGTTCTATCTTACTCCCAGCCTGACACTACACAAGACCAAACAGTAATGTTGGCATTGTTCACAGAGCGGTATTTCAACAAGGCGTGTAATTCGAGTGCTGAAGAGTGCAGAACCGGCACGAAGTGTGACGTCACGACCAGTCTATGTAGTAAGTGGATGGCGATGTTAACCATGATGTTTGGTTATTTTGTTGTGATATGGGTTTGGACTGTTTGTTTTACCGACTGACTGACACGCATACAAAAAGGGTGCAATATGCAATTTCTGGATACCAAATGATAGAGAGAGAGAGAGTGAAGAGAGAGAGAGAGAGAGAGAGAGAGAGAGAGAGAGAGAGAGAGAGAGAGAGAGTGCGCCTGAATATTTGTGTGTGCATGTGTGTGTGTGTGCGCGCAAGCGCGTGCGTGTATGTGTGTGCTGGTATGTATGTGCGTGTGTGTGCGTGCGTGCGCGTGCGTGTGTGTGTGTGTGTGTGTGTGTGTGTGTATGTTTGGGTGCATGTGTGAGAGAGAGAGAGAGAGGGAGAGCGAGAGACAGCAACAGGTCATAGCACAAGAATGTCTTGAACCAGCTGATGCTTCTGTTAGCAAGCTTTCCAGACAATTCATCGTCACAGCCATAGTAGTCAACTGAACTTTTGATACCTGCTGTGACGGTACAAAGTGTCCGCAGAAACAAAGTGTCCGCATGCGGACACTTTGTTCCCTGCGGACACTTTGTACCGTGAACTGACATACAAAGTGTCCGCAGAAATCCTGCGGACACTTTGTTCCGCGAGGTGACATATAACTTACAAAAGCGGAACAAAGTGTCCGCAGCCGTTTCAGCCTCAGTGTGAGTGGGTGAATGTGTACGTACACTCCCATGCGCGTGCGTGCGTGCGTGCGTGCGTGCGTGCGTGCGTGTGTGTGTGTGTGTGTGTGTGTGTGTGTGTGTGTGTGTGTGTGTGTGTGTGTGTGTGTGCGTGCGTGCGTGCGGTGTGTGTGTGTGTGTGTGTGTGTGTGTGTGTGTGTGTGTGTGTGTGTGTATGCGCGCGCGCACGTGAGCGTAATCTGAAATTTGTGCGCTGTTGCACAAAAAAGTAGTCAACAAATTTTAAACAATTTTTTTTTAAATTAAGATGCACACACACACACACACACACACACACACACACACACACACACACACACACACACACACACGTGCGCGCGCGTACGCACGCACGCACGCAGGCGCATGGGAGTGTACGTGCACATTCACCCACTCACACTGTGGCTGAAACGGCTGCGGACACTTTGTTCCGCTTTTGTAAGTTATATGTCACCTCGCGGAACAAAGTGTCCGCAGGATTTCTGCGGACACTTTGAATGTCAGTTCACGGTACAAAGTGTCCGCAGGAAACAAAGTGTCCGCAGGAAACAAAGTGTCCGCGTGCGGACACTTTGTTTCTGCGGACACTTTGTACCGTCACACCTGCCTTGTGATGATGCACGCAGTTTCTAATGGCAGGCAAAAGTCTCTAAGTGTCAGTAAGCTGTTCCATGAAAGAAGGTTCCAATGGCCAGTGGGACCGGAGAGGGAGCACGATGCAGTGATGGTTGACGCTGTCTACAGAGAGGGACCTGTACCAGCCATGTGCGGGAACGGGCGACTGCGGGAGTGGTGCGGTCTGTGACGTGGTGTCCAAAACATGTAGTAAGTGCTGGTCTGGCAAAGTCACTGTGCTAAGCTGCGTCATGTGTGTGTGTGTGTGTGTGTGTGTGTGTGTGTGTGTCTGTGTCTGCGTGTGTGTGTGTGTGTGTGTGTGTCTGTCTGTCTGTGTGTACGCGTGTGTGTGTGTGTGTGCGCGTGTGTGTGTGCGTGTACAGGTGTGCGTGTGTGTGTGTCTACGCGCGCGCGCGCGTGTGTATGTGTGTTTTGGTTGTGACAAACACCGTGGACAGCCTATAGTGTAATAAACACGCCGCCATTTTGGTAAAGCTAACAGAACATCAACAACAAAAAAACATCCTCGCATATGCACGCGCGCGTGCTCTCACTGTCTGTCTGTCTGTATCTCTGTCTCTCTCACTCTGTCTCTCTCTTTTACACACACACACACACACGCGCGCGCGCGCGCGCGCGCATCGGTACATGCATACATACATACGTACGTGCGTACGTACATACATACATACATACATACATAAATGCATGCACGCATACATATATGCATGTACACACACATACAAACATGCATACAAACATACACAGATATATACATACGTACACAGACAGATATTATATATTATTTATATTGGTTCCGTATCTAGTTTTCCATTTTCGTGTCTTCACCAGTATGTCTTGTAATAAATAGCAGGTGTCAAAATTCTAGGAAAATGAAAATGAAACATTTCGTAATACTGCTGAAACGGAGACTGCAGATTTCTGACTGAGGCCATTCCGTACCATCTTCATGCATGTCATTGTTGTCAAAGTCTAGACGCTGTCCTACCGCGCAGTCTGATTATGCTCTTGACTGTATTTGCTGACAACATGCCAGTGGTACGTTTTATCACGAACACACACACACACACACACACACACACACACACACACACACACACAACACACACACTCAAGTCATAATAAGCAGTCAATATCAGGACTGAACTGGGCAATAACATTATGTTTATTTAACTCGGTTCTTAGACTGGGGGATGCCGTATTCTTGAATAACTATGTTATATTTCTATTTGAACAAATCCGCAAAGAATGAGCAAGTGGTGCTCAATGATAACACGAAAGGTGATGTATCTATTGTAAACCTGATGGCTATGGTCTTGACGGTTCACGTAGTGTTTGTATGTTGAACTAGAACAAGCAGGTCAAGAAACAAAGAGGAGAAAACATCACCATTGCGAGAGATCAAAATTCTGTCTACTTACTTGCTGTTCGACGGCTGCTAGTGAAAACACTTCTGTAATCCGCAGGCACGATTACAGTCTGTTAATTTAACTGTCTGCCAACACATTCACACACGCACACACACACACACACACACACACACACACACACACACACACACACACACACACACACACACACACGTGCGCGCGCACAGACAGACAGACAGACACACACACACACGCACACACACACACACACACACACACACACACACACACACACACACACACACCACACTTCTCAATCTATTTAAAGTGAGCTTAGTAGCCTGTGCTGGAATGTGGCACGAGAACATACTGATTACAGTTTAGGAGGGGATCCGTGGGGGCAATCTGGATCATCAACCTGCGAATCCAGGACCCGTTTTACCTTGGTGGATATCTACCTGTATTTTTCAAATGTACATGTTTTATTTATCTCTCTACTACCTCTGCACATCAAAGCTCATGACGTAGCAGTTCGGATGTAACGTACAATGGAATCTGCTTGTTTCGCAGTGACGCCTCCATGGTAGAACTGAAATAGTTCCAGTTCTCTGGAAAGCTTCAGGCAGGAGTTCTGGCCTCCACAGGCCCCTGAAGTAACACGTAATTTACTTCAGAACCGAAGCACCAGAGGGGACGTCAAACATTTAGTCCGTTTACGTCCTATGATCATCCACCGACAAGAATTATATGTCAGTTACAAAATGGCGACCGCAGGCGGCAGTCTACAAGTTCTACATCCGCCAAACATGAACAAACGAATCACGAGACAAAACACGACGCGTTTCGACCTCATAGGTCTTCTTCAGGCGAGAGAAACAACACTCAGGTCAACGAAAATGAAGAACGAGCAATCACCTGTCTTTTGTCAAATTCGGCACAAGATGGGCGTTGAAGGAAAACGAGGCCATCGGGAAGGAGACAGTGCGAGTTGAAATAGTAATGATGAGAATGATAATACTAATAGCGATCATATTAATGATAGTGATAATGATAAATGATAATGATGATGATGGCCGTAATCCTTGTCACAGACATGAAAAGTGTAAACAAAGAATCCAGGTGGCTCCATCATATCTTCAGGTCGAAAGGCCCGCGGAGAGAGCACTCACCAAATCCCTCACCCACCCCTCCGATCAGTTCACGGGTGATGTTGTTCCCAACCTGCACACCCAGGTCTTGGCAGTTCACGAATGATGTTGTTCACGAGTGATGTTGTTCACGAGTGATGTTGTCACGAGTGATGTTGTTCCCAACCTGGACACCCAGGTCTTGGCAGTTCACGCGTGATGTTGTTCCCAACCTGGACAACCAGGTCTTGGCAGTTCACGAATGATGTTGTTCACGAGTGATGTTGTTCACGAGTGATGTTATTCACGAGTGATGTTGTTCCTAACCTGGACACCCAGGTCTTGGCAGTTCACGCGTGATGTTGTTCCCAACATGGACAACCAGGTCTTGGCACGATTGAACGGAGTAACCTGTCATGTGCTTTGTTTGGTGACACGGGGGAAAACGGAACTTCAGCGTCCGTATCACTACACAGTTGTAGCATTCCACGAAACTAGATTCATTCATTACAGTTACCACATTATGGAGAAGAAGAAGAAGACGAAGAAGAAAAAGAAAAAGAAGAAGACGACGGCGAAGAAGAAGAAGAACAAGAAGAAAAAGAAGAAGGAGAAGAAAAAGAAGTAGAAGACGAAAGTGCCTTCAAAGTGTTCCTGTTGAGTGACAAAAGAAATTATTTTGATGACCTTTATTTTGATTCCATTGTTTGGTGCTAACGTGTGCCACGGATCTGCACCAACATTTAACGGATCAGTCTTTGGACCAGGCTGCAGATTTCCAAACAGACAAACGCGTAAACACTTAAGTCTTTGGACCAGACTGCAGATTTCCACACAGACAAATACTGAAACACTAAGTCTTTGGACCAGACTGCAGATTTCCAAACAGACCAACACGTAAACACTCAGTCTTTGGGCCAGATGGCAGATTTTTTAGTCAGACAAACACGTAAACACAAAGAAAATGACGGAACCTATGACACCTGTTGCTGTGAAAATGCCGGGGGGGCTGGCGTACTGTTTCAGAGGTGCAAGTCAACAACCCGTGCGCTGAAACCCAGAACTGCCTTGCTGGTGCCTTGTGTGATAAGCAGACCCTGAAATGTCAATGCGACCCTAGGTACAGCACGCAGGATGGAACAATATGCCGTAAGTCAGTTGTAGCATGACTACGTAGGTAGATAGATAGAACAATTCTCTCTCTCTCTCTCTCTCTCTCTCTCTCTCTGTCTGTGTGTGTGTTGTGTGTGTGTGTGTGTGTGTGTTGAGTGTGTGTGTGTGTGTGTGTGTGTGTGTGTGTGTGTGTGTGTGTGTGTGTGTGTGTGTGTGGTGAGTGAAAGATAGCAAGAGAGAGAGAGAGAGAGAGGATATTCCCTTCAAGGATCTACTGACACTACCTTGTACCAACACACCCCAATGAAGAAAAAAAAAGATCGTTTGGACACTACTGTCAAAGACCTACCAACACTATGCCCCATAGTGACAGGTTCCACTGAAAGAAAAAGAGGACGCTCTGTCAAGAATCTTCAAACATTAGGATCATCAGCTTATGGAAGCCGGTGAAGTAAGCAAATTGGCTGCTCTGGTCAAAGGTCAGTTGACGGATTCTAATGAAGGAAGACTAGGATCTTCCTGTCAAAAGCCTCTTGACTCTGTGCCTTTGTCTAAAAGGACCCACATCAGACAGAAATGATCCTCCTGTCAAGGATCTGATATTGCCTTGAATTACCCTCTGACAGAACCAATTGAAGGAAAGAATGGGATCCCTCTCCACAGGGTCTGCGGACACCTTGAACTACCCTCTGACAGAACCCATTGAAGGAAAAAAATGGGATCCCTCTCCACAGGGTCTGCGGACTCCTTGAACTACCCCTCTGATAGAACCCATTGAAGGAAAGAATGGGATCCCTCTCCACAGGGTCTGCGGACACCTTGAACTACCCTCTGACAGAACCCACTGAAGTGAAAAATGGGATCCCTCTGCACAGGGTCTGCGGACACGGTCTTATTTACTCACACATCCCATGAAGGTGAAAGTAGGATCCTCGAGTCGGGGATCTACTGACACTGTGTTTATTACTCACGGATCTCAAAGGAGAAAAAAAGTAGGATCTTTGTGTCAAGGATCTGCCGACACTATGTTATCTACTCACGAATCGCAAAGAAGGAAGAGTAGGATCTGCTGACACTATGTTATGTTGTCACAGATCCAAAGGAAGAGAAAAATAGGATCCTCCTGTCAAGGATCTGCTGACACTCTGATATGCACGGACGGATCCTAGTGAAGAAAAAGAAGGATCCTCCAGTCAGAGATCTGCTGACACTGTGCCATGTACTGACACTGTGCCATGTACTGACACTGTGCCATGTACTGACACTGTGCTATGTACTGAGACTGTGCTATGTACTGACACTGTGGTATGCACTGACACTGTTCCATGTACTGACACTGTGCCATGTACTGACAGTTTGCTATGTACTGACAGTGTGCTATGTACTGACACTGTGCTATGCACTGACACTGTGGTATGCACTGACACTGGTATGTACTGACACTGTGCTATGCACTGACACTGTGCCATGTACTGACACTGTGCCATGTACTGACACTGTGCCATGTACTGACACTGGTATGCACTGACACTGTGGTATGTACTGACACTGTGGTATGTACTGACACTGTGCCATGTACTGACACTGCTATGTACTGACACTATGCTATGCACTGACACTGTGGTATGCACTGACACTGTGGTATGCACTGACACTGTAGTATGTACTGACTCTGTAGTATGTACTGACACTGTGCCATGTACTGACACTGTGCCATGTACTGACACTGTGGTTTGTACTGACACTGTGCCATGTACTGACACTGTGCCATGTACTGACACTGTGCATGTACTGACACTGTGCCATGTACTGACACTGTGCCATGTACTGACAGTGTGCATGTACTGACAGTGTGCATGTACTGACACTGTGCCATGTACTGACACTGTGCCATGTACTGACACTGTGCCATGTACTGACACTGTGCCATGTACTGACATCATGGAAGGGCAACAGGATCCTCCTGTCAAGGATCTGCTGGCATTATGTTATGTATGTGAGAGAAACCCAGTCGACGTGGAAGAGGACCTCAGTGTTAAAGACAAAATGACACTACAACTGATATCGTCTCCTTCTAACACCGTGTTATGTAGTGACAGACCCCAGTAGGGGAAAAATACAAACAAACAAATAAACAAACAAAGACAACCTAGGATCTTCTGATCAATGCCGCGGTGACAGTGTATCATATAATACAGTGTATATATCATATAATATCAGTGTATCATATAATGACAGCGTGTTTAGAAGAACGTGAGACCTCATGGCGAAAGCTTGGCCGGGTCTGGAGTCGTACTGTCATCACCTATCAGCGGAACAGCAACGAGTGAGGCCTACGAGATGCGCACGGCAGTTGCTTGACGGTGGCGTGGCGTTTTCTTTCAGTGGGCTCTGCAGTCATGAAACATGGGCTGGTACACTCATGGGAACGCTCCCGTGGAGGGTCTGTCGTGTCCCATCCAGTGGCTATTACACAATGGCATCTGCCAGGGAGCAGTTACGTCCCTCCACGTGTTAATGTAATACCCTGTGCGTGCCTGCACCCTATATGAACACTGCGCAGGGTTTCAAGGGTGGTGCAGGATTGGATTTGCTCCCAGCTAGTTTGTTCGGCAGTTGAGGACAGTACTTCTCTGGGTGCTATCCGCACCTTCGGGTGTATCTTTTTTCTTCTAGAAATATCAAGGATTGGCTAACCATGTGTATGTGTGACGTCTTTGACAGTGCCCAAGAAAGGAAGAACTCGATCTCCCTGTACAAAACCTACTGACAACTGTATTGATGGTCGCTGTGAGAACCACACGTGCGTCTGCCAAAATGGTTACTCCACCTACGCTCCTGATTTTTCTTGCAGTAGGTGATCCTCTCTCTCTCTCTCTCTCTCTCTCTCTCTCTCTCTCTTTCGATCAAGTATGGCTTCATTACATACATCTATTTTTTTTCCTCATAAACTGTAATACTGTTGCTAGATAGACAACGTCCTGTGTCCAGTTGATAGGGAAGATGGGAGTGACATTTTTTTTAAGTAGCCGATCGGATGGATTCACAGAAAAAAAACAGAAAATCTAAACTCTCGCAGACAGTTTGTTTTATGCAGTTAGTGGTAGCAAATCTCTCTCTCTCTCTCTCTCTCTTCTCTCTCTCTCTCTCTCTCTTCTCTCTTGTCTGTCTCCTTCTCTCTCTCTCTCTCTCTCTCTCTGTCTGTCTGTCTGTCTGTCTCTCTTTGTCTGTCTGCCTTTCTGTCTGTCTGTCTTTCTGTCTGTCTGTCTGTCTCTCTCTCTCTCTCTCTCTCTCTCTCTCTCTTCTCTCTCTTCTCTCTCGGCCTTATGAATTTGACTGCGTGTGCAAAAATCAGGAAAACCAGTACGCAAGTCTGTCGAGCCAAATCCAGGTCAAATGTTCAGAATACATCGAACAAACGTGACCCACACTGAACGACGGCAACACAAAGCGTTTTTCCCTTTTCATGTTGCAATATCTTGCTTTTCCTTCTTTTTCTTCTTCCGGTCTGCTTGTCGAGTTCCCGCTGGTGGTTTGCCGAAAAGAAAAAAAAAGTTCCATCGAGACACTCCCTTAGTCTGCCTGAAATCCTGAGTGGAGGCGGACGATGCTGCGGCACTGGTGCTTTGGAACCGGAGCAGTGTACCGTCTTTGTCTGCGGTGCGACCGAGAGTTCATGACAAAGCGGAGTTCTCTTCATTTGGTCTGCGAGGAAGGGGGTAGGGTAGGGGTGAGGAGGGAGAGGGGGGGGGCGGGGTAGTGGGGGTGGGGTGGGGTGGGGGTGGGTGGGTAGGGCACGACTTTCCAGTGGCGAGGATGGGTGAGACTTCTCAGAAGACCCATCACGACCACCATCCTGGCTGACTGACAGATGATGGTTGTTAGCTCCCCCTGGTTTTCTGATCGCAGCAGACCACCTGGCTAGCACTTCCATTATTTATCTGTCTGTCTGTCTGTCTGGTTATGTTTCTATTTATCAGTATATCTGTCTGTCTATTTATCTATCTGTCTGTGTGTTTGTCTATTTATCTATCTATCTATCCTTTTATCCATCAATCACGATTGATCTATCTACCTACCTATCTAAATCTTTACATAGATATGATATGATCTCCCCCTCTCTCACTAACTATATATAGACAGACACACACACAGACATAGATCAATAGACAGATGAACAGGTACTCCCAGATGTACGTATGGGCCGTGAAAGAACAAGTCATTTCACTGAATGAGGAGAGGGGGGAGGGCGGGGGGGGGGGGGGGGTGGGGTGCAAAAAACCTACTAAACGGTCATCTTCATTTGCAGAACTGATAGCCGGATACCCATGTAAACAAGACAGTGACTGCAACTCTGGACTGGTCTGCCGGGACAAGAAATGCAGTGAGTGGACCGGGATATTGCTTTTAGAGAGATTGGCTCGGCTCTGCAATTACTTACTTACTTAGGCCCATAGCTCAAGGGTGAGCATAGGCCATCGACAACACTCCGCCATCGCACTCGGTTCTGGGCTGCTCGCTGAATGCCTGTCCAGTTGGTCCCCTGCCTCTTCATCTCTGCCTCAGTGTCTCACCTCCAGCTGCTGCGAGGTCGGCCTCTCTTCCCTTTCCCCTGCGGGTTCTATGTCATCGGCTCTGCACTGAGTTACGGACGTTGAGGGTCTTTGGAGGAAGGTGGTTTGGGGGGGGGGGGGGTAAGGGTGGAGGGCTTAGGGGGATGGGAGAGGTATTGTTTGGGGCTGAATGTTATGACACTGGACCTGAGCGTCTTGGCAGGAATGCGTCTTTGAGAAAGGCACGCATGAACGCACGCACAGACAGCTATGATTGAATAGATTAACGCTTTTTCTTTTTATTGTCACAATCTAAATTTAAAAAAAGAAAAAAAAAAGCTTCATTGACTATCAGAGATGTTACACTATACACACGTATTCGTTATCCTCCTCGTCGTCGGAGAAGTAGCAGCAGTAATGATAATATTATCAAAAATGTATTTCCATCTTTTTTATTTTATCATTATTTTTTATTATTGTGAAGCGCTCTGGGGATGAGTCTTTTTCTGTCATCAAAGAGCGCTATGTAAGCTCGATTTAATTATTATTATATCATCATCATCATCATCATCATCATTGTTATTGTTGTTGTTATTCCTGTTGTTTTTGTTGTTACTGACAACCCTCCAAATAGAACTTCACAGAATCAGTAGTATATGAACACTCCTTAGCCGAAGTGAATGCTTTTCTTCAACATTTCCTCTGGATTTAATGCATATCAAAAGAACGCTGGCTTGATTGGGTTTTACATTTGAGTGATTTATCTTTCCCCTCTGTGTGTGTGTGTGGTGTGTGTGTGTGTGTGTGTGTGTGTGCGCGCGCGAGTGTGTGTGTGCGTGTGTGTGTGTGTGTGTGCGTGAGTGTGTGTGTATGTGTGAATGTGTGTTTGTGTGTGTGTGTGTGTGTGTGTGTGTGTGTGTGTGTGTGTGTGTGTGTGTTTGTGTGTGTGTATGTGTGTGTGTACGTGTGTGTGCGTGCGTGCGTGTGTGTATGTGTGTGTGTGTGTGTGTGTGTGTGTGTGTGTGTGTGTGTGTAGAATTGAATGCAGGAGGCTACTGCTATCGAAACAAAGAGAATTGCGTAGAGGGGACCATATGCGAATCGAATATGTGCAGTGAGTATTGTACGTCCCTGATGAACACAAGGGAGCTTTGTATGACACGTGTGGGGAAACACACACACACACACACACACACACACACACACACACACACACACACACACACACCACTTCAGTCTGAATCATCCGTCTGCTATGGTTGATGTGCTATTTGTGTGTGTGTGGCTGGTTGTATATGTGTGGCTCTGTACTTGGTTCAGTTTCAACCCTTTCGATACAATTGCCTATCTTTCTCCGCATGTGTGTGTGTGTGTGTGTGTGTGTGTGTGTGTGTTGTGTTGTGTGTGCGTGTGTACGTGCGCGCTCGCGCGCGCGCGCGTGTGCGTGTGTATGTGTATGTGTGTGTTCACGCGCGCGTGCGTGCTTGCCTGCCTGCCTGCCTGCGTGTGTGCGTGCATGCGTGCGTGCGTGCATGTATGTGTGTGTGTGCGCGCACGTGTGTGTGTGTGTGTGTGCGCGCACGCGCGCGTTCGTGCGTGCGTGTGTGTGCGTGTATGTGTGTGTGCACGGACGCGTGGGCGTGTGTGTGTATATGTGCATGTGCGCGCGCATGTGGGCGTGTGTGTATGTGTGTGTGTGTGTGTGTGTGTGTGTGTGTGTGTGTGTGTGTGCTGTGAGCTAAGTAAAATTCCCTAGGCTTGGGACAGATTTAAAACAACAACAACAACAACAACAACAAAAGTGTCCCTCCTCCCTTATCCTACCCCCACGCCTTCTTTCCCTTCTCCCCTCCCCATTCTCCTCCAAACATGTTCAAAGCTTGTCCATACACTCTGGCATGATCAACACAGATTACTGCAACTGGCAGGGGAAAGGTACAAACATAGATGAACATTATTGTATTGAGGAAAACCGTGACTTTTATTTTACTTGTTAATTAATTAATTAATTAATTAACTTATTTATCTATTTATTTCAAGATCATGATCAGGTAATATAGGATGATGTACAAAAAAATAAATAAATGTGAAAAAACATAAATCATAGTCAAAGTTTACCCTCTTCAACGTAGGGACAAAAAAAAAAAAATATTACACAAGAACAAGAATTTATACATTGTAATTATGAAATATTGGTTCTGCAAGCAGCTTCCCATAATTCTTACAATCAAATTTGTAGAAGACAAAAAACCTTACGAGCATTTAACACCCTTTCCAAAATATGTTTGATTTAGACGACGAAGAAAATATTTCTTGTGCTTTAATTTACATTAAAGTGGAATTAATAAATGGAAAACTGTTTATTGCAATTGTCTTCCGTTTAAAGTGCATTGTCTGCACTTTTGGCAGTCAAGTCGTTGTCAATGAAATGGAATGCGTTTTCATTATCGTCACTTTCGCATACATGCACGTGCCGTTTGTGTCAGCCTGTTTGTTTCTATTTACTTTGTCTGGTTTCTTATTGCATACACATTCCTCACAATAATTTGCCCAATTTGAACGAAGGCGTTTGCTAATAGCGTGAGGTAGAAAAAAGCCATAAAGAGATCCGTTGTGAGGAAATAAATCATTTTAGATGTACGCCATACACCCAGGGTTTCTTGTAGTCTAGCCCAAAGTTAAAGTAAATATCTCTGGTCTTTTTTGTTTGTTTGTTTTTATTTTTTGTTTGTTTTGGACAGTTGATAATTGATCATACTTGTGATTCGCTGATAAACCAAACTCCGAGAACATGTAAACCTTTTTGTCTTGTGTTCCCGGGTCAGTGTACATGGTCGAACGTTGTAGGTCCTTTTCTTATTTCAAGTGCCCCTGTTTCAACCTAAACAGAAATCCCTACACACCGTGCACAACGCATAGTGAAGATTCAGGATTCGAGATGTCATGACATTTGACCCCGTTTGGGGCATGAGAGATACCATTTCAGTGAACACGTTTCAACAGACGACATACAAGAAGTACACACGTCACACAGAAAGATAAGAAAAATGACAACCTAATTAGATAGATTATAAAGAAAAATAAGTAAACGAATAAACGATGAAAAACGGACAAAAGAAAGAAATCGAACGAACGAATGAATGAATAACTTAGTCACTATCTACCTAACCAGCTAACTGACTGACTATACTAAAGCAATCAAATGAATATGTAAAGAAATAAATACGTAAATGAATAACAATAATGCGAAAATAACAGAAGAGCTATTTATGAAGTACGAGCATTGTTACATGGTAGCATGCCATCAGCACTGCACATTGTATCCATTAGTTGAACATTTTCCTGATTATATTTCTTTTTAAAAAAAAATGGAAATAGCGCAGAAAAGTTTGTAGATGTACAATTGAAAATATTTTATCTTGCAGGCGACATTTCATAAGTTGCAAAATTTTCCACACTACATGGTCGCGCGCTTTCCCTAATGTGATCAGCTTGATTCAAATGATGTGATTTTGTTTTCCATAGAGTTAACTTTGGGACAGAATTGTTCAGGCCGCGAAAGGCAGTGTTCATCCGGACTGGAGTGTTCAATCGGAAAGTGCAGTAAGTGTCGTTGTCTTTTGTGCTGCTTATAGAGCCGACTGGCATGAATGTGAACCCTCTGTATCAGAGAGCTCCTGTATGTTGAATATTGATGGTCCTTTTGAACGTGAACCCTGTCTCAGAGAGTTTTTGTATGTTCAATATTCATGGTCCTTTTGAATGTGAACCCTGTCTCAGAGAGTTCCTGTATGTTCAATATTCATGGTCCTTTTGAACGTGAACCCTGTCTCAGAGTGTTCTTGTATGTTCAGTGTTCATTGTCATTTTGAACGTGAACCATATATCAGAGAGTTCCTGTATGTTCAATATTCATTGTCATTTTGAACGTGAACCCTGTCTCAGAGTGTTCCTGTATGTTCAATATTCATGGTCCTTTTGAACCTGAACCCTGTCTCAGAGAGTTCCTGTATGTTCAATATTCATGGTCCTTTTGAACGTGAACCCTGTCTCAGAGTGTTCTTGTATGTTCAGTGTTCATTGTCATTTTGAACGTGAACCATATGTAGGAGAGTTCCTGTATGTTCAGTGTTCATAGTCCTTTTGAACGTGAACCATATGTAGGAGAGTTCCTGTATGTTCAGTGTTCATAGTCCTTTTGAACGTGAACTATATCTAGGAGAGTTCCTGTATGTTCAGTGTTCATAGTCCTTTCATGTCTCTTCTTGCTGCTTTTGCAAAAGAAAGGACAGAAAAAAAAATTATAATGCAAATGCAGCCAGCATGCTGATTATGGGCATGGCTACGTATCAGTTGTATCTAAAATTTCAATGTCTTATGTAATAAAAAAAAGAAAATAGTCTGGCTGTTCAACTAACACGTAGTGAAAAAAAAAGTGTGTGTGTGTGTGTGTGTGTTGTGTCTGTGTCTGTGTCTGTGTTTTGTGTGTGTGTGTAGCAACAGTACAGAGAGTGTGGAGAAGGAGAAGTTTATTGACATATTTTTCCAACAACTGCTAGAGACAGGCACAGAAAGTGTACGTGATCCTCAACACCAATAATAACAGACGAAAGTGAAGGGGGATTTTGTTTGTTGTTGTTTTTTTTTTCCCTCTCAGAGACTATGTCCGTACTGGTCATTTCTTGATCATCATCCCACCATTTACCTTCACTTCCCTCTCCCTCCGCCTCCCTGTCTCAGTTCAATCAGCTTTGCCATTTGCCAATGACTGTCCGCTCACCCCTCCTCTCCCCCACGTCCCTCCTCACTTCACCCTCCCGTTGCCCCCCCCCCCCCCCCCTCCGCCCCCCACCCAACTAGCTAGCTGTGATGGGAAATGTTCTCCCTTCAGTGACTGCTGTCCTGACCGCCGTCGATGTACAGACCACATGCGCGCCTCTGTGTGAACAGTTCATCCCTGATGTCTGTTTCATCTTCTTTTTGTACTCCCAGGTCTTATAGGGTACCACACACAGGGCGCCAAGGGCCCAGAAGGGGCTGTCAGGGTACCACACACAGGGCGCCAAGGGCCCAGAAGGGGCTGTCAGGGTACCACACACAGGGCGTCAAGGGCCCAGAAGGGGCTGTCAGGGTACCACACACAGGGCGCCAAGGGCCCAGAAGGGGCTGTCAGGGTACCACACACAGGGCGCCAAGGGCCCAGAAGGGGCTGTCGGGTACCACACACAGGGCGTCAAGGGCCCAGAAGGGGCTGTCGGGTACCACACACAGGGCGCCAAGGGCCCAGAAGGGGCTGTCAGGGTACCACACACAGGGCGCCAAGGGCCCAGAAGGGGCTGTCAGGGTACCACACACAGGGCGCCAAGGGCCCAGAAGGGCTGTCGGGTACCACACACAGGGCGCCAAGGGCCCAGAAGGGGCTGTCAGGGTACCACACACAGGGAGTCAAGGGCCCAGAAGGGGCTGTCAGGGTACCACACACAGGGCGCCAAGGGCCCAGAAGGGGCTGTCAGGGTACCACACACAGGGCGCCAAGGGCCCAGAAGGGGCTGTCAGGGTACCACACACAGGGAGTCAAGGGCCCAGAAGGGGCTGTCAGGGTACCACACACAGGGAGTCAAGGGCCCAGAAGGGGCTGTCAGGGTACCACACACAGGGCGCCAAGGGCCCAGAAGGGGCTGTCAGGGTACCACACACAGGGAGTCAAGGGCCCAGAAGGGGCTGTCAGGGTACCATACGTAGGGCGCCAAGGGCCCAGAAGGGGTTGTCAGGGTACCACACACAGGGAGTCATGGGCCCAGAAGGGGCTGTCAGGGTACCACACACAGGGCGTCAAGGGCCCAGAAGGGGCTGTCAGGGTATCACACACAGGGCGTCAAGGGCCCAGAAGGGGCTGTCAGGGTACCACACACAGGGAGTCAAGGGCCCAGAAGGGGCTGTCAGGGTACCACACACAGGGCGCCAAGGGCCCAGAAGGGGCTGTCAGGGTACCACACACAGGGAGTCAAGGGCCGAGAAGGGGCTGTCAGGGTACCACACACAGGGCGCCAAATACAGCGTGCTTGCATTCCCCCCCCAGAATCAACAATAACTTTTTTTTCCCTCTTCTTTCCCTTTGCCCAGTCTTGTCCGCTGCCGTCACCAAAGTGCCAGGGCATTTACTTTCTTCTCAGGAGCACAAATCACTATGTGTGTGTGTGTGCGTGTGTGTGTGTGTGTGTGTGTGTGTGTGTGTGTGTGTGTGTGTGTGTGTGTGTGTGTGTGTGTCCGTCCGTGGTCAAAATGTGTTCCACTCGCTCCAGACAAAACTACTGGGCATCTTTCTGAAAATTTGTAGGTATGTTCATTATGGGCCAGAGATGATGCCCGATGTGTTCTTTTACCGCTATAGCCGTTACTAACGGCTGTAACGGCCTGTAACGGTTTTTCTTCTTTATGGAATATCTCAGAAAGTACTTGGCCGATCTTTGTGAAAATTAGCAGGTATGTTCATTATGGGTCACGTATGATGCCCGATGTTTTATATTACCGTTATAGCCGTTACTAACGGCTCAGATAGAGAGAGAGAGAGAGAGAGAGAGAGAGAGAGAGAGAGAGTCAGACAGACAGACAGAGAGACAGAGAGAGAGATGCTATCAATAATGTATCTAGAACTTCAGCTTGGTAAATCCTGAGAGAGAGAGAGAGAGAGAGAGAGAGAGAGAGAGAGAGAGAGAGAGATATGCTACCAATAACGTCTCCAGAACTCCAGCTTGGTAAATCCTGAGAGAGAGAGAGAGAGAGAGAGAGAGAGAGAGAGAGAGAGAGAGAGAGAGAGAGAGAGAGATGCTACCAGTAACGTCTCCAGAACTCCAGCTTGGTAAATCCTGAGAGAGAGAGAGAGAGAGAGAGAGAGAGAGAGAGAGAGAGAGAGAGAGAGAGAGAGAGAGAGAGGAGAAAGATGCTATCAATAATGTATCCATAACTTCAGCTTGGTAAGTCCTGAGAGAGAGAGAGACAGACAGACAGACAGACAGACAGAGACAGACAGAGAGAGAGAGATGGAGACAGAGAGAGATGCATGCTGTCAATAATGTATCCAGAACGTCAGCTTGGTAAATCCTGAGAGAGAGAGAGAGAGAGAGAGAGAGAGAGAGAGAGAGATGACATTGACGTTGTGTCCAGAAATCCAGCTGGGCAAACCCTGCGACCAAGCCAGACAGAGCTGTGCGATGGGGCTGTGCAGTGCAGAGGACGGAGACACGTGTAGTGGGTATTCAGTTCCTACAACCCCCTCCCCCCCCCCCCTCCTCTCTCTCTCTCTCTCTCTCTCTCTCTCTCTCTCTCTCTCTCTCTCTCTCTCTCTCTCTCATTGCTTGTCGCCGTTTTAGATATGATCTCAATGAGTTTGTTTGCCGACGCTGTCATCTGGCTGAAGAAGATGAACTTCATTGATTTTGTTGTCCATATCTAGGTGATATTAGCAACAAAAAAAAAGTCGGATGAAGTTAGTGTATTACAATGACCCATGTAAATTGAAATTGACCTTGCTTTTGTCATCATGAAATGAAAATACTACATCCAGTCTAGCGCAATTATGTTTATAAAGCTCAAAAACTAGCAGAGATTGCAACATCTTAGCATGTCCGTGTTACATACCTTTGATTGTGCTCATTGTTTCTGGTAATTATAGTATTCGGTTTTTTTTTGTGAATATCACAGTGTCACCAGTTGCATTAAGTATTGTTAAATGTTTTCTGTATGTTTACCCTTCAGTGAGGGGCCTTGGCTTATACTGAATAGATTTTCGCATTCTCTCTCTCTCTCTCTCTCTCTCTCTCTCTCTCTCTCTCTCTCTCTCTCTCTCTCTGTATATATATATATATTTCTTCAGTCTAAGACATAAGAGCAAGCTTTGTTTATAATTCAATATTTCTTGCAGTCATTGCAACACCAAGCTGCTCTGTAAGTTGCTGGAATGGTGCGGTATTTATCCTTGGAATTCATTAGTTTATTGTAATTTAGTCCCTTGCGGATTCATTCCAAGAACTGGCCCTCAGCACTTGTGTCTTAAGAGGTTATATTTTTATATTTCTACTTTTCACAAGAAAATGTAGCTTGTTTTGCTCTTTCATGGTTTTCTTTTGCTTCTTAGGTGGCACCTTTGGTTGGTTTTTATGAAAACTCAACAAACATACTACGGTTATTGCACACCAGACTTTTCTGGGATAACATTCTTGTTAAAACCGAAAAGGCAGAGGAGTCAAATTACCACTTTGCGCGGTCACTGAGGAGAAACGATCAGGTTTCGAAATATCGGTATCTGACCAGGAGTTATATGCTAGTGAGTTTCCTCTCCATTGGAGAATGTCTCCTCCTTGGAGACTATAAGCTTGCTGAAGGCTCATTTTGAGAAGCATTTATTTCAGTTTTTCCCCCATTTACCCACTCAAGCACATACTGTTAGGCAGAATGATCTACCACTGCAGATAGGAATGCTTATCTCCCCGTATTTCTTCAATCTAAGACATAAAAGCAAGCTTTGTTTATAATTGTATATATATGTGTCTGTGTGCGCGCGCGTTTATATATATTGAAATCTACATCTATTTATCTGTCTATCCATGCATCCATCCATCAATCAGTCTATCTATCGATCTGTCTAGCCATCTATGCGGTCAAAGCCCGCCCCCCCCTACTTCTAACTCTTTATTGATTTTTACGCAGTTTGTTGCCATACAATTTTTTTCTTCCAAATTTTTTTTCTTTACCGCTCTTGTCTGGCTGCCGTGGCTACTGTTGGATGTAGTTGATGAGTCCTTGGTGAAGAAAGACAACAGAACACCGGAATGACGTTAAGGGAAGTCGGGCACTGTCAGCCTGTCACACGACGGTCTCTACAGACACAGTCACACACTCACATGCAAAGACAATCATGCGCCCCGAACGCTACCACACATCTGACTCCTTTGTTTCAAGAAAACAAATCAGAATACCCTTTTAAAGTTCTTCCCCGGAAAAATAAAGTAGAGATTTTTTTTTTCTTTTTTTCTGAGCCTAATTCTTTTGGGGCGCGGGAACTTTCAACCTCTCTTTTTTTTTTCTTTGGCCTATACATTTATAATTCATTCCAACACGTTTACATCAAACATTGTACCAACTATTCGTTTTTCTTTTTTTTTTTTTTCTGGGTCACACAGATTCTGACCGTCACCCCCTTCCCCCGTCCCACCACCCCCACCCCCACCCCCACAAATTATTATGGGTTCACAAATCCCAACTCTCAGTCACCCAAAAACACCCAGGATTATTTCTATCCATTTTTTTTCTAAAGAAAATCAAAATATTCTTGAGCACGGACACCATACCAAGGGCCCAGAAGGGGCTGTCAGGGTACCACACACAGGGCGCCAAGGGCCCAGAAGGGGCTGTCAGGGTACCACACACAGGGCGTCAAGGGCCCAGAAGGGGCTGTCAGGGTACCACACACAGGGAGTCAAGGGCCCAGAAGGGGCTGTCAGGGTACCACACACAGGGAGTCAAGGGCCCAGAAGGGGCTGTCAGGGTACCACACACAGGGAGTCAAGGGCCCAGAAGGGGCTGTCAGGGTACCACACACAGGGAGTCAAGGGCCCAGAAGGGGCTGTCAGGGTACAACACACAGGGAGTCAAGGGCCCAGAAGGGGCTGTCAGGGTACAACACACAGGGCACCAAGGGCCCAGAAGGGGCTGTCAGGGTACCACACACAGGGAGTCAAGGGCCCAGAAGGGGCTGTCAGGGTACCACACACAGGGAGTCAAGGGCTGAGAAGGGGCTGTCAGGGTACGACACACAGGGCACCAAGGGCCCAGAAGGGGCTGTCAGGGTACCACACACAGTGAGTCAAGGGCCCAGAAGGGGCTGTCAGGGTACCACACACAGGGAGTCAAGGACAGAGAAGGGGCTGTCAGGGTACCACACACAGGGAGCCAAGGGCCCAGAAGGGGCTGCCAGGGTACAACACACAGGGCACCAAGGGCCCAGAAGGGGCTGTCAGGGTACCACACACAGGGAGTCAAGGGCCCAGAAGGGGCTGTCAGGGTACCACACACAGGGAGTCAAGGGCTGAGAAGGGGCTGTCAGGGTACGACACACAGGGCACCAAGGGCCCAGAAGGGGCTGTCAGGGTACCACACACAGTGAGTCAAGGGCCCAGAAGGGGCTGTCAGGGTACCACACACAGTGAGTCAAGGACAGAGAAGGGGCTGTCAGGGTACCACACACAGGGCGCCAAGGACCCAGAAGGGGCTGTCAGGGTACCACACACAGTGAGTCAAGGACAGAGAAGGGGCTGTCAGGGTACGACACACAGGGCGCCAAGGGCCCAGAAGGGGCTGTCAGGGTACCACACACGGTGAGTCAAGGGCCCAGAAGGGGCTGTCAGGGTACCACACACAGGGAGTCAAGGGCTGAGAAGGGGCTGTCAGGGTACCACACACAGGGCGCCAAATACAGCGTGCTTGCACTCCCCCCCTCCCCCTCCCCCCCCCCCTCACACACACACAGAATCAACAATAACTTTTTCCCTCTTCTTTCCCCTCGCCCAGTCTTGTCCGCTGCCGTCACCAAAGTGCCAGGCCATTTTCTTTCTTCTCAGGAGCAAAATTACTATTAAAAAAAACAAACAAAAGAAAACAAAACCGACCCATGAGGAGCAAGGACCCTGTAAAGATGAGCTTTCAGTACTAGCTGAATGTTCGTACATTTTTTCCTCATTTTTTCTTCTCCCCCCCCCCCCCCCCCCCTCCCACTGTACGCATGACACAGCCATTGTCCACTGATGGGGTCCCATTCAGAGACAACAGTCGACACTGACCAGGCACCAGAAATGACCCCTGTGTTCAGCATGGACTTTGATGGTTTCACATGCCATGCGCTGCTAGCGAAGGATTTCAAAGTGACATTCTCACTACATCGTTTTTGTACTCCCAGTTCTTATAGAACAGGGAGTAACTTTAGAATGGGAACGAAGAAATGCTGTCTGTGTGTCCGTCTGTCTGTCTGTCTGTGTGTCCGTGGTCAAAATGTGTTCCACTCGCTCCAGACAAAGCTACTGGGCCGATCTTTCTGAAAATTTGTAGGTATGTTCATTATGGGCCACGGATGATGCCCGATGTTTTAGTTTACCGCTATAGCCGTTACTAACGGCTGTAACGGCCTATAACGGGTTTTCTTCTTTATGGAATATCTCAGAAAGTACTTGGCCAATTTATAAGCGGTTTGGATGATCTCGTGACAAATCGGAGCCTCTGTCTATATGTAAGTGATGTAATGCTGAAAATGGATTAAACAACCGTTAAAAACCGTTATTCTGCCGTTATTTCTTAT
>CM065744.1:28744678-28754678 GCA_033310375.1 Conus canariensis | reverse complement strand
TGATCCCTGGAGTGTTTTAACCAGGGTACGACAACAACAACAACAACATTCCATTACACATATTTTCACTCCCTTTACAAACTTTCTAGTGACAGTTACGTTAGAAGAATTTGAACACACTGTAAGCACTAGTTTGTTGCTGTTCAAATTTTCGACGTTTATTGTAAAACTGTATGTGATAGCGTGTTCGAAATACACTACTCAAAACAATTGAAGTACCACTTAGGAAAACTGCTGTCATTCGAAAGAAAACAAAGCTGAACATAATTTAATGATTGAATATTTTATTTTTATTATTCCTCAATCCATTCAAATTTATTCAAACACCGTGACAAAAAATTATCTTTGTTTTACACTTGATTAAAGAGGCATACCCCCAAAATGAAAAGTAACAAGAGTCTATGGTAGATGTCATGATGTTAATAACGGGTATGACCACCGTTCGCGTTCAAACAAGCGTCACATCGACGTCTCATGGAGTGCACCAGGCGGCGGAGAGTGTCCTGGGGGATCGCCTGCCACTCCTGCTCCAGCAACTGAAACAGCTGGTCCACGGTGTCTGCTGGAGGGTTGTGGGCCCGCACTCGCCTCCCCAGCACGTCCCACAGATGCTCTATGGGGTTCAAATCTGGTGACCTGGCAGGCCAGTCCATTCTTGTCACCTGCTGCCCTTGTAGGAACTGATTCACGATGGCGGCGCGGTGGCACGGCGCGTTGTCGTCCTGGAACTGGGCGCCCTGGCCAACTGCCCTCAGGGCGGGCATCACAAGGGGGCGGATGATGGTGTCGCGGTAGGTGGCACCGGTCAGGCGGCCTTCAACACGGTGTAGGGGGGTCCTGTGACGTAGGCTGAACCCACCCCACACCATCACGGACCCACCTCCATAGCGGTCATGCTCCCTGACGGCAGCGTCAACGTAGCGTTCTCCAGGACGTCGCCAGACGCGAACCCGCCCGTCGTTGAACCTGAGGGTGAACCTTGACTCGTCTGTGAAGAGTACTGTTGCCCATTCAGCTCTTGTCCACCTTCTATGACATGCTGCCCAGGCCCGACGATGAGCTCGATGCGCTGGGGTCAGTATTGATCTCACTGCTGGGGACCTTGACCTCAAGTTGGCGTCGTGGAGCCGGTTCCGAACTGTCTGGGTACTGACGTTGACGTTGCTGGCTTGTCGTAGCTGGTCTCGGAGTACTGTGGCACTGGCTGAACGGTCTCTCAGACAAGCGATAACAATGAACCGATCCTGCTGTCTGGAGGTGCTTCTCGTCCGTCCACGTCCCTGCTGTTCTTCAACACTTCCAGTGTTAAGCCAACGGTCTCTGAGCCTCAGAATGACTGGGTGACTCACTCCAAGCCGTCGACCAATCTCCCTCAAGCCAATACCTTCTTGGTACCATGCTATCGCTCTTCCTCTGTCGGTGTTGCTTAGTCGTTGTCTCGCAGGCTTGGTTAAATCTTCCTAAATTTCGCGACTTTTTATACCCGTCAAATGTGCTAACTGATTGCAATTCTGCTCAGAAAAGACCTTGCTTTCACGTGCATCACATTTTTTTTTCTTGCTGTGTCTGTGTCAAAATCTGGGAGCGACACAAGTTCGATAATTTCTCGGGATTTTTTTGCCTCAGATGCGACGCGGTAGATAACTGCTGACCGACTTTAACATAACAAAAATGCACGAGGAGTAGTATTTGAGAACCGGGTAAGCTTATCCAGCAGAGTTTATTCAATTATCAATATTAATTGGTGTATCAGAGCTTTTTAAAAATTGCATACAAAAATTAGGGGTGGTACTTCAATTGTTTTTAGTAGTATAAATCTGTTTAAGCCCACGTTCATTCGTGAAAGATAATACATAGTGTCTCTAAACTGGACCAAGCGGATTTTGACGTAGGGCCTAATTCTCGAATGTTCCTTTATGATTATATGGATGGGATTACTGTATACTCCATGCAGAAAAATTGACTTTTTTAATCGTTAGTAGATAGTGATCTTGATGCAAAAGTTTGAAAAACGTAGGCTTCGCTTGAAGGGGGAAAAGCGAAGAAAATACTGGCACTTACGAAAAAAGAGATGAACAAGAGGAGAGAGAGAGAGAGACAGGGCGAGAGAGAGAGAGAGAGAGAGAGAGAGAGAGAGAGAGAAACAGACAGACAGACAGACAGACAGACAGAGATGATTTACATGCGAAAATAGACTGAGGCCACATGACGCGCTAAAGAAAGCCGTCCCTGATACACGTGACATTAAACAGGATGGTACTTTTGAAATTAAGTCATTTGCTCTTGCAGATGTAGCGACGTACACCGGACATTTCCGAGATGCAAAAAAGGATGTTCCCATTTTCAATATGCACTTTTTGTATTAAGAAAAGAAAAGATAGAAAAAGAAAAAAAAAAAAAAAAAAGAGAAGTTATGACTGCATATTTGTAAAGTTTGAGTTCAAGGTTAAACTGAAGGTGCAAGCCTTCAACTTACAAGGCTTTGTAACAAGGATACATGGTGCTGTTGCTGTCCTTTTTGTTCTGTGAAGAGATACCGACTTCTTCTTGGACAAAGACGTTGTTGAAACTGCACAAACAGCGTCCCTTGAGGTAACTGGTGCAATTTGTGTTAGTAGAGCGACTTGGCTTATTCGTTGAGAGCTCTGTACGTTTCAAGCGGCACTCACCAGAAGCTTCACTGACAAATGAATCTGCTCTGCCTTCCTTGAAGACACCAGCATGGTTTCATGGCTACCAGACTAAACAGGTCACTCAGTTGAAGAAGGCTACTCACTGTGTGCGTAGCTTTCGTCGGCAATCCGGCCGACTTCTTCAGCGCAACTGCTGGGTTGAGAACTGGATTCAGTGCGCACCGCCGTGAGCGAACTCACGACAATGCGACTGAATGAGTGAGGAGTACACCGATGGCAGGTTGTGTCGGCCCCGGTCGCGGTTAAGGGTGGGGTTCCTGGCGGCGATGTGGACTGCCTCCTTTACTCCCCTCTGGAACCATCTTGCTTCTCTGTCGAGCACTTGCACGTTGTCCTTTTCAAATTGATGTTGGGTGTGGTCACATGTTCACCCACTGGAGAGGACTCACGGTTGTGTTCCTTTAGTCTCTTGTGCAGGTTGCGCTCAGTTTCACCAGTGTAACTATGGTCACAGTCCTGGCAGTCTATCTTGTATATCACCCCTGATTTGTCCAATTTGTCTGTTTTGTCCTTGGGGTGGACTAACTGGCTTCTGATGGTGTTGGTGGGCTTGGCGTGGACACTGACTCCCAACTTTCTGATCTTCCTGCTGAGAGCTTCAGTGACGCCGCTGACGTACGGCATGGAGACGTGCCCTCTCGAAGGGGATTGACGTTCAGTGGAGGGGTGGGGTATGATTTTCTTGCCCCCCGGGATATCCCAGGCCCACTTCTGGTATCCCGATATACTTAACACTTTCTTGATGTGCTGCACCTCTTCTTCCCTAGCATGGTTCATTCTGAACAGACCAGCAGTTACCGATGAAACTGGTAACGTGCAGGGAACAGAAGAGGCAGTTCGTACAGTGCCGCGCTTGATATACTTTGAACAGGGTTCACACAGGTCTTCAAAAGTCTGGAAAAGTCTGGAAATTTGAAGTCCATTATCCAGGCCCTGGAACAAGTCTGGAAAATCGCACTATGGCCTGGAATAGCCTGGAAATCGAAGAATCAAGCACAATTGCTTGATATTATGCATGGTTGCTTTAATTTTCAACATCATTTAGCGTTTATAATGCAAAAAAAAAAAAAAAAAAAAAATCCGTGCCTTCAAACGTGGTATTTCGTGTCTTGTGCGTTTGTGTTTATAACATCACTTTAAGACATTGCATTATGAACAAAGTCTTGAAAATGGTATTGAAAATGCAGGTCTTGGCCTGGAAAAAGTCTGGAATTTTGAGTTGCATTTCCTGCATGAACCCTGTTTAATTGCAGGCTGACATAACTGTAACGGTCTGCAAACAAATTGAAGCAGACAGAAGTTGCTGTTCAAGCTAAGATGCTGGACGGGGGCTCACAAACTATGGCACCAGACAGCATTGATCATCATGACAATGTCGTGATCCTTGTTCACCCGGAGTCGCTGAAGGTCCAGGCTGAAGCAGTGAAGAAAGCATTGTTCCAGTGGTCCAAAGGTCGTGGTTGTCATCCTGCTTTTAGAGAGCCAGGCTAACAAGACTATTCTATTCGAACACATAGCAAAGCAGTTTCAAACTCCTTGCTGCTCGTTGTTATTGTGAGTCCATTTTTTTCAGCCGTAAACACACGTTAAAAATGGCGTGTGACGTTTTCTCCTTCATGATCGAAGCAATTGTTGGCTAAGGCTTATTGTGTGTGTTGGGTTCCATGTAAGCTTTTATTTAGAATGTTCTGATACTGTTATTAGTAATAGGCACCATTAATGTTGAGTGTTGGTGTCTTGCACGCTTCAGTCCTAAAACGGATTTGTGTAAGTTGTTATGCCACTTTTTGTGCTCTGAAATAATGAGGTGCATGACGCAATGCCTTTTGTGTTTCTGAAGCGGGTACGTGTATGACGTTAAGTGTACCTTAGCTGGGAAACTATTGCAGCGAGACGCCATGCCCATTTGAGCCCAGACACGATGATGTGCGAGACAGTATGCCGTTTGCAGTCTTGAAACCATTATGTGCAAGACAGTATAGTCGTTGTCGTTTTGAAATGATTATGTGCAAGACAGTATACCCGTTGCCGTTTTGAAATGATTCTGTGCAAGACAGTATGCCCATTGCAGTTTTGAAATGATTATGTGCAAGACGGTATACCCCTGTAGTTTTGAAATGATTCTGTCTAAGACAGTGTCCCTCTGTAGCTCTGAAGGGGTTATGCGCAAGACAGTATGCCCACTGTAGTTTTGGAACGCTTGTGTGCAATACAAACGCCCATTGTAGTTCTGAAACGATTATGTGCAAGACAAACGCCTATTGTAGTTCTGAAACGATTATGTGCAAGACAAACGCCTATTGTAGTTCTGAAACGATTATGTGCAAGACAAACGCCTATTGTAGTTCTGAAACGATTATGTGCAAGACAAACGCCAATTGTAGTTCTGAAACGATTATGTGCAAGACAAACGCCTATTGTAGTTCTGAAACGATTATGTGCAAGACAAACGCCTATTGTAGTTCTGAAACGAATAGTGCAAGACCGCTTCAGCCCTGAAACGATCAGTTGCATACACCATACAAGCTACATTTCCACAGTCAGTGTGAACTTGATGAGGTTTGCCTTCGGTTTCTCTCTTGTTTACCTTCACTTGCATCTCATCATGCTAGAGCGGATGTCTGTGTGGGATGCAGGAAAAGGTGTGTGTGTGTATGCGTGTGTATGTGTGTGTGTGTGTGTGTGTGTGTGTGTGTGTGTGTGTGTGTGTGTGTGTGTGTGTGTGTGTGAGTGTGTGTGTGTGTGTGTGTGTGTGTGTGTGTGTGTGTGTGTGTGCTGAGTGCCAATTATTTCCCTGCATTCCCTGACTTCATGCCCAAGGGATCGGCAAAGGCGACAGCTGTCGGAAGCATGAAGGACTGTGTCTAACGGGCTCCAGGTGCGCTGAGGGAACCTGTCAGTGTAACGTGCGGGTCACCAACACTCAGTCCACAAAGTGCGGTACGTAGCTCACCCCCTGCCTGCTGTCTTGTCTTCAGTCTCTTCCAACGTCCACCCAGTGGTCCTCTGTGCCTGTGACCGCCTTGCATGATGTCCAGTGTGTGCCGTGTTTTTGGTTTCTCCCCATTGTCTTTCCTTGTGTCTGTATGTCTGTATCTTTATTGAGTGGTATTGTGGTGCAGGGTATGACCCACCCAGTGGTCCTCTGTGCCTGTGACCGCCTTGCATGATGCCCAGTGTGTGCCGTGTTTTTGGTTTCTCCCCATTTTCTTTCCTTGTGTCTGTATGTCTGCATCTTTATTTAGTGGTATTGGGGTGCAGGGTGTGACCTCCAACTTTGGATGGGGTCGTCAGTAGAGATCTGTCCCTTCTGCGGCCAAAGGCATGAGCCGCCAACAGCCATATTTGCCCAGTGAGGCCAGTCATCATGGAGCAGTGGCTAGCGTCGCCGATTGCGGACAGGGAGGTTGTAGGTTCGATTCCCATCAGACCCGTTCATTTGTGGATATTTTGGGGGGATCCGACCGGCTCCTGCACAGAGCTGAGTTTGCCATCGATTCCGCAGAGAAGCCCAGAACCACAGACTGGAATATTTGATCCAGATAATGGACGCGGTTTGTCCCAGATGACCTGAGGTCTCCCTCCAGTGTATCGTGTATTAGTCTGGTGATCTGTAACAGCTGCAGTGCAAGCATGGCAAGACAGCTTACATCACCAAGAATGGCTTCAAACTCTTTTCCGCTGGTTTGCAGCTTGTCTTGAACTGATTTCTCTTTTGAGGGGTCTGATGTTAATCCATCAACTCCAAAAATAACCCAAAGTCCTCAACTCTTTCCCTTCCTCCAGTTTCTAAATTCTCGGAGTTCAGTTGAAGATTCTTTATTTCAGCTGGAAACGGTGATGTTCCCAGGTCTGCGTTGTGCTCTTCAGCTCTTGCACTGACGATGACATTATCAATGGGTGGAGTGACGCTGGGAATTTCTTCATGCGTTTCGTCCAATTTCAGCTGGAACTTGTGTACAGATGATGTGTTTGGGGAGACTTTTGAAATGACGTCTGTCAAACACAGCTAATTGTCGTCAGGTGGACGCTATTGCCCGCACTTGGCATCACGTTTTGCAAGGTCCAGTGTTGATAATGGGTGAGGAGCTCTTATCTTTCCTTCATGTCCTTGGGATCCAAACAGATGTCGAGGTTTCCGTTGGGTCTCTGTAAGGTTACGTATGAATCAACCCACCCTGTTGGTTCTGTAACTTTGTTTATCCCTCCAGCCACTTTCATATTTGATATAATCTTTTTTTGTCTTTGTTTTCACTTTGATTGCCCGTGGATGAGGTAGAGGGAGAGCATCTTTTTTTGAATGGTAAATTGATCTCGCCCAGAAATTCTGTTAAGCCTATAAAGCTTTTCTCTTTTCTGATGACTTTTTTTTTTCTCATCAGCAATGTCCAGAAGTTGACGTATGAGCTGATCAATGTTTCTTCACACATGGTATTCCTGGGACACACGAGACATGACAGTTTTTCCAATACTGTTGTTGAGATGACATTTACGTGGGCCCCAGCGACGATTTTGGGTCGCAGTTTGTTTGTTTGTTTGTTCGTGCAAATTCAGTGTTAGCATTGACAGTCGTGGGGACATCTGTGCAGATCCACTGTCATCTCTTTACTATGGAGTGTTACTCACTGCATTGCTTCTGTGGTCAATGATGTACGTGAGAAACCTTGGCCAATCGGTTTGTGGTAGTAGTTGAAGGTGAGCCAAAAGCTGGACACTGATTTGGCTTTATGTTTTCCTCCCTAGCATCTGCATGTAATGACGTTTGCAGTGGATTCACGATCTTCACACTGCCTGTCATCAACTTTTAGCCTCTCCTGTTGGACGTCATCCATTTGTTATGGAGTTGCTCTTGTTGACATTGATTTCTGTTGTTTTCATGCTGTTTTATGATCAGTACCAATATCTATTGCTGTTTCTATTGTGAGTTTGTCTCCCTCTGTCTTTTTGGTTCTTTTTACCATGCGACCTACACAACAGTGTTGTATTGAACCATGTCATTTATTCATTTATTTACTTATCTATACTTATTTACTGATTTTTAAGATCTGCATAATAGCCACAGTTCTTTCCTAAACTGCGTACATATGACAAACACAGCAACGCTTTCATTTAAACATTGCCTTTTTACATAAAAGATGTACGGAGCAAACACTTGTTTCAGGGCTAAACGTTTTTGTTTTCTTTTTGAATATCTGATTCAACATTTCAATATTCTTTGCTTCAAACAGTACAAGACTGTCCTATGTATTGATCGGATTGAGTCATTTTCTGCCTTTGTGGCCGGCCCAAATCAGGAGATAAGCGGCTCTTGCTGTTCAAATCTGCTGTCAGCTTCAATGGGCTTTGACATCAGATTAGTGTGTTAGTTGTGTATTCTTCTTGTCATTTTTGCCACCCGAATTCATTGGTCGGACTGGTATGTGATGCAGCAATAGATGGAGGCGTGTGATAGCGGTTCCCTTTTCTCCACCCCCAGTGATGCAGACTTATTTGGATGTAGTTGCAAAGTGAGACGACTGCAGATGGAAATCTAAACAAATTTGAAAAACAGTTTATAAGGCTCCGCCCCCAAAACGTAGACAAACGAATCACAAGACGAAACACGGTGCGTTTCGACCTCTTAGGTCTTCTTCAGATAAGATACACAACACTCAGGACAACGAAAATGAAGAACGAGCAATCACTTATCTCATCAAATTCGGGATAAGTGATTGACGAGATAAGTGATTGCTCGTTATTCATTTTGGTTGTCCTGAGTGTTGTGTATCTTGTCTGAAGAAGACCTAAGAGGTCGAAGCGCGTCGTGTTTTGTCTTGTGACTGTTTTTTTCATGTTTGCCGGAGGTATTACTGAAACTTTTAAAGATTTGTTTAGATTTCCGCCTGCCGTTGTCTCACTTTGTCACTTACTTGGACGTGTGTGATTTCAGTTCTATTCCAAAATTTCATGTTTCTGGGGGGGTCAAATGATTAATACTCTAGAGCTCCCATTGCTTTCAGAGCCCAGAGACGGGTGTGAAATGATAGTTTCTGATGCCGTTGACTTGGTGGTCTGAGTGTTCAGTCTGTAGGTCACTACCAAGCCTCGCAGCACAAGGTGCACATGGCAGACACTGTTCTCCTTTGGAAATCACTAGCTCTCGGTCGTAATTGACGTTTTATCGTGAGCAGGACAGCTTGAATCCCACTGACGACACCACACTGTGGTTTGGATTTTGATTTTTTTTTTTTTTAATGCGTGCTACATCGGGGCCCACATACTGAAATTCACACGCACACGCACGCACACGAACATACATTTAAACACACACGTACATAAACACATGCAGACATACATACACACATGCACGCATACATACATACATACATACATACATACATACATACATAATAAGCCACGCAGATCAAAGATGCCGGTTGCTGCCTGGTATTCAGTTGACATCTCGGATAAGTGCCTTGTTAATCACGAATCTTCCTTTCTTTACATACGCTCTTGAAGGCCATCAACTATGGCCGTCAGGAAATGGAGGTCGGACAAGCGACCACTGACCAGCGTCTGTACAGAAATGATAGGAGTGGATAATTTCGTGTGTGTGTGGGCGTGTATGTGTGTGTGTGTGTGTGTGTGTGTGTGTGTGTGTGTGTGTGTGTGTGTGTGTGTGTTCGTGCGTGTGTGTGTTTGTGTGTGTGTGTGTGTGTGTGTGTGTGTGTGTGTGTGTGTGTGTGTGTGTGTGTGTGTGTGCATGTACTCTCTGTGTGTGTATGCGCATGTGTGTGCTGGTGTGTGTGTGTGTGTGTGTGTGTGTGTGTGTGTGTGTGTGCGCGCGCGCGCGTGCTGTGTGTGTGTGTGTGTGTGTGTGTGTGCGCGCGCGCGCTGTGTGTGTGTGTGTGGTGCGTGCGTCTGTGCGTGCGTGCGTGCATGCGTGCGTGCGTTTGTGCATATATGTGTGTGATTGCTCTCGCGCGCTTGCTGTCCCCTCGGGTGCACCCTTTCAGAAGCAATGGGGTTTCGGAGAGTGTTAGGTTGGAGTGGGCTTTCACACTGTAGCGTCCTGATCTGACAGACCCCAAACCCAAGACAGCCGGGGGAGAGTGCACGGCCAGTGAAGGGGTCCGAGCGTGCCAGGACTTAGTGGCGGCGTGTCGGAACAACCAGACCTGTCAGTGTGAGACAGGCTTCGCCACAGATCTCCACCAGTTAACGTGTGGTGAGTTTCGGCCGGGGCAGAAAGCTAGTCAGTTCCTACAGCTTTAACTGCACTTCCACGAACAGCACGAACGTTGCACACACGTACCACACGCACAGGT
>CM065744.1:28727178-28739678 GCA_033310375.1 Conus canariensis | reverse complement strand
TCCTGTGCGCCCAAATGTTGAAGAGTTAGGAAGGAATGGACAGTCTTGTGTCAGACTTCAGTGTGGACAGATTGGAAGCAAACACGATGAGGACGGCTTACGTGGGATCTGTTTTCCACAAAATCATAGATCAAATAAACATCCTCATCTATCTCTTTTTTTCCCCCGAAAATCAAATGATCAAAAATTGTAGGAACATTTTGGAGCTAGGTCATCATGGAGTCGGCTGTAAAGGTTTATTATTATTATTATTATAATAAATACTTATATAGCGCCTATTCACGGCCAGAGACCAAGCTCTAAGCGCTTTACAATCCACACTCGTTTACACAACGGGGCTGCCTACCTGGGTAGCGCCGACTGAAGAGCTGCCAGCTGGCGCTTCATTCAGTCGTTTCCCGTGTCATCCAGTCCATTTCATTCAATATTGTTCACTCAGTTTCCTTCCTTCCTTCATTCTTTCCATTTCTCACGCAGGGTGCATGCTATGTGTAACGTGTCACCCATACCAACGGCCAAACTGGCCTTCTCTTCCCAAAGTTGGTGATGGGATTTTACGTGTGTGCAAGACGTTATGCGTGCGTTCACACACGAAACCTCGGTTTATAGTCTCATTCGAAGGACTGTATGGGGAATGGAGTCAGAACCAGTGTTAACTCTGTGGAAAAAATCCCCCTGTACCGAAACGGCCCAGCGGATGATTTCGAACCCGCAACCCCAGGATCACCAAGATTACGAGTCCGGCGCTGTACCAACTGAGCTATTCCGGCTATAAACAGTATAGTCAAACCAAACCCAACATTGTGTATAGGGAAGTGCTCCACAGTGAATGGCTCATCACACAGTATGTAAAGAGTATAGTCAAACCAAACCCAACATTGTGTTTAGGGAAGTGTTCAACAGTGAATGGCTCATCACATAGTATGTAAAGAGTATAGTCAAACCAAACCCAACATTGTGTTTAGGGGAGTGCTCCACAGTGAATGGCTCATCACATAGTATGTAAAGAGTTTAGTCAAACCAAACCCAACATTGTGTTTAGGGAAGTGTTCAACAGTGAATGGCTCATCACACAGTATGTAAAGAGTATAGTCAAACCAAACCCAACATTGTGTTTAGGGAACTGTTTCACAGTGAATGCCCCATCACATAGTAGACGCCATGTAGCCCCGTCCACATTTGGAAAGGTATGAGTCTTTGTCAAAGAAGTGGCCCAGTGTGTCTCCAGCAAGTCTCTTCTTTGCAGCCACTGGTGGCAGATTGCCAAAAACTCTTTGAGAGTTTGGTGGATGCAAAACAGAATCTGTTCGTGTGTTCCATTCCTCCAGCCAATGGTAATTGACGTTACTGTGACATTTGGCTTTTCAAATCTGTGTAGAAAATAGATAAACCCCATTCTTGCATATGATGACCCAAGCCAGAGCAATGCTGTCATCAGATTTCTATTCAGAGGCACGTGCAACTCAATCAGGGGAAAAGGGAAGTAGGGGGGGGGGGGGGGGGGGGGGGGAGGGTTCAGGATGGATCAGCAGGGGCAACTAAGCAGAAATGGAATGATTATTAACCAACAGCATTTGACAGTGGACACGCGCGAAATTCAACGTTTTGAAGCATGAACTTGTGAAATATTTCATTTAAAATTTTGCAGTAATGAAAAAGGACATTTTTTATACATTAATTTGTGAATCAGCACCTTTTGAATATGAACTTAACAGATATGACATTTCTGCATATATATTTTTGAATCAGACAATTCAGAAACGTAAATTTATTATTCATCATAACGTTTAGAAGTTAAAAGCGATCAAATGTGCATATACTGAAATTATCTTTTGAATTAAAATCTAAGAAATATGATATTCTGAAGTATATACATATGAATAAGATCATTGTAAGTTGTATCTATTTAATGGTACATCCTGAAGATGACTATTAAAATAAAAACGTATGACGTTCTGAATAGTATGACATTTTGAAACCTGTTCCAAAAATAGGACATTTTGAATCATCAACTTTTCAAAGAGGGTTTTGTAACGTACCTCCTTACACAGACCATGTTCTGAATTAGCCGACGAGCTTGTAAGACAAGCGTCTGTATGTAGGAGCTCGTGACTGCGGGCTTTTGTCATCTAAACTCATGAAAGTGACCCGCTCGGCTTCAGGTCTGAATATTCACCAGAACTGCTCTGGTCAAGAATACAACTGTAAAAACAGCACCATCTGCGATTCAGTGCACAGATGCAGTGAGTGTTCTTTGTCTTCTGAACACGTGTGTGTGTGTGTGTGTGTGTGTGTGTGTGTGTGTGTGTGTGTGTGTGTGGTGAGAGAGAGAAGAAGAGAGATATCTCCATATGTGATTGTGTGAGTGCGATTTCCATATGTGATTGTGTGGGTGTGGGTGTGGGTGATTTCCATATGTGATTGTGTGTGTGTGTGTGTGTGTGTGTGTGTGTGTGTGTGTGTGTGTGTTGTGTGTGTGTGTGTGTGATTTCCAAATATGATTTTTGGAAAAAAAAATCGCCACACATACCATCACTTCGAAGATACTATCGCCGACAAAAAAAAAAAATTCTCCCAATGTATATGACGCAAACACACGCATACATCCAAACGCAAACGCATCCAAGTATGTACACACTGACGCACGCAAGCACGTACGCACAGAGAGAGAAGGCGGGGGAGGGGCGGGGGGGGGGGGGGGGGGGAGGAACACACACACGCGCACACACACATGCACATGTACGCACATTCACACACGCTCTCTCTCTCTCTCTCTCTCTCTCTCTCTCTCTCTCTCTCTCTGTCTCTCTCTCTCTCTCTCTCTCTCTCTCTCTCTCTCTCTCTCTCTCTGAGATACATTTTGCAAAATAATTCAGATTTTGGCTTCGTGTTGCTTGTATGGATAATAACAGACTCCCGAAGAAAGCCTATGATATGTTGCTACATCTGCAGAATCAAAATTATATTACCTGGACGACTAATGTTTGCTATGTTCTTTATAGATTCGGGTTTGGAATTGTTTGGGAAATGCAGAGTGTTGGTAATATGAAAGCTTTCGTTACCCTGCTTGTTTATTGTTTACTGTTCCCTGCCTCATTTCATTTCCAATTTTATTGCAGAATTTAAGAATCGTTTAAGTGATTGTGACATCCAAGACTGGCATTCAGCTATTGAATCGCATGAGTTGTACGATGTTTATCGGTCATATAAGCAGTCTCTTGTTCGAAGTCCCTTACCTCTGTGTAATTAAACATGTTAACATCCGCAGGTTACTTTCAAGGTTTAGGTTAGGAATGTCGCCATTACGATGCCACTTTTTACGATATACTGATCGCAATAGAAATCATAACATTTTCTGTCCACACTGTAAGGAAGCAATGGAAGCTGACCCTGGAGAAAGGTCCAGTGACGGTGAGGAAAGACCCACTGACCACAGGGAAAGTCCTGTTGACAGTGGGAAAGACTACAACTTTGGATTCTCTCTTGAGGGCACATAAGACCGTATGGCGAAAGCTTGGCTGTGTCTGGAGTGGCACTGTCTTCATCTGTCCGTGGGCAGGGGTGGTTGGGTCTGTGGGGTGTGCTCGGCAGCTGGAGGGTGGTGTTTTTCGCCGGGGGGGGGGGGGGGGGGGGCTCTGCAGTCATGAAATACGGTCTGGACACCCATGAGGATGCTACTTTAAGGCTGTTATGAGCTGCATCCTGTAGTTTGATTTACCTCTGTTCAGGAGCAGTTATGTCCCTTGATATTTTAATGGAGTGTCCTGCGCGTGCCTGTACCCATCGTCAACACAGCGCAGGCCTCCAAGGGTGGTACAGGACTGCTCTAAAGGCAGGTGAAGACAGTGCTTCTCTGGGTCCTCCCCAGCACCTTCGGGTGTTTCTTTTTCTTCCTAACATTTTCTGTCCACACTGTAAGGAAGCACTGGAAACTGAGCTTCATTTTCTACTGGTTTGTCCTTTGTACGAGAAATTGCGCCTTGAGTTGATTCCAGCTAAATATTACAAACACCCTTCTGCACGCACGCACGCACACAAACACACACACACACACACACACACACACACACACACACACACACACACACACACACACACACACTCACACACGGTGCCCTCTCTCACTACACTGAGTGCAGAACGGGCGGTGGGTGCCAGCTGCAGAGAAGACAGGCAGTGTGTGGCCGGCGCCCAGTGCCACAGTGGCACCTGCCTCTGCTCCAAAGACCTGGCCCTGTCGGTGAATAGCACCTGTGGTGAGGACAGACAGACAGACAGAGAATGGATGGGGTTGGATGGACGGTGGGGAAAGTAGGTGGAGGGATGTGTGAGTGTTGATGTATATACAAATATATATATATATATATATAATAACACAGGCTTTTATGTAACGATTTATAATGTCTTTTTTGTAATGTCTTATGTACTGGTGAAATGATGTGGAGCAGAAGAACCATTTCCAATGGACAATAAAGTTGATTGAATTGAAGGAGAACGAACCAACCAACCAACCATGACACGTAGGGACTTTATTAATGGCACGGCCGGTCTTTTCCAGTCGCGGCGGAGTGGGGCGGGGGGTGGGGAGGGGGGGGGGAGAGGGGGGAGGGGGGTAGTTGAGAAGAATGCAGCAAGGATGCAGCAGCATGAATGGCTAAGCAGGTGGAATAGAGGTGTACTGATAGATTGGTGAGAACATTTCGGAGAAAGAGAGAGAGAGACAGAGAGTACAATTCTGCTCTCTCTCTCTCTCTCTCTCTCTCTCTCTCTCTCTCTCTCTCTCTCTCTCTCTCCTCATATGATAATGAAGATGTATGTACAATGAAATGCATGTGTGTGTGTGTGTGTGTGTGTGTGTGTGTGTGTGTGTGTGTGTGTGTGTGTGTGTGTGTGTGTCTGTACGTACGTGTCTGGGTCTATAATGATGTGTTCTCCTACGATACTCATCTCTCATGTCATGCTTCCATGGTGGCGGTCGAAGTTCCACAGAAAGGCCATGTGGGTGGACGATGCACCACCGACTGTATTGACCGCGTGGCTCGCTGCAACCCAGAGACCTCCAGGTGTGAGTGTCCGCAAGGCTATACTGCCGACCCCAGGCGGTTCGCTTGTGGTGAGCTGATGATGATAAGGTTGTTCTCTCCCCCCCCCCCCACCTCTCCGCCCCTTTTGAAGGCAGATATATTTGTATTGCCTGCTCCGAGGCCTTCAAAAGGGACTGCGATGGTTCCCTTATGCAGCTAGTGAAGAGTTTTCATATCTGTAACATATTTTCTTAATTTCATGTTCCCAGTTTCTCCATCTTCAAATCCCGCCCCCTTAAGTCCAAATCTTTGCCAAGTCATTACTATGAAGATAGTTCAGTTGTCAGCCTGCGTTTGTTTTTTCCCCCACTATTAGATTGTTCGCCTATGTATTTGTCTGACTTTATTCCAGTTTAAAAGGCTGTGCCAATCTTGAATAAAAGTTACTCTGTGTTAGGTTTTCTTATGGGAGCAAAAAATACTCAACTTGTTTACTGTTTAAAAGAAGTAGAAGTCTCGCCTCTCTTCATGACAGCCTGTGAACCCGTCTGTCTGTCTTCAGTAACTGCTCGGTTTGTCTGTCTGCTCGGTGTGTGTTGTCCAGCCAAAGTCATCGATGAAATGTGCAGTGTGGATTCAGAATGCACCGCTGGGATGATCTGTGATCCCAAAGTCAAAAAGTGCAGTGAGTTCTCTCTCTCTCTCTCTCTCTCTCTCTCTCTCTCTCTCTCTCTCTCTCTCTCTCTCTCTCTCTCTCTCTCTCTCTCGCAGTGTATAATTATGGTCTATGTATGTCTACGTTTGCTTGCCCGGGTATTTTTCCCCCTATTCATGCGTGTCTTTCTTCCATACTGCCTGATGTCTATCTGTCTCTCTGTCTGTCTGTCTGTTTCTCTCTCTCTCTCTCTTCTCTCTCTCTCTCTCTCTCTCTCTCTCTCTCTCTCTCTCTCTCTGTAAGGTCTTCCTACGTTTGTCTGGATTTCTTTCCCTATTTACGTTTGTCTCTGTCTGTCTGTCTGTCTGTCTTTGCCTTTGTGTCCATCTGTCTGTCTGTCTGTCTGTCTGTCTGTCTGTCTGTCTGTCTGTTGTGTTGATGAGTTGTGGTGAGTATGTAGTTATCTAAACATGCCCGCGCGCAGGTGTGTGTGTATATGCGTGTGTGTGTGTGTGTGTGTGTGTGTGTGTGTGTGTGTGTGTGTGTGTGTCTGTCTGTCTGTCTGTCTGTATGTGTGTGTGTGTCTGTGTGTGTGTCTTTGTGTGTGTGTGTGTGTGTGTGTGTGTGTGTGTGTGTGTGTGTGTGTGTAAGGGGTGGGTGGGTGTGTTGTTATTGTTGCTGTTGTTGCTGTTGTTCATTTGGACAGATTCAACTAGGTTTTGTGTTGGTCGTGACTCAGCTTTGGTGCTGGTGAGGCACGTTGTTGATGGATTTCTTTGCTTTTCTCACCACACTCTGCATGATGGACAGTCAGCTCGAGGTTTTGCCTTTGTCCCCCCAGGATTAGATGTGGGAATGGTGTGTGTTGGAGACCACAAAGAATACTGTAAGGCGGGAACGGTGTGTGACTTCGATTCAGTGTGTCGTGAGTACACAACGTCTCTATAATATATGTGTGTGTGCATGTGTGTGTGTGTGTGTGTGTGTGTGTGTGTGCGTGCGCGCGCGCGGCGCGCGCGCGTGTGTGTGTGTGTGCGAGAGAGAGAGAGAGAGAGAGAGAGAGAGAGAGAGAGATCCAGTCTGTGTGTGTATATTTGTGTGTGTGTGTGTGTGTGTGTGTGAGAGAGAGAGAGAGAGAGAGAGAGAGAGAGAGAGAGAGAGAGAGTGGATAGTGGGAGGCGATTGGACGAGAATTATTTCATACTGGGTTAAGTTGTACAGATGTACTCAGTGTCTATTGTCCCGTGTTTTTTTCTATGTTTATCAAGGCATGTACTCAGTGTCTATTGTCCCGTGTTTTTTCCCTATGTTTATCAACGCATGTACTCAGTGTCTATTGTCCCGTGTTTTTTTCTATGTTTATCAAGGCATGTACTCAGTGTCTATTGTCCCGTGTTTTTTCCCTATGTTTATCAACGCATGTACTCAGTGTCTATTGTCCCGTGTTTTTTCCCTATGTTTATCAACGCATGTACTCAGTGTCTATTGTCCCGTGTTTTTTCCCTATGTTTATCAACGCATGTACTCAGTGTCTATTGTCCCGTGTTTTTTCTATGTTTATCACGATGTACTATGTCTATTGTCTTTTTTTCATGTTATCAACGCATGTACTCAGTGTCTATTGTCCCTGTTTTTCTATGTTTCAAGCATGTACTCAGTGTTATGTCCCGTGTTTTCCTATGTTTATCAAGCATGTACTCAGTGTCTATTGTCCCGTGTTTTTTCCCTATGTTTATCAAGCATGTACTCAGTGTCTATTGTCCCGTGTTTTTTCCCTATGTTTATCAACGCATGACAGTCTATTGTCCGTTTTCTAGTTATCAGCATGACTCAGTGTCTATTGTCCCGTGTTTTTTCCCTATGTTTATCAACGCATGTACTCAGTGTCTATTGTCGGTGTTTTCCTATGTATCAGCATGTATCTGTCTATGTCCGTGTTTTCCTATGTTTATCAAGGCATGTACTCAGTGTCTATTGTCCCGTGTTTTTTCCCTATGTTTATCAACGCATGTACTCAGTGTCTATTGTCCCGTGTTTTTTCCCTATGTTTATCAACGCATGTACTCAGTGTCTATTGTCCGGTGTTTTTCCCTATGTTTATCAAGGCATGTAATCACTGTCTATTGTCCCGTGTTTTTTCTATGTTTATCAACGCATGTACTCAGTGTCTATTGTCCCGTGTTTCTGTTCCTATGCTTATATCCAGGCATGTCACGAGAGTGTCTGTAGACTTGTCTGGAGTCTACCAAAGCCTTCTCCACGCGTGTAATTAAATGTCTATCGTCCGGTGTCATGTCTTCTCTACGGTTTTCCACGCATATGACCAGCGTCCATCGTGTTGTCCTGTATCTTGCTCACACTTGTCGACGAACGCAGTCAGCGTCTATTGTCCTGCCTTGTGTATTCCCTATGTTTATCCATGCATGTCATCAGTGTCTGTTGCCTTGTGTCTTCCCTATGTTTATCCATGCATGTCACCAGTGTCTGTTGTCCTGCCTTGTGTCTTCCCTATGTTTATCCATGCATGTCACCAGTGTCTATTGCCTTGTGTCTTCCCTATGTTTATCCATGCATGTCACCAGTGTCTGTTGCCTTGTGTCTTCCATATGCTTATCCATGCATGTCACCAGTGTCTGTTGTCCTGCCTTGTGTCTTCCCTATGTTTATCCATGCATGTCACCAGTGTCTATTGTCCTGCCTTGTGTCTTCCGTAGGCTTATCTATGCATGTCACCAGTGTCTATTGTCTTACTTTGTGTCTTCCCTATGTTTATCCATGCATGTCACCAGTGTCTATTGTCTTACTTTGTGTCTTCCCTATGTTTATCCATGCATGTCACCAGTGTCTATTGTCTTACTTTGTGTCTTCCCTATGTTTATCCATGCATGTCACCAGTGTCTATTGTCTTACTTTGTGTCTTCCCTATGTTTATCCATGCATGTCACCAGTGTCTATTGTCTTACTTTGTGTCTTCCCTATGTTTATCCATGCATGTCACCAGTGTCTATTGTCTTACTTTGTGTCTTCCCTATGTTTATCCATGCATGTCACCAGTGTCTACTGTCCTGCCTTGTGTATTCCCTATGTTTATCCATGCATGTCACCAGTGTCTGCTGTCCTGCCTTGTGTCTTCCGTAGGCTTATCTATGCATGTCACCAGTGTCTGCTGTCCTGCCTTGTGTATTCCCTATGTTTATCCATGCATGTCACCAGTGTCTGTAGCCTCGCATCTTTCTTATGCTTGTCCAGACATGTGACCAATGGTCTTTTGTCCAGTCAAATGTCTTCTGTCTTCCCTATGCTCTGACTCAAGCATGTCATCAGTGTCTTATCGCCCGATCTTCTCTCTTTCATATACTTATCCATGTTTTGTAAATCAGTGTCTCTTGTTCTGTTCTGTGTGTTTCTGATGCTTATCCACTCACGTAATCAAGTGCCTCTGGTTCAGTCTTTTGTCTTTTCCTATGCTTAACCACGCATGTAATCAAGTGCCTCTGGTTCAGTCTTTTGTCTTTTCCTATGCTTAACCACGCATGCAATCAGAGTGTCTGTTACCCCGTCATGTGTTCTCCTATGTTTATCCTCGCATAATAATCAGTGTTTCTATCGTCTGTCATGTGCCTTTCCTATGGTCATCCCCTGCGTTTCATTTGTCTGTTGTCTCGGGATTTTTCATACAGGTCTTAAAAAGTCTGGAAAAGTCTGGACATTTGAAGGTCATTTTCCCAGGCCCTGGAAAAGTCTGGAAAATCGCACAATGGCCTGGAAATTGAAGAATCAAGCACAATTGCTGGATATTATGCATGGCTGCTTTAATTTTCAGTATCATTTAGCGTTTATAATGCAAAAAAAAAAAAAGAAAAAAGAAAAGATTCCGTGCCCTCAAACGTGATATTTCGTGATTGCGTACTTTCACTTTTGCCATCAGATTACTTCTGACTTACTTCCCCTACATCAAGGTCTTATCAACATCCGGGTCTTTTGGCCATTGATTTCTGCTATTGCTGCGTGTTTGTCTTTGAAGATGGGAAAGTGTTCCTTCAGTGCGCTTTGGCTTTATAGCATCACTTTAAGACATTGCATTATGACCAAAGTCTTGAAAGTGGTATTGAAAATGCAGGCCTTGGCCAGGAAAAAAGTCTGGAAAACTCTGGAATTTTGAGCTGCATTTCCTTATGAACCGTGTTAAGTCTTGTCCCGCGCCTTTCCTACGGTTATCCACGCATGTCGTCAGTGTCTTTGGTTCTGTCATGTGTCTTTCTGATGCTTATCCGCGTGTCTAATCAGGGTTTCTATCGTCTGTCACGTGCCTTTCCAATGATTATCACTGCATTTAATCAGTTTGTCTGTTGTGTCATGTCCGGTGTCTGTTCTATGCTTATCAACGCTTGACGTCAGTGTTTGTTCTGTTGTGTGCTTTACCGATGTTTACCTTACCTTACCTCACCTTACCTTACCTTATCTTACATTACATTACTTTACCTTACCTTACCTGCTTATCTACGCATTTCATCGATTCTTAGTTGTTGTTGTTTTATCTTTTTAGAATGTTCTCCTACCTTTCTGAACGCATTTCATCGATTCTTAGGGTTTTTTTCTTTTTCTTTTTAGAATGTTCTCCTACCTTTGTGAACGCATTTCATCGATTCTTAATTTGTTTGTTTTTTCCTTTTTAGAATGTTCTCCTACCTTTCTGAACGCATTTAATCGATTCTTAGTTTTTTTTTTCTTTTTAGAATGTTCTTCTATCTTTCTGAACGCATTTCATCGATTCTTAGATTTTTTTTCTTCTTAGAATGTTCTCATACCTTTCTGAACTCATTTAATCGATTCTGAGTTTGTTTGTTTCTTTCATTTTTAGAATGTTCTCATACCTTTCTGAACGCATTTCATCGATTCTGAGTTTCTTTGTTTGTTTGTTTTCTTTTCAGATTGTTCTCATACCTTTCTGAACGCATTTCATCCATTCTTAGTTTGGTTGTTTTTTCTTTTTAAAATGTTCTCATACCTTTCTGAACGTATTTCATCGATTCTTAGCCTTTTTTGTTTCTTTTTAAAATGTTCTCATACCTTTCTGAACTCATTTCATCGATTCTTAGTTTGTTTGCTTTTTTGTTTTTTTCTCTTTAGAATGTTCTCATACCTTTCTGAACGCATTTCATCGATTCTTAGTTCGTTTGTTTTCTTTCTTTTTAGAATGTTCTCATACCTTTCTGAACGGATTTCATCCATTCTTAATTTGTTTGTTTTTTCTTTTTAGAATGCTCTCATACCTTTCTGAACGCATTTCATCCGTTCTTAGTTTGTTTGTTTCTTTTATTTTTAGAATGTTCTCATACCTTTCTGAACGCATTTCATCCATTCTTAGCTTGTTTTTTTTTTTTTTTTTCTTTTCAGATTGTTCTTATACCTTTCTGAACGCAATTCATCGATTCATTTTTTTTCTTTTTAGAATGTTCTCATACCTTTCTGAACGCATTTCATCCATTCTTAGTTTGTTTGTTTCTTTTATTTTTAGAATATTCTCATACCTTTCTGAACGCATTTAATCGATTCTTAGTTTGTTTGTTTTTTTTCTTTTTAGAATGTTCTCATACCTTTCTGAACGCATTTCATCCATTCTTAGTTTGTTTTTCTTTTATTTTTAGAATATTCTCATACCTTTCTGAACGCATTTCATCCATTCTTAGTTTGTTTGTTTTTTTTCTATTTAGAATGTTTCATACATCTTTCTGAACGCATTTCATCCATTCTTAGTTTGTTTGTTTGTTTGTTTGTTTCTTTTCAGAATGTTCTCATACCTTTCTGAACGCATTTCATCGATTCTTAGTTTGTTTGTTTTTTTCTTTTCAGAATGTTGTCATACCTTTCTGAACTGTTTCTTCCATTTCAATGTGATGTTGATCAATTGAATACCTTAATAATCGGGGATAAAAAAAAAAAAAGTTCCCTTACGTTTTGTGTCACGTTTTCTCTCCGTTGTTTAAAAAAAAAAAAAGAGTATGCTCACTTTATCACAACCAATCTGTATGCTCACATATTATTTTTTTTCATATCTTCTCTTGTGTCCTCTGTGTTGAACCTGTGGGCGTGTCATGTGGCAGGGACGTGTGTTTTCAGGACTGAGCCTCAGCGCAGACTGCAGTGGAGCCAGAAACGCCTTCTGCGCCAGTGGCACGGAATGTGACTGGCTGAAAGAATGCAGTGAGTGTCTTCAGAATAGCACCTCCGTGGACCCCGTCCTAACCAGGACACCCATTTACATCTCAGACACACATCAGTATTCTGTTGATGAAGTGAGCCGAGAAAAGCGAATCAAGGTGAAACTGATCGAGGGGCAAGCAGCCTCAATGCTTCTCCCGGAGCAACAGGTGTCAGGGATATCTCGGGCTTTCAGTTGATGACGCCCAAGCTCTAGGACGAATCCGTTAAATTCTGGTACGGAGCCATAGTGCGGGTTTGTGTGCTCACACAAACCTCACAAATTTCACACACACACATGCGCACGCGCGCGCGCGTGCACACGCACACACACACACACACACACACACACACACACACACACACACACACACACACGAACACACTTGCGCGCACACACACACACATGCGCACGCACACACACACACACACACACACACACACACACACACACACACACACACACACACGCACGCACGCACGCACACACACACACACACACACACACACACACACACATGCGCACGCACTTCTGCACACGCACACACCCATACATGCAGGCACACACGCGCACACACACACACACATACACACACACACACACACACACACACACACAT
>CM065744.1:28652178-28722178 GCA_033310375.1 Conus canariensis | reverse complement strand
TCAAGAAATCTTGTAATATGCTCCTATCCGGAATAGGTGAGCACTCTTCAATTCTATGAAAATGGATTAATGTTCATTGTTCATGTTTATATATATATATATATATATATATATATATATATATATATATATATATATATATATATATATATACGAATTCTTCACACTGAAATTAAAATATTCCAAGATACCATCACAAACCAATTCATGCTGGGCATGCTTGATGCTACTGCTGTTGTGATGCCGGAAAAAGGAGAACGAAGGCACTGTGATCTCTGCTGTCACAGAGCCATCCGAAGGAAGGTTTGGTGCTTCCTGTGGCGTCGAGGGCAGCACATGTGACGCGGCCAACACTCTCTGTGAAGACGGCAGCTGTGTCTGTGCTCGTGGATACAAACCTGACCAGAAGTTCAGCTGTGGTAGGGTCAATCTCTCTCTCTCTCTCTCTCCTCTCTCTCTTCCCTTTTTGGTCTTACGGAAAATGATTACATGTTGTGCCTTCTCTCTCTCCTCTCTCTCTCTCTCTCTCTCTCTCTCTTCTCTCTCTCTCTCGTGCGTGCATGCGTGCGTGTATGTGTGTGTTCCAAATTATGTACGTACTTCGTCATATTCACTTTACTGTCTATTTTTATACATGCTAATTTTTTGTACGTTGTAGTACATTTCCATATATTCCCCCCTGCTCAGCCCACCCCCCACCCCCACCCTCTCCTTCCCCTTACTTATTGTTATTTTTATTTTTTGTTTGTTTATTATTATTATTTTTTCATTTCTCTTCTATTTTCATTTGATGTTCCATTATGATTGCATGACCGCTTTGTTTGCTTTCTTACATTATTTCATAAAAGAGAGAGAGAGAGAGAGAGAGAGAGAGAGGAGAGAGAGGGAAATGGAAAATGGTTGAGTCAGTGTAGACCTCAGCCCCTGGTGGTGGGAGGATGTATATGCAATGGTACATTAATGACGAAGTAAAGCAGAGATAATTCAACATCATCATAATACAAGATTCCACCATCTTTTGACTACAGAATACTTAAATTAAATGATATAGAATACTACAAACATATGATTCAGTATTAGCATTCACATCTTTTAACTAAGAATACTATAAACATACGATTCAATATTAGCATTCACATCTTTTAACTGCAGTGGCGCGCCCTTTAAATGCCTTACATAAATACATGCTCACATTTCCAGTACATTGTTGTCACTAGTTGCCATCAGTAAGCCCACATTGAACAGACACGGATTTGCTTATAATTTTCGTTGAATGTGTTCTTGCCAAATGTCACAGAAAATAGGACAGCACAACAAAATACGTCCCTCATCTTTGTTTGCATCTTTGCATAAAGGACATGTCACAGAATTCGTTGAAACCTGAATATATTGGTCCCGATGTATTACAATGTCTGTTACTCCGAATCTAAGTTTTGTTCGATGACATTTGATATGTCTGTCAACATCACTTAGAAGATACCTTTCACAGTTCTTAGATGAAATGAATGTTCTATACAAGGAAAACCGGTCACTTTCTTGGACATGTTCATTTCAGTTTTGCCATCGGCAGTCAATAAGCCTCTGACGAAAGTCAATCAGAAACACGCTGACAGTTTCACCCGCTTGGTTTAACCATACCATTCCAAACCCATTCTGATGCAATATTTCTCGAATGCTTGAAAACACATGCATCTACCGTTTGAGTCCAGTCACATCAGCATTTCGTAAGCTTTCACAGGCAATCTATTTCCATCCAAACGAAATATCTTAAGCCAGTATCTAATTCACTGAACAGACGTCGGCATTTTAATCAGTACCCCTAAAAATGTCTTCAATCCAAATAAAGTGGACGTTTCAATACGAGCTACTGCTTCATCTAGTCCCCGTATTTCAGCACCGTGCATAGCGGTAGGTAGAGCTTGATTCTCAAAACTTTTTAAAAAATTCTGAAAGTGAATTATTCTTAACGTGTGCAACTTATGCGTGATACACAGCAAGGCGTTTTTTTGCTCTAGCTGCAAGATCTTCACAATCAAGCACAGAACTAAGCCTGGTGGAGAAATATGCTTTCATTTGGAAATGCCATAAGCAGACTTAACCGAAATTGACAGAGATCCATGGAAAACTTTGTTGGTATATATTGCGCTCTAAGACTAGATAATTCACAGCAGCATGAAACAAAAATGCAGTTCGTCTTCATTGGAAAACTTCGTTGGTAGCTATGGCGCTCTGATACTAGATCATTTACAGCAGCATAAAACAAACTGCAGGTCGTCTTTGTTTACTTTTTGCAATTTGGACACGTCAGATCCATCCCAGTATATTTACTGTAACGATATCGATCTGTGCAATGTTTGAAATTCCCAGTCTAAATCTGATCATAATAAACTTTAAGTGTTTACCTAAATCCATTTGCAGGCAACGCTTGACATCGTGTACCGTGCAGTTTTGTGCGATACAGGGTAAATCTATCGCTATTGTTAAAAGTCCCATTCCTGCCCCCTCCGTGCAATCTATCTGTCTTTAAAAAAAAATTCACATAGAAAGAATCGATCATTTTGCGCACATTGGTTAATCCAAACATAACCAAATCCAAATTGACAAAGTCATTGCGTGTTCGCATTTTAACTCCAGAACATTTCTTTAAGGCAAAGAGGTGCAGTTTTTTGTTGTTTTTTTATCACACTGCCGGGCTGCATCATCTAGTCCCCAAAGTTCAGCACCGTACTGAGCAATGGGTTGAACCTGTGAATCAGTTAATTTCAGCAATAAATCTAAACTAGTTTCCTTCAAAATATACAGTCTTCTCATAATGCAGAGCAGAGCTTTCTTTACTGTGATTATCGGGTCACTGCATGCCAATGTGAAACTGAGTTTTGTTGAAAAGGGTATACCTCAGTATTTACATGCGTTTACGGCAGGCATGACAACATGATGATACGCCCAATTTTCTGTTGCTGCCAGGTAGCCACCATTTCTGAACACAATTATATTGCTTTTGCTTAAATTCACTTTCAAATCAGGAGAAAACGCTGCGCGTTTTAGACTGTATAACTGTGTTTGCAAACCTATGATTGTCTCTGATTATAGTAACACATCATCTGCTAGTAATTAAAAAAAAAAAATCTCAAAATCGTTAGTTGTAAACATTGCACCATGCTTGCCATTTTGAATTATTTCTATGGCAAGTTCATTAATAAACAACGAAAATAAAACTGGACTGCACACATCAGCTTGCTTAACACCATAAGTGCACATTGTGAAATCAATTAGTTTATATCCACACCATATCTTAACTTTAACATTACTATGAATAGTTTTGATGCAGTGGTATGAATTACCATTTATACCATCGTTAACTCAAATCGACTAAAGAAGTTTCCTGTTCATGGTATCAAAAGCCTTCCCAAAATCAATAAGTGCAACATATAATATTTTGTCACAAGAGAACTGTTTTTCTACAAGAGCCAACAAAGTAAAGAGAGAGAGAGAAAGAGAGAGAGAGAGAGAGAGAGAGAGAGAGAGAGAGAGAGAGAGAGTTGGAGGGGTTGGTGAAACAGCAAACGTTTGCAGTTGCAGAACCTAAAACAAGAGCTGTCAAATCAGGTAAGCAGGTTTTTTTTTCTCTCTCCATTATTGTCATCACCTCCTTCCTTTTGCATTACATTGCATCCATTAGTTTGACGCAATGTGGTCAATTGTGTACCGATCGGAAGGGTGGGGACTCATGCGTCGTTCACGTGGACGTCCCAAATCGTTGACAGAATTCTATTCATTGGGGACAGGGAGGAGGGAGTGGAGCATTCAGTGTCTGTTGCCATTTGTCGCCAAATGTTATTGAAACTGAGGTTCCATTTAATGAAGATGATGATAATGATAATGATGATGATGATGGGAATGATGATGATGATGATGATTACTACTGCAAACACTACAGTCATGGTGTATATACTATTTGAATAAGCAACGTGGTTGTGAAATGTATATCACTTGAATCTTTGGACGGTTTTATAACAAATTTGCTGAGCTGTTAGGTCTTGAGGTTGTCAGAGTCGGAGTGTGCTGCCCACGTGGCAGGGTAATCAAAAACGGTCACACTCGTAATGTTCTCATCCCTAGCTCATGCATTTGTACCGTAGTGTTCAAGTGCTTCGGCTGTTCGGATGATCCCTGGAGTCTTTTAGCCAGGGTACGACAACAACAACAACAACAACAACTATTGCCATCAGACACCGTGCATGCATGGTGACTTGCTGTCCACTGTCAAAAAGAGAGAGCTGGGGTGGTATGGCCACGTCTGCATCAGCTGCTGTCTTTCAAACACGATTCTCCAGGACACGGCACAGGGCGAGCGAAGGCCATTCCTGGAAAGACAGCAGTGGGAGGGCAACATCAGGGAACGGTTAGGTCATGATCTAGCAGCCACACAGAGGGCAACACAAGACAGAGAGAGAGGGAGAGGACTGATTGTGGAACCCACACAGAGGGCAACACAAGACAGAGAGAGAGAGAGAGGACTGATTGTGGAACCCACACAGAGGGCAACACAAGACAGAGAGAGAGAGGACTGATTGTGGAACCCACACAGAGGGCAACACAAGACAGAGAGAGAGAGAGAGAGGACTGATTGTGGAACCCACACAGAGGGCCAACAAGCAAGAGCAGGACTGATTGTGGACCAGAGGCAACCAGACAAGAGGAGGAGGACTGATTGTGGAACCCACACAGAGGGCAACACAAGACAGAAAAGGGGAAGAACTGATTGTGGAACCCACACAGAGGGCAACACAAGACAGAGAGGACTGATTGTGGAACCCACACAGAGGGCAACACAAGACAGAGAGGAGACTGATTGTGGAACCCACACTGAGGCCAACACAAGACAGAGAGGACTGATTGTGGAACCCACACAGAGGGCAACACAAGACAGAGAGGACTGATTGTGGAACCCACACAGAGGGCAACACATGACAGAGAGGACTGATTGTGGAACCCACACAGAGGGCAACACATGACAGAGAGGACTGATTGTGGAACCCACACTGAGGACAACACATGACAGAGAGGACTGATTGTGGAACCCACACTGAGGACAACACATGACAGAGAGGACTGATTGTGGAACCCACACAGAGGGCAACACAAGACAGAGAGAGGGAAGGACTGATTGTGGAACCCACACAGAGGGCAACACAAGACAGAGAGGACTGATTATGGAACCCACACAGAGGGCAACACAATGACAGAGAGGACTGATTGTGGAACCCACACGAGGGATAACACATGACAGAGAGGACTGATTATGGAACCCACACAGAGGGCAACACAAGACGGAGAGAGGGAGAGGACTGATTGTGGAACCCACACAGAGGGCAACACAAGACGAGAGAGAGAGAGACTGATTGTGGAACCCACACAGAGGGCAACACATGACAGAGAGGGGGAGAGACTGATTGTGGAACCCACACAGAGGGCAACACAAGACAGAGAGAGGAGAGGACTGATTGTGGAACCCACACGAGGGCAACAAAATGACAGAGAGGACTGATTGTGGAACCCACACTGAGGACAACACAGACAGAGAGGACTGATTGTGGAACCCACACTGAGGACAACACATGACAGAGAGGAACTGATTGTGGAACCCACACGAGGACAACACATGACAAGAGAGGACTGATTGTGGAACCCACACTGAGGGCAACACATGACAGAGAGGACTGATTGTGGAACCCACACTGAGGACAACACATGACAGAGAGGACTGATTGTGGAACCCACACTGAGGACAACACATGACAGAGAGGACTGATTGTGGAACCCACACTGAGGACAACACATGACAGAGAGGACTGATTGTGGAACCCACACTGAGGACAACACATGACAGAGAGGACTGATTGTGGAACCCACACTGAGGACAACACATGACAGAGAGGACTGATTGTGGAACCCACACAGAGGGCAACACATGACAGAGAGAGGGGAGACTGATTGTGGAACCCACACAGAGGGCAACACAAGACAGAGAGGACTGATTGTGGAACCCACACTGAGGGCAACACATGACAGAGAGGACTGATTGTGGAACCCACACTGAGGACAACACATGACAGAGAGGACTGATTGTGGAACCCACACAGAGGGCAACACAAGACAGAGAGAGAGAGAGGACTGATTGTGGAACCCACACAGAGGGCAACACAAGACAGAGAGAGGTGAGAGGACTGATTGTGGAACTCACAATGGAATCCCAACGGCCTCCCTACCTGGCTTACGGGATGGGTGCAGGTGCAGGTGCAAAACGTCTCCATCAGCAGGGCTATGAATATCATGAAACTGCTTCCAGAGTAAGATAACTACAAAGGTCGAACAGTTTTGTTTACAAGATGCTTATTTTCTTTAACCAGCCTATTTTAGAAAACAGTATGGCTTGGAAAGTGTAAAACACAAGTTTTGTTTCGAACAGTCCTCACGTATCATTCCTGACTAAAGTTGTTCTTCTCACCCTTCGTTCAGCTTATTCGCTCTGCCATTTCATGACTGCTAGCAAGAAACTTTATCAATGAATTTTATGTTGGAAGTTGGTGACTGTGGTGTGATTCAGGAAAAGGACAATTTTTGACCATTGTGCTGGCGATTGCTGTCCCCTGCGCACTACTGGCCCTGGGCTTCGGTCTTTTTGTTCGAAGCCGACAAGCACACAAGGATAAAGGTAATTAATTGTCCCTCCGTAACGCTTCACGTACTTAAACCGCCACGGCGTTTTACTCCGCCAACGTGACAATATAACAGTACATTATTGTATTGAATTGGCGTTGTACATTGTTGTGTTGCTGTTCACTGTGTTGTCTGATGTGTATTGGACTGCATTGCATTCTACTGTATTGTAATGCATCGTCTACGCATCAGCACTGATTGCAGTGATACTTGAGAGCTTACGCTCTGCGCGTGCATTACCATTCCAGTGTGGTTATTTTCTCGCCGGTTAAACCCGAGGACCCGAGGAATGCTTTTACCGTTTCCAAACCAGTTTAGCTACCAAGCCGTGATGGCGACATTGATAACGCATGACGCACGTGCAAGTAGGCTACTGCACTGTTCGCCCTCTGTTCAATTGCACTCTGAAAAGAGCAGAGATTTGGGTTCATTCAGACATTCTTCCTAGATGGCAACTAGCCTTATCAAGGCTATGACTGCGTTCATGCAAACCCTCTACACACACACACACACACACACACACACACACACACACACACACAATTGTCAAACTCTTGCTCATGCAATGGAGACAAAGAACCAGTCGGAGAAAAGGACGTTCCTCCTTTCTGTCAATAGATTAACTTTTACAGTGCTTATATACAGATTAACTTTTACAGTGCTTATATACAGATTAACTTTTACAGTGCTTATATACAATTCTTTCCACTTTGACCTCATATCATCATCATCATCATCATCATCATCACATCACACACACACACACACACACACACACACACACACACACACACACACATCTTCAATTTAACACATAAACAGGTCCTCACAGACTCAAAAATACCCATATTTACAAAGTTCCCTCGTCCTCACCGAGCTGTAACAGTTTTCTTAAACCAGCATTTGTGCTATCTGTCCCAGCTTCCGTCTTCCGTGTGTCTGGCTCGCCGTCCATTCAAACTATTCCCACAGATTTACTATCAATGAAAACCTCAGAACCCAAGGAATAAAATGCAGTAAGTCACATTTGACAATTTTGTTCCTGTACTAAATCATTGCTGATTAATGTCCCAGAGTGAACCCACTTTCAACGTGTTTGCGTCATATTTTCCTCTATTTCGATGACAAATACCAAACAGCATGAAATAATTTTGTAACGAATCAATACCTGGCGCTTCGCTCTTTTTTTTTTTATACATAGAAATTTCATTATCCAAGACGGTGTCTAAGCGGTGAACTTTCTTTTTGAAAAGTGGTAGAAAGCACAAGTGACTTTTCTCTTCGCCGGGCGGTCGGCGCGTGCTTTTGATACGATTTTCAACTGGAAAATACTTTGTTGAAATGGTTGCAAAGCGAGAGGACTGCAGGCGGAAATCTAAACAAATCTTAAATAAATGTTAGCGAACCGCCCAGAGAAGGTGGACAAACGAGTCACAAGACGAAACACAACTAGTTTCGACCTCTTAGGTCTTCATCAGGTGAGACATTAACGAATAAAACAATGAAAATTCACTTAGCTTTGATCGCTTCAGATCACTTCGTAGGGTTCAGCGCAAGGAAGAAGGCGTTGAATGAGAACGAGGCTGTTGGAAGGGAAATAGTGAGCGAGTCAAAGTCGTAATGAAGATAATAATATTACTGATAGGAATACTAATAATGGTCAAAATACTGAGAAAAAAAAAAGAAAAAAAAAAAAGGGACAAGATTACTACCAATCTGTGTCAATAAGTATGGGTATGGGAGAAAGGACAGTGGGTTAGAGGATTCTTAAACAGCAGGGTTGCCGTGGCAACAGTCCCAGAGGCGAAGGCGATGGTGATGTCAATGCCAGTGGTAGTGTCAATACTAGCAATAGTATTACTGAATGATACTGCTAACAACGATAGTGAAGGTTAAGGTAATGAAAGCATGATACAGAAATATATTTAGAAAATACATTTTTATAATAATCAAATAAATAAATAAATGAAACATTAAAAATAATAATAAATTAAAAAATCAGTAAATAATAATAATAATAATTAAAAAAATAAAATAAAATAAAATAATAATAATAATAATAATGATAATAAATGCATAAATAAGATAGCTATAAGTTGTGTGAGGTGAATAGTGGGAGATAAGGTAGTATGTGTGTGTATGATGGGAGGATATTATGGGCTGAGATTGAAGTGGTGGGTTGGTACATGTTACTTTAAGGTGTAGATGCTATGAGGGTGGGGGGAAGAAGGGGATGGGTTTACGTACTAACTGGGGGAGGGGGAGGGGCAACATATTCACACCTATACACAATCTCTCTCTCTCTCTCTCTCTCTCTCTCTCTCTCTCTCTCTCTCTCTCTCTCCTTCTCTCTCTCTCCCCCCCCCCCCCCCTTTCACGACCAACGATAAAGGAGCCAGCATTCTATTTATTATGTGTGTGTGTATGTGTGAGTGTGAGTGTGTGTGTGTGTGTGTGTGTGTGTGTGTTCCATTTGTAATATCAGCCTTATTCATTGGTTACCCCCACCTCCACCCCCAGCAACCGCCATATCCACCAACACCCCTACACACATCATTACTAGGGCAGGGGGAGGGGGGAGTAAGTCGATTGATGTAGCAAATGGAGAGACTCAGAGAGTGTAGGAAAAGGGAAGATGATGATAGCTGCAACCTATGTCTGAGGTAAACAGAGGGAGGTAGGGTGGTATGGGTGTGTGTAGGTGGGGGATATTTCAGGCTGGAGCTGCAGAGATGGAATGGTACATACTACTTTTGGACGTTGATGCCATGAGGGTGGACGGTGCCCAGTTTGGCAATGAGATGAGATTCCTGCATAAGGCGTTCCAAGCTGTCACTCTTAGATTGCCAAAGTGCCAAGACTTTGACATGGTTGATGTTGTGTTGGGCATGGTTGAAGTGTAGAGCGACTGGTTTGGGCCGATGGTGGCGGATGTCGGCCAGGTGTTCAGAGATGCGCGTCTCAAGTGTGCGAGATGTCTCACCTACATAGATCTTACCGCACAGCTGACAGTGGATGGCATACACAATGTTGTGGCTCTGGCAGGAGAAAGTGCGTTTAATAGTGAAAGAGCCTGTGGGGCCATGTAGGATGGTGTCTGGTTTGGTGAGAGAGCAGATTTTGCAGTTGGGTTTTGAGCAGGGGAAAGTACCTGGTGGCTTAGGTGTTGAGATTTTGTTCAGCTTAGAGCGCACCAGTAGGTCGTTGAGGTTTTTGTCACGTTTGAAAGTGATCATTGGTGTGGTCTCAAAGGCAGGTTTATGATTTTCTACTATGTGCCAGTTAGACTTCAGGATCCTGCAGATGGGCAGATTGTGAGGATGGAAGAGAAGGCAGGCAGTGGGTCTGTCTGTCTCTTTGGGAGGTTTAGTTTCCAGAGTAGATGTTCTGGATTTAGCTGCAGTGCGGCTGAGAGCATCACTGATGACGGCACTAGGGTATCCACGGTTGGTGAAAAAATCAGACATTTTGGCTGCTTGTATAGTGAAATCCTCTTCGCTAGAGCACAGTCTGCGTAGGCGAAGGAATTCAGAATATGGAATGCTATTTTTAGTGGACTGGTGGTGGGAAGATGTGTAGTCCAGGTATGAGTGCGCATCAGTAGGTTTGTAGAAGACTGAGGTTTGAAGCAGTCCATCTTTGAGGGAGATAGTGATGTCCAGGAAATTAACTGACTGTGAAATGGTGTAGGTCAGCTGGATGGATGGATGGAAGGTCTGTGCAAAGTTGAGGAAATTCTGGAGGTCATGTTCTGGCATGGATGTGGCTCCCAATCCATCATCTATGTATCTTTTGTAGAGCTCTGGTGTTGGGCCTGTGTAAGAGGTTAGTAGGCGGTGTTCTAGGTGTCCCATGAAGAGGCAGGCATAGGATGGTCCCATTTTGGTTCCCATAGCAACACCACTGATTTGTGAGAATGTGTGGTTGTTGAATTCAAAAGTATTGAGGGTGAGGACTAATTCTGCAAGTCTGACTAGTGTAGCTGTGGGAGGGTGTTGTTGGTTGGGGGGCCGTTTGTTAAGAAAGAATGCGAGGGCCTTCAGTCCATCAGCATGAGGGATGGAAGTGTAGAGAGAGACGACATCAAGGTAAAGAGGACCATCCTATGCCTGCCTTTCATGGGACACCTAGAACACCGCCTACTAACCTCTTACACAGGCCCAACACCAGAGCTCTACAAAAGATACATAGATGATGGATTGGGAGCCACATCCATGCCAGAACATGACCTCCAGAATTTCCTCAACTTTGCACAGACCTTCCATCCATCCATCCAGCTGACCTACACCATTTCACAGTCAGTTAATTTCCTGGACATCACTATCTCCCTCAAAGATGGACTGCTTCAAACCTCAGTCTTCTACAAACCTACTGATGCGCACTCATACCTGGACTACACATCTTCCCACCACCAGTCCACTAAAAATAGCATTCCATATTCTGAATTCCTTCGCCTACGCAGACTGTGCTCTAGCGAAGAGGATTTCACTATACAAGCAGCCAAAATGTCTGATTTTTTCACCAACCGTGGATACCCTAGTGCCGTCATCAGTGATGCTCTCAGCCGCACTGCAGCTAAATCCAGAACATCTACTCTGGAAACTAAACCTCCCAAAGAGACAGACAGACCCACTGCCTGCCTTCTCTTCCATCCTCACAATCTGCCCATCTGCAGGATCCTGAAGTCTAACTGGCACATAGTAGAAAATCATAAACCTGCCTTTGAGACCACACCAATGATCACTTTCAAACGTGACAAAAACCTCAACGACCTACTGGTGCGCTCTAAGCTGAACAAAATCTCAACACCTAAGCCACCAGGTACTTTCCCCTGCTCAAAACCCAACTGCAAAATCTGCTCTCTCACCAAACCAGACACCATCCTACATGGCCCCACAGGCTCTTTCACTATTAAACGCACTTTCTCCTGCCAGAGCCACAACATTGTGTATGCCATCCACTGTCAGCTGTGCGGTAAGATCTATGTAGGTGAGACATCTCGCACACTTGAGACGCGCATCTCTGAACACCTGGCCGACATCCGCCACCATCGGCCCAAACCAGTCGCTCTACACTTCAACCATGCCCAACACAACATCAACCATGTCAAAGTCTTGGCACTTTGGCAATCTAAGAGTGACAGCTTGGAACGCCTTATGCAGGAATCTCATCTCATTGCCAAACTGGGCACCGTCCACCCTCATGGCATCAACGTCCAAAAGTAGTATGTACCATTCCATCTCTGCAGCTCCAGCCTGAAATATCCCCCACCTACACACACCCATACCACCCTACCTCCCTCTGTTTACCTCAGACATAGGTTGCAGCTATCATCATCTTCCCTTTTCCTACACTCTCTGAGTCTCTCCATTTGCTACATCAATCGACTTACTCCCCCCTCCCCCTGCCCTAGTAATGATGTGTGTAGGGGTGTTGGTGGATATGGCGGTTGCTGGGGGTGGAGGTGGGGGTAACCAATGAATAAGGCTGATATTACAAATGGAACACACACACACACACACACACACACACACACACACACACACTCACACTCACACATACACACACACATAATAAATAGAATGCTGGCTCCTTTATCGTTGGTCGTGAAAGGGGGGGGGGGGGGGGGAGAGAGAGAGAGAGAGAGAGAGAGAGAGATTGTGTATAGGTGTGAATATGTTGCCCCTCCCCCTCCCCCAGTTAGTACGTAAACCCATCCCCTTCTTCCCCCCACCCTCATAGCATCTACACCTTAAAGTAACATGTACCAACCCACCACTTCAATCTCAGCCCATAATATCCTCCCATCACACACACACATACTACCTTATCTCCCACTATTCACCTCACACAACTTATAGCTATCTTATTTATGCATTTATTATCATTATTATTATTATTATTATTTTATTTTATTTTTTTTTTTTAATTATTATTATTATTATTTACTGATTTTTTAATTTATTATTATTTTTAATGTTTCATTTATTTATTTATTTGATTATTATAAAAATGTATTTTCTAAATATATTTCTGTATCATGCTTTCATTACCTTAACCTTCACTATCGTTGTTAGCAGTATCATTCAGTAATACTATTGCTAGTATTGATACTACCACTGGCATTGACATCACCATCGCCTTCGCCTCTGGGACTGTTGCCACGGCAACCCTGCTGTTTAAGAATCCTCTAACCCACTGTCCTTTCTCCCATACCCATACTTATTGACACAGATTGGTAGTAATCTTGTCCCTTTTTTTTTTTTTTTTTTCTTTTTTTTTCTCAGTATTTTGACCATTATTAGTATTCCTATCAGTAATATTATTATCTTCATTACGACTTTGACTCGCTCACTATTTCCCTTCCAACAGCCTCGTTCTCATTCAACGCCTTCTTCCTTGCGCTGAACCCTACGAAGTGATCTGAAGCGATCAAAGCTAAGTGAATTTTCATTGTTTTATTCGTTAATGTCTCACCTGATGAAGACCTAAGAGGTCGAAACTAGTTGTGTTTCGTCTTGTGACTCGTTTGTCCACGTTCTCTGGGCGGTTCGCTAACATTTATTTAAGATTTGTTGAAATGGTCTGTTAAATAATAAGTTCTATACATTTTCAGTTATATTCATAACAGAAATGGAGTCATTAGCAAGATTTCGATCGGGAAGTCCGAATTTCATAAAACGACAATTTAGATCAAAACTCCGATAATGAATGAAGAAGGCCACTTGCTCAAGCAAACTTGCGCCGTCAGTCATTTCGTATAGTCGCAAGCCTGTGCAGAAAAGATCCTAGCATGTGATATACGAAATGAGAGCTTATGGACTTTACTTTTAATGTGTATTTTCGGATTCTTCGGCTTTCTCATACTTTTTTGTGAAATCAAGAATTATTCTGGGTTTGTTTGACGTCACATCAGACCACCTGCTAACCCAAATCCAACTAACCCCGACCCGAGGTCTCAAATCCTAGACCTGGTGTTCACCTCAAACCCCACCCTCGTCAAGACTTCAGTGAATGTCCCCGGCATCTCAGACCACGATGTTGTGGTCTCAGACTTTGACGCAAAACTCCAGATACACCACCAGAAAGCACTAAGTGCTGTAGATTTGGAAAGGCAAACTGGGAGAAGCTCAAAGGAGACATGAACGATGCAGCGGACATCATCGAAGAAGAAAAGAGAGCGGGGAAGGACATCAACAGCCTCTGGACTACCTTCAAAAACCTCTTGAATACATCAGTGGAGACAAACATACCCACCTTCTTACTCAGACCATCAAGCACATTGCCATGGCTGACTGCCCCACTCAGGAGGATGATTAAACGGAAGAAGGGGATGTTTCAGCGAGCCAGGGTGAAGAACGACTGGTCTGCCTTCTGTCAGTTCCAGAAACACTGCCAGCGGGAGCTCCGGAGAGCAGAATGGCAATATATCAATGGAACCATCCAGGAAGGCCTCGCCAACAACAACACGAAACCTTTCTGGAGTTACATCAGATCTAGAAAGCAAGACTCCTCTGGGGTGGCCCCACTTAGAAAGGATGGCCAACTCCACAGCGACAGTCAGACCAAAGCAAACATTCTGCTAAAACAGTTCAAATCTGTCTTAACCACAGCAACAACGACCACCCTACCAAATTTAAAGAAGCCTACAGCCCATATCAAATCTATCCATGTCGACACCCATGGTGTAGCCAAGCTGCTTCACCAGCTAAACCGCAACAAAGCCTCAGGACCGGACAACATCCCCAACTGGACACTTAAGAACTTGGCCGACAACATCGCCCCAATCCTGACCACAATCTTTCAGACTTCACTGGACACCAGCCGCCTACCACAAGATTGGCTCGGAGCCAACATATCTTGTGCTTTCAAGAAAGGTGACCGGCATACCCCATCAAACTACCGTCCAATCTCACTGACATCTGTATGTTGTCTGCCGCCACATCATGTCCCACCTAGAACAACAAAAAATACTCACAAATCTCAACCACGGCTTCCATTCAGGCTTTTCAACCAAGATCCAATTGCTCGCCACTACCAACAATCTTCTGACGTCCTTCAACAAAGGGAAGCAAGTGGATATGGCTATTTTGGACTTCTCAAAAGCCTTTGATACAGTACCCCACGACCGTCCCCTCCATAAGTTGACCAGTTACAGCGTCACCGGCACCCTCCACACCTGGCTTACCTGTTTCCTAACAGAGCGAACCAAGCAAGTGGTGGTAGAGGGCACTACATCCAACGCCACAACTGTCGACTCAGGAGTGCCACAGGGCATCATGCTCAGCCCCCTCCTATTCCTGTGCCAAATAAATGACCTTCTGGAGGCAGTCAAATCCCAAGTGCGCTTATTTGCAGATGACTGCCTCATTTACAGGGAGATCAACGACTTTAGTGACCACCACACTCTACAAGAGGACCTCAAGTCACTAGAGTCATGGGCAGATAAATGGGACATGCGGTTCAATGCTTCAAAGTGTTACATCATGGCCATTGCACAATCCCCTACCTCCTCCTACTTCTACTCCCTAAATAATACCATCTGCAGCAAGTCCCTTATAACCCATACCTCGGCATCCAAAATGCGGCCAACCTCAAGTGGTCTCAACACATCACCTCTATCACAAAGAAGGCCAATAGCACATAAGGATTTCTCCGGTGGAATCTCAGGCACAGCCCCACCTCCTGCTGAAGAAATGCCTACCTTGCACTCGTACGCCCTGTCCCGGAGTATGCAGCAATCATTTGGGACCCGCACATGCAGCAAGAGATCAACATGCTGGAGAGTGTACAAAGAAATGCAGTGCGCTTCATAGCAAAGGACTACCGCTCCACCAAGCCAGGCTTCATAATGGGTCTACTGAGAAAACATGAGCTTACTACACTCCAAGAACGGTGGCTCCAACAACGTCTAGGATTCTTTTACAAGGTGGTTGAGGGTCTAGTGCCAGCGATCACCCTGAGTGACTTCATCACACCGCAGAAACCAGGACGATGCAACCGCTCCACCAAAGACAACAGTACGTACCTGTCACAAAACCCAGTGGAGAACTATATACGGAACAGCGATAGGTGCTACTGCGTTCCTGAAACACACAGCAATCAGTATCGTCATTCATGCTTCCGATAAGCCGATAATATCATCGCGCTGCACACCCCCACCGTCGCGCCTATGCCAGTAAATGGATGTTTAGCGACGTATTGATCCAGATCCAGATCCAGACAGACAGTTGAAAATGGCGCCGAAATTAATTACAGGCCTACAAAATACCAGTTTAGAAAAAAAAAAAATATGGGCTTCTAAAGAAAATATGGGCTTCTCAGCCCAACACGATTGTAACGAATAGAATACATTAATTTTTGTGACTTCAGTCACATATATACAACTATGTAGGTCCTGAGGTATTCATAAGTTAAAAAAAAAAAAAATTCATCAATCAAGGGAGGTAATGGGGAAGATAACTCTCCAACAAAACATGTTTTCGTCCACGAAGGGTAACCAAAAAATTTATACACTGTAAGCACCCGGCTACACCTACAAGCCAAGTGAAGTCAAGTCAAAATTACCTTTATTGAGGGTTAGAGAATAAGCTTTCCAGCTTTTTTTTTATTTTTATTTTTTTTATACATCCTGCCCTCATAAACAAGAAAGACAATACAACATATAACCACAAGCTTGTCCCAACATATAACTGCACATACGGCATGCATGTTGCACGTTTTCCATGACATGGTGGGCCAAGCCACAAGATTTTAACCCTCCCCCCCCCCCCCCCCCCCCCACCCCCCAACCTCCTCCCTTATTCTTTTTGCTTGCTCAAGCGATGTTTTCCCTTGACACTCTCTTTTCACAAATCAACACACGTGAAACCACCAGGATCTTGGGCACAGTTCTAACAACGTTCTTCCCCTGAAAAAGATTATATAAAAACAAAAAAAAAACCCAAACAAACAAAAATCGAAACATTCCAAGAAGGGTTCACAGGAAAATCTTCAACAATTATTTTAGGGCAAGAGGTAAGCCTACCACACTGCACCAAGCAGGTTTTCGATAAGGAAGCAGACAATGTTAACAATAATATCAATCATTTCAAAACGCCAGTTCATGAATATTCAACTTCAAAGCATGACATTTTAAAGTTATGTCCAAGAATAATAAGCCACAGTCCGTGAAACACTTCAAGCACCACATCCAAACGTTATTTTATCGATGACATTTACCTAATAACCGAGCACACAGGAGAAAAGAGAAAAAACGTAAGCTTTCATTCTCTCTCTCTTTCTCATATACATATTATATGTATGAGAGAGAGACAGAGACAGAGAGAGAGAGAGAGAGAGAAAAAAACTGAAGTGAAAAGGCAAAACAAGCAATGTAAACAAATATATTCCAATATATCGAGCGGCTCCTCTTTTTCAATGACGACAGATTGTATAGTAACGTCAAAAGTGGAGTGACATCACTGGGTCGATGCTAAAAGAACAAAAATTGCGTCATCACAGTAATGTCATCACCAAGTGATGCAAAGTCTAAAACACCATCCTGTTGATTATTTTTCGTCACTCCCCACCCCAGCCAATAAACCTACCCCCCCCCCCCCCTCTCTCTCTCTCTCTCACTCTCTTTTGAGCGATCATTATGTTAGTTGTACCAGTGGGAACAACTGAGTCGCTATTAAATGCAAGTGAACTCAATACGTGTAACTGATGATTAGCCATGTGTACTCAGGCCTTGTGGATGCTTTGCAGCTTATGAATCCAGAATTCTTTTTTCCGAGATCTCTTGAGTGTCACTGTCTATGTACCGATTTTCAGTTGGCATACACCGTGTGTCTTGCAGTGAGTGGTTGCGTATGTTGAAATGATGTGTGACGTGGCTGCCTGTATTGCTCTGGATGTGTGACCTGTGTGTGTGTGTGTGTGTGTGTGTGTGTACGTGTACGCATGCACAACACACACACCACACACACACACCCCACACACACACACACAATATATATATATATATATATATATATGCATACATACATACATACATACACACATACATAAACTGTGCCTGTACCTCTACCACCAAAGAAGTAGACAACTCACCCCTACTCTATCCGGGGAGGGGGGGGGGGGGGGAGTTCCCGAAAAGAAAGGAAAATTAATCAATATTTTACAACAAAAAAAAGAAAAAAAAAGGTGTAAGAAGTATCCTTTATCAAACAATATTACTCTTCATCGGTTTTTGTTGTTGTTGTTGTTGTTGTTGTTGAAAACTGACTTTTCCTTTCTGTTCAAATCTCTCCTGGGGCTTTTCATGGCCTAACGTAGGCCAATCGTGCCCTTTACATTTATTTAGTTATGAAACCTCCCATGTCATTATCAAGAAAGAAAGAAAGAAACAAACTTCAAAAAATAATAATTAAAAACAAAAAAAAAAAAAGTCGCACGCGCCCTCCGCTGTCGCTGGGACAGAGTCGACCGGTTTGTCCTCTGAATCAACTGCACGTTCTACACGTGATAAACCAATCACCTTGTTTTATATATTTACTGCATGCGCGGCATCCATGTTACACGTTTTCCATGATTAGGTAGGCCAAGGCTCAAGACTTTAAAACCTTTTTTTTCTCTCCCCCACCCCCTCAACCCCCCCCCCCCCCCACCCGAAAGTTTGCATAAACGATCTGTTCTTGGTCAAAGTACCCTTTTCACAAACAAACGCACATGAAATCGCTATGAACTTGGGCACAGTTCCTCACACATACTCACACACCCACACCCACACACTCACACCCACACTCACACGTACACACACACACACACACACACACACACACACACACACACACACACACACACATTCGAAACGCGAGAATGCATGCATGAGTGTGTGTGTGTGTGTGTGTGTGTGTGTGTGTGTGTGTGTGTGTGTGTGTGTGTGTGTGTGTTGTGATTAAATAGCAACTTTTGCAGCTTTGTTTTTCAGCGCTACAGGAGGTTCAGTTAGAAAGGTATTTATCCTGTGATGTTTCGGTTTATCCAGTATGTTTGCAAATACGTCTTGCTATCTTTCTCTGTATTTATGTCTGTCTATCCGTCTGTCCTGTCCGTCTCTATCTCTCTCTCTCTCTCTCTCTCTCTCTCTCTCTCTCTCTCTCTCTCTTTCCGCATCTTTCAATTCCACATTTTTTTTTTTTTTTTTCAAAAACATCACTTTGCCGTATCTGGATATACGTCGTTCTCTTATTTTCAGTCCCACAATGATAATAATTTTGGAATGCGCTTAACTTCCCCCATCTATGGACGAGTTTGGCTGTTTACCCCCGTAGCCTAATTTCCTTCGAGTTCTCCCCCCCCCCCCTTTTTTTTTTTTAAAAGAATAATTCCCTCCACCTCCTTTCCTCCCTCTCCCCTCCCTTTCCTCACCCTTCCGCCTCTTCCCGACATTTTCTCTCGTGTTTCTGCCTTATCTTTGCCTGTTGGTAATTACGTTGTCTCAGATGAAGTCACGCGTTCTTGGGTGTAGCCTACATATTTGATTGTAAGTCATTCCTCTCAATGCATTTGTTTCCCCTGGTTCATTATGCACTGTAATCCCCCCCCCCCCCCCCACTCCATCTCTCTCTCTCTCTCTCTCTCTCTCTCTCTCTCTGTGATCTTTTTTGTCTCCCTTTTCAGATTTTGTTCTCTTTAAGGACTATAAATGCATGTTATTCTTATCCACTGTAATATTCTTGTCAGTGTGTGTGCGTTATTGTGTGATTTTTAGCGCAGTTTATGGGCAAGGAGGTTTTGTAGTCATTCCTCTCAATGCATTTGTTTCCCCTGGTTCATTATGCACTGTAATCCCCCCCCCCCCCTCCATTTTCTCTCTCTCTCTCTCTCTCTCTCTCTCTCTCTCTCTCTGTGATCTTTTTTGTCTCCCTTTTCAGATTTTGTTCTCTTTAAGGACTATAAATGCATGTTATTCTTATCCACTGTAATATTCTTGTCAGTGTGTGTGCGTTATTGTGTGATTTTTAGTGCAGTTTATGGGCAAGGAGGTTTTGTAGTTTTGATTTCTTAACACCCCCCCCCCCCCCCCCCCCCTCACTCCCCTTTTCTTTCTGTCTTTCTGCGTACGCAGGCTGATACTACTGCGGACACTGCCTTGTCTAGACAGACAGTGGAGTTTTGTGTGTATGACCGTTTTTCATCCCGCCATTAATGCAGCCATACTCCATCTTCGGGGAAGGTGCATGCTATGTGTAATGTGTCATCCATACCAACGGCCAAACTGGCCTTCTCTTCCGAAAGTTGGTGATGGGATTTTACGTGTGTGTAAGATGTTGTACGTGCGTTCACACACGGAATCACGGTTTATGGTCTCATTCGAAGGACTGTGTTGGGAATGGAGTCAGAACCAATGTTTAACTCCGAGGGGAAAATCTCCCTGTACCGAAATTCGAACCTGCAACCCCAGGATCACGAGTCCGGCGCTCTACCAACTGAGCTATTCCGGCCCCCATTGCCCTTTTAAACCTCATCCTCCTCTCTCCATTTCTCTTCACCTTAACCCTTCCCTGACCCCTTCCTGCCTTCTATCCCCCCCTAAACCATTTGCTTCTTTCCCGTTCTCCCTCCACCTCTTCTACCCCCCTCCCCCCCCCCAACCCCCTCCCGACCCCCCTTACTTATCTACTTATGCTTTTTTTTTTACATTGAACTCTTAAAGAATGGATTATTGCAGTCTGTCCGTGTACCCATCGGGTTACTAATATCACCGTTGTTGTTGTTGTAGTTGTTGTTGTTGTTGTTAATAGCAATGATCGTATATTCATCATCATCATCATCTTCATCGTCATCATCATCATTATTATTATTATCATCATTATTGTTGCTGTTGTTGTTACTAATATCACCGTTGTTGTTGTTGTTGTTGTTAATAGCAATGATCGTATATTCATCATCATCATCATCTTCATCGTCATCATCATCATTATTATTATTATCATCATTATTGTTGCTGTTGTTGTTACTAATATCACCGTTGTTGTTGTTGTTGTTGTTAATAGCAATGATCGTATATTCATCATCATCATCATCTTCATCGTCATCATCATCATTATTATTATTATCATCATTATTGTTGCTGTTGTTGTTACTAATATCACCGTTGTTGTTGTTGTTGTTGTTGTTAATAGCAATGATCGTATATTCATCATCATCATCATCTTCATCGTCATCATCATCATTATTATTATCATCATCATTATTGTTGCTGTTGTTGTTACTAATATCACCGTTGTTGTTGTTGTTGTTGTTAATAGCAATGATCGTATATTCATCATCATCATCATCTTCATCGTCATCATCATCATTATTATTATTATCATCATTATTGTTGCTGTTGTTGTTACTAATATCACCGTTGTTGTTGTTGTTGTTGTTAATAGCAATGATCGTATATTCATCATCATCATCATCTTCATCGTCATCATCATCATTATTATTATTATCATCATTATTGTTGCTGTTGTTGTTGTTGTTAATAGCAATGATCGTATATTCATCATCATCATCATCTTCATCGTCATCATCATCATTATTATTATTATCATCATTATTGTTGCTGTTGTTGTTACTAATATCACCGTTGTTGTTGTTGTTGTTGTTAATAGCAATGATCGTATATTCATCATCATCATCATCTTCATCGTCATCATCATCATTATTATTATTATCATCATTATTGTTGCTGTTGTTGTTACTAATATCACCGTTGTTGTTGTTGTTGTTGTTGTTAATAGCAATGATCGTATATTCATCATCATCATCATCTTCATCGTCATCATCATCATTATTATTATCATCATCATTATTGTTGCTGTTGTTGTTACTAATATCACCGTTGTTGTTGTTGTTGTTGTTAATAGCAATGATCGTATATTCATCATATCATCATCTCATCGTCATCATCATCATTATTATTATTATCATCATTATTGTTGCTGTTGTTGTTACTAATACACCGTTGTTGTTGTTGTTGTTGTTAATAGCAATGATCGTATATTCATCATCATCATCATCTTCATCGTCATCATCATCATTATTATTATTATCATCATTATTGTTGCTGTTGTTGTTACTACTACTACTCCTACTACTACTACTCGTCTTCTTTTTATTATTATTATTATTATCATTATTATTATTATTATCATTATTATTGTTGTTGTTTGTTGTTGCTGTTGTTATTGTTGTTGCTGCTGCTGCTGCGGTTGTTTTCATCATGGTTGTCAATCATTCTCCCAGTCGTTTGGGCTGAAATCAAAGGGACTTCTGGAACCATGCTTTCAGGGCTGCTTCATTGAAAGGGGTGGCCGGGCGGAGTGACCGTGCGCGCCAGGAGGCCACGCCCAGTTCTCTGGAAAGCACCGTGGACGGAAACACAGCTCCTTCTCATCCTCCTCCTCCCCCTCGTCCGCCCCTGCCTCCTCCTCCTCACCCCGTCCTCCTCCCTGCCCCCTCCTCTCCCGCCCCCTCCTCCCCTCCCCCTCCCCCTCCTCCGCCCCCTGCCCTCCCCTCCTCCCGCCCCCCTGCCTCCTCCTCCCTGCCCCCCTGCTCTCCCCCTCCTCCTCCTCCTCCCCTCCTCCCCGTCCGCCCCTGCCTCCTCCTCCCGCCCCCCTGCCTCCTCCTCCCGCCCCTCTGCCTCCCCCTCCTCCCCCCTTGCCTCTTCCCCCCGTCCGCCCCTGCCTCCTCCTCCTCCCCCCCGTCCGCCCCTGCCTCCCTCCTCCTCCTCCTTCCCCCCCTGCCTCCCCCTCCTCCCCCCTTGCCTCCACGTCCGTCCCTGACTCCTCCTCCTCCTCCCCTGCCTCCTCCTCCACCTTCCCCCTGTCCGCCCATGCACTAACAGACGTCGATGGCACTAGCATCTGCCTTGACGAAATACGATGTGATTTATAACAGGATCACGGAGTCCCACCCCTTCCCCTTCACATACTCTCCCTCCCTTCCTCCCTCCCTCTCTCTCTAAAATTCAGTGCCTTGTTTTCTACACATTCTCTTACTTTTGACTTTCATTTTAATTTTTTTTTTTTGGTCATTTATTAACTTGTTGTTGACAGATTTTGTGGTAATAACTGCTTTCTTATCAGAACATAGCCTACAACTGCTTGCGCAGATAATCAACTGATACGTCCGGCTTTAAAAAATGGAGAGAAAAAAAAGTGGGGGTGGGGGTGGGGGGACAGGGATTACTAAGTGGTCCATGGAATGCATGCATTACCTTGCAAACAAGGAGATTGATGTTAATGTGTTTATAATACCCCTAATAAATGTCTTTTCTTTGGGTTTACTGAAACACAACCAGGGTGATGTCAATGTGTTTATAATACCCCTAATAAATGTCTTTTCTTTGGGTTTACTGAAACACGACCAGGTTCTCATATCAGTGATGAAAATACGACAATCCCGAAGTTCTCCTGTCATCTGAAAGGACCCGGGCAGTGCCGTTTATATCAATTGTTCCATCCCACATCCTAATCCAAAACGTACACGCTGGGAGATAGACAATTAAGAGTGCGTGTGGACAGAATTAAAACACAAGAAGACAACTCGATGGCTCATTATTATGTACTGTATATACAACAACCGTGTCCACTTTTGAGTGGTATGACAGTTTCTTGTGTCTTATTGACCTTGCAGAAGCGAAAGGGACATGGTCTGACTTTGGGGTTGTAACCCTGACATGCTTTAACACACCGTGGTGGAAACTCCGCCCTGATATCGCTAGGATAAACGCAATCCGTGTCAACAACTAGGGGGACGTCAATGTGTGCTCTCATTATTGATTATTATTATTATTGATTATATCTGCTCGGGGGCCGGAACAGCTCAGTTGGTAGAGCGCCGGAGTCGTGATCCTGGGGTTGCGAGTTCGAATTTCGGTACAGGGGGATTTTTCCCTCGGAGTTAACATTGGTTCTGACTCCATTCCCACACAGTCCTTCGAATGAGACTATAAACCGAGGTTCCATGTGTGAACGCACGCACGCACAACATCTAGCACACACGTAAAATCCCATCACCAACTTTCGGAAGAGAAGGCCAGTTTGGCCGTTGGTATGGATGACACGTTACACATGGCATGCACCTTCCCCGACAATGGAGTATGGCTGCCTTAATGGCGGGATAAAAAAAAACGGTCATACACACAAAACTCCACTGTCTATACAGGCAGTGTCCGCAGGAGTATCAGCCTGCGTACGCAGAAAGAAAGATTGTATCTGCTCAACTAACGCTGACGCGGTCGAAGATGTTCATGTTGCAAACCTGACAATCAGTGATCTTTATACCGCTTATCGTTCATCAGAGCTCAATATAATTATCTAAAACATTTGATTAAAAAAACAAAAATCTTAACAAAAAAGTCTTTATTTTGACAGGCTTAGTGAAAACAACAGAGAGACTTCTACCATGCGACAAGCCGTTAACTCTGTCAACAGAGGTTCCATCAAATGTTTATTCATGATACCTCAGAGTATTCTGGCACACTATGTCAATAGCCACTCTCTCAGGTCTGAATACTGCGGTCTCCTTTCAAGACAAGCGAGATGGAACACATTGTTCAGAGACGCTTTATGCGCTGTGTAGACAAGAGCCAACCGGAGGCCAGCCATTCAGTATTTTATCCCGTTTGTGTACATGGAGTTGGAAAAACTATCAACCATTGAGGTTGAGGGCCGGCCAAATTAATTCGGGTGCATTGAAACTATATGTCCACTATAGTGCAGAAAGCCTACTTTATGTTTATATTTTGTACATAAACAACCATGCCTTCCCAAGGGCATTAGAAAAAGCACAGACAGTACCTGTTCCTAAAACAAAATACCTTCCAAAAGTTAACATGTCTGCACACTCATCAATATTTTACAAATCAATCGAAAAATATGTACACCAAAATATCCTGAGCTATCAGAAAAACATAACCTCGCCCACTTTTTGCGGTCTGGTTTTTTGGACCTGGTCATTCCTGTCACACAGCGTTAACACAGTTTGCTGGACGAATGGCTGCCTGCTGTGAACAAATCTCAGTTAATTGGTTTAATATTCCTTGACCTCATAGAAAAGCTTTTGTGTTGGTGAACCATGATATTCTCTTGGTAAATATCAATGTGTACACCTAAAGTCTACAAACAGCAGCTTTGTCCGAGTCTGATCTTGAAGACAGATATCAGTGTCTCTCCTTCCATGAGCCCTGACCTAACGAAAAGGTTGTCCAGAAAGGAATACAAACAAGGTTCTATTTTAGCCCCCCTCCCCCCCCCCCCCCCCCCCCCCCACAGCCTTTTCTGTCTGTTTATCAATGACCTACCTTGACACATTTTAAACAGCAACGTATCATGTGAATTGCTTGCTGATAATACATACACCTGACAAGAATATCAAAATATGAATGCTCGCTTACAACAAAGTCTCCCGGAAGTAGAAGATGGTGTGAAAATAATGCAGTGCTCTTACGTCCTACCAAATCAGAATGCATGGTTCAATCCACCCGACAAAAACGAAAGCTGAAGTTAGTGCCATCAATTTTATTGAAGGCCGTCAACTCAATGGAGTCAAGCAACTCTGACTATTAGGACTAGTTGTTGACAACCAACTGCAGTGAGAGGGCCATATCAATTAGATGTGCAAACCTATCTCGGAAAAAAACAACCTTTTATTTTAAAAAAATTAAAAAGATTTCAGTGACGCTAGTTCCCGTGAAATATTCTACAATGTCCACATAGGATCTCATATCGATTATGCTTCCATTGTAAGGGACCGTGTACATCTGAAAAGATTTGACTTCCTGCATCGGAGAGTAGCTAGACTTGTTTCCTCTGATGCGCGCCTGTCAAATGAACAACAGATGAGACAGTGGCAAAGTCTGCCTCTTTCAGAACATTTCTGCTTTGATAAACGTATGCTGATGAACATGGTTTCCAACAATTAACTACCATCATATTTGTCTAAATTGTTCACAAAATCAAATCTGAAGAAATCTAAGTCGAGCTGGCGATCACTGTTGCGAATACCCTCTCTCTCTCTCTCTCTCTCTTTTTTTTTTTCCTTTCTGCGTACGCAGGCTGATACTCCTGCGTACACTCCCTGTATAAACAGGCAAGGATTAATACCATCTACCCAACAAAGGGAGTGGAGTTTTGTGTGTATGACTGTTGTGTGTGTGTGTTGTGTGTGTGTGTGTGTGTGTGTTTATCCCGCCATTAAGGCAGCCATACTCCAACAACTTCGGGGACGTTACAAATACCTGGAATTGACATCTTCAAAACGAGTTTGCCGTTTTTAGCAGAATATGTGTGGAACTTCTCTGTAGTTGTTGTAACAACGGATGGCTTTTCTTCTTTTAAGGATAATCTTTTCAGATACTTGGTTTTGTCGACTACTGTAGCTTATACTGGAATAGCATGAGCGTAGCTGCCTCCTTAAGTGAATCTGTAGGCATTCGTGCGTCTGCGTGTGTGTGTGTGGTGTGTGTGTGTGTGTGTGTGTGTGTGTTTATTATTGTACAGTGTTAATTCCACACCCACACCACACACATAAAATATAATATATGTGTGTGTGTGTGTGTGTGTGTGTGTGAGAGAGAGAGAGAGAGAGAGAGAGAGAGAATAGTCTGATGAATCTTCTGTTTTATCTCCTCCACGCACCCACCACTATTTCATCACTCCACGCTGTTAATACTACACGTGTGCTATAAATATTCTAATTGCCTTAAGTTCTTTTTGTGCTCATACTCTTTCTTCATCTTTAAAACATTTCAAATGCCATTTCACATTGCGTTACATCTATATATGCTGTGTTTTTGTTGTTGTTGTTGTCGTTTATTTGTTTGTTGTTTGTTTTTGATTTCCTTGTTTTCATTTTCTTAGTTCTCTGTATATCAGGGCTTTTTTTTTTGGTTGTTACTGTTTTTCGAAGGATCTCTGTGTAAACATTTAACCATGATTTGATGCAGGCGTCGTATCGTTTAGTACTATTTTAGTACAACAGTAACAGTATGTATGAAACATGGCTAACCACTGTGGTTAAATATAGAATCGTTGCCTTTGTCATTCGCTCACAACACCCCACACACACACACACACACACACACATGCACGCACACACTCATTCTGTCTGTCTGTCTGTCTGTCTGTCTGTCTCTCTCTCTCTCTCTTGCGCACGCGCTTGCCACTCTGTTGTCCTATACACACAAAAGGAAGAAGGAAAACGTGTCTTTTAGATACGAGGTTATCACGTCGCAGAACTGACAATAGCAAGCTTCTCGCTCTAATGTGTAGGCTAAGTACAGAGAGATTTCAGTAATGAGGAACTTTTTTTTTCCTGTGGCATCTTCCACGCCCCCTAAAAGTGGCATTGCAGCCATGCCGCTCATTCCGGCTCCCTGTCCACAGCCACAGCTTGCCTGGTTCCGCCGCACCCCGGGTACCGGCAATCCACAAGGAGCAATGTCAAATCGTCATTGAGGGAACCCACCAGAGAACACACTGCGCTGCTGTCGAGTCACATCGGCGGTGTTCAGTTGTGCCTGTTCTGATCCAATAAACGCAGGACACCACCTACTAAGCTCCTAACTGACGAGACAATAGCTGCTCAGTCGCGGAGCCAGCTTGAGTGAGCTTTTCACTCCGGAGGGCGCCACCACGTCCGTCCAACGACAGCCCCCATGAATTTGCCAATACCGGTGACCTGGACAGACCGTCACCAAGGGCACAGGCGTGGAGAGAAAATCATCACTGAGGTCATATTGAAATCAGGGCATGTGCGACCAGAGAATTCATTACATTTTTTTTCTTATGCTCAGGATGAAGATAATGCTAAGGGTTTCCGTTTCTAAGTCTGAGACTGCATGACAGGGTTGTTCTCTACGCTTACTTTCATGAAATATCTCTGCGTCAGTCAGGCCTGAGAGATGCAGGCACCTGCAGTGTTGGTTAGAGATACATCCATTTAGTGGATAAAACTCGATTTTGTGGTACCAGTCTTTCCAACAGAACTCATAGAAAACTCAAATTTGGGTAGGGGGTTGTCGGGGCAGAAAAAAAAAAAAAATGACTCTGACGGGATTTGAACCCCTAACCTTCCAAACGGGAGTCGCGTAGCTAACCTCTTTGCCACAGCGGCTGGTATAATGAACATAACTTGATAAAGCAGAGAAAAACATGCGTGTCATCTGACTTGACTACACGGAGAAAAACATACGTGTCGTCTAACTTGATAAAACAGAGAAAAACATGTGTGTCGTCTGAATGTTCCCTGTGGCGAAATTTTAGTCGTAAATCACAGCACATGGCGAATGAATGCTGTTCTCAACGTGCCTTTGCACAGCTGAGTCATTGGGCATCATGATGTGGAAATGCCCGAAAACTTTAAGACACAGAAGCCAGCAGTTTTACCAGGCACAACACCTGTATATCAACGCACATTCACTTCCATATGTACCGTATGTCAATGCTCAGTCACTTGAGTGTGAACTTGCATATCCCACTGTCTATTAGTGTATGATCACTTTAAAATGTGCCTGTATATAAACAAACAGCCCTTTACAATAAAACACTTAAATTGTTTATGCGACCGTATATTGAAGCTGTCACTTGCATATGTACCCGCGCATTATTGCACAATTACAAGCATATTAAAATATTAACACACAGACATTCCCATGTGCACTTGCATGCTAATACGCAGACATTTGCATATACAACTAAATTTATGCACAATTACTCAAAAATGTGTTTGTCTGTAAACATAGCTACATAGGCCTACAGTAATTTGCTTGTGCATTTGTGTATTGAAGTACAATCACTTACATATGTTCCTGCGTGGTACATTTGTAGGCCCTATATTAGGCACAGGCACATAAATATGTACCTGCGTATTATTGCAGTCTCGCGCAAATACAGGTATGCATTAAGCTACAGTCGCTTCCATATGCATCTAGATACAATGCACAATCACTTGAAATGTATCTGTATATTCAAGAAGCATGACAAAGCACCTGTATACCAAGGTAAATATATGCATATATACCTGCATACACATACAAAGTCAGTTGCATATGCGTCAGCATATTTATACATAGTACACATAAATTAACGCACAGCCAGTTGCATATTGACCTAGGTATCGATACGTATCAGCAGCTTGTGTATCTGAATGTCTATGCACAATCGTTGCATGTCTACCGGTACATTATTCAAGCATACCCCTTTCTATATCCACCTGTATTTTAACGCACGGTCGCATGCATATGCACCTATATATTGATACACTGTCACTTGAAATATGCTAACAGATTGTGCACCCTCACTTCTGATCTCTATTCATTACTACACAGCCTCTTGCACATGAACAAGTATATTAATGAACAGTCGGTTGCTCACCTATCTGTGTATTGATTCAGTCACTTGCATACATACGTACCTGTGTAGTAATGCACACTGACTTACATATAAGCTTGTATGTGAACGTACAATGATGTGCATCAACATCTTTAACAATCACTGGCAAACTTACCCGTGTGTTAATGAATTGTTGGTGGCGTATGCTGCTGTTTCCCCCCCCCCCCCCCCCCCCCCCCCCCCCCCCCCCCTTCGCTTCTTTTTATTGATGTACATGCAAAAACATTTTCTTTAGGTTCTATGAATGCAACTGGAGAAACAAAAAGAATAAGATCGGAAATGAAATGAGGCAGGGAACAGTAAACGATAAACAGTAAACAAGTTGGGTATTTTTTGCTCCCATAAGAAAACCTAACACAGAGTTAACTTTTATTCAAGACTGGCACAGCCTTTTAAACTTGAATGAAGTCAGACAAATACATAGACGAACAATCTAATAGTGGGGGAAAAACAAGCGCAGGCCAACAACTGAACTATCTTCATAGTAATGACTTGGCAAAGATTTGGACTTAAGTAAGGGGGGGGAGGGGGGGGGGGGATTTGAAGATGGAGAAACTGGGAACATGAAATTAAGAAAATATGTTACAGATATGAAAACTCTTCACTAGCTGCATAAGGGAACCATCGCAATCCCTTTTGAAGGCAGATATATTTGTATTGCCTGCTCCGAGGCCTTTCGTCCGCTGGGTCGGACTCATCAGGGAGACACGGCTGGTTGTGTCTGCGCTCCTGGCGTCAAATAGAGACACACCACAGTCCATAATACTGTGGTGTTCTCACCACCAAGGGTGCAAAAAAGAATCCAATAGCACCCCCAAAGCAGCCAGCGAAAAGTAGTAAATGAAACCAAACGAAAGTGTGGGGAGGAAAAAAGTTGCTGAAAAACTAAAGACATTATGCAAATAGTATAAAATGTAGGAGACAATCTTTGAGCCTACGCTTGAGGATCCACCCAAAGATGTAAGGGAGATCAAAAGACAAACACACAGAAACAAATACAAATAACCTCAATTTAATCAAAACAAAATCGGAAATGAAATGAGGCAGGGAACAGTAAACGATAAACAGTAAACAAGTTGGGTATTTTTTGCTCCCATAAGAAAACCTAACAGATTCTTTTTTGCACCCTTGGTGTTGAGAACACCACAGTATTATGGACTGTGGTGTGTCTCTATTTGACGCCAGGAGCGCAGACACAACCAGCCGTGTCTCCCTGATGAGTCCGACCCAGCGGACGAAAGGCCTCGGAGCAGGCAATACAAATATATCTGCCTTCAAAAGGGATTGCGATGGTTCCCTTATGCAGCTAGTGAAGAGTTTTCATATCTGTAACATATTTTCTTAATTTCATGTTCCCAGTTTCTCCATCTTCAAATCCCCCCACCCCCCACCCCCCTTATGTCCAAATCTTTGCCAAGTCATTACTATGAAGATAGTTCAGTTGTTGGCCTGCGCTTGTTTTTTCCCCCACTATTAGATTGTTCGTCTATGTATTTGTCTGACTTTATTCAAGTTTAAAAGGCTGTGCCAGTCTTGAATAAAAGTTAACTCTGTGTTAGGTTTTCTTATGGGAGCAAAAAATACCCAACTTGTTTACTGTTTATCGTTTACTGTTCCCTGCCTCATTTCATTTCCGATTTTGTTTTGATTAAATTGAGGTTATTTGTATTTGTTTCTGTGTGTTTGTCTTTTGATCTCCCTTACATCTTTGGGTGGATCCTCAAGCGTAGGCTCAAAAATTGTCCCCTACATTTTATATTATTTGCATAATGTCTTTAGTTTTTCAGCAACTTTTTTCCTCCCCACACTTTCGTTTGGTTTCATTTACTACTTTTCGCTGGCTGCTTTGGGGGTGCTAATGGATTCTTTTTTGCACCCTTGGTGTTGAGAACACCACAGTATTATGGACTGTGGTGTGTCTCTATTTGACGCCAGGAGCGCAGACACAACCAGCCGTGTCTCCCTGATGAGTCCGACCCAGCGGACGAAAGGCCTCGGAGCAGGCAATACAAATATATCTGCCTTCAAAAGGGATTGCGATGGTTCCCTTATGCAGCTAGTGAAGAGTTTTCATATCTGTAACATATTTTCTTAATTTCATGTTCCCAGTTTCTCCATCTTCAAATCCCCCCCCCCCCCTCCTTAAATCCAAATCTTTGCCAAGTCATTACTATGAAGATAGTTCAGTTGTTGGCCTGTGCTTGTTTTTCCCCCACTATTAGATTGTTCGTCTATGTATTTGTCTGACTTTATTCAAGTTTAAAAGGCTGTGCCAGTCTTGAATAAAAGTTAACTCTGTGTTAGGTTTTCTTATGGGAGCAAAAAAATACCCAACTTGTTTACTGTTTAAAAAGAATAAGAGAATGGTAAATGCAAGGAACAGAGAGTGAATCAATAAACAAACAACCTGAACAGCCTCAATGAATTTTAAAAAAAAGGAAAACGAAAAAAAAACCAACCAACCAAAAAAACAAAAACGAAAGGAATAACCACAAACAGAAAAATACACGTACACCTATGCCTAAATACATGCATACACGCATATAGATACACGAAAATGTCTATGTAACATTTGTTTGACTATTTGCGTTCGTCAGTCATCTCTATTAGAGGTGGCTTAGGATAACATCATATATTGTTTAGGAAGCCAGAAGCAGTTTCCACATCAGCTATAGATTGTATCAGATATGTTACTGGTCATCAATCAGTTGTCTATACCACCAGCTCCACTTCAGCTCAAATTCTCCGTACAGCGAATTTGTTTTTGCAATATATTCATCTGTTTTAAACCGCCCTTTCGTATATTTTCTGAAGACTGGAAATAAATGATGGATCATTTCATACCTGAATATTAACCGACAGTCACTTTCGTATGTACCTGCATAATAAATGTGGATTCAACGGCATATATTTCAGTGCATGAGTGCAGTCACTCGCATATGTGACTGCATATCAACGAAAAGTTACTTGCTTATATATGGTAATAACCACTCTGCTGCATGTGAGCTTGCATATCAATGCGCAGTCACTTGATATGCATTTGTGTATTGAATTGTAATATGCATGTTTATACGACCACAAAGTCAAATGTACCTGCATACTAACGCACAGTAACCTTCATACATACTTTAATATCAGTGCACAGTCAATTGCATACGTACCTGCACATTAGTGCTAGGTCACTTTCATTTGTATCTGTATATACGTAGCCTGCACACAGTCGCTTGCATGTGTGCTCGCATAATAAGTAGCAATAGTTTTAGCATGCTCGTGAACAGAAATCTAAACAAATTTTAAATGTGTTTAACAGCGAACCACCAAGAAAATGTAGACAAACGCATCACAACACAAAACATGACGCGTTTCAACCTCTTAGGTCGTGTTTTCTCAATCCCTTGGTGTGCCCAATGGAGTTGTTCAAGGATGTTTTTCTGAAGTGTTGGTGGGATGAGAACTTGTGTTCCGTTGAAGATGATCCCATTCTCAATTGCCAGTTCATCCCTAAAGGGCCAGAAACTGAGAAAGTTCTGACTTCCGCTGGTAACTTCTTGACGTTTGTAGGCCATCCCTGGGTGATGATTTCTTTTAGGTTACAGAGAACAGAGTCTGTCAGTTTCTTCTTGCAGCTGATGTTGCTTTTCTCTTGAGAAGTTGATGAGTGCAATTTCATCTGTTTCTATTTCTTCTGGCATCAGCTCTATGCCGTCCCTCTAAAGTCCAGTGGGATGCCGCCTGTGTCATGTGGGTCTGAGAGTCGGAACAGGGTGTCTGAAGAGTCATCATGCTGCCAGGTCGGTACATGATCTTGAAGTTGTAGCCCTGGATTTTGTACAGCATTCTTTGCAGACGTGGCGGGGCTCTGTGAAGAGGATTCTCGGTGATCATTACCAGAGGTTTGTTATCAGTGATCGCGGTAAACGGTCTTCCATACAGATAGGTTTGAAACCATGTGATGCCGAAGATGACTGCCAGCATTTCTCGATCTATGTTGGGGTAGTTGCTTTGAGCATGGTTCAGTGTGTTGGAGGCAAATACTATTGGGCGGTTGTCTTGGAGTAGGGCTGCACCTACACCTCTTTGACTTGCATCGACCTCCAGGGTGACTGGTTTCTTTGGATCATAGAATGCCAGGGAGGCTTCAGCTGACAGACTTGCCTTCATCTCCTCAAAACAGCGGCTGTGGTCCTCCTGAATGATGAATGGTGTGTCCTTCTTGAGGAGGTCTCTTAATGGCTGTGACTTGTCACTGAAGTTTGGTAGAGAGGAAGCCATGTAGGTCACCATGCCTAGGAATCGTTGCTATCTTCCTTGTTCTGTGGTATCGGCATTTCTTTATGGCTTGCACTTTTGTTGGGTCTGGTTTGATACCTTCAGCAGAGTAGATGTTGCCAAAGAATTAAATCTGTGACTTTCGGATGCCGCATTTTTCAGAGTTGATAACCAGTCCGTTCACTTCTGCACATTCCATCAATGCCTTCAGGTTACGGTCATGTTTTTCTGCATTTTTGCCATGTATGCAGACGTCATCATGGATTCCAATGACTCTGGGTAGTCCTTCAAGGATTTCATCCGTTCTGGCTTGGAAAATGTCCTGGGATACGTTGAGTCTGAAGTGTAGTCTTCTCCAACAGTATCTTCCAAATGGTGTTCAGAATGTTGCGAGGGGCTGACTCTCTTGATCTAGATGGACAGACCAGTAACCAGCTTTGGCGTCGAGTTTGCTGAAAACATAGCATCCTGCAAATTCAGTATTCAGTTCCTCCATAGTTGGAATTTTGTGTGGGCATCTATTGAGGGATTCATTCAGTTTCTTTGGGTCAATGCAAACTCTGAGAGAACCATCTTTCCTAGTGGAGACTGCAAGGCTGGAGCACCAGTCTGTATGCTCGGTTATTGGTCTCATGACTCCATCGTCTTCCATCTTCTCAAGCTCTTTTCTGAGTTTTCCTTCACATGGATTGGACATTTTCATGGTGGGTCTATGAAGGGCTTTGCATCTTTTTTTCACATAGAGTGTTGCTGGCTTTTTAAAGTTCCCAATTCTGTCGAACTGGTTTGGATAAGCTTGCTGCAGTTCTTTGATGTTTGTTATTCGTTGAAGGGTGTGCTCTTTTTGAGCAGCAAAGCAGTTGATAGTGACCAATTTGAGTTGTTCAGCCGTAGGTAGTCCTACTATTGCTGGTCCTGGAACATCGACAACATAGAATTTTGCAATCTGGAATTCTCCCTTGTGTTGGATTTGGATCTGGATGCTCCCGATACATGATATTGCTTTCCCATTGTGTGCTGTCAGGCGTATAATGTGCGCTTTCTGGAGCATTGATCTGAATGTGTTTCCATACATCTGTTTGACTGTACGAATTGGCAGGGTGTTTCCAGCTGCTCCTGTGTCCATTTTCAGTTTAAGTTTGGAATGCCTTTCTTGTTTGAAATTTTCACATCAATATTGGTGTATACTTTATGCTGCATGTCTGACTTGATATGTGACTACACTGGAAGTGAATGCTATCAGTGTCTTCTTCAGGCTCGTTATCTTCAATGTCATGTACGAACTGTCTTGTCGGTTGGTGTTGTTGCTTTCTTCGTTGAGGTCTTGCTTTGCTTTTTCCAAACACAGAGCTGTGACAGCATTTTTCCAGTGGTTTTTCTCTCCACAGGCACCACAAATATCTCCAAATGCAGGGCACTTGCGAGGGAAATGGTTCAGTCCACAGTTGTTGCAGGAATGTTTGATGTTGTCGATTTCCTGGGTCGTTGGTGCATTTACTGCTGAAGGTGCTGCCATTGCTTGTAGCTTGCTTCTCCCTTCTATGTTAAGTTTCATATCTACGGCCTTCTGCCATAGTGTCAGAAAGTTTGAAACCCTTTTCCTTGCTCAGCAATTCTCTTTGAAAAGCTTCAATAGTGGTAGAAGTCATTATCAGTTATATCATTCTCTCTTCAAGTTTTTGTTCATCAAACTGGCACTTGTTGGCTACTGTTCTGGTTCTGGTGCAGAAATCGTCCAGTGTTTCATTTTCTCTTTGCCTCATGTTCATTTGTTGAAGTCTATGAACTTTGAAATTCACGTTCACTTTCAACTGTGAATCTAAAAACTCCTATATTTTGTTTTGATCTTTTTTTTCTTCTTCTTCAGTTAGGCTTGAAGCTTGCAAGCGTTTGATGCCTTCTGCACCGAGTCTTCGAAGATTTTTCAAAGCATTGTTTTTCAGGTCGTGTGATTTCTTCGTCTGCTAGATAATATACTGAGAGGCAGAAATTCCGCACAAACATAAAAAATCATGCACAAAAATCTCATTTGTCAGTTATTTAACTGGAAACTTGGTAACAACTTAAACAAACCAAATCTGCATTAGAAAATTTGGTTGAAAAGGGCATGTGTGAACAGAAAAAAAAACGACCTGAATCAAATTCATAACTGTCAAACATGGTTATGCACAGTATAAACCATCTTTCAAAAGAGATGATTCTGTCAATATCTGGTGTATCCACCATTGGCACCTACACACGCTCAAAGATGCCGAGCATGGACTGCACGAGACGTCAGATCTGCACCTGCTGGATGTTGATCCAGTGATGCTGAAGAACGGCGATCAGTTCACCTCTCATCTGGGGCCTTGGCTGATGCTGTTCCACTGTCCTGCCGAGCGCATCCCAAAGGTGCTCAATGCAGTTCATGTCAGTTGACAGGGATGGCCAGGGCATCACCTCCACTCCATTCTGCTGCAGAAACTGACAGGTCATCTGGGCACTGTGAGGTGTAGCATTATCATGCTGGAACACAAATCTGTGTCGTCCACCATGGTGATCCAGGAGTGGAAGCAGGACAGGCTGGAGAACGTGGTTCACGTAACGCTGTGCCGTGATGTTGCCATCGATCACCACAAGCTGGGATCTAAAGTTGGCATTGATGGCTCCCCACACCATCACTGAAGGGCTGCCAAACCGGTCGAGCTGCCTAACACAAGGGTCATGATACTGTTCTCCTCGTCTCCTGTAAATTCTGATTCTCCCATCAGTGTGGCTCATGCAAAAACGTGACTCGTCAGAGAAGATGACATTCCTCATGAGCGTCTTCCCAGGAACGCACCATTTGTTGCCCAATGGCGCCGGGCCTGCCTGGTCTGTCAGTCAATACAGGGCCAACGTAGGGCCTGTGACACCTGATTCCTGCGTGTGACAGGCGTTGTCTGATGGTACGGCTGCTGATGGGTCCTCCACACTCCCCCAAAGTTGCTCTAGCGGTGGCAGCAGCAGTCAGTAATTGGTTCCTGAGGTGCGAAAGGTGAATGGCTCGATCTTGTCTCTGAGTCGTCACTCGAGGTGTGCCTGGCCGAGGACGGTCAGAAACTGACCGGGTGGCTGCCAAGCGCTGTTGTAGGTGGTTGATAGTGGTGTGGTGAGCGTTCATGGCTCTTGCCACCTGTCGGACAGATGAACCGGCCCTCAGCATCCCAACAGCGCGGTTTCGCTGGTTGTTGTCTAGCCGTGGCATTTTCTTGCAGTGTGATAAAATCATTCTGGTTGCGGCATTTTATGGGGTTAAACTGTGTGTTTATCACGTGAAAAGAAAGCGACGCAATATTCACTCAGAACTGAGTTGTCGCCCAGTTTGGCGTTTTGCTTCTGGCGCTATTGTCTGTTCGCTGGCACGTGCTGCACGAGAAACGTCGCTGTGGAAAGGTGGGTCACACTCCCACCAACTGAGGAATGGGTCACAAAGGAGCAACAAATCAAACTTTTCCCGTGGAACTTGTGTGCATGATGTGCGGAATCTATGCCTCTCAGTATAGTAGGTCATGCTTTGTTTGAAAATATCAAGCGCCTCGGCGAAATTTTCCTCAGTCCAATACATTTCAGGTATCTTGACCATGTTTTTTTGTTGTTGTTTTGTTAGTTTAACTTTCCGCTGCCACCATGTTATGGTATCGGATAGCGTCTAGTGCTCACAATGACTTCGTTCAGCTGCTGTGTCTAAGACCTCGGGCCTTGGCGCCTCTTTTGTTGTCGTCTGCCACGGTGATCGTAGTTCGACTCTTGCAGGAAAGGTGGTCAAGGGAGTTAACTCTACTGTCGGAACAGGTGTGTGGGTGCGGGCCCGTGTGCATGTGCCAGTGTATGTGTGTATGATGTGTGTGTCTGCGAGTGTGTGTCACTGTGTGTGTGTGTGTGTGTGTGTGTGTGTGTGTGTGTGTGTGGGGTGTGTGTACGCATGCGCGTGCTTGTGTGCGTGTGTGTGTGTGTGTGTGTGTAGATGTGCATATTATGCGTGTGCGTGATCTGTGGGCTTGTGTGAGCATGCTCCTGCACACACACACACACACACACACACACACACACACACACACACACACACACACTGTTTCACACACGCACGCGCGCGCTCGCGTGCACACGCATACACATACACACACACTCGCGCGCGCACGCAAGAACACTGTTCCCGGCCTGCGCCCTCGCACTCAAATACAGAGGCTTACCTATTCACGTCTGCATTGCAAGCACGGAAGTAGGGCAGGTGGGTCACGACGGCGGATGGAGAAGGAGAGGAAGAGAGGGCTTTATGTGCTGGGGACCTTCCGACCCTTTATGAGAATGCTGCGAGGCAGACTGCACGGGGCTGGAACGGTCTCCATCCTCTTCAAGCGGGTTCCAGTTGGAGGTCATACGTCAGCAAAAACTCACTGAAACCAGAATATGACAGCATGAATTTAGGGGGACGGGAGGGAGGGGGGGGGGGGGGGGGGGGGGGGGGGGGGGGGGGACTAGTATGGATGTTCAATTTATTTTTCCTTCTTTTTTTTTTTTTTTCTCGCTGCCATCTTTCACCGGCTGCCTTCCTTTCTTTTGTTTTCATTGTCTTCTCACACATCAGTCTGTGCCCCTGTCTGAGTGTCTGTCTGCCTGCCTGTGTCTTTCAGCGGAGTCTTGGTGACTTGATCTGCTCGTTAACCTGCAGGTTCATTCATTCATTGTGATCAAGCGGAGGCCTGCATTCTGCACTCTGGTCAAGCCGTTCATGTTGGTCCTGGCGGCTGTTGACCAGGCGTTGGAAGCATATTTTCGATGTGGGGTCTTACAGTGCCACCGTATACTTGGGTCAAGATCTTCATTTAGCTCCCCATTTTGTTCCAGCCAGTTTCTTCATCACAGCCATCTTACGACCACTCCCATTGCTGCAATGGAGAAAACATCAGGCCTCCACTCGTTGGGCGAACGAAGAGAGGAAAAACAACCAAGACAAAGTGAAAAGATGAAAAGACTCCCATCCCATCCACTGCACACCAAACTCCATGTTCCAACAAAGAACCGACTCAAGTGCCAGAGCCGCAACCATCTAAGCAAGGCGCTTCAGGAAAAGTACTGAAAATTGCTACCAACAGCAGACCACCCAGTGGAAATGCTTCAAAACTGCGTAGAGTGGACGGCTGATACTCCCCCATCAGCCTTGACATTCTTGGCATTGGAGCTAAAGAAGAACACAGTGAAACAGAACTCAAGTCCCGGACTCTTGAGGCCCTAGCCAGGGACTACCCAAGCACTACTTGGGCCCGAGTCTGCACAGATGGCTCTGCGGAGAAAGCTGTAAGAAATGGGGGAGGCGGTGTTTTCATCAAATTCCCAAATGGCAGTTCCATCAGCAAGTCTGTAGCCACCGGCAGCTTCTCAACTCACCACAGAGCAGAAGCATGTGCCCTTCTCACTGCTGTACAGATACTAAATGAAAGGGACATCTTACCAACCCACACGGTGTTCCTTACAGATTGTGGAGCCGTCCTTCAAAGCCTCCAGAGGAGAGAAAGAGAGCAGATCCTACAGGAAATCATACAGGAACTGCACACCTTGAGCAGGAAAACAACACCAGTCCTGCAGTGGATTCCCTCCCACTGTGGTATTGCAGGAAATGAAGAGGCAGACAGACTCTCCAAGGCGGGCAGCCAACAAGACCAAATAGCCCATGCTGTATCCTACAGAGAAGCGAAGACCATCATCCGCAGCCACTTCAGGACAGCTCGGAGAGAAAGACTACAGGTGGAGGTAGAGAAGAATGACATGCACCATCTTGAGCGTGCCCAACAAGTCGCCATCTTCAGACTAAGAACTGGACCTCTATCGCCTGAACAATCGCACACAGATGAGTGCCCATGTGGCACTGGCCCACAAAACCCAGCCCACGTACTTCAGTCCTGTCCCACGTTCGACAGCCTGCGGCGTGAGTTTTGGCCCGATGCAGTGGAACTCCAAGAAAAAAGCTGTGGGGAACGGCGGACTCACTTCGACGGACCGCTGACTTTGCCCAAGGTACCGGACTTTGTATCTGACCAGCATGACCAGGGAACGCAGAAGAAGAAGAAGAATTCATTAATTCCCCTGACCGCTTGGGGTCGTTGGGGGAGACGTGACGAGGCTGCCTCCGTTTCTCTCCAGGCTCCTCTGGTGGCAGCTGTCGTGAGGAGACCCGGCATGGTCATTTTGGTCCAACTTGCAGGTACGATACCTGAATAGAGTTGTTTGTGTGGTTGAATATTTGTACTTGCTTCCGCATGCATGAATGTGATGTCTGCAGTTATATTTTTTGTATGTATTTGGACAAGTACTTCTTTTTATAACAAAATAAAAACAACATTGACCAGGTTAACAACAACAACAAAAAATAGATATTACATCAAATGAATAATATGCAGGTAGACTCTACATTACTGGCTGAAGAAAAATGAATGCCCCATCCGAAAACAAAACAAAAATGAAAACAAAAACTGAAAAGCAAACACCCCGCCACTGAAAATAATGTGCTGCTGGAGGGGACGGGAGGAGGGAGGGTGGCTGGGAAAGGGGGGGGGGGGGGGGGGGGGGGGGGGGGGGGGGGGGGGGGGGGAAGCAATGCCTGTTTGTTCAAGGATTGCAACTCACGCATTATCTCTAGATTGAGAACGGGTATTGCTTCCCTTGGAATGCGGCGACATCTTTCAGTTGTATCGAGTTGAAAACAACAGCTGGGCGTCTGCTTTGCAGGTAAACTGCTGATTTGATCGTTGTCGGTTTCGTGTTCTCCTGGCTGGAAACATTGCTGTAGATAAACCACTTTCGCTGTTTATCGTTTTAGTGGAAATAGACCGAGTAGTTTTTTTTTTTTTTTTTTTCGTTGCGGAGAGAAAATCAATGAGACGATCGCTGACTGAGCGGCGTGTGACGGTCAGCTGTCGCGATTCATCCATGATCCACCAGACTACTCATGATCATTTAATCAGCTTTTTGGTGTTGATAGGCAACACCGACAGCAGGGAGGTGAGGGGTTGGGGGAAAGCAGGGCTGTTAGGAGTGTTACCATGTCAAAATCTGTGTTTTATGTCTGCAGTAAGCATCATTTCCTTCCGCAATCCAGAAGCTTCATGTAATTCATTAACAGGCCATGCAATTTTTTTTTTTTTTTTAAAGATGAGTCAAACCCAGAAATATTATAGTAACCAGAGGCATTGTAAAATGAAAAAGAATTAAACTGAAGAAGGAAGATGATCTTTTCTATCCTATTTATAATTTTGCATTGTAAAAATTGCTTTAATTTATAACTGCATTGTAAAAATTGCCTTTTTTTTTGAATTAATGAAATTCTCCTTCCATCCCTCTTCTCCCACTACCACCTCTTTCTGCCATCAGTTTGAATTGATTTCTTCTCACTAATGAGACATGATCTCGGAAGTAACACATTCAGACGAAAGAGAAATCTGCAGCCCCCCCCCCCCCCCCCCAGCTTTCTCTCTCTCTCCCTCTCACTGTCATCTGTCTCTCTCTCAAGTCTCTCTGTCTCTCTCTCTCACTCTCTCTCTCACACATCTCTCCACACACACACAAACAACACACACACACACACACACACACACACACACACACACACACACAGAGAAACAACAACACACAACACACACACACACACACATGCACACACACACACACACACACCACACACACACACACACACACACACACATGCTGTAAGCTATCATGTTTGTGAATATGAGTCGACTGTGTATGGTTCTGATTAAAATGTGGTGAGTTATTATGACTCTGTAGATTGTACAAATTGCAGTGCAAAGTTAAACTCTTTTTGTACACATTGCAGTGCAAAGTTTAACTCTTTTTGTACACAATGTAGGGCAAAGTTTAACTCTTGTTAGTTCCTTGCATGATAGCAATGAGGTACAAAGCATTGCATTGTCCCATATCATTGTTATTTGATTATCATTATTACCGAGTGTACCAGTTTGGTAGTGCTACTAGAAGAGTGATATGAAATGTATCCCAGCAATTTGCTATGTGATCTAACGGAGACTATAACATTTTAAACGATTTGAATTACATAGATATAAATTTACAAGGTATGAACAAGATTTTTCAACTCAAGTCTAATAAAGTACAATAAAATAAGAAATTCTAACATTGTAATGGATTCACAGTAATGTTAAGGGGAAAAACTGACATGTGAACATAATTACAGAGATATAGAATTCTTTTCATGTTCAGTTTAAATGTGCATCAGCTACATACTACATTATTGAAAAAATCTCCTGGACAGTTATTTAAGATATGAGCTATTTTTTTGCGTTCACCTCTCAATAGTTTTCGAGTTTTTAGCTCTTTTTTTTTTAGCAATAACTATGCAAGAAGCTTTTTGTTTAGCAATAACTATGCAAGAATATTAAAATTACTCAGATAATTTTTTTTTCTGTGAAAGCATTCATTTAGGTTTGTTTTAGTAAACTATTCAATTTATGGAAAAAAAAGATGTGATGATTTCGACAAAAAAGCTTTGATCACTGGTGATTGAAAATCAAAGGAAAGAACTGTAGGGAGTTAATAATCAAAGATACTATGCAAGCAGATAGATGTGTGGGTGGAATTCTTAGTCTCCCCTGTCACTGCTGCAGCCACAGTACTGAGTCATTGTGCTGATTGAAAGGTTACAGGTAGAGGTGAAACAGTGTATGTGTTGCATTTTGAGTTGTATGTGTCTGCACAGTTTTTTCACAGAAGATGGTCACATCCCAGTATATATAAAACCAGTCTGCTGTTTAGAGGCTGTTGCCCTAGATGTCTTTTTTTTTTTTTTTTTTTTTTTTTAAATTTCCCTGTTCAGTATACTGTTAAGGAATGGAACACCCAACCTCCAAGTCCATTCCTGCACCCGTTTTTAGAGGTGATCATCTGCTAATTCAGGCATAGTCATTCTGGTACTACAGTTGCATGCAGTAGATGTATATGGTTGTATATAGTTTTTAATGAAGCCTGGAACCACTGTGCTACTCCATACAATCGGTGTGTGTCTGTATGTGTGTGTTTGTGAGTGAGTGTGTGTGTGTGTGTGTGTGTGTGTGTGTGTGTGTGTGTGTGTGTGTGTGTGTGTGTGATATCTTTGCATTTGGATGCGTGTAGGTGATTGTGTGTCCCCATAATTCAAAGGAATGGCTTCAGATTGTCAATTCTCAAGCCTTTGATGTTTTTAAAGACAATAATTATATGCTATTCATTTTGTCCAGGAACTGAGGAAGACTGGTCACAACCATCTCTGTGCCAAAACACTCGCATAACTGGAGTGTTCAGCAACGTCAACATTATTCTGCCTTGCTATAGAAGAAGTGTCCACAGCACATACAACAAAGTCTGCTGAGTCGTCAACACTGATTGCAGCCAGAGAATTCAGGACATGTGGAGAACCGCAACACTGAACCTGAACTAGTTTGAGCTCGCTGTCCACACAGTCCAGGGGCTGCCTAGTTACCACAGAAAATCTAGCGCTCTGTTCTAAAGACAGCTTTCAGCATGTCTGACATGGAAACGGAAGTGGAGGAGGTCTCTTTCCTACCAGGTGGGTTGTGTGGATGCCAGAGTCCGTGTCTGAGTGTGGGAGAGAAAGAGTGTGTGTGTGTGTGTGTGTGTGTGTGTGTTGCGCGCGGTGTGTGCGTGTGCGTGTGTAGATTTAAGAAAACTCAAGAAAAGGTTAAAAAAAAAAAGTACAGCTTTTGTGATCAGTGTAGAAATTCAGGAGAATCCTCAAAGTAGTTCTATTGACATAAGATGTTCATGACAGTTTAGTATACATTTTACAGAAAAGAATGTTTCTCTCTGACAATAATCGCCTACATTTGGGTGTGGTATGAAGTGCTAAGCCTAAAACTAACAGAAAAAAAAAATGTTTTGTTTAGAAAGCCAAAACAACAGAAAAGGCACGGTCTGTTAAAGGCTAGAGTCTTCTCTCATAGCAGAAGATCTATACCTGCCTTGTGAATTTTAGCTATTCAAGCCTTCAGTTTTAACAGATCTGTTTAAGACTTGTCTGATAACAGAAGGGCCAAAAAATAAGTTTTATAAGTTTGGTTTGTTAGTTTTAATCTCAATGATTTATGTCATGTGTGTTTTGTCCTTTGTCACACATGTTGGACTTTTTTTTTTTTTTAATCTTCTCTTGGAGACTTTGTGTTGATCAGCTCCTGTTTACAAACTGTTCAGGCATGATAGCACTGCTGAGCTGACTTGTAGACATGTATGTCTGTGGCAGTGGTGGATGTGTCCTGGATGGACAGTCATGCGAAGAATGTCTCAAACAAATAATTGTCAGCTGATCCTGTCATGACTGGTGTCCATGTGGTACACAGAGCTTTAACCTCTTACTTCTCCTCTGCCTCACAATTCCCTCCCCCCCCATCCCCCATCCCCACCCCACCCCCACCCCCCTCTGCCCTTCCAACCCCCACCCACTCCTCCAATCACTTAATGCCAGAAACCACACGAGAAATTGTGGAGTTCATGTTGGAATTTACTGATCTGGTGTTTCAGTATTTACCTGCTTGGTCAAAAATGGTATTAGTTACTGCCACAGATACAGACAAACAGCTTACAGGACAAAACACAATGCATTTTGACCTCTTGGGTCTTCTTCAGGCAAAAACAAACAACATTTAGCAGACAATGAAAACGAAGAACGAGAAACCACTTATCTTCTGATATTCAGCGCTAAATGGCTGTTGGATGAAAACGAGGCCATTAAGGAGGGGATCAGGGAGCTGAAATAGTAATGATGACCATGGTAATTATGGTAACAATGGCAATAATTGTTATAATAGTGGTGATGATGAAAACATGTATAATAAAAGGAGGGATACTGGTACCTTTTTTGTTTGTTGAAGTGTTAAAAGTGGCTAAACGCTGAAGGGGAGAAAGAAAAACAGGGATTGGGTGGGGGGGGGGAAATGGTAGGGTTTGTTTGTTTTGTAATTATTGTGTAATGGTATGATACATCAGTGATGGTAGTTATTATGGTGGATTGATAATAGTGCTCAGTGGTAAGGAATAATAATAATATAATAATGAGGACAGTTTCTATAGCGGCCATCCCAAGATTGTAGGTTGCAGGGCGCTTTACAAGTTTTAACAATTTGACATCTATAAGCAGAAACACGAAACACAGACACACACAGACACACACAACACACCCCACACACACACACACACACAATTCTGCGCTCACGAGTCATAAACATACACACATACACAGACACACACACGCATGCATGCACATAGCACACTCACGCACGCACACACGCACATACACACACACACGCACGCACGCACGCATGCACGCACGCACGCACCACCACACACACACACACACACACCCACCCACACACACACACACACACTGGAACATAATGTTGCCTACATAAACACACTATATGACCGGTGCACAGCTCATTTGTACACTAGCAAAGTGTACAAGAATAGACATAATACATTAAAAAAAAACAACAGCAACAACAACAACATCAAACCTGATGGGTGGTGATTGTGATGATAGTAGTTATATGTGGGGGTGTGGACAATGATGATAATGATAGGAAAGGAATGGAATTGATCCATGGGCGAGGGGCTGTCGTCGTTGCAAAAACCCCACCCCCCCCCACCCCCCCAAAAAAACAGAAAACAAGAAAAGGAGAGGGTAAGGGGGGAGAGGGGGAGGGGGGGGGTTCATATCTCTGGCCTACACATACGTATGCACAGGGAGGAGGATAGGAAAAACTCATGCACACAGTGTTATTGGAAAAGTGAACAGTACTGTTGGGTGGTGTTCGTTGTTCTAGGTGAAATAGTATGTTGACATTAAGATAGTAATGTTGGTTTGGAAGAAATGGGGTAACATGTCAAAAAAAACAACAACAACAAAAACCAAACAAACAAACAAAATTTACACACAAAGGGGTGTGTGTGTGTGTGTTGGGGGGGGGGGGGGGGAGGCATGTAAACAGTATTATTGGCAGATGACGATCATGAGACTAATTGTGAGAAGTGAGATAGTGTTGGTATTAGGATAATAGTATGATAATATAATAATACTGGTTGGAAAGGAAATGAATGGAAATGATCAATGGGAAAAGTCTTGACATGGCAACAACAACAGCAACAACAACAACAACAACAACACAACACACACACACACACACACACACACACACACACACACACACACACACCACTTATTATCATTTTCCATCAGAATTTAAGATACACTTATTAGGTAAAAATATGTCAAATCAATTGTTATTCAAAGTTGCAGTATACATTACTGAATCCTTAGAATTAAGGAAATGAAATCTCGGTCTGTAACTGATTTGTAAGGTAAACGTTTACTTGTGTTGCTCATAAAAATTTGCCGTGTATTTCTTGTTTATTTGTCATTATACTCTTTCAAACTCACCTACACCATGCTGATTATTGTGCAATTCAGTTCTCCTCTTCATATGGGCCAGAGGGCTTGCAAAAACTGAATAAAACCATTATTATTATTATTACACACACACACACACACACACACACATACAAACTAAACAGGAGAAAAAATGAATAAAAAGGGAGGGGGGGGGGGGGGGGGGGGTACCCAACAAGCAGAACTAATGGGTGGTGATCATAATGATAACAGTTATATGTGGGGATGTTTATGTGCTGATAATAATGCTTCGAAAGGGGGGTTGGGGGAAATATATTCCAAAAAGTAGAAAAAAGGAAGTAAAGAAGAAAATGGGCAGGGGGGTGGGGGGAGAGAGAGCAGGGAAGGGGAAAGGGGAGGGGGGAAAGCTTATATCTCTCCGCATATACATGTTTACGCCTAAAATGGGTGTTGAAAGAAGAAAACACCTTCAGTTCACACATAAGAATAGGTGTTCATTTCTTGGTGTTGTTTTTTTTTTCTTTCTTTCTTTTTCTTCTTTCTCTCTCTCTTTTTTTTTCTTTTTTTTTTCCCGTTTTCTAATGTGGGCTTTGATGGAAAGAAGCTGACTTGTATGTGAAGAAAGTGAGATAGACATGCTGTGCCCTCCCTCCGCTTTCCGTTTCTGAACTTTACACAGACATAGTATTGCAGTGTTTATACACACGCATACTCACACACATAGATAGACACAGAGAGACAGATGGACAGACAGACAGACAGACAGACAGACAGACACACACACACACACACACACACACACACACACACACACACATTCACACTTTTGAGTTGCCTTTGGTTACATGCAAGGTGTGTGTATGTGTGTGTGTGTGTGTGTGTGTGTGTGTGTGTGTGTGTGTGTGTGTGTGTGTGCTTGCATTAGTGCGTGTGTGTGTTTGTGTGTGTGTGTGTGTGTGTGTGTGTGTGTGGAGAGAGAGAGAGAGAGAGAGAGAGAGAGATTAAGAGAATGCTAGAAAGATGTACTTATATCTTTGATGAACATCTTACAGGGGCATAAGTTACAGGTTTTAGTTTTCAAACTCAGAAATATATTTCAAAGAGATTTTTGCACATCTTAAAAAAAATCAAGTGATTTACTTTACAGGATATGCATTTTTGTGCATGAAAACGGAGAATTAAGGATGCACATTGATGCATATTTTGCACAGAAATGTGTCTGTCTGTGAAGACTCCAAGCTGCAACCAAATCCATCTTCATCGCTGAATGTTTTGTTTATTTGTGTGTTTGTTGATTGTTTGTTTGTTATTTAATTTTGTTCTTGTGACTGAAATGTCCTTGATTTTTAGAGGAAGTGTGTGTGTGTGTTTTTTTGTCAGTAAAAGTGTGTGCTGTGTAGCAGAGGGGTGAAGACATAACCAAAGCTGTGTCTCTGGTCAATGTATCTGAATGGTATCTACAGACATAATCAAATTCATTATCTCTGGTCAAATAAAGTTTAAACATATGAGGGGCGTGATTTGGCTGACCAGAAGGTGCTTGAAGAAAGAGTGATTCAGAGACATTGTGGTTTGTTCTGCGCCATAACGATGCGTGTTGGTAGAGGACGGTGTATTCCTGAGCATCATCAGGGAGTGGAGTAACCTGCCACAGGACGTGGTGGAGTCTGAAACCCCCAGATGTCTTCACCTCCCAGGGTGTACTGAGCAGTCAGCACCCTCTTTCACATGTCATCACCACTGACGCCTTCACTTCCAGGTTGTTGGGAGACTACCACGCAGTTCACCATCAAAACAGTGGGATAGGTTGGCTGGCAGGGAGGGTCAGCTGTTTTCCATCCCCCCTTTATTGTGTTTGTCTTTGGTTTGGCACACCTTTACAGTCATGGCTGTCAATGTTAGATAAAGTGAAAAGTAGTAGTACTTTATGTTCAGATAAAGTGAAAAGTAGTTGTACATTACGTCATGTCAGGGCTGTCAGTGTTCAGATAAAGTGAAAAGTAGTAGTACTCTATGTCATGTCTGGGCTGTCAATGTTCAGGTTCAAACCTGCGTCTATAAAGCAAAAACTCGTAGTGATCCTGCAGCTCCACGCTCCTCCTCACCCCCCTCCCCCCCCCCCCACCCCTCCCTTCCCCCGACCTCACCCCCATCCTCCTTCTCCCCTTGCAAATTTCCTCCTTCTCCCCTTGCTAATTATGAACACATGTTTCACACCATGACGATAAAGCTTTATGCGAAATTGTGAGAAGAGGGCAGTTCCACACAGTTTTGTCAAGGTTTTCATTTTTCCCGTCCCTGACTTGTCGTTTCAGTGTGTGGTATGCACATGAGAGGGAGCAAAAGGACAGGCAGTTGACCACACGTTCACGGCTGCTCAGAGCAAGTTACTTAGTTTTGAGAGGCAGGGGAGTTTACAGCTCGTTCGCAGCTGCAGAGGCCATGCCGTGAATGAAGGTCAGGGAAAGGAGTGTTTTCTGCAGGCCGCTCCCCATCAGCCAGCGAACCGCGCTGTACTCGGCGAACTGAATGTCATCTGTGCATAGCGGTCTGGCAGCAGTATGTTTGGCATTGTTGAGCGGCCATTACAAATGGGGCTGTTGGTTTGATAATTAGTGGTTGTTATGAAAAATGTGATATATCTGCGCTCTTGAGATGACTGAATTAGCGAATTCCCGACACTTCTTTTAATACCAAACTCGACTAGGTTTATTTTCCTGTACATAACGTAGATACGGCATGAAAGCTCGTACACAAGTGGTCAGGCAATATTAGAACAATGACAACTCACAAAATTGTGCAAAAAATAACGTCATCACTTTCTGGGTATTGAATTTTCCCTAGTTAACTAGCACACAAGTTCGATACATGGCTCTGCTCGGACTACAGCAACAAAAATGTTGGATCAGAAATGTGTAAGCCTTGTTTGTTCGGCCCTTTCGCTAAGTGTCTCGCATGGGACGGAAAAATAAAGCTGTGCGTTACGTGTCAACTGGTATGACTGTGCTCACTTTGCAACAGCGAAATTTAAATATGTCATATGTCTGAAAGTTTAAAAAAAAAAACAAAAAAAAAAACCACTGAGAAGTCATTTTCTGATCGAGCTCTCACCATAGTATGGAACAAAGTGCCTGCTGGTCTACAAATCTCATTCAGTGTCTGTTTCAGTCAGTCTGGCTTAAATTGTCGCTTTCAAAAAGTCAGAGCTTCCAAGTCATATTGACTGTAGATTTCAGTGCGTTTGATTTACTTAGCCTATTCGGGGGGAGGGGGGGGGGGGGGGAGAAGAGGAAGAGAGAGAGAGAGAGAGTGTGTGTGTGCATGTGCATGTACATTTATGAGAGGAAGGAGTTAGGGGTGGGGGTGGCGAGGGGCAGCAAGCGGAGGAGATTGAAAGACGTGATATTCCTTTTGCCTTCCAGCATGCTTAGACTAGAGCAGATTATCTCAGAATTAGCGTTATTTAATTGTATTCATGATCATTATTATTGTCATTAGTAATATGAATATCATTATCAGTATCATTAGCAGTAGTACTGTTATTATCGTTATGACTGTTATTATCATTGCTATGTCCAAGTTGTGGGCTTTTAAAATTGAAGACATCCAAGTGCATGAGTGAGCGGAGTGTGTGTGTGTGCCCCGCTCCACATCCATGCCTATTATCCTGTACAGAATCCCGGTTGGTCTCCCACACATCATCATTACTCTTTGCTTGCTGGGTGCGAGATGAACTCTGAACTCTGAACTTTACCGACTTCCCCAGTCAAATACTGGCTGACATTTGGGGAATGGGGAGAGTTCATGAAAAAAGGCAAGTACTCCCCCCCCCCCCTTTCTCCCCTTCTCCCCCCTTTCCCAGCCCTCTTCTGTCCACCCTTCCAACTCACTGACACCCCCCTCCCCTTCCCCACCCCCTCTCCTAAACTTACCACCACCATCACACATGCAGAAACCTCTCACTCCCCTTCAGGCTTTCCTGGCCAGAACAAAAACGAGCTCAAATTGTGCAGTCAGTGTTGCTCTGTTGCTGGGGATTGTGCTGTGTAGTGTATGATCGGGTACCAAGTGGATCTGGTGTGAAAGTTGTCGTTGCTGTTGTTGCTGCTGCTGCTGCTGCCGCATAATGCCATAGGTACTTGGTGAGTAGCATTGAGCCCTGCTGGGGAATGTTTCTAATGACTTCTTCTTCTGGTTAGAGGAAGATTAGGTGGCCGAGCGTTTTAAGGCAAGAGAACCTTTGTTTCGTGTGTGTGTGGGTGTGGGGGGGGGGGGGGGGGGGAAGAGTTCTCCTCAGCTGTTGTTTCTCTGTGCGTGATGTGTGTGTATGTGAGCGCGTGTGTGTATGCGTGTGTGTGGGCATGCATGTGTGCGTGTGTGAGTGTATGTGTGTGTGTGTGTGTTTGCCTATGCTTCCTATGTGTGTGTTTGTGCGTGCGTGTGTGTGTGTGTGTGTGTGTGTGTGTGTGTGTGTGTGTGTGTGTGTGCTAGGGAGATTTGGTTGGATCACATGAGTATGCTATCTAATAGAGGAATGCTGAGACAGTTGCTGAGGACTAACAGAGGAATGCTGAGACAATGACTGAGGACTAACAGAGGAATGCTGAGACAGTTGCTGAGGACTAACAGAGGAATGCTGAGACAGTTTCTGAGGACTAACAGAGGAATGCTGGACAGTTGCTGAGGACTAACAGAGGAATGCTGAGACAGTGCTGAGGACTAACGAGGAATGCTGGACAGTGACTGAGGACTAACAGAGGAATGCTGTGACAGTGACTGAGGACTAACAGGAATCTGAGACAGTGTGGACTAACGAGGATGCTGTGACGTGATGAGGACTAACGGAGGAATGCTGAGACAGTGACTGAGGACTAACAGAGGAATGCTGAGACAGTGACTGAGGACTAACAGGAAGGACAGTGCTGAGTAAGAAGTGACGTGAGACTAACGAGAATGCTGGACAGTGACTGAGGACTAACGGAGGAATGCTGAGACAGTGACTGAGGACTAACAGAGGAATGCTGAGACAGTTGCTGAGGACTAACAAATTCTGTACCTCACTCCCTACCCTGCCACATTCACTCCCTCAGTCACTCTCTTTTTCTCTCTCTCCTCCCTCCCTTCTTCCCTGCCTCCCTCCGTCCCTCTTTCAGAGGGCTGGGTGTAAAAAGGTATTCATGCTTAATCCACTACCCTCTTAAAATAAAATTCATTCGTTCGTTCTCTCTCCTCTCTCTCTCTCTCTCTCTCTCTCTCTCTCTCTCTCTCTCTCTCTTCTCTCTCTCTCTCTCTTCCTCTCACTCTCTCATTCATTCAGTTTGTCTGTCACTCCCTATCACTCACTCTCTATCTCTTCTCTCTCTCTTTCTCTACCTCCCTCCCCCTCCTTCCCTCCCCCATCCTTCCTACCTCTCATTTTCTCTCTCTCTCTCTCTTTTTTGGTCTCTTTCTCTTTCCTTCTCTGTCTTTCCCTCTCTCTCTGTCTCTTTTTCCACCCCCCTCCACCCCCTCACCTTCCCATCTCCCCTCCCTTGTTTATTTTCGTTAGAGTTTGGTAAGGTAAGGTAATGTTGCTTATAGCCCAGCCGACCACAAAGGGCCATGTCAGGGCTGTCACCACGTTAAAGTCAACTCACAAGTCATTCATTCACACAATTCTTTAAAATACATCTTCAAAAAACCCATCCGAAGTTTTGTTAAAAATCTTTCCACCGTAAAATCTTAGATCCGATGAAAGATCTCAATCTCTTTCAAGAACTCAAAGATCGCGTCAGGCGGAACACCTCTGAACAAGGTTTTCATGGAATCTGCTGTAAAATGTTTGTGTCTCACATCATGCAAGTCCCTGAGCACTCTAAAAGAATATGTTTCATTGTACATGGGTATTGATGTGTGTAACAAACATATGGTTGTCATCATATTTGCACTATGTTCTCTATGCTCTTGTTCCATTGCCTGCTCCCTGTCCCCTCCAGTCACTGGTTTATAGAGTTTTTTCTTTGTTGTATGTTTGTCTTTCTCATGCTTCTTATTGCATATACACTTTGTGTGCTAGGACCACAGTAGAGCGCTTGAACATGTTTGCATTGATTAATTAATGAAACTGAATATAGCATCAAGAAATCAACACTAGTACAGTAAGGTGTAAAATTGTGATAACCATGATGGTAGCAATAACATTGGCAATCACCTTTAAAACAGTGCTTCCTGGGAGATTTTCTTTTCTTTCTTTCTTTCTGCGTACGCAGGCTGATACTCCTGCAAACAGTGCCTGTATAGACAGGCAGTGGAGTTTTGTGTGTATGACTGTTTTTATCCCGCCATTAAGGCAGCCATACTCCATCTTCGGGGAAGGTGCATGCTATGTGTAACGTGTCATCCATACCAACGGCCAAACTGGTCTTCTCTTCAGTTGGTGATGGGATTTTACGTGTGTGCAAGTTGTTGTGAGTGCATTCACACACACAACCTCGGTTTATAGTCTCATTCGAAGGACTGTATGGGGAATGGTGTCAGAACCAATGTTAACTCCTGGGGAAAACTCTCCCTGTACCGATATTCGAATCTGCAACCCCAGGATCACGAGTCTGGCGCTCTACCAACTGAGCTATTCCAGCCCCCCCTCGGAGATGAGTTGATCATATTTCAACAGATGCATCTGTTGCAAGACGCTTTCCATGGTTTCTTGTTTGGAGTGTTTAGAGACAATGCATGATGATATTAATAGCAACAGTTGTACGACAAATAACCAACAAGATTTTTTTTTTTTTTTTCACTTTTAGGATGATTTAAAACGGAAATAGTGATGGCAGTAATGATGACAGTGATGATATTGTGGATGAGACTAATGAATGAATATGATAAAGAATAATGTGTGCACGGTGTGTGTGTGTGTGTCTATGTATGTGTGTGTGTGTGTGTGTGTGTGTGTGTGTGTGTGTGTGTGTGTGTGTGTGTGTGTGCTTGCATGTGTGCATGTGCACTTGTGTGTTTAAGTTAGTTAGTGAGTGTGTGTGTGTGTGTGTATACGTGTGTGTGTGTGTGTGTTGTGTGTGTGTGTGTGTGTGTGTGTGTCTGTGAGTAGCAAACAACAACAAATCATCAGGATGGTTATTTGCTGGCCCATTACAGACTGCGTATATTTCTTTGTTACTGTGCTGCTGGTAAATGAGAAGTGCGTCAGGCTGAAATGAATGTCACCGCTGGCAAAATGACAGCTGTGCCACCCTCATTATATTGACTGCTCGCTGCGTTGTGTATGATATTGCTGTGTATTTGCACATGCGTGCGCTCGCACACACACACACACACACACTCACACTCACAAACACACACCACACACACACACACACACACACACACACACACACACACTCTCTCTCTCTCTCTCTCTCTCTCTCACTCACACTCACAGACACACACACACACACACTCGCTCTCTCTCCTTGGTTTTATTGAAGAAGGTTTAATTAATAAAACCGAAAATCTTAACAGCCACTACCTGGGTGTTGGCTGCTTTTTTTGTACCCTCCCCCCCCCCCCCCCCCCCCCCACCCCCCCCCAACACACACACACACAGACACACAACCTGCACAACAATTGTAAGCAAACTCAGACACACAAGCGGACATGTGAGAGCGCATGCCCAGGCGCGCGCAAACACACACACACACACACACACACACACACACACACACACACACACACACACACAGAGGCATGCAAGCACACACACACACACACACACACACACAAATGCACATGCATGTATGTGCAGAAAAGAGAGAGAGAGAGAGAGAGAGAGAGAAGAAGAAGAATCGATGCAAAGAAGGATTTAAAGAGAGGTCAGAGATCATGCAGGGTGAAAGACAGGTGTAGAATGAAAAGAGAGGAAAGAGCAGGGGGGGGGGGGGGGGGGGGGGGAGTTGGAGAGGAGAGGAAGTTAGAGGGGTGTTGTTGAGGAGTGAAAAGGGCGAAGGGGGAGGTGTAACTTGCTCATTTACATATGCATGATAATCACTTGGCAGTGTTGGTGGCATACACTTTTCAACCTGCCGCTGCACTTGCTTCCGTGTACACACAGGGGCGTCCTATACGCTTACGCCGAAGTCTCTCCATTATTGACAGTGGCTTAGCGTCTGTCATGAGACAGCAATTACTCATGTCAGCATGGATCACTGTTTACTGTGTGTCATATTGTCCTGGCAGTACTGATCAGTGTTACTGTGTGTCATATCGCCTGGCAGTACTGATCAGTGTTTACTGTGTGTCATATCGTCCTGGCAGTACTGATCAGTGTTTACTGTGTGTCATATCGTCCTGGCAGTACTGATCAGTGTTAACTGTGTGTCATATCGTCCTGGCAGTACTGATCAGTGTTAACTGTGTGTCATATCGTCCTGGCAGTACTGATCAGTGTTAACTGTGTGTCACATCGTCCTGGCAGTACTGATCAGTGTTAACTGTGTGTCATATCTCCTGGCAGTACTGATCAGTGTTAACTGTGTGTCACATCGTCCTGGCAGTACTGATCAGTGTTAACTGTGTGTCATATCGTCCTGGCAGTACTGATCAGTGTTAACTGTGTGTCATATCGTCCTGGCAGTACTGATCAGTGTTACTGTGTGGTATCGTCCTGGCAGTACTGATCAGTTTGTTAAACTGTATGGTATGTTCATATCGTCCTGGCAGTACTGATCATGTTTACTGTGTGTCATATCGCCTGGCAGTACTGATCACTGTTAACTTGTGTCATATCATCACTGGACTGTTAACTGTCACTGTTGTTAACTGTGTGTCATATCGCCTGGCAGTACTGACACTGTTTACTGTGTGTCATATCGCCCTGGCAGTACTGATCAGTGTTAACTGTGTGTCATATCGTCTGGCAGTACTGATCAGTGTTAACTGTGTCATATCGTCCTGGCAGTACTGATCACTGTTTACTGTGTGTCATTATCGCCTGGCAGTACTGACCACTGTTAACTGTGTGTCATATCATCCTGGCTGTACTGATCAGTGTTAACTGTGTGTCATATCGCCCTGGCAGTACTGACACTGTTTAACTGTGTGTCATATCGTCCTGGCAGTACTGATCAGTGTTAACTGTGTGTCATATCGTCCTGGCAGTACTGACACAGTGTTAACTGTGTGTCATATCCCTGGCAATACTGATCAGTGTTAACTGTGTGTCATATCGTCCTGGCAGTACTGATCAGTGTTAACTGTGTGTCATATCGTCCTGGCAGTACTGATCAGTGTTAACTGTGTGTCATCGTCTGGACATATCGATCTGTACTGTGTGTCATATCGTCGAGTACTGATCAGTGTTATACTGGTGTCATTCTGGAGTATGATCTGTTACGTGTGTCATACGTGGCAGTACTGATCAGTGTTTACTGTGTGTCATATCGTCCTGGCAGTACTGATCAGTGTTAACTGTGTGTCATTACGTCCTGGCAGTACTGATCAGTGTTAACTGTGTGTCATATCGTCCTGGCAGTGTCATGTTATCAGTGTCATACTAGCGTACTGTCGTGTTTTGTGTATATCGTCCTAGCAGTACTGATCATGTTAACTGTGTGTCTATCTCCTGGCAGTACTGATCAGTGTTAACTGTGTGTCATATCGTCCTGGCAGTACTGATCAGTGTTAACTGTGTGTCATATCATCCTGTACAGTACTGATCACTGTTAACTGTGTGTCATATCATCCTGGCAGTACTGATCACTGTAACTGTGGTCATATTCTGCAGTACTGTATGTGTTATCTGTGTGTCATATCTGGCAGTAGTACTGTTCACTGTGTTAATCCTGCGTGTCATGTAATGTTCATCCTGACAGTACTGATCAGTGTTAACTTGTGTCATATCATCCTGGCAGTACTGATCAGTGTTAACTGTGTGTCAATATCGGCTACTGACATGTTAACTGTGTAATCTGCGTACTGATCATGTTAACTGTGTGTCATATCATTCCTGACAGTACTGATCATGTGTTAACTGTGTGTCATATCATCCTGGCAGTACTGATCACTGTTAACTGTGTGTCATATCGTCATGGCAGTACTGATCATGTTAACTGTGTGTCATATCATCCTGGTGATCAGTTAACTGGTCTATCACTGTTTGATCATGTTAGTGTCATATCGTCCTGGCAGTACTGATCATGTTAACTGTGTGTCATATCGTCCTGGCAGTTAACTGATCACTGTTTAACTGTGTGTCATATCGTCCTGGCAGTACTGATCAGTGTTTACTGTGTGTCATATCACCTGGCAGTACTGATCACTGTTAACTGTGTGTGTCATATCGTCCTGGCAGTACTGATCACTGTTAACTGTGTGTCATATTCGTCCTGGCAGTTATGAATCATGTGTATACTGTGTGTCATATTCACTACTGGCAATGATACTGATCAGTGTTAACTGTGTGTCATATCGTCCTGGCAGTACTGATCACTGTTAACTGTGTGTCATATCGTCCTGGCAGTACTGATCAGTGTTAACTGTGTGTCATATCATCCTGGCAGTACTGATCAGTGTTAACTGTGTGTCATATCGTCCTGGCAGTACTGATCAGTGTTAACTGTGTGTCATATCTCCTGGCAGTACTGATCAGTGTTAACTGTGTGTCATATCGTCCTGGCAGTACTGATCAGTGTTAACTGTGTGTCATATATCCTGACAGTACTGATCAGTGTTAACTGTGTGTCATATCATCCTGGCAGTACTGATCACTGTTAACTGTGTGTCATATCCACTGACAGTACTGATCATGTTAACTGTGTGTCATATCATCCTGGCAGTACTGATCAGTGTTAACTGTGTGTCATATCATCCTGGCAGTACTGATCACTGTTAACTGTGTGTCATATCACCCTGACAGTACTGATCACTGTTAACTCTGTGTCATATCACCCGGACAGTACTGATCACTGTTAACTGTGTGTCATATCACCCAGACAGTACTGATCACTTAACTGTGTGTCATATCGTCCTGACAGTACTGATCACTGTTAACTCTGTGTCATATCACCCAGACAGTACTGATGACTGTTAACTCTGTGGCATATCGTCCTGGCAGTACTGATCACTGTTAACTATGTGTGTCATATCATCGTGGCAGTACTGATCACTGTTAACTGTGTGTGTCATATCATCCTGGCAGTACTGATCAGTGTTAACTCTGTGTCATATATCCTGGTAGTACTGATCACTGTTAACTCTGTGTCATATCATCCTGGCAGCACTGATCAGTGTTAACTCTGTGTCATATCGTCCTGGCAGTAGGATCAGTGTTAACTCTGTGTCATATCATCCTGGTAGTACTGATCACTGTTAACTCTGTGTCATATCATCCTGGCAGTACTGATCACTGTTAACTCTGTGTCATATCGTCCTGGCAGTAGGATCAGTGTTAACTCTGTGTCATATCATCCTTACAGTACTGATCACTGTTAACTCTGTGTCATATCATCCTGGCAGTACTGATCACTGTTCACTCTGTGTCATATCGTCCTGGCAGTACTGATCAGTATTAACTCTGTGTCATATCGTCCTGGCAGTAGGATCAGTGTTAACTCTGTGTCATATCATCCTGGCAGTACTGATCACTGTTAACTCTGTGTCATATCGTCCTGGCAGTAGGATCAGTGTTAACTCTGTGTCATGTCGTCCTGGCAGTAATTATCATTTTTAAATGCAGAAACAAAAATGCGGAGTTTTCAGCATTGAAAGGTACTACTGTTTCACTATTGACAAAAGAGGATTAATGTACAGCAGATGAAACAACATGACCTCATGGTATAACTTGCAAGAAAATCTACATAATGTGAATGTAGAACGAAGAAGGAAGTCCCTGTTGTCAGGGTGAAGAAGGGTTAAGGGTCGGAGTGACACGTCCCGAGGCCTGTGGGGTGGGACGTTAAACTCACCAAGACCACCCAAAACACACAGTATACACACCTTTCAGTCGTCCTGGGAGCAGCACCGCTCAGATGAGACTGGCTTAGGGAACAACAGATGTTTCCAACATCCCCCCCCCCCCCACCCCATCCACCTGTGCCCCTTCCCCAGCACAGCCACGTTGGTCTGCTGCTTACAACTTATCCTGCCCCCCATCAGCGATATCATGGAGCTCGGTGTGAAAAATAAGAGAGAGAGACAGGGGGTGCTTTATCCGGGTCTGAGTGATTGTTGGTGTTGGTTGATGAGCTTTTAATGAGCATCCATGCTGGATCCAGGGTGATAAGCCTGCGGTGGAGTAATTGCTGATCTCTGATCGTGGAGGGTGTGCCTCGCGTGTTTCGCTGTGTTTCGTGTGCTGTGTGTTGCAGCATGCAGTCAACTGACTGTGTGTGTGTGTGTGTGTGTGTGTGTGCAGCTGTGATTTTCTTGGACCTGCTTGTTTGTGTGCTTGGAGTGAATGAATGACTCGCGCTCTGTGTGTGTGTGTGTGTGTGTGTGTGTGAGTGTGTGTGTGTGTGTGTGTGTGTGTGTGTGTGTGTGTGTGTGTGTGTGTGTGTGTGTGTGGGGTGTGTTGTGTGTTGAATCGGAGAGGATTCTTTCTCAATTGGAGGTCATCTTATATGTGTGTGTGTGTGTGTGTGTATGTGTGTGTGGCAAGGCGTTTCAGCTTACTGTGAGGTGGGATTTAAAGTGGTTGACGCTGCTGTGCAGTTTGTTGCACAATATCTCCTTTATCGTCTTTTGTCTGGTGCTTAGTTTCTTTCTGTATTTTTGTTGTTGTTGTTTTTGTTTTTTGTTTAACTGAAGCTTTCCTTCTTTGTGCTGTCTTCTTTACCTTCACTTCATTCCTTCTCATCTACATGTGTACCGTTTCTCCTTCATTCCTTCTGGAATTCCTGCTGCCCTTAAATGTAACTGTGAGTCATGTGCACAGTCTCTTTCATATCATTCATGTGCCCAGGCTCTCGCTCCCTGCCTCTCTCTTTCTCTCTGTCTGTCTGTCTGTCTGTCTCTCAGTCTGTCCTAACGTCCGTCTTTCTGTCTGTCTCTCTGTCTGTCTCTGTATCACACACGATCATGCGTGGAGATACACACAGGCACTCGTGCACGCGTGCTTGTGGATACGCATACACAACACACACACCACAACACACACACACACACACACACGTGCGCGCGCGCGTGCGCGCATGCTTGCGAACGCGCATACACACACACAAGCACGCATGCACACACGCATTGCATACACGCATGCACACTTGCTCGCACACGCTCACACACACACACACACACACACACACACACACACACACACACACACACACACACACACACACACACACACACACAAATCAAATTAAACATTATGGAGAAACCACATGGGACAGCTTGCCATCTTCTTTAAAAATTTTAAATCCCTCAAAAATAATATTTCAAAGAGCCCTGAAAGGGAATTAAATAGATACATTATCAAACAGTTCATGTTTATACTGTTGCTGAATCTCTCTCTCTCTCTCTCTCTCTCTCTCTCTCTCTCTCTCTCTCTCTCTTCAATCTCTCTCTTTTTCTGTTGTTAATGTTGATTACCATGTATACTGAAATTCTGCACAATAGATTTGATAGAATGATGATGCTTTGAATGTTTTAGTTAGACTGAAACGTTTGGATGGTCTTCATAATGCATCAGTCCATGGTTTTCCTTGTCTGTTTGTTCTTTATGATTATGATTAGTTTTGTGAGGGCAGTTTGAAAAAAAAAGCTTGGTACTTTATCCTTTAACCTTCAGTAAAGAGTAAAAAGTTGATGTGATACCAACTTCTAAACATTTGTGTGCATGAAACACATTCACATAGTTATCCATGCACATATGCATCCACACACACACACACACACACACACACACACACACACACACACACACACACACACACACAAACACACACACACTTGCGCTTTTGTATGCATGCACCCCTCCGTACATTTATACATGCACAGATGCATCCTCACATACTTATACATGCATGCACATACACACACACACACACACACACACACACACACACACACACACACACACGCACGTCCACATGCACACTAGCACATTGTTTTTTGTTATAACTTTTTTTATTTGCATTCATACATACACATACAGGGGAAGGCAAGTATGTACATAAAGAAAGAAAGAAATCACCCCAAACAATGTGAATTCACAAATTCATGCAAACATTCTCTAATCAAAGCAGACAAACAAACAAAAACCGAGAGAGAGAGAGAGAGAGAGAGAGAGAGCAAGAGAGAGAGAGAGAGAGAGAGAGCGAGAGGGGTGGATGTATCAAGAAAAATCATGCTGACAGGGATGTTTTTCACATCATTATGTTCAGCAAAATATTGAAATCAGGCCTCTAATAATGTACAACAAAAAAAAGTGTTCATTTACACAATTCATCTTACACTTCTGAATCTATTAGTGCAAGTTGTTTAAAAAAATAAAAATTAAAAAAAAGACAAAAGGGTATAAGTGTTAAACAGTATCCATTAATGGTCTGTCTGTATGCCAGCCATCTGGTCAAAAACATCTGCATGGTTTAATTTCAAATATGCAATATGTTCCTCAATTTTGCATCTGAATTTTATTAATTTGTTTGTGAATACATGTATTTGTGGCAGGGTGTTGTTTATTTTACAAACATGTATGTCATGCTTCGCAAATAGTATTATAAAGTAAAAGACGGTGTCGCCAACAATCATATTGTCATGGCCAAATAGTGCGAGCGCTTCTGTCAAAAGGACATTTTCAGCATTCAAACATTTCTCTTTCATTAAGCCAATGAGAGCATTCCCAAATACTTGTAGATGGTGACATTTCCAAAACATATGATCAGTTCTATCTTTGAATGTGCTGCAAGAACTACTGTTATTTTCAACGATTCCAATCTCCTTTAAAATAACATTTGTGCATAAACACCTGTGTAATATTTTCAGTTGAAACCACTGCAGCCTTACATCACATATCTTATGCGCGTGCAAAAAGCAGGATTTTCAGTCATTATGCATCAACAATTTTATGTCCCATTTATCACAGCATTTGGGCTTAGGATTGTTCGCAATAAAGATAGCATAATACAACTTGGAGCCTTTATTTATAGCAAAAAGGTGTTTAAAGCAAAAAGATGAGTTGATGTACTTATCGTTTTTTTTATAGTGATACCAGATGTTTTTACAGTCCATTATAGTCGCTTAATAGCCATCAAAAGTGACAAAATCAATATTTACATTATATTTTTCTTTTAAAAAGTGCATGTGGCAAAAAATTTTCTTTATCATCAAAAAAGTGGCGAGACAGTTAATATCTTTGCTACTGAGTTTTTTCGATACAATGCACTTCTTTCCGATTTGAAATCGCTTATTATGGCATAATGGTTTGGCAAGAAGTTCAGTGGAGTTTTGGGGGTAACACTTGTAATAAAAAACTTTATACGCATCAAGAACTTCAGCCCAAAACTGATTATACTTGGTGAATTTGGAAACGAATTCTGGACCATATTTTTTCATAAGCGACCACTTAGGGAAGCTATGCAACAGAATATTTTGCCATCTATGGGTTGATGTTTCAGCTTTACGTATCCAGGACAGCTTCAGAGAGAAAACAAAAGTTTTTAGGTCAGGAAGACCAATACTGCCATCTTTGGTACTTTTATGTGCAGTTTTTAGGTTAATCTTATCTGGCTTCTTATTCCAAACCAATTTGTAGCAAGCCTGTTGACATGTTTGAAAAAATATGTCTGGTGGGTTTGGTAATAGTAACCAGAGGTGTGTCAACTTTGAGAGGATAAAAACTAGCATTTTTTTTTTTTTTTTTTGGTATGCACCCCTGGCACATATGTTTATGCATGTACATACACATCTTCACATACTTGCGTGTGCGCACACACGCATACACACACATGCAGACATGCATGCATGTCCACACACATATACTCATCCATGCATGCACACACACACACACACACACACACACACACACACACACACACACACACACACACTCACACAGATTATGCGGATACATACAACTTTTACTCACACATGCAGGCACATACGCACTGACACGCAAATTTTTGCATGTATGCACAGTCTCACTCACACACACACACACACACACACACACACACACACACACACACACACACACACACACACTCACACACACTCACACACATGCACATACACTGTGACATACACACATACATGTGCGCACACAAACACACTTACAAATTTGTATTCATACACCCATACTCACATGTTTATGCATATACACATGCATCTTCACAAACATATGCACGTGCGCGCATACAACACACACACACACACACACACACACACACACACACACACACACACACACACTACACATACATACACACACACTCACACACACACAACACAAACATGCATGCATGCACACACATTCACACACACATACACACCAGTGCACACATGGACACACATATGCACACACACACACAATAAACTGCCCGCACACGCACACACACACACACACACACACACACACACACACACACACACACACACACACACACACACATTCCTTCGCATACTGGTATACTTGGGAATGAATTGGCTGATAGGGCTGCAAAAAATGGTGCTAAAAAAGCAGGGTCATCTTCCGAGCTGAAAATAAAACCATCAGTCGTAGAATGTTATCGTATCCTTGAATCAACGGCACGGAAGAGAGCTCAAATAAATGTTGATATTTCATACAAACAGTGGGAAGCTTTTCCAATAGACCTTGTACTAAGAAAAATGTCTGATCATCCAGTTTATTATTCCAGACAAATATATTCCCTTATGATTCGGTTAAAGCTAAACGCTTTAAAAACAAAGTTGAGTAAAAATGCTAATTGTATTTGTGGTAAAGAAATAACATTGAGCCATATTTTATTTAATTGTCGCAAGTTGACTTCTTTCTTACCAACATCATTAAGGTCTAATAATTTTTCTGAAAAAAACTTGCAAGATATACTTTTGGACCACTTTTTGCTGATCAAAATTGCTGAACACTTATTTCATAGTCCGACTGGGGTTTTTCTTTAGATTGTTTTGTGTTAGTTCATAGTGCGTTATATAATAATGGCCTGCATTTTACTCCTTCACTCTTAAGTTTAGATAGTGAAGGATTTTTGTTTTATTGTTATGTTAGATATATATCTTCTGTTAATTCTATCCATTAATTGTTGTATTAAGATATGTTTTTTTGTTTGTTTTGTTTTTGTTTAGATACATATACAGATATACACAGTATACACTCACATACAAAGGCCTACATACACGCTTATATAACATATAGGCTTATTCACACAATCATTCATTCCTTCAGTCATTCTCTTCATTCATTCACGTCTAATATCACTCAAAGTGAACAGACGTTAAACAGAAGAACGAACACACACACACACACACACACACACACACACACACACACACACACACACACACACACTTGCACACCCTCACACATATACAAACGTTTGCATTCGTGCCAACGTGTACACATGCGTAACTGTTTGCATACACATTTGCAAGAATACACTGGCACACACAGGCATACACATAGACAGACGTACACAGACAGACACATGCACACGTACACACACACAGACTCACACACATTCACATGCTCAGATGCAAACCTATCCACACACACACAAATGCTGACATGTCCACACACTGACAAACCTGAGGGGGATCCGGGAGAGAGCTGTGTGTATGTGGGGGAGGAGGTGAGGCAACACTGGGTGAGAACAAGAGGTAGTTTGTACAGGCAAAGAGAGAGAGAGGGCCAGGAGTGTTGGGGTGTGTAGAGGGCAGCCAAGAGGGGACCACACAGAGAGGGCGGGACTATGAATACATTTATTTCGTTCAAATTTAGGCCAAGGCTTCATATTGAACGGGGTCTGCATGTCTACAAAACATAACAGCTCTTGATATTTTCAACATTGATCGAAGAAAAAGTTCGCAGTGTCGTATGTTAGGGTACAGTCTGTTGTTAATGTCATAAGTGTATAAGCTAGATTAAGAGAAAACAAATGCTTGTTGACAGACAGCAAGAAAACTTTTGTAGTTCGCTACAATATTTGGATTGTCCAAGGTCCGTTTTGTGAACATACAGAGCAGGACAGTAAGTTAAAAGAAAAATTGAATGTCATCCTCTCCTGCTGTACAACACAAGCGACATGTCTACAGCGCATTTCCGTGAATGGGTCTGTATAAGGCGCCACAGCATGCTGCGTCAGACATGCCGAATCAAAATGTTGTCCGTGCACATTTGGTGTACCTGGTTCTTGACTGAGTATGCAGTGCTGTATTGTGAGCATTGTTTGTCGTTTCTTTTTTTCTAAGAGTTTATGTCTTCGCAGATCTGTCAAATAGAATGCATGAATCAGCAATACATGAGACTCAGTAGCAGTCGTTGCACTTGGTCTGAAACCAACAACCTGAGTATTTAGTACACGATGCCCCATAATCCATATCCCTGTGACTTTAAACATAGTGAAGGTTTGGAAGAGGAGAAAGAAAGTGTGTGTGTGTGTGTGTGTGTGTGTGTGTGTGTGGTGTGTGTGTGTGTGTGTGTGTGTGTGTGTGTGTGTGTGTGGTGTGCGCGTGTGTGTGGGTGTGCGGGTGCGTGCGGGTGCATGTGTGTGTGGGCATGTTGTGTGTGTATGTGTGTGTGTGTGTGTGTGTGTGCGTGCGTGCGTGCGTGCGTGCATGCCTGTGTGTGTGGGTGTGCTGTGCTGGTGTGCATGTGTGTGTGTGTGTGTGTGTGTGTGTGAAGACTATCTGTACAACCAATCACAAGGTGTTGGATGTATTGGATGTATGTGACAGTGAGTGCAGAGTGCAATGTGAAGAGATGAGATGGACATGGCAAATAGCCCTACCAGCTGTTGCCTTGAGTGTGTGTGTTTGCCCTCCCATAGTGTTAATTGCCTACACTGTTTTCTGTGTTGTGTGAAAAGGTATGGGTGGGAAGAAGGGGAGGGGGGTGGGGGGGGGGGGGTGATGGAGGCTGGCAGAGAGCCCTGCTGGCTCTCACCAGTGGGAAAATCAATGAGAAACTGCAGGAGCCTTTTCCAGTCTCTGGAAAGTTAGGGAAACTAACATTTTAGATTGAAGTCGGGGGAACAGTTGGGTATTTTGCCTGTCTATCAGCTGAACAAGAACAAGAATATGCTGAAAGAGAGAAACCTACAGGGGTCTACAGGGTCATGATCAAGACAGGGAAAGGCTTCATTGTATCTTGGTTTGAAAACTAAGCCCACGACAACAATTTTTGAAAAGAGATGTAAGAAACTTTGTAACTGGCCTGTACTGTCAAGAACAGCACCCATTGCTCTGGAAGCATTGGAATTTGTGATGCATTCACTGAAAATGCATTCATTACTTATGTTTCTGCTGCCATTTTCAATGACAGAGTTGGGTTTGGGAACGTCGAGGAGTTTTGCTGTGATCAAACTGTATGAAACTTTTAGTGGTTGGAGAGAACCTTGGGTTGCTTAGGAACAAGTCTGCTTTTGCTGCTGCTGTTATTGTTGGCATCTGTCTGTCTTGACAGACAACGGTGTTGTGCCATACATCAGTCAGTTGTGGAGTTGCAGCGTGTGCTTTGGCTGAAGAGCCTGATCCTGGTGGAGCAGACTCTGTTGCTGTTGCTGCAGGTGAAGCCTCGGTCTGTGGATACCAACCCAATTCTTTGTCATCTGCGGCGCCTCCGTTCTTCTCACTGGGTCTCTCTCCTCTGCTCTGTTTGCTTGATGCCGGCCTTGATGGTGGACCGCCGGCTGACCTGGTCTGAAGCTTTTGTCTCCAGGTCTGCTGAGTCGAGGCTGCCTGTCCTCAGGTCGCACTTGCATACATCCTTGTAGCGCAGGGTGGGCCGTCCTATGGGTCCGGAGCCTGTAGCCAGCTCACCGTACAGCATGTGCTTTGGAATCTGACCGTTGTCCGTGCGGCTGACATGGCCAAGCCAACACAGGCGTTTCTGTGTCAACATGGCGAACATGATAGGCATCCCTGTGTGGGTCAGGACGTCCTTGTTAGTGATGCAGTTCTGCTAAGTGATGCCCAGGAGTTTTCTGAGGCAGGCGTTCAGTCTGTGTTCTTGTCGAGAGTACAGGGTCCATGCTTCGCTTCCGTAGAGAAGAATGCTCAGCACGCCTGCTTGGTACACTTTCATCTTGGTGTTTGATGTTAGAATGGTGTAGTCCCAGACACTTCCGCTAGATGGGTCATTGCTGTTGCTGCATTGCCGATCGGCGTGTTCAGCTCCGTGTCCAAAGAGATGTTGCTGGAGATGGTAGAACCCAGTAAGTAAAGCTGTTGACCACTTCAAAGGTGTGATCACTGATGGAGATGCGGGGAGCACTGCTGACGTCTAGGCCCATGATGTTCATATTCTTTAGGCTGATTGGGAGGCCAAACTGGGTGCAGGCATCAGCGAAGCAGGTGACGAGCTGTTGTATTGCCTCCCCGGTGTGGGCAGTGAGGAAGGGGTCATCTGCGAAGAGCGTCTTCCTGATGAGGACTTTTTGCGCGTTCGTCTTTGCTCGGAGGCATGCCAGGTTGAAGCGAATTCCGTCACCATTAGTGTGGAGGAAGATGCCGTCTTCAGACTGTCAGAGGGCATAGTGCAGCAACAGGGAGAAAAAGATTCCAAAGAATCCTGGAGCAAGCATGCACCCTTGTTTGTCACTGCTCTTGATTGAGAAGGGGTCGAAGATGAGCAATCATACTGGACAGTGCCATTCATGTTGTCATGGAAGGATGTGATCATCATCAGGGGCTTGGGGGACATCCAATCTGGTGTAGTAGGGTGAAGAGGCCTGACCTGCTGATCAAGTCAAACGCCTTGGTCAGGTCGATGAAGGCGATGAACAAGGGTCGTCTCTGCTCGCGCACTTCTAGTAGCTGCCTCAGGGAGAATAACATGTCAGTCGTCGACCTCGCAGCTCTGAAGCCGCAGGCCGGGCAGTGCGTCTCTCGGTATGCTCGTTCGGCGAGTAGCTGCAGCTAGTTGAGGATGACGTGGGCGAAGACTTTGCATGCTGAGGAGGGATATTCCACGATAGTTGTTGCAATCGCTGCAGCCCCCTCTGTTCTTGTATAGCATGATAATGTTTGTATTGCGCATGTCCTGGGGTACAGTTCCTTCCTCCCAACACTGCAGCAGAACTCATGGAGGTGACTGAGGAGGGAACTCTCCTTGCTGGCTTTGATGACTTCTGGTGGAATGCCGTGGCAACCTGGTGTGACGAGTCACTTGACAACTCCACCCGATCTGTCCCAAGCATCCACCCTCTTGTACAAATTGTACAAACACAGACACCATCCACCCCCTTTCTTTCTCCCTTTTGTCTCATAAATGGCAGTACAGAATTCAAATCTATGCCAACTCTCCAGTCTCACCCCCCCCCCCCCCCTCTCTTTTTATGCTCAAAATCTCCTCATTTATTGTGAGCACCCTATCGGTGGTAAAAATCAGTGAGAGAGAATGATAAAAACCATTGTCAGTGAACGCGTTGGGAAGATGATAGAGATTGCAGCTAATAATCGTACTGTGGTGATACTGGTACTGTTTCCAGACTTTTCACAAAGTTGCCTCTCATTTACTGTGGTGTACCCTGTCTGGGGTAAAATCAGATTAGGCCAATGATTATGTTGGGGGTGGGGCGGGGGGGGGGGGGGGTTCTAAAAGAGATTATGGTTCGTGATTGTATTGGGCAGACATTTAGGTTCTTGCTAACGATTGTGTTACGGAGTTATTTTAGTTCCCAACTTTTTTTTTTTTTTTTTTTAAATCTGATGTCGCCTGATTTATGTGGATTGCCCGATCTGTGTGGTAAGTCATTTTGGACCAATGGTTATATTGGAGAGATGATGCTGGATATGTTGTGGAAATAGTACAGATCATAGCTAATGATTGTGTCAGGGAAATGATACAGATTGTAGCTAATGTGTGTACTGGAGAGTTGATCACACAGATTATAGCTAATGATGGTGTTGGGGAGATCAGTCGGAGATGATAGGGTTTACAGCAGATGTCTTTGTTGGGGAGACAATACAGATTGTACCTAATAATTGTTTGGGGGGGAAATAGTACAAATAAATGAATATCGACCGATGACTGCGTTGGGGAAATAATACAGAGAAATGAATATTAAATGATGTCTAGGGGAGATAATGATACAGAGTATGGCCCTGAATTAAGTTGGGTGATGATAATAGATTATAGCTAATGATTGTATTCAAGAGAGAATATGCACTGTTCTTCATTTAAAAAAAAAAAAAAATTATTTGTTTATTTTTTTTTTTAGAAAAAATTACAGATTGTAGGTCATGATGATGTTGGGGAGATACCACAGGAATTTCCAGATTACAAGATTTTTTTTGACAAGATGGAGATAAAGAGGTTTGGCCTGTGATTATTTTGGAGAGATAATATTACAGTTAAATGGTCTATGATTATGTTGGAGAGGTAGTAATATAGATCATGGTCCTTGATGATATTGGTGAGATAATAAAGATGGCTGATCATTGTGTTTGAGAGATAGTGATACAGGTTATAGTCTCTGATTATGTTGGTAAGGTAATAAAAAAAAACATGGCTGATGATGAAGTTTGAGGAATAAAAAGTGTGGTGATTATTTATGTTGGGTATGTGCACTTTTTGTTGGGGAGAGAAAGTGAAGGTTACTGGTGATTTTGAGAAGATACACATTCTGACTAATGATTGTGTTGAAGTGATAATGCACATTCTTACTGATGATTATGTAGAAGAGAATTACACGTTCAGGCTTATGATTGAGTTTGAGAGATAATTCACACACACACGCACCTGTATCAATCACACATACACACTTGTATCAATCAATCAATCTCTCTCTCTCTCTCTCTCTCTCTCTCTCTCTCTCTCTCTCCTCACACACACAACACACACACACACACACACACACACACACCACACACGCACACACACACACACACACACCACACACGCACACACACACACACACACACACACACACACACACACACACACACACACAACACTTGCAGTAATCACACACACTCACACACACTCACACAGGAAGGCACGCAGGTAATGCAAATGGGGGCCAGTGATCGTGTTGGTGAGACGATAGTCATACACATTCTGACTAATGATTGTGTTGATGGGATGATAGTCATACACATTCTGACTAATGATTGTGTTGGTGGGATGATAGTCATACACATTCTGACTAATGATTGTGTTGGTGAGACGATAGTCATACACATTCTGACTAATGATTGTGTTGGTGGGATGATAGTCATACACATTCTGACTAATGATTGTGTTGGTGGGATGATAGTCATACACATTCTGACTAATGATTGTGTTGGTGGGATGATAGTCATACACATTCTGACTAATGATTGTGTTGGTGGGATGATAGTCATACACATTCTGACTAATGATTGTGTTGGTGAGACGATAGTCATACACATTCTGACTAATGATTGTGTTGGTGGGATGATAGTCATACACATTCTGACGAATGATTGTGTTGGTGGGATGATAGTCATACACATTCTGACTAATGATTGTGTTGGTGAGATGACAGTCATACACATTCTGACTAATGATTGTGTTGGTGGGATGATAGTCATACACATTCTGACTAATGATTGTGCTGGTGAGATGATTGTTATACACATTCTGACTAATGATTGTGTTGGTGGGATGATAGTCATACACATTCTGACTAATGATTGTGTTGATGGGATGATAGTCATACACATTCTGACTAATGATTGTGTTGATGGGATGATAGTCATACACATTCTGACTAATGATTGTGCTGGTGAGATGACAGTCATACACATTCTGACTAATGATTGTGTTGGTGAGATGACAGTCATACACATTCTGACTAATGATTGTGTTGGTGAGATGACAGTCATACACATTCTGACTAATGATTGTGTTGGTAAGATAATAGTCATACACATTCTGACTAATGATTGTGTTGGTGAGGTAATTGTCATAACACATTCTGACTAATGATTGTGTTCGTATGATTATACACATTCTGACCAACAATCGTAT
>CM065744.1:28559678-28647178 GCA_033310375.1 Conus canariensis | reverse complement strand
AAGCTTGTGTGTGTAGCAATGGAGTCTGTGAGTATATATTCAGCTGATATTGTAAAGTGCTCTGAAATCGTTGGAAAGCCACATATCAGTGTCCCCTTATCTGTGCACACGTGTGTCCATGCGTGCAGACACACGCACATTAAATTACAATTCAGGTTAATACTGACAGTGAGATGGTGAGAGTGGGGGGGGGGGGGGGGGGGGGGGGGAGAACAGTGATAAAACAATAAACGCTTCAAAAATGATTATCACTGGATGTGATTTGACGAGAGGATGGGAAGTAAAGCAGTTGCCCCCCCCCCCCCCCCCCTCCCTTCCCGCTCCTTTCCTCCATGGTTGTTCCACAATAACGGTCATGGCGAGATGGTGTGGCAACAGTTGTGCTGAGATGGGTGTAATCAGAGTTTTCCATCATTTCATTTTATGGTTGTGTTATAGGATGAAAGCAAGTGACAAAAAACACGAACCGCTGGCTGTAAACAAGTGCAGGCAAGCCCTTCCGCTGTCGTCCTGAAGGTCACCGCCATGATGTATAGAGAAGGAAAGGGAAGGGGGAGGTGGAGAAGTGGGGGAGAATAGGGAAGAAGAGGGTGATTGACAGCAAATTAAACCTTTGGAAGCAGCACATCAGGCTCTTTTGAACAGAACCGTTAGTTTCACAAGTCTTGGAGCCAACTGGATGGAACTTGACAGTGGAACTGATTAAACGCTAATATACCATAGACACGCGGAATGGTGTTTCTGTACACAGTTATTAAAACCATGGTAGCAAGTGGAACAAATCCAGCTGGAACAAAATGAACAGCAAATGTGAGTGAGTTGGTGTCTGGCTGTTTGGTTTTCCTTTCATCAGGGTTTCAGCCGTACTGCCCACCTGCAGCCTCAGCAGTGGCAGCCCCACAGGGAGCGGTCAGTTTGAGGCAGCCCGCTTGAGGAGACACTGCACTGTGGCCCAGTCACTCCTGTGGTGTTGAATGGTGCCTGTTCTGAGCCGGCTTCCCAGGATATGTAGACACCTTCCGTAGATTCCGCTATGGAAGGCTGTAACTGGTTAGGTGCTGAGCCTGCATTTGAGTGAACATGCTCACAGGGTGGCACCACCATGTCCATCTGCTGACAACCCCATGAACTATCTGTTCACCATGTCCACCCATTGACAATCCCCGTGAACCATCTGTTCACCATGTCCACCCACTGACAATCCCCGTGAACCATCTGTTCACCACCATGTCCACCGACTGACAATCCCCGTGAACCAACTGTTCACCACCATGTCCACCCACTGACAATCCCCGTGAACCATCTGTTCACCACCATGTCCACCCACTGACAATCCCCGTGAACCAACTGTTCACCACCATGTCCACCCATTGACAATCCCCGTGAACCAACTGTTCACCACCATGTCCACCCATTGACAATCCCCGTGAACCAACTGTTCACCATGTCCACCCACTGACAATCCCCGTGAACCATCTGTTCACCATGTCCACCCACTGACAATCCCTGTGAACCATCTGTTCACCACCATGTCCACCCACTGACAATCCCTGTGAACCATCTGTTCACCACCATGTCCACCCACTGACAATCCCCGTGAACCAACTGTTCACCACCATGTCCACCCACTGACAATCCCCGTGAACCATCTGTTCACCACCATGTCCACCCACTGACAATCCCCATGAACCAACTGTTCACCACCATGTCCACCCACTGACAATCCCCGTGAACCAACTGTTCACCATGTCCACCCACTGACAATTCCTGTGAACCATCTGTTCACCACCATGTCCACCCACTGACAGTCCCCGTGAACCAACTGTTCACCACCATGTCCACCCACTGACAATCCCCGTGAACCAACTGTTCACCACCATGTCCACCCACTGACAATCCCCGTGAACCAACTGTTCACCACCATGTCCACCCACTGACAATCCCCGTGAACCAACTGTTCACCACCATGTCCACCCATTGACAATCCCTGTGAACCAACTGCTCACCAGAAGAATGGGTGTGGAGATGGAATTCAAACTGAGGTCGCCTCAAGAGCAGGCCATGAAGAGCAACCACTGAATTTTGTTGATCAGTGAAGGCAGTGAAGATGATGTAAAGGGGTTCCATTATGGTCGGAGACCACAGGACAGGCAGAGATTACAAAAAGGAAGTGAAGGATTTATTGGAAAATGAATGAGCTGTCTGTTTTGATGACGGATGAAAGTTTACACTGAGAAAAAGAAAGAGAGAGAGAGGGTGGGGGGGTGGGGGGAAGGGAGAAGGAAGGAGCAGGGTCAGGTGCCATGTGCTATAATAATGTGCACGCACACACACACACACACACACACACACACACACACACACACACACACACACACACACTGAAGCTGAAAGTGAGACAAAAAGGTGGAGTTGAAGAGTGTGGTTGAAGAGCAGACCGCTTTCTTCTCTCATCGATTTGTAGTTGAACGTCGGAGTTGAAAAGTTTGCGGAAGATTACATTGTGTTTTTTGTTTTGTTTTTGTTTTTCAAACTTCTGTTTGTAACTTTTGACTTTACCCCAGTACCACCATGCTCTCTGTTTTTGCCCCCCCCCCCCCAGCCCCTGTCTGCCTGCTGTGTTTCTTCAGCTGTGACCAAGTACAGTGACGTATGCAAAGGCATATCAGGCTGAAAGGCAGGAGGGCGGTTTTGTAGATCCTGTTTCATTGACTGTGTGTGCCTTGCGCGGCAGTTGTGGAGAACCCTATTCTTGTGTGAAGACGAATAACTGTATAAATTATAAACAACTATGTCTGCCAGGGATAGTGTTGAAATGGACGACCGTAAGTTTTATGTATGTTTGTAAACAAATTTAGTACGTGATAACCTAGTTTGGTGGTGTGTACGGCTGTGTGTGTGTGTGTGTGTGTGTGTGTGTGTGTGTGGGTAGGTGGGTGGGTGTTGCTGTAAATGCTGTGTATTTATGTGATTTTCATGAGGCTTATTTTTATATTTAAGTCTTGCAAGCCCCCGAAGGGGTTACGTGATAGACACAGTTTTGAAGCTTTCTTGATGTATGTGTGTTTGCGTCCACTATGTACAGTAACAACAGAGTTTTCTTAGGTGTTACTAATCCCAGCCAGAGCAGTTCAGGCATAATGACAGATGAAGACAGGCACTGTTCAGCTGCAACCTACAACATCTATGTTAAATTTCAACAATGGTCTGGTCAAACAGTAGTCACCTGTTGCAATAATCATACATTAAGTTTAGAAACTATGTTTGAATGAAAAAATAATAAAGTTTATAAAAACCTTTTGGTGGTAGTTGAATCCTTTGGAGAGGAAACTGACGTTTCAAGCCATAGGCCCATTGTCAAAGTGAAGAGAAGAAGACAGTGTAGACAGGAAAGCCATATGGGAACTGGGTGAGAACATCTCATTTAATTATTAAGTTGGACCAAAATAAAGTCACTGATCACTGTTCAGGTGTATTGAGCACACACAGACACACACCACAGTTCACACAAAGACACCAACACACACACAGGCACACACCCCGCACCCCCCCCCACAAAAAACACAACACCACACACACACACACACACACACACACAACACCCCCCCCCCACCCCCCCCCCCCCCCCCCACAACACAAAAAAAGAAAAAAAAAAGGAGGGGAATAAATGGAAACATTCACTATTTAGCCCACTGAAAGAGAAAGAAACAGGGGCTAAAGAGGGACAGGGCAGAGAGATTAAGGCAGAAGGGCCATGGCTCAGCTAGACGTCAGTGACTCTGATGTTCATCCCAGCTGGCTGTGTGGTGCCCAAGCGACTGATGACAAGGCTCTCCATGTGCTTTCTGTACACACGGTCTCTGGGGTTCTGCCACACTGCTGATATCTTTGCATGACTGAAGCTGTGATATGGACCAACAAAATGTTGGCCGACTGGGTTGTTGTGGTCCAGCTTCATTGACCTCAGGTGCTCTGAAAAGCGGTCGGCCAATGAGCGGTAGGTCTCCCCAACATACAGCTTGGAGCAGAGGGTGCAGGTCAAGACGTACACTAAGTCCCTAGACTGGCAGTTTAAACTGGACCTCGCAGTGAATGTGCCAGTGGGTCCCACGACTGTAGTTGAGGCGTCTGTGAATGGGCACGTCTTGCATTTTTTGTCCCCACAAGGTCTGCACCCTGGTGAGGTTGACTGGGTGGCCTGCGGTCTAAGCTTGGACCTCACAAGCATGTCACGCAGGTTCTTGTCCCTCTGAAAAGCAATCAGCAGTGGCTTGGAAAAGATTTGTTTGAGGTCTGGATCTTGCTGGAGGAGACTAAAGTTTTCACGCAGGAGTCTGCAGACTGGTAGGTTGTGAGGATGGTATGGGATGACCACCACAGCGCGATCCTCATCCTCTTCCGTTTCTTTTGGTCTCAGGGCTTCTGTGCGGCTGGTAGAACATGCACGCTCAAGTGCTGTCTGCACAATATCCTCTGGGTACTGGCGGGCTATGAAGAAGGTGGACATCCTCTGAGCCTCATTCTCAAAGTCCTGCTCTCTACTGCAAATGCGTCTGAGCCTTTGGAACTGAGAATGTGTATACTGTTCCTGGTGGAGGATGGGTGGCTGGAGTTGTGCAGGAGATATGCATGTGAGTCAGTGGGCTTGTAGAAGATGGGCTTGTAGAAGACGGTGGTGGAGAGTTTGGAACAGTCTGGGTGGACAGAGATGGAAAGGTCCAGGAAGGAAGTAGATGTGGATGATATTTCTTGGGTGTATCGGAGGGCAGGGTGGAAGTTAGACATGTGTTGGATGAAGTTTAACAAGTCTTCCCTTGGTCCACTGACACACCAAGGCAGTCGTCAATATACTGTTTGAACAGTGCTGGTTGTGTTCCTGTGTAATGGCTGAGAGCTTGCTCCTCCACGAAGTCTACAAACAAGCATGCAAAGCTGGGCCCCATCTTTGTGCCCATGGCGACCCCTCTTGTCTGTAGGTAGTGGTGGTCCTCGAAGGCAAACGAGTTCAGGGAGAGAACCAGTTCTGCTAGGCGGAGGATGGTAGGGATGTGGAGGTGTTTGATGTCACTCTTCTCCAAGTAGTGTTTCAGCGCCTGCAATCCTCACTATGGGGGACACTGGTGTAAAGTGACACAATATCCATCGTGAAGATGTGTCTCTCCCTGCTGTCATCTGGAAGGAGAAACCCTCTAACAGTCTCAGAGTATCGTTGGTGTCTTTTCATGTATGTGGGTAAAGCGGCCCCTAGGGTTGGAGAATCTTGTCCAGGACATCAGAAATGATGACTGTGGGACGTCCAGGAGTGTCAGCTTTGTGAATCTTGGGTAACAGGTAGAAGTTTGGTTCTTTAGGTTCACTGTTGATGGCATTAAAAGCTTCTGTTGGAAGATGTCCTTGGTCTATGGCCGATTTTATTGTTTTTCAGATCAGTGTGTTGTCAGGTTTGACTGTAGATTTCGTAATCTCTCTGTAGGAGTCCCTGTCACCCAGTTGTGAACTGTGGTGTGTGTCTGTGTGTGCTCAATACACCTGAACAGTGATCAGTGACTTTATTTTGGTCCAACTTAATAATTAAATGAGATGCTCTCACCCAATTCTCACATGGGCTTTCCTGTCTACACTGTCTTCTCTCATCACTTTGACAACAGGCCTATGGCTTGAAACATCAGTTTCCTTTCAAAAGGATTCAACTACCACCAAAGGTTTTTATAAACTTTATTATTTTTTCATTTTACCACGAATCCTGCAGTCAACTTTTGTTTCTTCCTATGTTTTGATGACTTTCTTTTATTAAGATTGAATCATTTTGATACAGTTTCTGGCAAACAAGAGCAGATCTATATATGTATAATTGTACCCCTGTTTGCAAAATACCTACCAGTCTAATAATGCTGCTGTTAGTTTTGCTTTGCTATGTAGATAGCCCAGTAAGTCCTCTCACATTAATAGGGAATCTTTTTTGTCAAAACGGTTCTCTGTCACAGTAATATGAGTTTTTAACTGAAAAATCAGTCCTCTATTGACAGCCGTGGCTGTGGGTTTCATTGAAAAATCAGTCTTCTTTAACGGTTGTAGTGGCAGTGGTTTTTAATCCAAGATCAATTCTCCAAATACTTAGCATTGACAATGGTTTTTGATGGAAAACAATCTGTGTTCTACACAGAGAGCAATGACTGGTTTTTGATTGAAAATCATCCCTGGATATAGTTAGCATTGACAATGGTTTTTAATGGAAAACAATCTGTGATCTACACAGTGAGCAATGACAGTGGTTTTTGATTGAAAATCAGTCCTCTATATAGTTAGCATTGGCTGTGGTTTTTGATAGAAAACAACCTGTCCTCTGTATAGAGAGCAGTGACTGGTTTTCAAAAGGAAAAAAATTCAGTCCTCTGAATTGTAATAAGATATAGTGTTCCTCGTGGTGTGTGTTTGGTTCTCTCATATCTTCGCCCACTTGCATGCAGTCAGTACACAAAAAGTTTCTTCTTAGATGTTTACTGTTCAAGAGTCAGGCTGGTTCTCTCTCTTACAAACATTCAGTGATCATACAATCAGATTACTACTCAGTTAACATTCCTTTGCTCTGCATGTCCCATTCTCTGCATGTGCAATCCTCTCCTGAATAACATTCCTTCTTGATCATTCACTCACCAACAACACACACACACCCAACATCAGTCTGCAGACACCTGCAATCATTCTCTTAATTATACACTCTTAACTATAGGCATATGCCATACTCCTACATACACCCCCCTCTTGCTGAGACGCCGTCCGGCGTTCAAACTTTTTTTCTTTTTTTTTCAAGGAACTGTTCAAAAGACAAGGAAATCAATTTCTCCGATACTAAATGTCACAAATTTCAAAAAGCAAAACACATCCCAGTCAATAGTACGCATATAAAAACAACTGGTGTAAATGAAGATTGAAAAACATCCAGTGTCTTTTGCATTATTTCTTATTTCCGACACTAATCACCAAGAAATCAATTAATCTCCTAGCAACTACTGCCTTTACAATTTAAACAAGGATACAACATTCCTTGAATCCATTTGGTTTGATTTGTTGCACTAATGCTGAATTCCACAAAGTAAATTGTCAGACATAAGGTGCCACCAAACAATCACTCAACCTAAGATGGTAAAGAACAACCAATTATTTTACAAAACACACAACTTATTTCACAATTAAATTAACTTCTCAAAATTGACCTTTCCTTCAAAATTGCAAGTCAAAATCTTGCTCGCCTGTAGTATCTGTCGATACCTCTCCACACTGTGAAACGTAAGCTTGTGATTAGAGTTAGACCTCTCACATGCACATTTTGCCTCTTTTAAATTCACCTTATTATGTTCTCAAGTCATTCCATCCAGTGATCCTCAGTAAGCACATGATCTCTAGATGCAATCAAAAGCGATTTATGGAGAAGTATAGTGGTACTTCGAATTTTACGAGGTACAAATTCGTAAACCTATAGATCAAATAATACCTCGAATTTTCTTACTTATAGGTGAGCCTAGAAGGTTGCATCTCAAGGTACATCTTTTACTACCCAATAGTGAGAAACTGTACCAAAACGTTCTTGTCACTCAGTCTCTGCTCATTTTCTTCTGTTACAAGTAAAGTAAATCTAGATAACTGTCCTATACCTTTAGTTCTTAAAATGTTAAACACAACACCACATGTTCCATGTATCCAATCTTTTCTTTTCAAAACTTCCTGCTAACTGTCTTTTTGATTATAACTGTTCCAGTAGAACGATGTCTGGTCAGTGAACACTGCGCCTAATTCTGACTTCTATCCAAGATTCTGGAGAACAAGTTCAGCATTCTGTCTGCCATCTGGAATCTGTACTCTTGTTCTTGCACAGTAGTATTCTGTGTCCGTGGCAGTTGTTCTAGCTCAGGTCTCGGATTAGTATCTGTCTCTGCCACTTGTTCTTGAGCCAGGGCTGAATGAGGCAAATGATGCACATTGCTGTGTTGTCCTGCATTCATCCTGGTGCTTCGCCTGGGCCTGGGGACTTGTGGAGGCACTGCTACTGCTGGCTGCTGCACTGCTGGGGGAACATGCGGTTGTGAGCTGTCAACAACCTTCAACAACTCTTGTTTCTGAGTTATCAGAGTCATCAGTGTTGCTGTTGCTGGGTCCAGCATCTTCTTTAGGATGTTGCTGTTCGCTAGGAAAGGCTTTCAGTTCATTCCTATGCACACACTTTTCCTGTCCCGTCTCTCTGTTGATGATGGTGTACACATTGTTACGAACATCTGTCACTTCAAAGACTTCATCTCTCCATTTATCTTGAATCTTGCATCTTCCGCGAGGGTGGTTCCTCAGCAGCACCGTCTGGCCTCTGACTAGTGGTTCACTTCATGCATGTCCATCGTAGAGCTCCTTCCTCTTCAAGGCCTCTGCTTGAAGTCTTCTCCTGGTGTGTCTGTAGATCACGTCCAGACTTCGACGTTGGTGTAGTATCCAGTCAGGACTTGGGGCGTCCTCTTCCCTCTTGAACATGGTGTCCAGGGGCAGCCTTGGTTGTCTGCCGAACACCAGGTAATATGGAGCAAAACCTGTTGTGGCATGGGGTGTTGTGTTGTAGGCAAAAACAAGGGATTGCAGGTGTTCCATCCAACGCCTTTTCTTTTCAGCAGGCAGAGTCCTTAACAGGTCATGAAGTATTCTATTGAACTGTTCTGTCTGGGCATTCTCTTGGGGATGGTAGGGGTTGAACCGTTCTGTCTGGGCATTCTCTTGGGGATGGTAGGGGTTGAACCGTTCTGTCTGGGCATTCCCTTGGGGATGGTAGGGGGTTGTTCGGCTCTTCTCCACCCCACACATCTTACAAAGGTGGGAGATAACTTCAGACTCAAAGTTTCTCCCCTGGTCAGCATGGAGACGGAGAGGGATGCCATATTTGTGGAACCATTCACGAATGATCACCCTTGCTGTTGTCTCCGCTGTTTGGTCTCTCGTTGGCACTGCAACAGTGAATTTGGTGAACATGTCCCTAAGGACCAGGATGTTCTCCCTTCCATCTTGAGCTGGTTCCAGCAGGGTAAAGTCCATGGTCACCACTTCCAGTGGACGTGTAGCCAGCATTGGTCGTAGTGGTGCATGTTCTGCTGGGATCTGTGCTTTTGCTGCCATACAGCGTTGACATCTCTTGCAGTGATCTTCCACGTTTGCAGTCATCCCCAGCCAATAGTAATGCTCCCTTACAAGCTGCATGGTTTTCTCAATACCTTGATGTCCTGTGTTATCATGGAGATGTTCAAGCACTTTCTTCTGCATGCTCCTAGGCAGGACAAGTTGTCTGGACTCTTCTTTTCCAGGTGTCTTGATGGTTCGATACAGCACTCCTTGGCACAGACAGAACCTCTTCCATTGTCCGAGTAGTTTCTTTGTGTCTATGTGCTCTGCAAACCTTTCTGCTTTTGAAGGCTTTCTCTTCTGTTTTATGTAAAAGATCACTCTTGATAAGGCAGGTTCTTGCTGCTGGAGTTTCTGCAGGTCTTGGTTTCCCAGCATTTCCTCCCCAGAGAGATTTAGAGTTTGACTTTGTAGGTGCACAATGGAATCTGAATGCATAATCTCTTCTTTCAGCTCGCCAGGGATGAAGGTTGACTGTGTCACTGCTTCCACTTCATCCAAGACAGCTTCTGGCGATCCGCCTCTCCTTGACAAAGTATCCGCATTAGCATTGTCCTTTCCTCTTCTGAACTGCAAGGCAAAGTTGAATGGAGCTAGGTCTGCCACCCAGCGTTGCTGCACTGCCCCGAGTTTTGCATTGTCTAGGTGGGTCAACGGATTATTATCTGTGAATACCGTGAATCTGGATCCCAGTAGGTACTCTCGGAATTTTTCGGTGATGGCCCATTTAAGAGCCAAAAGTTCCAATTTCCTACTGGAGTAGTTCATGTTGCGTTCCGCCGGCTTCAGTCGTCTGCTGCGTAAGCCACAACTCTGACTTTGCCTTCCACTTCCTGAGAAAGGACCGCTCCAAGTCCATCATGGCTGGCATCTACGTGTAGAATGTAGGGCTTCGTGAAGTTGGCAAAAGTCAACACTGGAGCCGAGGTGAGTTCACTCTTCAAGCTCTTAAAAGCTTCTTGGCATTCTGGAGTCCAGTTCAGGGTTTTCTTCGCTGCCCCCTTTTCTTTTCCTTTCTGTCCACAGGGCTGCATTGCATCATACAGGGGTGAGGCAATGAGAGCAAAATCTTTGATGTACCTGCGGTAATACCCACAGAGGCCCAAGAAGGCTTGAAGCTGCTTCACTGTGGCTGGGTAGGCCAGTTCTTCACAGTGTCAACTTTCAATAACATTCACTAGCTGATCAATTTGCTGCTGCTGTTTCTTAACAATGTCTTTCAATTGTTCCAAGTTCTTGATCCATCTCCCTCACAGCCGATCTTCCTGACACTTTGTCGACATTCAGAGGGGAAGGTGAGGCCGGCACATCTTCAGTCCAAAGGATGGCCATGTTGCGGATATCTACAAAGGAAATCGTGGGCTTTTCTTGCACTGTTTTCTTCAATTCTCTCCTCAAAACGGTCTCTCTGATACCATTGATGAAATGATCTCGAAGAGTCTTGTCCTTCTGGTCCGCAAAGCTTGGCTTGGCCTCAGTGATTTCTTCTATCAAACGACGGAGATCATAGGAAAATTCTTGGAGAGTTTCGCCCTGGTGTTGTCTCCTTTCAAAAAATTTCTTCTGTGCCTCAGTAAAAGATCTCGCTGCAGTGAAAGTGTCAGAAAGAATCTTGAAGACTTCCTCTGGTTTCGAACATTTACCATAAATCTTCACTTCATCTTTTGCCTTACCTTCTAAATGTCTAAGTATGAAGTTCACTTGCTGGGTAGGATCAAAATCTGTAGGATTCCTGGGATCTACCCGAAATCTTGGGGATCAATGGCCACTTTGCATTCTTCAATCCATTCCTTAACATCTTTCTTATGGTCACCAGAAAATGTGTCCAATTTCCTTTCTTTGCTAATGTATGTGATTTCTTTAAAAATGTCTCTTTGTTCCTGATTTCCACTCTTCCGTAGCTGTTCTTTTAGTCTCTCAGTCTCGGCTAAGAGAGCTTCATTGCTCGCCATCTTGTTCTGGGGAAGGGGGAGTGAAAGGAAATCTGGTCAGGGTAAGATGGGAGGAACGGGAATTTCACAAAGAGTGAGCATGAAAGATCTCAGTCACCGGCTGGAACAGGGGAATGGAAGGACAGTTTGACACAACAAAGTTCTCGCCTTTTCCTCAATGATCCAAACCAGCCACCCCTGACCTTGCTGCATATGTACAAAGTCAGTCCGCCTCATTAACACTGACCTTCTTTTTTGATGCTGCTCCGTGTGAAAAATTTCAAAGTCACACTAAGACTTTCTTCATAAAAAAAAAAAATAGAACTAACACCAATGTCAGGACGAAGATGAATATATAAAACAATGTCAGCACACGAGAGTGTGAAGACATCCTGTCGGCGACGCCAAACTATAGTGTTCCTCGTGGTGTGTGTTTGGTTCTCTCATATCTTCTGTACTGAATGATGTTGAAGGAAGGGTGGAGACACACCCAATATCAATCTGCAGGCACCTGCAATCATTCTCTTAATTATACACTCTTAACTATAGGCACATGCCATACTCCTACAAAGAGGATTCCATGGTCAAGTCGTCAGAGCATATGTCTGCCAGCTTTTTTTTCAGCTCGAAAAGCCTCATTGTCCACTGTCCAGTAAACAGGACCCTGGTTCAAGTCAGAGAAGGTTAAGGGGCCTAAGGAGAAGGATGGGCTGCACTCTCCATAATGCCATGCCTTAGCATGGTGAGTCTCTAACATTTCACTCCTCTTCCCATCATTAGACCTTGGGACTAAACTTTTTAACCTATCTAATGATAACTGTTTTAGTTTTGTTTTTTTCCAGTTGGTCCTCTTTATAGAAAGCAGTGACAGCAGGCTTTTTTTTAATGGAAAAATCAATCGTCCGTTGCATTGGTAGGGGGTTTTAATTGAAAAATAGGAAGCACGGTAGAATGAACACTGGCTGTAAACGGAGACATTGCTCCTTTGGTAGGTTGGCACAGGGGTTCTAGCCCCCAGGCATGTCAGTACTGTGATCAGCCCAGCAGATAGGGGGCCTGTGCTGGTGGGGACCACCACGCCCTCAGTGTAGGCCAGCTCCCACCAAACCCGTTAGGTTACGCATGTGTTGAGACAGACCCTGCAGCAGTTCACAGCTTCATATAATAGCTCCCACCCCCACCCCCCTCCTTCCACTCCCCCCCACCCCCACCCCCATCCCCTCCCTGTCTCCTGAAGGGAACGTGGTGACACCTGTACTGAATGATGTTGAAGGAAGGGTGGAGACAGTCTTGCCATGTTCCTGCCCACACTCCCCTCCTCACTCCCTACCCCCAGATGTGTTATTGATTGGAGTGTGTGACTGGAGGACATCAGTTGGTTCAGGTGTTGGGACGTTGCAGCCCGATCCAGTATGGACGATATGGAGATGAGCGACAGTATGTAACCCACTTGTTTACCTGCGTGTGAATTTTTTTTTTTTTTTTAAGGTGTTGACAGGGTGTCAGCATGGCCTTGCGATGAGTAGATACCAGTTTTTGTTTGTTTCTTTGGTTTTTTTTTTTTACTTTAATAACTTTCTGTCGATAACCCTCCTTCAAGTCACATGCCATGGGCGTATGTATGAAGGCAAAGAGGAAAACTGGGTCTCCATATGGAACTGTCTGAAGACAGCAACACACATCGACAGCTGTCACCGTTGGTCAGTGTATGGGCATGGAAAGCCACCTCTTCACTCACGGACATGCCCAAAGTCAGGTCATGATGTTTATAGCCCAGCCAACCACCGAGGCCATGTTAGGGCTGCACCTGAGAGGCCTAGGAGCCTGGTACTGGAGCTGTCACAGCAACCTGCTTACGGCTGAAGTGTCTGCTGTTTGGAAGCTGGGAGGCCGGGCTGCTTGAAAGTTAAATGTAGATGAATAGTTTGAGAGTCACACATTTTAGGACTGCTTCAACATTTTGATTTGCAGAGCATAACAACATTTTGATGTAGCCTTGGTGTTCTAGCCTAAGTCAATTGGTCTGACACAGCCTTAAGCCAAGGCGGTCATTCAGTAATAATTTGTATATGTTCTTTTTGTAGATGTAATGTATGTTTATGAAAATAACTTAAAAAACAAACAAACTAACAAACAAACTTTGCTGTCAAGTTCTTGCTAACTGGAATAAGACTGGGAAGACTTTTCATCACTCAAGTCCTGTTGACATCGTGGTTCAGCGTCATTATCTATCGGGAAAGATAGTAGTTTGGATACAATTATCAGTGAGGTGGCAGTTTGAAGAGAGCAGAACGTTTTCTTGTGCCGTGGAGAATCGTTGGATAGCATACGTCTTGGGTTAGCTTTTGGACAGTGTCTGGACAGGGTCTGGTGGTCATCTGTGTGGCATGAAGGACTTGATTTGATCTGATCTTTGCTTAGGAGCACAGAGGAGTTGGTTAGTTAGCTGTGATCAGCGGTAGGGCCACTTTGTGACACTGGAGGTGGTTTTGGAGGGAAGGGTGACTGAAAAAATATACACAGATGTGTTTAGATTTCCCCGAAGATGGAATATGGCTGCCTTGATGATATGGTTGAAAGTGATTACAAAGGCATGAGGATTACAGATGGTGAACTTCGGAGTGCTTGCCTAAGAAACCAAGAAGAAGAGAGTCTTTGTAGTATTGTAAATAAACGTTGAGGGAGAGCGTACACACACACACACACACACACACACACACACACACACACACAACACACACACACACACACAGAGGAGGCAGACGGGTGTCCAAAGGAGGGGTGCTGGGAAAGTTGTGAGGTGATGTGTTAGAGCTGCAACATCTATCATCAGTTCAGGGAAAAGCAACTCCGTGTTTATGGGAATTTTGGAGGTTCTGAAAGAGTAAAGTCAAGTCAAGCGGAAAGTATCTTTATTGATGGTTAAAGAATTAAGCTTTACAGCTTGTTTGTATTCTGCCCTCACGAGTGTGCATATTGTGTGGGCGTATGCACACACAGGCAGGTACATCTGTTCTGGAGGTTCTCCAGTTGTCCTTGCTGATTGCTGATAGGCGTGTCTCCAGGGGACGGCCTGTGCCAGTTTGTGCAGGAGCGCAACGACAGGCTGTTAGTGGAAGGAACTGCACCAATATCCTGTCACCATCATTGTCCAGACAGCATCGTGTGTGTTATGCCTTGACAGGGAGAGAAGTGTAAGGTGTGTAAGTTGCTGCCGGTTTGCAACATTTGCGGTGTCACAGAGCAATGGATCGTACCAAACATTCACGTGTAACAAACAAAGGTATCTGGAGCAGTGGGGCTGGGATGGGTTGGGGCAGGGGGAAGTATTTTGTCTGGTATGATTAAAAGAAAACAACAACAATATATATATATATATATATATATATATATATATATTGCATGATTTAAAACAAGTTAAAAAAGATTAGGGGTGTTTCTTAATCCTGTATTCTTTTTTTACCCAGATGGTCATGCATCCCTCCGGGGGTTGCAACCTTGCCGTGGTCGGAGGGCTTGCGTGGTCCAGTGATCTTTTAGGCTTTGCTGACGGGGGCATCAATACTCGACTAGATGGTTAGTTGTTGTCAATGTTCTAGGCCTGTATAGCCAAGCTGCTGACTGGCCAAGCATTACGTGGTAGGAATTGATGCCCCTGGTAGGGTCTCCCATGTCAGAAAGGTTAGGAGTGAGGGCCCAGACAAATAGTAACCCACCTTTTTCCTATTCTGTCTTCTGCCTTTCTTAACGGTTCTTTTCTTTCTTCGTCTCCCTTTCAAGCCTTCTTTTGCACACTCTTTTTCTCTCTGTGGTCTTCTTAAGATCCGCCGCGTTTGCCGTGCGGTGCGACCTGTGACGGAGGGGGATGAGATCCTGGTGATTGAGAGGGCCAACGCCCTCAACACATCACTTTGGCTCGGACCTCTCCTAGACAGGAGGTACACTCTGGCCCGGGTGTATCAATCGGCTTCCCCTTCGTGGGGCTGGGTCAAGACAGGCAGTTCTCCGACTGGCCAAGGGAACCCCTGCAGTGCTCAGCTCTCTGTTCCCGGGAGTTGGGCATGATCAGGGGGGATAGGGTCAGTAGGCTTCTGTTTGTCGTATATCTCTCCTGAAGCCTGGAAGGGGTCAAGACAATGAGTTCTTGGCCCTGGCCCTTTAGTTGGACTCCATGGTGGGTGGGTAAGGGAGAGACGAAATTTCTAAACATAAATCATGGCTTTATCCAAAATCACACCCCCCATAAAGAAGAGGAAGGCAGTGGACCCCATTTCTAGTCATAACGATTCCGACAGTGACTCGGATATGGAGACGAGACGGATGACAGGTTTTTGGGCTTCCTGGCTTGTGGTTGAAGGGACAGAGCAGGAAAAGCCTATTTCTGCTCTGAGTCCTTTTGCTATTCAGAAGGGCTTTCAGGGTCTAGCAGGTGACCCTCAGTCAGTGAAAAGGCTACGGAATGGCACTTTCCTCATCCAGTGCAGATCACAGAGGCAATCGGAGCAGCTGCTGAGGGCAACAAAACTCGTGGACAGAGAGATCCGGGTGACCCCCCATAAGCAGTTAAATTCGACCAAAGGGGTTATTCGGTGCCCGGATTTGAAAGGTGTCTCGGAAGCGGAGATCAAGACAGAACTTGCGTCCCAAGGTGTGACAGAGGTGCATAGGGTGACAGTCAAAAAAGGTGCAGAAAGAGTGCCCACCAACACCCTCTTTCTGACATTCTGCAACCCTGTGCTGCCTCCGGTCATTAAAGTCGGGTACTTAAATGTACGTGTCCAATTGTATGTCCCATCCCCGTTGAGGTGTTTCAAATGCCAGAAGTTTGGACATGTCAGAGACCGCTGTTCTGGGCAGGAGGTGTGTGGTGTTTGTTGCAAGGCAACCCATGATGGGCCGTGTAAAGACCCAGCTCATTGTGCGAACTGCGGTGGTGACCACCCCTCCTCTTCACGCAACTGCCCTGTTTGGGTTCAGGAATCCACCATCCAAAGAGTGAAGACTGAAAAGAAAATTTCGTTTTTTGAGGCCCGCAAACAGGTTGTTGGCAGTCAGACGTCAACAGTGTCTTCTTATGCTTCCGTTACAAAGAAAGTTTCCACCCGTTCAGTCTGCTGCCAGACTGACAATTTTACTTTCACCAAGACATTGCAAGAAAGACCGTTAAGCTCTGGTGGAAGCAAGTCCACCGCCTCCCAACCCAAAGTGGGTGCCCCTGGTGGAGGCAAAAAATCCGCCACCCCTCAGACTGCCCAGCAGTCTACTCCATCTGCTGCTGGGCAGATGAAATAGCCAGGCCTCCCGCCTCGAACTTCCTCGAGCAGTGCCCGTGCGGGCAAGGGAGTTCAACCAAGTGTGGAGATGGTGGAGATGAGGAAGAAACCTCCACCATCTCCAAAATCCAGACCTTCTTCACCTGTGGGCAAGTCTGCCAGCAGGTCTGAAGACCCAAACAGTCCAGTGAAACTAAGCAATAAATTTGCTCCACTGAACGCAGACGATGACGAGGAGATGACCTGACTTCTCTCCTGTTCATCCTCTGCACCATGGATAGTAGTAAACTAATCCATTGGAATATCCGTGGCCTAAATTCAAATTTTGAGGAGCTGCAACTTCTGTGTCAAACTGTAAAACCTTCCGTCGTGGCTCTTCAGGAAACTAAAATTCAAAGCCAGAAGACCTTCACTCTTTCTGGCTTTAATATTCTTTCTAAACCTGCACAACCATCCACATTGGGACTGTCAGGCGGTGTTGCCCTTCTTTTACACAAAACTTTGCTGTTTAGTCCTGTCGCTCTGACTACCTCCCTTCAGGCTGTAGCTGCGAGAGTCACTCTCCACAAGACTGTTACAATCTGCTCACTGTATCTGCCACCTTCTGTCCCGGTTTGTCGTCAGGACCTTGTCAGTCTGATCGAAGAACTTCCTCGACCTTTTTTGCTGTTGGGTGACTTTAATGGTCACAATCCTCTTTGGGGTAGTGTCAGTTCGTCATCCAGAGGTCTGCTTCTTGAGGATGTCCTTTCAGACTTTGATTTGTGTTGTCTGAACGATGGAGCTCCAACTTACCTCCACTCTTCCACAGGTTCACTTTCGTGCTTAGATTTGTCGATTTGTGACCCCTCGCTGGTCCTGGACTATGAGTGGTCTGTCCATGACGATCTGCATGGAAGTGACCATTTCCCTGTTCTTTTAAAACCCTTATTAACTGAAAACATCTCTGTCTCACAACATCTTAATTATAAGAAGGCCAACTGGAATCTTTTTGCCACCAATATTTTGAAAGAATTCCAGGACACTGATTTTCTTCAGAGTCCAGACCCAGCTGAATCTCTGACTAACACTGTGATAAAGTGTGCTAAAACCTGTATTCCAATGTCTTCCAATAAACTCCAAATGCCCAAAACACCCTGGTTTAATTTAGACTGCCAACAAATTTCAAAAGTTCGCAAAGGGCTCAGCGTCGGGTATACCAACGACCTTCAGGTCCCAACGCTCGAGCCCATCAGAAACTCCGCGCCAAATCGAGACACACTTTCAAAATCAGTAAACGTCAGTCTTGGAGAAACTTCTGCTCCGGGCTGACATCAAAAACTTCAAAGAAAAAAGTCTGGAACATCATCAGAAAAATCGAAGGGAAAAACACCAACCCCTCCATTCATCACTTGAAACTTGCCGATGCTCTGGTCACTGACAAACAAGCTGTTGCCAATCTGTTGGCTTCCACCATCCAACAGAACTCCTCATCTTCAAATAAATCTGCAGCCTTTTTAAAAAACAAACAACTCAGAGAGAAATCTTTATACAATTTCACATCAGACAACTCTGAAGCCTACAATCTCCCTTTTTCAATCAATGAACTGAAAACAGCTTTACAAACCTGCACTGATTCTGCCCCTGGTCTGGATGATATTCATTATCAGGTTTTGAAACATTTTCCAGAAAGCTGTCTCCAGACTCTTCTTAAAGTATACAACCATATCTGGACCACAGGGTGCTTTCCGCCCTCCTGGCGGAAAGCCCTGATCATTCCAATTCCAAAGCCTGGAAAGGACCTTACCAACCCTTCCAACTATCGTCCAATAGCTCTGACTAGCTGCCTCTGTAAGTTGATGGAGAAGATGGTCAACTCCCGTCTGATGTGGAAGCTGGAAACCGATGGCCTTTTGGCCAGTCAACAGTGCGGGTTCCGGAAATACCACTCGACAGTCGACCATCTAATCCGTCTGGAAACCACCATCCGCAATGCCTTTGTCAATAAACAGCATGTGGTTGCTATCTTTTTCGACCTCGAAAAAGCGTATGACACCACATGGAAATCAGGAATTCTTCTGGACTTGCACAGACTTGGTTTCCGTGGTCACCTGCCTCTGTTCATACAGAACTTTTTGGCTGATCGACAGTTCCAGGTGCGTGTTGGCACCACACTCTCTGACATCCATGGGCAGGAGTTGGGTGTCCCTCAAGGGAGCATCCTTTCTCCTGCTCTTTTCAGCATTAAAATCAACGACATTGTGAAATCGGTAAGCCAGGGCTCTGAGTCCTCTCTGTTCGTTGACGACTTTGCGCTGTACGCAGTTGGAGCTTCTTACCCCAGCGTACAGCGTCGACTCCAACTTTGTGTCAACAAGATCCAGCAGTGGGCCGAGGAAAACGGGTTTACCTTCTCACGTACCAAAACTCAGTCAATCCATTTTCACAATTTTCGTCAATTTTTTGCTGATCCTGAAATTCGTCTGGACAAGTCCACCATTCCAGCTGTAAAAGAAGCCAAATTCCTTGGAGTTATTTTTGATCAAAAACTCAACTTTCTCAGCCACATTAAAAATCTCAAAACCTCTTGCCAGAAAGCTCTGAATATTCTGCGGGTCGTAGCACACACTGACTGGGGCGCTGATAAGAAAACTTTGCTGCATCTCTACAGAGCCCTGGTCCGCTCCAAACTGGACTATGGTTGTGCTGTGTACGGCTCTGCAAGACCTTCTTATCTGAAACTCTTGGACCCTATCCACCATCAAGGGCTTCGTCTCTGTCTTGGAGCATTCCGCACCACCCCTGTGTACAGCCTGTACGCAGAGGCAGGTGAACCCTCACTGTCCAACCGCAGGCTGAAAATGTCTCTAAATTACTACATCAGACTGTTCTCAGAACCACAGAATCCTGCCTATGACTGTGTCTTTGACCCCCAGTTTCAAAACAAATTCGAAAACAACCCTAACTGTATTCCGCCGTTTGGTGTTCGTATGCAGCCACACGCGCGGAATGCAGGTCTAGACCTAGGAGTTGTGTCTGATTTTTCCAAGTTTCCGGATCAGCCTCCGTGGACCTTTTTCACACCAGAGATTCGTTTTGATCTCGCAGCTTTTCGTAAAGAGTCCACCAGCTCTCAGGCATACAAGGCATTGTATGCTGACCTCTGTTCAAAATTTCCATCCTGTCAGAAAATTTTCACTGACGGTTCCAAGTCTGAGGATGGAGTGGCCTGTGCAGCCTATTGCCCTGGTGCTCCTTCTCAGATACTGTTAAGACATATACCTCCAGATGCCTCTGTCTATTCTGCTGAACTTACTGCTCTGGTTCTGGCATTGAAAATAATTTCACAATCTACCAAGAGGGACTTTCTGGTTCTGTCGGATTCGCTGTCAGCTTTGGAGGCCATAGCTGGCCGCAACCTTCAGCATCCAGAACTATTACATTTCTTTGAGCTTTTTAGCAAGTTGAAAGCGGATGGTTACAACATTATTCTCGCTTGGGTTCCTGGTCATGTTGGCATCGGAGGGAACGAAATGGTTGATCGTTTAGCCAAGAATGCCACAAGAGAGAAATTGTCCAATATTTATATCCCTTGCTCAGATCTGAAACCCAAAATTAACGATTATGTGAGAGACCTCTGGCAGGAGGATTGGAACACGCAGACGGATAACAAACTCTTTCAGATCCGTCCAAACCTTAATGAGTTCCTCCCATCTACGTCTGGTGGCCGTAAAGAAGAAACAGTTCTGTGCCGGCTGCACACCGGCCATTCGTATTTTACCCATTCGTACCTTTTAAAGAATGAGGAAGCTCCGTGGTGCATTCCATGTCATGTGCCACTCACAATGAAACATATTCTTTTAGAGTGTTGGGACTTGCACGATGTGAGACACAAACATTTTACAGCAGAGTCCATGAAAATCCTGTTCAGAGATGTTCCGTCTGACGTGATCTTTGAGTTTTTGAGAGAGATTAACATTTTTCATCTGATTTAAGATTTTACGGATGAAAGATTTTTAACGAAGTTTCTGGTGCGTTTCTAGACGATGTCATTTAAAGAGATGTGTGAAAGGTTGTTTTTTTGTTTTTGTTTTTTTTAATGACTTGTGAGTTGATTTTAACGTGGTGACAGCCCTGATGTGGCCCCTTGCGGTCGGCTGGGCTATAAGCAACATTATCTTATCTTATCTGGTCATGCATGCACACACACACACACACGCATGCATGCATGCACGCACGTACGCAAGCACGCACACACATGCACAAACATGCAAGTACACACACACACACACACACACACACACACACACACACACACACACACACACACACACACACATACTTGAACTCATGCACAATACACATGTGCACATGCAGATACACATACATATGCGAGCATGCATACACACACTTGCATGAGAACACACAAACACACATTCACATAGGTATGGGCATGCCATGAACACTCACACACACACACACACATACACACAAACAGTTATCGGGCACTTTCAAAGTTTCAGATGTTTCACAGACATTGGATATCTTTCATCCTTCATATACACACACACACACCACTCATACACACACACACACACACACACACACACACACACACACACACACACACACATACACACACACACACACACACACACACACTCTCTCTCTCTCTCTCTCTCTCTCTTTAAAACATCCTTGCAAATTTCCCTGCATTGATCCATCAGCTGTCTGGTTGAACCATGGAGTCAGTTTTGTGTGTGTGTTTGAAGCTATTATTAAATTTGCACAGGTTGCACAGGAATTAAGGCCAGCCCTGCCTGCAGACTGCCAGCTGTCACTCAGGGTAGATCAGTTTGTGCTTTTCAGGTGTATTGATCTTCCTTTCCCCACCTGTCCCCATCCTCTCTTTTCTCTCATCTTTTCCCCCTCCCCCCCTCCCCCCCCTCCGTCTACCCCATCCCCCCATCCCCCCTCACACCTTCTCCTAACCCAATCTCCTCATTCCCCAGTCTCCCGTTCCCCAGTCTCCTGTTCCCCAGTCTCTGTTCCCCAGTCTCTGTTCCCAAGTCTCCTGTTCCCCAGTCTCCTGTTCCCCAGTCTCTGTTCCCTAGTCTCCTGTTCCCCAGTCTCCTGTTCCCCAGTCTCCCGTTCCCCAGTCTCCTGTTCCCCAGTCTCTGTTCCCTAGTCTCCTGTTCCCCAGTCTCCCGTTGCATAGTCTCCTGTTCCCCAGTCTCCTGTTCCCCAGTCTCCTGATCCCTAGTCTCCTGTTCCCCAGTCTCTGTTCCCTAGTCTCCTGTTCCCCAGTCTCCCGTTGCATAGTCTCCTGTTCCCCAGTCTCCTGTTCCCCAGTCTCCCGTTGCATAGTCTCCTGTTCCCCAGTCTCCTGTTCCCCAGTCTCCTGTTCCCTAGTCTCCCGTTCCCCAGTCTCCCGTTCCCCAGTCTCCCGTTCCCCAGCCTCCTGTTCCCCAGCCTCCCGTTCCCCAGTCTCTGTTCCCTAGTCTCCTGTTCCCCAGTCTCCCGTTGCATAGTCTCCTGTTCCCCAGTCTCCTGTTCCCCAGTCTCCTGTTCCCCAGTCTCTGTTCCCTAGTCTCCTGTTCCCCAGTCTCTGTTCCCTAGTCTCCTGTTCCCCAGTCTCCTGTTGCATAGCCTCCTGTTCCCCAGTCTCCTGTTCCCCAGTCTCCTGTTCCCTAGTCTCCCGTTCCCCAGTCTCCTGTTCCATAGTCTCCTGTTCCCCAGTCTCCCATTCCGCAGTCTCCCGTTCCCCAGTCTCCCGTTCCCCAGCCTCCCGTTCCCCAGCCTCCTGTTCCCCAGTCTCCCGTTCCCCAGTCTCCCGTTCCCCAGTCTCCCGTTCCCCAGTCTCCTGTTCCCCAGTCTTCCGTTCCCCAGTCTCCCGTTCCCCAGCCTCCCGTTCCCCAGCCTCCTGTTCCCCAGTCTCCCGTTCCCCAGTCTCCTGTTCCCTTGTCTCCTGTTCCCCAGTCTGTTCCCCAGTCTCCTGTTCCCCAGTGTGACGGACCGTTTTTCATCCGGTCACAAAGTTTCATGTGCGACCGTGCTTACTGGAAGGTAGTTGTCCGGAAGCCAGTTGCAAAAGTTAGCTGACTGCTACTCACCGGCGCATTGCTATAAGCCGGGTGAGTTGCACCGGTTAGGCAGTCTCTGCAGTGATTTCGGCAACACAAGTCACAGAAGGCCGAAGAGGGACTCGGCCGTTTGCTAGTAGCAGTCAGGTATTTATCATTGAATGTTTATTTATTAACAAACTAAAACTGTATTCCCGTTTAGGAGCGACTGAAACTTCCTCAGCGCTCTTGTGAAGGTTTTATTTTTAAAAAAAAGAAAGTATTGTTGTTCTGTTATCCCATGACTTGATAGGGTAACAAAACGAAATTGTTTCGGAAAATGTGAATAGATGAAGTGAGTGTTATAAGAAGTGGTCTTCAGAAAAAAGAAAAAAGATTTTGTTTATTTTGTAACTTAACTGGCTATGAGCTTCATGATGAAGAAAAAGTGTCTATTCTAATATGGTTTGCAAGAAGGTGGAGAGTTTTGATGCTATGGATAATAAGCTCCCAGAGTGAGCAACATAGACTTTTGTTTTTCATTCTGATGTGTGATGTGTTTACATGGGTATCAATATCAATATATGTGTGCAATGTTATGATTCCGGAAAAGGGAATGTTGTAGTGTAATGATTCCGGAAAAGGGAATGTTGTAGTGTAGTGATTCCGGAAAAGGGAATGTTGTAGTGTAATGATTCTGGAAAAGGGAATGTTGTAGTGTAATGATTCCGGAAAAGGGAATGTTGTAATGTTATGATTCCGGAAAAAAAGAATATTGTAATGATGAATGAATATGCTGATGTATGGCTCAAGTTCTAGTGAAATATGATGTGGCTAATGAATGTGAACGAATATGCTGATATGTGGCTCAAGTTCTAGTGAAATATAATGTGGCTAATGAATATGAAGATAGTTGTGATTGCAATGAATAGTGGCCATGATAATCAAGGTAGTTAATCAGTTGCCCCAGGTTGATAGTGTTCCCTGGACTGACGGAGACTGGCTGCTACCGGGTTAGGGCCGGGGGCCATAGCTGTGTTGACGCCCCGTTCTCCACCTGTTTGCTGCCGGTGTTGAGAGGCTGGCCTGAGCGCCGACAATTGCCCTACCTGCCACTGCGCCCGTGACCGACCACTGTTGGGCCAGTGGGTTGGAGACGTCGCTGCTGGTGAGCCAGGACGTCGCCCCTTTTGTGCCAGCGACCTGCGTCCGAGGCCTGTCGCTGTGTGTGTGGTGTGTGTGCCACAGCTCTTGGTTGGTGTTGAGCCACAGGTGGTGTGTGTGCCACAGCTGTTGGTTGGTGTTGAGCCACAGCTTTTAGGTGTGTGCCACAGCTGTTGGTTGGTGTTGAGCCACAGCTTTTAGGTGTTTGAGCCACAGCTCGTAGTTGAGACTGTCACCGTGTTGCTGACAGAGACGCCACGAATGTGTTAGTTTTTCTTTCCCTCCTTCTTCATTGAGAACCACAGCTTGGAAGAGACTGTGTCAGACTTGCCTCGTCGCTGCCGTCGTCATCATCAGCGCTGGACCCGGCAGTTGATAATTAAAATTGTATTGACTTGTTGTATATGTACACCTAATGGTGGGTGTACCAACCTATGTTTAATTGTGTGTTTGTTTGATGGCTCGGGCGGCATAAAAAAAAGAGTTATTTTGTTGCCTGGCTGTCCATGTTTGGATGAGTGGGTGTGTGTATGTGAATTAGAAAAAGTCGTGCATGCATCCGTAATTCTGAGTGAGTCAGACTTCCACACACACGCATTTCCATCCGTAACACCCAGTCTCCCATTCCTAGTCTCCTGTTCCCCAGTCTCCCGTTCTGCAGTCTCCCGTTCCCCAGTCTCCCGTTCCCAGTCTCCCTGTTCCCTAGTCTCCTGTTCCCCAGTCTCCTTCCCTAGTCTCCTGTCACCTAGTCTCCTGTTCCCTAGTCTCCTGTTCCCCAGTCTCCCGTTCCCCAGTCTCCCGTTCCCCAGTCTCCCTGTTCCCCAGTCTCCCGTTCCCCAGTCTCCTGTTCCACAGTCTCCCGTTCCCTAGTCTCCTGTTCCCCTGTCTCCCGTTCCCCAGTCTCCCGTTCCCCAGTCTCCTGTTCCCCAGTCTCCCGTTCCCCTGTCTCCCGTTCCCCAGTCTCCCGTTCCCTGTCTCCCGTTCCCCAGTCTCCTGTTCTCCAGTCTCCCGTTCCCCAGTCTCCCGTTCCCCAGTCTCCTGTTCCCTAGTCTCCTGTTCCCCAGTCTCCCGTTCCCCAGTCTCCTGTTCCCTTGTCTCCTGTTCCCCAGTCTCCCGTTCCCCAGTCTCCTGTTCCCCAGTCTCCCCTTCCATAGTCCTGCCGTGTTCCGCAGTCTCCTGTTCCCCAGTCTCCTGTTCCCCAGTCTCCCGTTCCGCAGTCTCCCGTTCCCCAGTCTCCTGTTTCCCAGTCTCCCGTTCCCCAGTCTCCTGTTTCCCAGTCTCCCGTTCCCTAGTCTCCTGTTCCCCAGTCTCCCGTTCCCCAGTCTCCTGTTCCCCAGTCTCCTGTTCCCCTGTCTCCTGTTCCTAGTCTCCTGTTCCTAGTCTCCCATTCCCCAGTCTCCTGTTCTCCAGTCTCCCGTTCCCCAGTCTCCCGTTCCCCAGTCTCCCGTTCCCCAGTCTCCTGTTCCCCAGTCTCCCTTTCCCCTCCCTTCCCCAGTCTCCCGTTCCCCAGTCTCCTGATCCCCAGTCTCCCATTCCCTAGTCTCCCGTTCCCCAGTCTCCCGTTCCCCAGTCTCCTGTTCCCCAGTCTTCCGTTCCCCAGTCTCCTGATCCCCAGTCTCCTGTTCCCCAGTCTCCCGTTCTCCTGTTCCCCAGTCTCCTGTTCCCCAGTCTCCCGTTCCCCAGTCTCCCGTTCCCTAGTCTCCCCTTCCCCAGTCTCCCGTTCCCCAGTCTCCCGTAGTCTCCCGAGGAAAAAAAAGAAAGCCTGAAAATATCATTACGGCTCCATTCAGGCAGAAATGACATTTCTGTCTTTGCGGTAACGTTGTGGGTCGAAGTGTTTGTCAGTGGCCTGTAAAAGCATCTGCTCAGAATGTTCTTGTAACCTCATTACTGTGTCCCTCTTTCATTCTGACTGCAGGAGTGATTGTGTGCATCTGTGGACTTGGACTTAATTAAAACCACACCTTCCCCTTCCCCCCTCTCTCTCCTTACATCCTTCATACTCACATACACACCAACCCATCAACCCACCTGAAGTCCAAACGAAGAGACAAACACAGAAAAAAAAAAAAAAAGGTGAGTACTTATGGGTAGAATCGACATTTTCTGTCTTGTTTTAAGTTCAAATGTTTGGCAGTGCATTCAAATGTGTGTGACAGGGGAGAAGATCCTGAACAAAAAGGCGGTGTACGAACCCTCCACCTCTCAGCGATGCAAGCAGATGGTGTGCAACCGCTGGTGGACCATTGCCATCCTGGCCATGATCGGCGCTTTCATTCTCCTCATCGCTATCGTCGCTGCTTTTGCCCGTCCGGGGTCCTTCCTGTGCCAGACCCTGAACGGGGGTGACCAGCAGAATGGGGAGGAGCACCCAGACGTGCAGACCACCCCGGCACCTGTCAAGGATTACATCTCCACAGACGGTAGTCCCTTCCCATGGAAGGACATCCACCTCCCTCGCACTGTGCTGCCGGACCATTACGACCTCTTCCTGCACCCCAACATCTCCCGCTCAGTCTTCTCCGGCCATGTGCGCATCCACTCCTCCGTGGTGACTTCCACTGACTCCATTGTCTTCCATGTGCTGGAGCTGAACATCAGCAAGGTGGAGGTACTGAGGGGGGAGGTGCAGGTGGGCGTGGCCAAAGCCTTGGAGTACAAGGCCAACCAGCAGTTTTACATTGAGCTGAAGCAGACGCTCACCGCTGGCAGCAAGATTGTGATTGTTGTGGAGTTCCAGGGGAAGCTGATCAACAAGCTGGCAGGTTTCTACAAGAGTGCTTACACCACTGTGGCTGGGGAGAAGAGGTATGGTGCTTACATTCTGTTCAGTTTGTATATCATTTCAAAAAAAAGAAAAAGAAAAACCTCTGCTAATTCTCCAAATTATCACAAGAAAAGCAGACCCAACCCTCTGCTAATTCTCCAAATTATCACAAGAAAAAACAAACCCAACCCTCTGCTAATTCTCCAGTTTACCAGTATACTCTAAGAAGTACAGGAAGGAAGTAAAACCACTGACTTCAGAAGGTTGAAGTGAAGGCTGAGAATTGGTGGTTTTGATTCCCAGTGTGGGATTTATTGACCGGGCGTGGCTCCTGCCCAGGTTTGAGTATGCTGTGTGCTCAGTTGATAAGACTGGAATCATTACTGTCAAGTGTCATCCACTTAATGGACTCATGTTAAGAGTGCCGCGTACATTTCCTGACCAGTACTGCAGGCATACGTATCTCTCAGGCATCAGCGATGAAAGGGAGATCAAGAGCCTGCTACATAGTTCCAGACAAAAAAAAAAGGATTTCCAGAGCAGTCTTTTCATTATCCTCTTTCTCTTTGCTCATCAGTTACAAAAAAACAAAAAACAACAACAAAAAAGCCTATGAAATTCGCACAGTGACGTCAATTTGGATTTTGTCTCCATGGTGGGTTAAGGTCAAACGTCGGCAGCAAGCTGACCCAGACTGTGGTTGGAAGGACATGATGCTGCACTGTGGAGGAGGATGTTGGCTCAGTGACTATGCAATTATTGTCATCCAGAGAGGGCTTGGCAGGTAGTGTTCTGGGCACTTGAAAAGGCACCACTGAACACCAGCTTAGCTACTGGGCCACAGTGCCGCCGTCTCTCGCCTGGTGGACTGCCACACAACAGTTTCCCTGAGGACTGCAGTGGGCAGGCTGCTGCAGAACAGGTCTGGGTGTGGCTGTGTGTGGCCAGCATGAAATGAATAGCGTGCAGATGAGACCGCTGTGAAAGTTCAGGAGGTGAGGCAGCAAAAAAAAAAAAAAAAAAAAAAAATTACTAAAATAGAAAGAAAAACGGTAGTGTGTGGTGCATGTGAAAAGTCAGTTAAGTTTTTTTTTTTTTTTCCCGGAATGGAAGACTGAGGTCAGTGCCTTAGGAGATAAGATCTACAGGAAGGGGCTGAAAACAAAAGTTTTGAAAAAAAAAAAAAGGTCTTCTTTGCCATGAATTCCAAGGGTAATGTTGGTGGCTCTTTCTGTGTCAGTGTTCCTGCCTAGCATGCTGATAATTTCCTGGTTTTTTTTATGTCTATGTCTTTGACTTGCCTTATCTTTTTCTCTTTGTGTTCATCTTTCTTTACTGTTATTTACTGTTAAAAAAAAAATGTTTTGATTTTTTTTGGTTTAGTTTTTTGCCTGTGGGTTTCATTCCTCTGTTTTTGTTCATATGACAGTTAACATCAGCTTTTTCTGTTATAACATGTCAACCGGGCATTGAGACTACACTCTGTCCAAAATGGACACTAGGTCGGTCGCTGTCCATTGTGCACAGTGTCTGTCTACCCATGGGGCCTGTGTATGTGGTTTTTTTTTTTTTGTCGCACAGTGAAGTTTTAATGAAGTTTTATGTTTGTCATGTTCGTAAACAGAGGGTAATGAATGAAGGAGAATGCCCGGTAGCATTAGCACAGCCAGCTTCCCTACAGTTAAGCCACAGTGGGGTGAACTGTCTGAGCAGTACAGCAGATAGTTGCTGTGTGGTTTGCTTACTGTGTTGAGGTGAGGACTGTGTGTTGTCTTACACCTTGAGGTGACAGGCCTGACAGGGCCCTGTGTGTGTCAGCTGGGCTGGGACACAGTGGAAGCTGATCGCGCTGAATGCCAACCATCTTCTGGTGGGAACCTTGCCTTGAAAATGACACCAGTGGCCAGGGCAGTGCACTCTTGTCTTTGAGGAGAGTGACTCCAGCATCCAGTGAAGATCGTGCATGTCTACTTCCTGTGTCGTGGGACCTTTGTCAGGGGTCACACATTCCCTGCAGGTGATGATCCCTTTGGGAATTGGGCACCAGCCACTGTGGTGAAGTGGTTAGTGTTGCGGACTCCCGGCTGGAAGGTCATGGGTTCAGTTTCCATCAAAGTCATGTGGGATTTTTCTGCCCCGACCGGCTCCTACCCAGAGTTGAGTTTGCTGCTACAGGCTCAGTTGGGAAGACTGGGTGGGACCACACAGTCTAGTTTCATCTGCTTAATGGATGCATCTCTTAGAGTGTTGCTCAAACTTCTTGACCAACACTGCAGGTGTCTGTATCTCTCAGGCCTAGTGAATGCCGGGATATGTTATGAAAGTAAGCGTAGCGTAGAGCCCTGTCATGCAGTGTCAGGCTGCCATGGAAATCCATAGTATCACCTTCATCATCCTCATTCTCATCAGTCAGCATAAAAAAGTCTCAAATTCTGTGGCCCTTCATGCCCTGCTCTCATGTTGACCTCAGTTTTGATGTCCTCCATGTCTATGACCTTGGTTTGATTCCATCGGGGTCACAGATATCGGTGAGTCCTTAGGGGCTGCTGGTGGATGGATGTGGTGGCGCCCTCCAGAAGGAGAGCTCACTCATGCCGGGTCCACGACTAAGCAACTACTGTAGTAGTGGGCTAAGTAGGTGGATCAGAACATGCGCCACTGAACACCACCGAAGTGACTCGGCAGCAGTGCAGTGTCTCCTCTGGTGAATCGCATCTTGATGACTTGACATTGACTGCTCCCTGAGGATTGCCGGTGCCGGGGCTGTGGCGGGACCGACCGGGCTGTGGCTGTGGACGGGGTGTCGGAATGAGCGGCGTGGGTGCACTGCCACTGAGGTGGCACAGAAATGGGACAGCAAAAAATAAAAAAAAAGTTTGGGGATTGGGCTGTGCACAAGGCGTGGTGGGTCCTTCGTCTGGGTTGAACATCCATGTGTCATGGAGACTGGTCCCTGCATTGTGTTACAAGCACATATAGGTGTTGATTTTGGTTGGGTAAAGCGGCCAGGAAATGTTTGGGTTGTATTACCAGGTGTAAAAAGAGTGGACCTGGATAATGTACATAAAAGAAAATAATTACGGTGCAGAAGATATAAGAGGAGTTGAATTGAAAGCAAAAATGAAATTGCCTGTGCAAAGTGTTTAAATGTTGCATGTACACAAGCACATGCACTAGCTTGAAATTTGTTTAAGACAAGTTGTCGTTTTGTCCTTATGCATACTTTTAAAGTCCTTGCAAGATCTTAGAATGGTTTCCTTAAATGTTTGGGAAGTTGTATTTGTACAGTGAATGTTTCGGAAGCTCATGGAGTTGTAAAAACCTCTTTTCAAGGCCTTTGGCAAGCCACTAATAACACAACTGTAAGTTTTTTGTTTTTCGCCCCTTCACAGAGAAATTGCTACTACCCACTTCGAACCCACTGATGCCCGAGCAGCCTTTCCCTGCTTCGACGAGCCGGACCTAAAAGCCAACTTCACGCTGTCGATCGTGCGAGATGCCCAGCACATCACCCTCTTCAACATGCCGCAGAAGACCACATCGCCCTACCAAGGCAACCTCCTGAAGGACGACTACCAGACCAGTGTCAAGATGAGCACCTACTTGGTGGCTTTTGTCGTCTGCGACTTCAAGAACATCACAAGCTACACCAAACAGAACACTATGGTAGGAGGAGTTCTGCTTTGTTCAGCTTTACAGTTTGTTTAAACCCTTTCAGGGCTTTGTGTTGACCCTTTCAGCCCTGACATACTGACTGTCTGTGTGTAACCTCCCAAAGCCAGACACATACTTTAGCTATTTATTTGGAAGACCAGGGCTGGCTTTCTCCCTCTCTTATCATTCTGGATCAGCACCTAAATAGGGCACACTGCTACAGAAGTATGTGTAGACAACATGTTAAATTTTCATCATCTGTTTGTTAATGATAGACGCATGGTTCCTCAATACATAGTGGCTGAACAGATCCTTTATTACTTCATCAGTACTCTTCATTCTGAGAGGCTGGTTTTCAATTTATTATGGTAATAAAATGCAGATGAAACTTGACTGTGCCATAGTCACATAGATTTTCTGCAACTGTTTAAATTTAACAGTTTTTGTATTCATGAATTTATTTGCAAATTGTCCACTACAATTTTATGCAAAACTTGCCACACAGTAGTATTCCTTCTTTAGCTCCCGGTGTCCGACAAACAAACAAAAAACAAAACAAAAAAAAAGACAGAGAAATTACTGATTCATTTGAAACTCGTTTACTCCCTCCTCCTCTCCCTCTCTTTCTCTCTTTCTCACACACACACACACACACACACACACACACACACACACACACACATATAAACACACATGCAAGTGAGCACATGCACGCATATGCAAAGAGAGAGAGAGAGAGCAGATAAAAACACACTGCAGTCATGTACTCACTGGCACATGCACACACACACGTGCGCACACACACAAGCACGCACACGCGCGCGCACACACACACACACACACACACACACACACACACATTGAGGGAGAGATAGAGAGTCAGTCAGACAGATGGATCCAGAGAATATCTAAGTGTTGTCCATGGTTGTGACTGACGGGCTCTGTTTATGTCTTACCTGCACTGGGGAGATCTAGAAATCATTGATCCGAACATGTTTTTGGTTTGCGATCTCATCGCGACTTCATTAAGTTTAATTTGATTCAAAACACCCCCCATATGCTCTAAACTGATGTCTAAGTCATTGGAGAGGACAGTGCGTTTGATATGATAGTGGATTATGTAGTGGCTCCAGGCACTGCTAAATTATCCCGGATCATGTCGAATGGACTGTCCTGTACCACCGTCACCTTTTGTTCTTGTTTTTGTCTTTGGTGCCACTGGAGTGGCATCACCCCCACACTGCTCCTTCAGGCTCCACAGACACACCTTGGCTTGTCCCACTGGAGTGGCCTTACCCCCACACTGCTCCTTCAGGCTCCACAGACACACCTTGGCTTGTCCCACTGGAGTGGCCTTACCCCCACACTGCTCCTTCAGGCTCCACAGACACACCTTGGCTTGTCCCACTGGAGTGGCCTTACCCCCACACTGCTCCTTGAGGCTCCCTGTCCACAGACACACCTTGGCTTGACCCACTGGAGTGGCCTTACCCCCTCACTGCTCCTTCAGGCTCCCTGTCCACAGACACACCTTGGCTTGTCCCACTGGAGTGGCCTTACCCCCACACTGCTCCTTCAGGCTCCACAGACACACCTTGGCTTGTCCCACTGGAGTGGCCTTACCCCCACACTGCTCCTTCAGGCTCCCTGTCCACAGACACACCTTGGCTTGTCCCACTGGAGTGGCCTTACCCCCACACTGCTCCTTCAGGCTCCACAGACACACCTTGGCTTGTCCCACTGGAGTGGCCTTACCCCCACACTGCTCCTTCAGGCTCCACAGACACACCTTGGCTTGACCCACTGGAGTGGCCTTACCCCCACACTGCTCCTTCAGGCTCCACAGACACACCTTGGCTTGTCCCACTGGAGTGGCCTTACCCCCACACTGCTCCTTCAGGCTCCACAGACACACCTTGGCTTGTCCCACTGGAGTGGCCTTACCCCCACACTGCTCCTTCAGGCTCCACAGACACACCTTGGCTTGACCCACTGGAGTGGCCTTACCCCCACACTGCTCCTTCAGGCTCCACAGACACACCTTGGCTTGTCCCACTGGAGTGGCCTTACCCCCACACTGCTCCTTCAGGCTCCACAGACACACCTTGGCTTGTCCCACTGGAGTGGCCTTACCCCCACACTGCTCCTTCAGGCTCCACAGACACACCTTGGCTTGTCCCACTGGAGTGGCCTTACCCCCACACTGCTCCTTCAGGCTCCACAGACACACCTTGGCTTGTCCCACTGGAGTGGCCTTACCCCCACACTGCTCCTTCAGGCTCCACAGACACACCTTGGCTTGTCCCACTGGAGTGGCCTTACCCCCACACTGCTCCTTCAGGCTCCACAGACACACCTTGGCTTGACCCACTGGAGTGGCCTTACCCCCACACTGCTCCTTCAGGCTCCACAGACACACCTTGGCTTGACCCACTGGAGTGGCCTTACCCCCACACTGCTCCTTGAGGCTCCCTGTCCACAGACACACCTTGGCTTGTCCCACTGGAGTGGCCTTACCCCCACACTGCTCCTTCAGGCTCCCTGTCCACAGACACACCTTGGCTTGTCCCACCACAGCCCTGGCACTGGCAACCGACAGCGAGAGTCGATGTCATGAGCCAACCCACCAGAGGGCGACTCTGCATTGCTGCAAAGACATTTCATTGGTGTTCAATGGTGTCTGAACTGTTCCAGCTCACCACCACCTACTAAACCTCCGATGGATGACAGTAATTGCTCAATCACAGAATCGGCAAGAGTGAGCTGCCCGCTCCAGAGGGCATCACCATGTGTGTCCACCGACAGTCCCTACAGACTTTGCTGACAGCAGCGATGTGGACTTGCATTCACCAACAGCGCAGACATGGATAGGACATCAACAGTGAGGTCACCACCAGAGCAGGGCATGAAGGCACTGAATTTGATACATTTGTTTTTGCCGATCAATGAGGATGAAGATGTTAGAGATGATGCTATGAGTTCTCTACATTCCCTCAAGAGGTGCAGACACCTGCAGTTGTTGGTCAGGAAACAGGAGCCAGACTTTCAGAGAGGCACCCTTTGAAGTCATGAAACTGACCTGTGTGGTTCTTGGTTTTCCAGTTTAGCCTATAGCAAATTCCGCACAGGGTAGGGCCGGTCATGGGCTGAAAACCCCCCACAAATCTGATGATTCTGACAGGATTTGAACCCGCAGCCTACTAGATGGGAATCCACAACAGTAACCACTACGCCACGGCGACTGGTATCACTGTCACTTATTGTTTTGTCACACGTGATATAACCATAGAAATGATGTTCAGCTGCTCTGGTTCCGATCATCGCACACTGCAAATGGCACCTGCAGGAGTTGGACCCCATGGCTCAAAGTGCAGAATGTTAAGGCATAACCCTTTCCACATTACCCATGTGCAAGTGAAGAATAGAATCTCACACCATTCAGGCAGATGTTTTTTTTTTTTTTTTCCTCCTGTCCCGTCATCCGTGACACCTCAAGGGCATTGCACCCACGACGCTTATGCCAACGCCCCTCATCCACAGCCACTGCCCGGCCTGACCCGCCGCAGCCCCGGCACCGGCAATCCACAGGGAGCAGCCAGTGTCAAGTGGTCATGAGGCAACCCATCAGAGGAGGCCCAGCACTGCTGTTGAGTCACTTGGGTGGTGTTCAGCGGTGCCTGTTCTCATCTTGCATGTGCAGCACACCTCTTACTAAACCCCCCTACTGACAAGCTGCCCCTGTGGAGGGTGCTGTCACGTTCGTCCAACAGTCCCCGTGAATATGCTGGTACATGTACCTGTAACCCCGACAAAGTCAAAACGCTGTAGCTGTGGAGAGGCAATGAAAACTTGGGTCACCATGAGAACAGGCAGATCGTTATTGACAGGAAGATGGTGGACTGTCAGTCATGAAACGGTAAGTGAGGAAAAAGACCGGAACTGCTGGGAGCTTTTGGCTCCGTGTCTACAACGCTGTCAGTAGATATCGGTGTACATGTGTCATTTATAGACTTTTGTGAAGGGGAGAGGATGGTGTTCTGTTGATTAAAGGCGAAGAGGAGGAATGGGTTTGTTTTGGAAAGAGGGGGAGGGCAGACGGAGGGGATAGGAGGTAAAGGGAGGGCTTGGGATGTTCACCCCATTCATCAGATACGAGGGTTTGTTTTACTTTTTTAATTTCCGTTTCGTGGCAGGTGCGTGTGTTTGCTCCAGAAGATCTGATCGAACAAGCTCGATTTTCTTTGGAGGTGGCTGTGAAAGTGTTGGATTATTACAACGAGTTTTTTGGACTGGACTACCCATTACCCAAACAAGGTAGGACGTCTGTGTGTATTTTTGTGTGTGTGATTTGCTCTGATAAACCAAGTGTATGTGTTTAAAGGGGTCCTCACCCATTAATAGCATGTTTGGTTTGTTCAAAAGTATGATCGAACGTGTTTCGATGTACGTGTTACTTTTCTTCTGGAACTCACTTCTATCCATGTTTCGGGTCATGCAAGTAGCCAAATCGTGACTCGCCACGGAGATTGCCGAGCACAGTACGGAAAGAGACAAGAGTCGGGGATTCCGCAAGGGACGTACAAATGCCAAGACTACCGTGAATGAAAGACATGTCCCTGAAAGCTTGCGCTATGAGGACGTAAAACTCAACTATTTTCCAGCTATAATGGCAGATGCTCCCAGCTACGAGTCAGGTTCCAACGAAGAGGACATCGAACGTGAAATTTTCACTGAAGTGTATGGAGTTCAGCCGTACCAGTTTGAATCTACAGCTCCTTGTACAGTACCACCTCCCTCGCCATCAGACGCTTGTGTTTCTTTCCAGGCAGTTCGACATTTTACAGGTTGACCATATTATGTACATGTACACACATACACACGACACAGGTAGTACATGATATACACATGCACATACATACATCTGTTCACATACACACACATACATTACCATAGTATGTAAATAACTTTAAAATGATTATGTGATAAACCACATTTTCCTTCAGTTGTTTAGATCTATCAGATAATGCATTTTCCTTTGAACAGGAGTTTGTCAGCTACTGCATCATCACAGTAATTCTCTTCCCTGCTGTAGAAATCTTTTCAATAGCTGTTCACTTTCAGTCCCCTCCCCCCCCCCCCCCCCCCCCCCCCCCCCCCCACACACACCCCTTTTTTTTACATTCCTCATTTTCAATCTCACTCTCTCCACTTAAATTCTGAAGTTCCACAATGACAGTTAGAATCTGAGGGGTCTTTTACAATATATTGCAGTCAAAGATCCTGGCTGCTATTTTAAAAACTGATGCCTGACCTGCCCTAATCAGATCTAAGCTGCAGATCTAAGCTCATTATTCTCTTACTCACCAGGGCAGTTTATAGCATACAGACATACCACACCTGCATATATCTTAAAATGCACACTAAGCCACCATCCTGTATCCAAATACTGATAAATAATTCACTTACTAAAGCATATGGTTGTTGGGCGGAAACTTGGTTGTTGGGCGGAAACTTGAACTTGCAGGGGTGCCTGAAGTTCAGCAATGTCCTGAAAAATAAAAACCCAAACTATTATTCACTGGAGTCCAACAAGTTGTTATTTGTGGACATGGACACTTTCTTGTTAATAAGAATCGTAACTTCAGTTTTGTTGGAAACAGCAACAGCAGGGGAAAAAAATCAATCACAAATATGCAACAGTTTCAGTGGCAGCAGGCAAGATAAGATAAGATAATGTTGCTTATAGCCCAGCCGACCGAAAAGGGCCACATCAGGGCTGTCACCACGTTAAAATCAACTCACAAGTCATTTAAAAAAAAACCCAAAAAACAACTTCCATACATCTCTTTAAATGACATCTTCTAAAACGCACCAGAAACTTCGTTAAAAATCTTTTGTCCGTAAAATCTTAAATCAGATGAAAAATGTTAATCTCTCTCAAAAACTCAAAGATCACGTCAGGCGGGACATCTCTGAACAGGATTTTCATGGACTCTGCTGTAAAATGTTTGTGTCTCACATCGTGCAAGTCCCAACACTCTAAAAGAATATGTTTCATTGTGAGTGGCACATGACATGGAATGCACCACGGCGCTTCTTCACTCTTTAAAAGATACGAATGGGTAAAATACGAATGGCCGGTGTGCAGCCTGCACAGAACTGTTTCTTCTTTACGACCACCAGACGTAGATGGGAGGAACTCCTTAAGGTTTGGACGGATCTGAAAGAGTTTGTTATCTGTCTGTGCATTCCAATCCTCCTGCCAGAGGTCTCTCACATAATCGTTAAATTTGGGTTTCAGGTCTGAGCAAGGGATATAAATGTTGGACAGTTTCTCTCTTGTGGCATTCTTGGCTAAACGATCAACCATTTCGTTCCCTCCGATGCCAACATGACCAGGAACCCAAGCCAGAATAAAGCTGGTAGACTCCTTACGAAAAGCTGCAAGATCAAAACGAATCTCTGGTGTGAAAAAGGTCCATGGAGGCTGATCCGGAAACTTGGAAAAATTGGACACAACTCCTAGGTCGAGACCTGCATTCCGCATGTGAGGCTGCATACGAAGACCAAATGGTGGAATACAGTTTGGGTTGTTTGCGAATTTGCTTTGAAACTGAGGGTCAAAGACACAGTCATAGGCGGGGTTTTCCGGTTCCGAGAACAGTCTGATGTAGTAATTCAGAGACATTTTCAGCCTGCGGTTGGACAGTGAGGTTCACCTGCCTCTGCGTACAGGCTGTACACAGGGGTGGTGCGGAATGCTCCAAGACAGAGACAGAGCCCTTGATGGTGAATAGGATCCAAGCGTTTTAGATAAGAGGGTCTTGCAGAGCCGTACACAGCACAACCATAGTCCAGTTTGGAACGGACCAGGGCTCTGTAGAGATGCAGCAAAGTTTTCTTATCAGCGCCCCAGTCAGTGTGTGCTACGACCCGCAGAATATTCAGAGCTTTCTGGCAAGAGGTTTTGAGGTTTTTGATGTGGCTGAGAAAGTTGAGTTTTTGGTCAAAAATAACTCCTAGGAATTTGGCTTCTTTTACAGCTGGAATGGTGGACTTGTCCAGACAAATTTCAGGATCAGCAAAAAATTGACGAAAATTGTGAAAATGGATTGACCGAGTTTTGGTACGTGAGAAGGTAAACCCGTTTTCCTCGGCCCACTGTTGGATCTTGTTGACACAAAGTTGGAGTCGACGCTGTATGCTGGCATAAGAAGCTCCAACTGCGTACAGCGCAAAATCGTCAACGAACAGAGAGGACTCAGAACCCTGGCTTACCGATTTGACAATATCATTGATTTTAATGCTGATACCGATTTGACAATATCGTTGATTTTAATGCTGAAAAGGGCTGGAGAAAGGATGCTCACCTGAGGTACACCCAGCTCCTGCCCATGGATGTCAGAGAGTGTGGTGCCAACACGCACCTGGAATTGTCAATCAGCCAGAAAGTTTTGGATAAACAGAGGCAGGTGACCACGAAAACCCAGTCTGTGCAGGTCCATAAGGATTCCTGATTTCCACGTGGTGTCGTACGCTTTTTCTAGGTCAAAAAAGATAGCGACCACATGCTGCTTATTGACAAAGGCGTTGCGGATGGTGGTTTCCAGACGGATTAGATGGTCAACTGTCGAGTGGTACTTCCGGAAACCGCACTGTTGACTGGCCAAAAGGCCATCGGTTTCCAGCTTCCACATCAGACAGGAGTTGACCATCTTTTCCATCAGCTTACAGAGGCAGCTAGTCAGAGCTATTGGACGATAGTTTGAAGGGTTGGTGAGGTCCTTTCCAGGCTTAGGAATTGGAATGATCAGGGCTTTCCGCCAGGAGTACGGAAAGTACCCTGTGGTCCAGATATGGTTATAGACTTTGAGAAGAGTCTGGAGACAGCTTTCTGGAAGATGTTTCAAAACCTGATAATGAATATCATCCAGACCAGGGGCAGAATCAGTGCAGGTTTGTAAAGCTGTTTTCAGTTCATTGATTGAAAAAGGGAGATTGTAGGCTTCAGAGTTGTCTGATGTGAAATTGTATAAAGATTTCTCTCTGACTTGTTTGTTTCTTAAAAAGGCTGGCAGCAGGCAGTGTGACTGACTGACTACCACTATGACAGTAACAATGTATGTTTCAGTTTGATGCCAACACTCAACAAAAACAACAACTATCTTTACAACCAACCATACACTGAGAATGAAATGAAACACAAAAAGATCAACCACCCATTCCACAAACCTTACCTTCTTTACGTCTGAGTTTGGCTCTCTCGCTCCTGACAGAATCCGTGTCACTGTTGCGTTTGAGGCTTGCACTTGCAGCTGGCGAATGAACAGAGAGTGCTTTAATACATTTTTCTGTTATAATAGTTGGCACAGCATCCTCTTTCAGCTGTCTTCAGACCCGAATTCCAGCTTCCACCTTTACCTTCCAGGTGTGTTGGTCTTGGAAACTGTGCTCTTCAAAGTGACGACCGCAAATGCCATGATAAATGTCCCAAAGAACAAAATCTTTCCTCGTTGTGGTGACAAAATTTATCCACAATCGCCTAAACTGGCTGGAAGCACCTGGAAAAGCATGAACGCTTACTCTTTGCTTATTTCCTGATGAAATTCCGCAACCAGACACAGCACACATTCGCCCCATCTCACTTCAGCCGAACACGAAGACCGACTTGGCTTTTCTACGTCGTCAATCAGGAAACCCCCCTTTTATCAAAATCGAGGCTCTCGTTCCTGTTTCAGCCTCTCGCTTTCCCAATCCGCAGGAAATGCTGCTCTCACTGCAAGATGAGAGCACAGGCGGCTGATTCGGGGCTGGGTTTCGCAATACAACCACATACCAAAACCGTGTATTTGGTCAGAATAGATTTGTAAAAATGGGTGAGAACCCCTTTAACCTGATGCACTTGTCTGTGGTCTTTCATTGTGACCATGCGTGGCAAGCGACCATGAGCGTGGGAAAACCAATCTAAAGAACATGAAAGACGGTCACTAGGATCTGTCTGGTTCCCATCCCCGGCCCCCTCCCCCCCTCCCCTCTATTCCCTCCCCTTTTCTGTGTCTGTGTTGCACAGAATAGTGAAACTCAAGTTGTGTTTACACATTAATCAGCATTCCCTGTTTTCTTTTTTGAGGAAGAATAGATGTTCACTGCTCATTTCTATATGTTATTTAGCACAGTGAAATCTTCACTCTCAGCTTGAAATTGAATTAGGGTAAAAAGAATGCTGGTTTTTGTTGTTTGTTTTTTTCATTGTGTTGACAAACATGCTCCTGACAATTTTAAAATTACCTAATTTAAGATTTGTTTTCTAACAGAAGTGTTTATGAATACCAAAGATAAAAGTTTAAAGATGCGAATTTCAGAAAATCCAGATGTAATGATTTTGACCAAGGTGATCTGTCCATGTGCACAGCCAGGAATGGATGGCAGCAACTGTAGCCAGGGTTTTGGCGTGTTGTGTCAAACATGGAAACCATTTTCTCTGAAGTATGCGTGATTTGTGTTCATGAAGTGCTTATGGTTTTCCAGTCATGCTTTTAGGCCATTTCCATAAGAGACTTGTTTATTTGATCTACATTTATGGGAAAAAAAATCTTACATTAAAATTATCACTATGCAATCTATTGTTTGCATAGTCATCAGTGCCAAATGGTGTAATGTACCCTTTCAATAACAATCTTCCACATTATGAGCTCTTAATTTTCTAAATGTTTAGAAATTCTTTAACTGTCAGATTGAGTTATTTGTTTAACATCAGGCTTAAAAACTTGCCTTTTTCAGTAAGCCTGATTTCTAGACCAGTAGAGATCATGTGGTGTATCAAAATGCTTCCACTGCTTTGACTGCTGGTTCATGTTGGATGCTGGGTACACCACAGTCACCTTCCATTTGTAAAATGTACATTGTAAAGTCTACATTTTTTTTAGTTCACAGAAGCTTCATTGGGACCTAGAACAAAACACGCGATGGTTTATGTTCCCACCAGAATATGGCATCGTCATGAATGGGAGAGAAGCAGAGGGTATGAACAGGCATCCAGCCACACACACACACACACACACACACACACACACACACACACACACACACACACATGCACGCGCGCGCACACACACACACACACACACACACACACACACACATACACACACACACACACACACACACACACACATTCACACACACACATGTGCATATTCATACATATTCACAACTACCAAACTGGGTATACTGAGTTTTCAAATGGATTTTAAAATAATGATTTATAGAAAGAATGCTAAGTTTATGTATACCATTTTCACTCTTAATCACTGCATTTACACAAACCTAAAATGTACTATGGTGATTTTTTTTTTTTTTTTGGTCAAATGTTTTTGGACATTTTGAAAAGTCAGTAGTGAAATGTTGATTTTTATTTCCTAGATCAAGTAATATTATTTTTCAAAATATTTTCGGCAATAGAAATAAGTTAGGATATCTGCAAAAAAAAATTTTTTTTTTTTTTTTAAGTTGGTTGATGAAAAAGAAAACAAACTCAGTCTGTGGGGTTTTGACCAGTTGGTAAACCCACTTTACAGGTTGCGAAAAGGACACCCAGTCATCCCCCACCCCCTACCCTGCCCCCCCCCCCTCCCCCCTTGCCCAGAAACACACACACTCACACACACATACATTGCATTTCAGAAAAATACCCAATTAAGAAACTCAAATCCAGAAAAATAATGAGAACAATAAAATGGATAAAACTATTAAAATGATGAAAAAAAAAAAAAAAAATGCGAACAATGATAGTGAAATCTGTGACAGTAATCGGACTAACTACATTTGCTTAATCTCCAGGAAAACTATCACTGAATGTTACCCATCTTTCCTTCTTCTTCTTCTTTTTTTTTTTTTTTTTTTAATACCAGCTTTGTGCATAACCAGGAAAAGATGGAGAGACTGGGCATAGAAGAGTGACAGACTGAAGGAGAAAGAGAGAGGATGGAAAGGGGAAATGAGTGGGGTAAGCGAGGTGGAAGAAGGAAGGGGGAGGGGGAGGTGGTAGGGATGGAGAGGGAGAGAAGGTTTGATAAAGATGATCTTGACAAACGTTTCATATCAGTTCTTACTTCTTCTGTATTCATGTTAATGTGCTGGGGTTTTTTTGTCGGTAAGCCCTCTGAGCTGTTTAGAGATAGAGGACAACTAATCCCCTGCATGACTGGCTGATAGTTACATCTTCATGCAAGTGCGCTTTTTTTTTTTTTTTTTTTTGTCTGTAAACCACCCCCTGAACCCTATAATTAGGAGCAGCTAATCCTTATTGAAATTATCTTCAGTTTTCGTGCTAATGTGGACGTTTTTGTTTGCAAACCCCTCAGAGCTCAGTACAGATAAAGTGCAACTGATCCCCTAGCATGTTTTCTGACATCTTTTCACTGTGTCACCTTTTCAGAATGATGACAACATTATGGGCATTATGTTGCCTTCGTGTAGTCAATGACAACTGGGCCAGAAGAATCGAGGGGAGGGGGGGGGGGGGGGGGGGGGGGGGGGGGGGGGGGGGGGGGGGGGGGGGGGGGGGGGGGGGGTAGGGGGTAGGTGAATTGACAACAGCTGTTTTGAAAATGTGAGATGTGTGCCTCCTCTCCAGATCTGATAGCCATTCCGGACTTTGCGGCGGGAGCCATGGAGAACTGGGGTCTGATCACGTTCAGAACTACGTCCTTCCTCTACGACCCAAACACAACTTCCCCCGTCACAAAGCAGGCGATCATGTCGACTGTAGCCCACGAGCTGGCTCACCAGGTGTGTGTATGTGTGTGAATGGGAAGGAGGTGCCGAAGAAAGGTGGGGGGGGATAAGGCTGGAGGAGAAGTAATCTTGAGGTTAACCTCTTTTCGCTGAAAGATGAAGAAAAAAAAAGTCATAAAATAAATGAATTATGATAATACTAATGAGTGGCTTGGAAAGAGGTGATAGTAAGAGTGTGTGTGTGTGTGTGTGTGTGTGTGTGTGTGTGTGTGTGTGTGTGCGAGACAGACAGAGAGTGAGAGAGAGATGGACAGAGATTATGTTTACAGTTTCTCTTAAAATTTGTAAGAGTTTGTGTATGTTGATCAGAAGTAGAGGCATTAGTAGCTTGCTTGAGGTTCAGCTGCAAACAAATGTGCATGTGTGAGAAAGAGAGACAGTGTTTGTGTGTGTGTGTGTGTGTGTGTGTGTGTGTGTGTGTGTGTGTAGTGGGGAGGGGTGATTGTGTATGTGTAGTGAGATGTGACCGTGTGTGTAGTGGGGAGAGGGTGATTGTGTATATGTAGTGAAGAGATTAGACCATGTGTGTAATGGGGAGAGGGTGATTGTGTATGTGTAGTGAGCAGATGTGACCATGTGTGTGTAATGGGGAGAAAATGATTGTGCATGTGTAGGGAGGAGATGTGAGTGTGTGTGTAATTGGGAGAGGGTGATTGTAGATGTGTAGGGAGGAATCATTACTGTGTATGTAGTGGAAAGGGGGGTGACAGTATGTGTGTGGTCATTTGGGAGATGTGACTAGTGAGTTATGTGTGTGGTGGGAGGTGTGATTATATGAGGAGTAAGGCTGTGTCTGTAGTGGAGAGGGGTGATTAGTTGTGTGTAGTGGAGAGGGGTGTGTGTGTATGTATTAGTGACGAATGACTGTGTGTGTGTAGTGGGGAGAGGTGACTGTGTGTATGTGTGTGTGTGTGTGTGTGTGTGTGTGTGTGTGTGTGGAGTAGCTACAGTTGTTTGCAGTGCATGGGGGTTTTGTTGCTGAGTAAGTGTTTGTGAATGTTGGAGAGAGAAGTAGTGGCAAAGAGGAAAATCGTCTGTGAATGAATTGGGGGTGGTGGGGGGGGGGGGGGGTGTTAACGTTTGAGTACCTGTGATAATTGTAAGAGTGTTTATGCTGCAGTGGTTTGGCAACATCGTGACCATGACGTGGTGGGATGACTTGTGGCTGAACGAGGGGTTCGCTGCCTTCATGGAGGGCATTGGTAGCAACATTGCAGAACCTTCCTTTGAAATGGCAAGCTCTGCAGGGTTTTGTACCATGCCTCTGTGTGTGTGTGTGTGTGTGTGTGTGTGTGTGTGTGTGTGTGTGTGTGTGTGTGAGTGAATTTGTGCATGTGTGTGTGCGCGCTTGTGCATGTGTGTGCATGTGTGTGTGTGTGTGTGTGTGTGTGTGTGTGTGTGTGTGTGTGTGTGTGTGAGAGAGAGAGAGAAAGTGAATTGGGGGTGTGGTGTGTGTGTGTATGTGTGTGTGTGTTTGTTTGTGTGTGTGTGTATGTGTGTTTTTGTGTGTGTGTGTGTGTGTGTGTGTGTTGTGTGTGTGTGTGTGTGTGTGTGTGATGTGAGGCGAAAATACTCACAGCAATTAGTGTCACTCAGGACACGTCGCAAGAATGATAGCGACGGTCTTCTGAAAATAAATGATTTTCTGGAGAATTTTTAACCAGTGGTGTCAGCGTACAGTTACAGTCCTACCTATGTCATATTATACCAGTTAGCAAGCCACTAACAGTCAGTTTCCATTGGTTAATTTGAAGACAAAGTAATCAACCCGTTAACGTCTTCAAGCACTGAATCAGTGCTCCTAGTTTGAAGTATGTCATTTTTAACTCGGTGAAACAACAACAAAATAAATCATTTTGATTTTTAAAACATTCATCATCTAGAAGATGAAAGATATAGCTCTATTTCACTGTCCAAAAATAAAGCCACTGTCGGATTGAGGCTTTCAAGGAAAAGTAATCAAAAAAGGTCAAAATCAGGTGTCCTGAGGGAATTTCAGCGCTGTGACTGCAGCGTTAACTGGGAACATAGAGCAGAAGGAGAGTCTGTGTTGACAGTGTAAAGAGAAAAAGAAAATTCAGTGAAGCTGGAGTGTAGGGGCTCCTTACCTTCACATTCGCTTGCCTGTAGACAGGTGTCTTTCTGCTGTGTCTCGTATAGATGCTGACAGACACACACCTTGTCAAATATCTGTGCTGATCTGGCCTGACTATTTGACAAAAATGAGGTGGTCTTTCCAAGGGAATTTACAGGATGAGGTCTGATGAGGGAGCGGCTCATCTCCATAGTGGCCCACGTTTCTTGTGACTGTCCCTGTTGCCCGCTTGCCTCATCTTCTGTAGCAGTGACTATGAGGTATTCATCTTGAAAAGAAGCACAGAAAAAGTACTGTCAAGATTACTCGTTATGATTTCTGCATATCCCACTTTCATGCGCTGCAGTTAGGTCACCAGTGTCTTTAATACTATCCAGCCGCGGGCGGCACGCGCGCCACGATTCCCTGCTCCCGCACGCTCGTGCACGGCGCTCAGTCCCTGCCGACGCACATATTTCGCCACTTTTTAATCTTTTTTTCACGGTAGCTAGACAACAACTGACAGTGTTGTGTTAGGTGTCATAGGAAAGGGCAAACACTCAACTAATCGAACTTGGTAATTTCGAATCACTTACTTTTAATGCGTAGACACGACTGTCCATTGAAAAACATGCTGATGAGTAAAAGAAAAATTCTTTGTTTACATTCTAATCTGTTCTTTTACAACACTCTGTCAGAATCAGAAGCAAACAGGTAAGCGACATCGTGACTGTTTGCATTGGTCGTGTTTTGATCAAATGCATTTGTATTTGAATCTTCTGAATTGGCCTCATCGGTGACCACGTGTGATGCGGCAGCGTCTGCTGCAGTTGATGTTGATGATTCATCAACAGAATCATGATTTTCGGCTGCATCTTCAAATAATTCACTTTCCTCTTCTCTATCATAATTGTTGATATCTCTGTTGCTACCCTCATCATCAGATCCACTTTGTAATATAATTTCAAGCGCTTCATTGAGCGAGAAATTGGTACCACCCCTTCGCCTGACCGACATTTTTCTGGCACAGGAAATTCCAGCCGCACTTAGCGGGAAAGCCGAGAGCCGCCAGTTCCTTTGTTTCAAAGCTGCTGGGGTCAGCCAAGTTCACGATAGAGCACTAAAAGTAGGGTCAACAACTTGCTAGGACATCCCCCAAGACTAATTATAGAGCTTTTTCCCTAGACCATTTCAAGGAAAGTGTAGGAATTTTTTATGTTCCCGTCCGCCGATAGTGGCGGACACAGCAGAATGTACTGTCTGCCCGTCCGCCGGTCTTGGCTGACGCGGCTGCAAGGGAAAGAAATTCGGTCCACCGCTCTCAGCGGACACGGCTGGTAAAGGTGAACTTTTTAGTGTGGCTCAAACTAAGTATAGTTCCACCCATGTCGGCTGTTAATGTGTGAAAACGCTGATGATGCCAGGGATGGTGGTGATAATCGGCTTCCTCATTTGTTCTTGGTCCTTCAGGACGAACAGTTTCAGACGCTCACGCTCCAGAAAGCGCTTCACCTGGACGCTCTGGCCAGCTCTCACCCCATCCATGTCAAGGTCACGGACCCCGCACAGATCAACGAAATCTTTGACGACATCTCTTACGACAAGGTAACGTCTCTCACCTTTCTAGCTTGCATGGGCGATTGAATAAAGGCGATGATGATAATCAAAGAAAATGATGATAAAGGCTGTAAGATTAAGGAAATGATAAGTTTCACTCTGTCAGCTCCATCTCTCTGAAAATGGATGCTCGAACAGAGAGTTCTGATGTGGTGTCATAAACACGTGAACTCCACTAGGGTGACTGCTCAGCAGTGCAGTGTCTCCTCAGGGGAGTTGCCTCCTGACCGTCTGGCACTGATGGTTGCTTGAGGCTGGAACAGAATGAGAATGGGTGTGGCAGTGAGAGGGAGAGGTGGAAGGAGTGACATGAGAGTAAAGCCGGTGAGGGGGGGGGGGGGGGGGGGAGAGGAGGAGGCAGAAAGAGGAAAGAAAGCGCTGTGCACTGGGAAGTAGAAAGGAACGTCTGGGAAAGGGATCTGAACCTTGAGCAGTTAGTCACTGCATCGCTGCGCTGGCAACACTTGGCTAGTGACTTGTAAACAGTTTGGCGTCATATACTTTACCATGTCAGACCATAGCATTCAACGGCAGTTAGCCAGCTCTGTCAGGCCGAATTTTTTCCGTGGCCAATGCAGTCATAAGACAGTCACGTGATGTCACCCCACTTCCGGCCCCGGAAGAAGCCAGTGTCAACTTCCTATACGTCATTCATCTTCGGCCTGCCGTCAAAGCAAGATAAGTCTTGTGCTCTGTCTCGCCTATACTTGCCTTTGTGTTAAGATTGCTGTGTTTTGTTTCTACACTTGATTCAGTTGTGGCTTGCACTAGACCCTGAGTATTTTGCCGTGTGAGGCTCTTGGTGGGAGCGTATTTATTAAAAGAATTATCTTTTTTACCGGCACTCTCGGGAGCGTATTTATTAAAAGATTTGTCTCTTTTACCGGCACTCTCGCGACTTTGTTACTCGCGATCGTCGGCACCGCTCGCCGGTCGTGTTCCCCCACCATATTGCCGAGCCTCGGGTTCAACACGCATTTTGTGCTGGTTCCACTTATTAAGGTTTAGTGCTCAATAATACCCTTCACAGGTAGAACGTGTTCGACTAACTGCCGTTGAATGCTATGGTCTGACATGGTAAGTATACTAGCCAAACAGGGAGTATAACACAAACTCCCCATTTATGTGTGTGTGTGTGTGTGTGTGTGTGTGTGTGTGTGTGTGTGTGTGTGTGAGAGTGACTTCTAAACAACTGTGCACCTAGATGTATGTGTGTTTCAGAGTGACTTCTAAACAGTTGTGTTGTGTATATGTATGTGTGTTTCAGAGTGACTTCTAAACAACTGTGTAGATGTATGTGTGTTTCAGAGTGACTTCTAAACAGTTGTGTATGTGTGTGTCAAAGTGACTTCTAAACAACTGTGTATATGTATATGTGTGTCAGAGTGACTTCTAGACAATTGTGTATGTATGTATGTGTATGTCAGAGTGACTTCTAGACAGTTGTGTATATGTATGTATGTGTCAAATTGACTTTGAAACAGTTGTGTATATCTACGTGTGTGTCAGAGTGACTTCTAAACAACTATGTAGATGTATGTGTGTGTCAAATTGACTTCTAGACAATTGTGTATATGTCTGTGTGTGTCAAATTGACTTTTAGACAATTGTGTATATGTATGTGTTTGTGACTTCTAGACAATTGTGTATATGTATGTGTGTGTGAGTGACTTCTAAACAATTGTGTATATGTCTGTGTGTATCAAAGTGACTTCTAGACAATTGTGTATATGTCTGTGTGTGTCAAATTGACTTCTAGACAATTGTGTATATGTATGTGTGTGTGAGAGTGACTTCTAAACAGTTGTGTTTATGTCTGTGTGTGTCAAAGTGACTTCTAGACAATTGTGTATATGTATATGTGTGTGAGAGTGACTTCTAGACAATTGTGTATATGTCTGTGTGTGTCAAAGTGACTTCGAGACAATTGTATGTATGTATGTGTGTCAAAGTGACTTCTAGACAATTGTGTACATGTGTGTGAGAGTGACTTCTAGACAATTGTGTACATGTCTGTGTGTGTCAGTGAAGGTCTGCTTGCCATAGGACGCATCACGACTCTCATGCACACTCGCTCTATAACATCAGTAAGTAAAGCGTTTAGTGAGACAGTCAGTTTGCTGGATAAGAAATATAACAATGATTATGAAATTCAAGAGAAAGGAAATGGTCTCCGTGCCATTCTCAATGTGATGGTGCCTTTACTGAGGGAGGGGGGGGGGGGGGGGGGGAGGGAGAGGAGACTGCTGTCTCATGTTCTGAGCCACTTTGGTGGCATTACCTCAGTGCCTCTCATTCCAGCTCCTGTCCACATCCATGCAGTGGCTTGTCTTGCCCACAGCCCTGTCACTGGCAATCGGCCACGGCAGTCAATGTCAAGCTGCCGTGAAGCAACTCTTCTGAGTAGACTCTGCAACGCTGGGTTGTCAGCAGACTGATGCCAACAGTTGCCTTTATAACACTTTAGCACACAGAAGAACAGATTTCATGCAAGTCTTTCATGCAAGTCCTTTTTTAAAGTCCTTCAGTGTCCTTGAATGTTAAGGACTCCTTTTTCCAAGGTCTGGAAACATCCTTGAAATGTGTATTTTTTTGTGTTTGTGAATATATTTGAGTGCTTGAAAGTATTTGAAAATGAAGAGTTTGTTGCAGCTACTTATGTGTTGGTTTGAAAATTAGACAGAGGATATATCTTTAATAACTGGATAAAGTGTTTGTTCGCTTCCTGCTAACTGGATTCTGCTGAAGTATGAAGTAACCAAAGTATGCATAAGGCTGATCTTTTCTGTGTTCAAGGTCTTGAATTTGATGTGAAAAGTCCTTAAAAAGCACTTTATTAATGTATTTTTGTTTGTTTGGAAATCTGTATGAACCCTGACATTAGGTGGGCCTTGACTGCAGGTCAGTGGGTCACAATTGGAAGAGGGAGAGAGAGGTGGTTCTACAGAGATGCACAGTAATATCTCATTGTGTGAGAGAGGGAAAGGATCCATCTCTCAGAGTTGTGTCGTCTGTGAGGAGGGGAGTGACTGAAGAGAGGGGGTGGTGGTGTTGTGTGCCTCTTCTTCATTCAGTTAGGTGCGCTGTGGCTTCATGCGTCACCTTGGGTTTCAGGGAGCGTCGATCATCAAAATGTTGCAAGGGTTTCTGGGAGAAGAGGTGTTCAAGACGGGGCTTCACAACTACCTGACTGCCCACAGCTACGGCAACGCTCGCACCAATGACCTTTGGCAGTCGATGCAAGATGTAATGGAGGCGTTGGTTGCTTTTTTTTTTTTTTTTTCTGTGTCTAAATGTCTGTGTCTGGATGTACCTTGCACAACACATTACAACCAGTAGCACAGCAAGATGTTACGATTTATGTAGCAGCGTAGACGGTTTTATATAGTTTATAGAAAAGCTTGTGAAATATTGCAACAGATAACCAAGGGTCAGAGGTAATGTAACCCATTGTTCAAGACATAAACGAGGTGTAAAACAATGCACAAGACATAAACAAGGCGTAAAACAATACACAAGACATAAACGAGGTGTAAAACAATGCACGAGACATAAACAAGGTGTAAAACAATACACAAGACATAAACGAGGCGTAAAACAATACACAAGACATTAACAATTCTCTGAAGCATCTCACAAGACAATTCAGCACATGACACAAAACACACACGATGTTACAACTCGTGAAACGGTGCACAAGATAATTATTGCACAGCATGAAATAATACATCAGACAGTAGAACACTCAAAACATTACAACACATAAGATAACAACACAAGACAATACAACACAATGAAACAGGACATGAAACGTTACAACTCATGAAATGATGTGCAAGACATGTCAAAACATAAAGCAAAACATGAAACATTATAACTGACAAAAGAATGTACAACACATCATGATAATTGAAACAATAATCAAGGCAATACAACACATAAAGCGATAGGTGAGATACTGCATCACAACACATGAAACAATACACAACACATTTCAACATATGAAGTGACACACAAGACGTCATCCCTAAAGATGAAATGTGACTACCTTCATGATGAGCTTAAAAACGGTTGCATATGCGTAAGTTTTACCCACGGTGAGCCTTGAGAGTTCTGTGCAGAGGAAGGAAGGCAAAAAAGAAGAAAGTAGAGCACCTCTCAGACCTGTTTACCCATATGATTTCGCCGTATTTTGGACACATGTTTGGCGAAAATATGACGAAGACGGCGAGCGGGAAAAAAAGTACATCCCCCCCCCCAAAAAAAAATCTGGAGAGGAAGTTCTCAAGCAGTAGTTGCTCTTGCGATGTATAACCATTGTGTGCGAGTGCTAAAACCAAAGAGTGACGACTGGCGCAAAATCGTGCAGGCGAACTCGCATCTGGATGACTGAACAATGGCAAGGGACCCCTGCTTTGACAAAAATTTCAAACATTTGGAAGAAGTGCACACACATTTTTTTTTTTTTTAGGAAAATATGTCTCATTTTTAAAGGAGAAGTACACCAGGAGCCGCTTCAGGGTAAAGAGGTCAGAGCTGTTTTGCGGCAGGCCAGCAACATGCCACGGACGATGACGGTGAAGGACGTGATGGACACGTGGACCCTGCAGATGGGCTATCCGGTGGTCACCGTGCGGCCCAAGCCGGGCACGCAGCACCTGCTGCTGACCCAGCACCGCTTCCTCCTCAGCAACAGCTCCCACCAGGGCGACGACAGCCACTTCACGTCACCCTTCAAGTGAGTGAGCAGGATTGAAGGGAGGGTTGTCTTTCTTGCCTCTGTGTGTGTGTGTTGTGAGTGTTGTGAGAGAGTGTGTGTGTGTCTGTGTGTGTGTCTGTGTGTTTGTGTGTGTTTGTGTTGTGTGTGTGTGTGTTGTGAGTATGTGTGTGTGTGTCGTGACAGTGTGTGTATACATGTGCGTGTGTGTGTGTGTGTGTGTGTGTGTGTGTGTGTGTGTGTGTGTGTGTGTACATGTGCATGTATGTGTGTGTGTGTACATGTGTATCTGTAATTTTTTCTTAATCTGTCTTTGTCTTTCTCTGTATATGCGGCTGTGTTTTCTTTCTCTCTGTCACTCCCTCTCTCTCTCTCTCTCTCTCTCTCTCTCTCTCTCTGTGTCTCTCTCTCTCTGTGATCTTTTCTTAATCTGTGTTTGTTGTTGTCGTACGCTGGCTGAAAGACTCCAGGGATCATCCGAACAGCCGATTTATTTGAACACTGTGGTACAAATGCATCAGCTAGGTGCCAGGTGGGCAGCCACACTCCGACTTTGAGGGATTTTGGAGACTGATAATGTTATGCTAGGAGCTTGTCACGACTGAAGACAGTCCCCGTGTAACAATATAGGCAAAAAGTAAAGTTGTCAAGATCTTGAAGGCAGTTTGGGCTTAAGGTGATATGGACATGTCAGCACTTTTTAAATTGTTCGACATGCAAGGAAACCAGTATTACTACTTGCTTCTGAGTTCTGGGGATTGATGACATTCCAGTCCATCAAATCTGTTCATTTGTTTGCTTGTCAGCAGCAATTAAAGTTAAGTCCATGAACCATATTGTACAGTGATTTATGGAGAAATTGGTTGTTACTCTTTACACATTGGTAGTACTCTTAAATCAATAATAGAATATTGGCTCAAGCTCTGAAGTATGCTTCTCTGAAGATTTCTGAAACAGGCCTACATAGAGGCATCGAATAAGATTTGAGAATACATCTTTGGACATTTTGATTTTCATCACAGGTCTTGGTCTGTAAAAAGATGTTTTGATCTCTTTGGTTTTTCAAAAGTTTGAGCGAACAGTGGAGCCAGTAACAGACGTGTCTAAAAGAACTCAAACAACGCATGATTGATTGTTATAGGCAGGACTGGAATGCAAATTGTCTGCTGGTGATTGTTTTGTGATAAAGAGATCATTCAGATCATTACTCCAAACTGCAAAGGTATCTGTCTGAAATCACAAGGAGCAAATTTCCAAATGCCCATGCAAGATGTTAACTACGAATTTGTGATGTGAATGTGAACAATAGAAGCAACAGAAGAATCAAAGAAATGTCCTTTTCGGTGAAAGAGCTGGGAATGAAGTTGATGTTCTTTTATTAAATGCAAAAATTACGCTTGTTTGCAGGAAAACTGTTTGATATCAAAATGTCGCTAAAATACACATGAGGAATGGTTTGTTTGCATGCTACGATCACAAAATGTCTTGATGCTAAGAATTCTGGGAATGTATATTTCTTATGTGTTTAAAAGTCCGCAGTTGTCAGACAAGTAAATTTTTTAAAGAAATTTGTGGTTTCAAACATGTCACAGCTGAAGACTTGTAGGCAATTCTGATTTTTTTTTTTTTTTTTTCATTTTCTCTCAGTTTACTATTCAATTCTGTTTTTTTTTTTTTTAAGTAAGTAGCTTCCTTTTCCAATGATTTTATGTTTAAGTTTCGTGTCTAGACTCTTTGTCTTAAGTGTAAATTTCTCAGGTGGCAGTCACAGTGTTTGTTGAGGAAAAAAAAAAAGGAGAATGGGTATATGAGCAAGGGGGTGGGAAGGAGGGAGATGGTCCTCAAGTCCAGTGTTCAATAAAGAAAATTCCCAGTTAATAGGAAGTTTGTGTTCCTCATGGGTTCTCCTCGCCGTGCACCATGCTCACTGACCCAAGCTAATCCAGTTTTCCCTCACATCCTTACCCACCTAGGTCACCGCTGTAATGCTCTTGGCAATAGTGTGTGGACTTTGGGGTCACCTCACTGCGTGCTGGGGTCATGGTGTAGAAATATCTTGCAGAGCTCGAAGGAAAGCTAGTTCTCGTCATGGAAACGGCCGATACAGGGGAGTGATACGTCATTGTTCTGTGGAGACATGAAACGCAGCTTCTGCCATGAACAGGACATTTCTCGACTTACAGATACTGATGTTTATTCACTGAATAAATGTTGTTGAAGCACCCGTAAACTGCAGAGTGAATTAGGCTGGAGAGGAGCAGAGGTCAGAGAAAACGGACTTTGAACAGAATGTCATACGGGAAGGAGTGGCGATGAGTTTCATTTCATTCTAAAATGCCCTGAAAATGCACTACTTCAAAATATACTTATACACAGAAAGTAGCAGTCCTCGATGTCAGTTTTGAATTTATGCAATTTATTTCAGACTGAAAGAAAAGTGCAACTTAAGATCAGCAAATTTATAAGACTTTGGAAGGGTGTTGAACTTTGGAAGGGTGTGAAACTATGCTTCTGTTTCAAGGTATTTGGATCGTTGATTCAATTTTCAACGTGTCCCATTGTATAATGGTGCTAATGTTGATGTTGAGTACTGTGTTACCTTTAGTTCGTCTACTTCGTGATGAATGTTCCACATTAAGATTGTTTATCATGAAACAGTGCTGTTTATTTCTGTCCTGTCCTCCAACACCCCTAGAGGGGCGAAAAGATGAAGGCTGTGCAGTGTTGAACCTTGGTGTTTCAGCTACACATGGAAGATCCCAGTGACCTACAGAACCAAGACCAGGCAGGACAAGAAACTGTTGTGGCTGAAAGACAAAGAGAGTGAGCTGGGATAGGGGGGAGTGTTGTGTTTCTTCGTCTCGTGTTCATCCGTTTTATTCTGACATGTTGTATTTACAGACAGTAACCAAGTCCTTAGGAGATGTCACCGCTTACAAGTCCGTATGTGTGATGTCATGCCTGCGAAGCCGTGTGTTTGTAATGCACGGAGGTTACAGTTGTTTGAATAAGTAAAGGGAGATCTAATGGACTGGACCAAGTGACCCAAAATGCTGGTCTGGGGGTTGGTGCGTAGTCAGCGTGAGCTGCGTCACTGCTGTATGTATGTGTGTATTAATGTGTGTTTATGTCTTTGTGTGTGTGTGTGTGCATGAGTAGGTATGTGTGTCAGTGTGTATGCTCGCTTTTTTTACAGACAGATTGAACAGTGCTTTTTTGATGGGTGGGTTTGATCATCAGTGATGGTGCTGGTAATTATTAAGAGTGGTAGATGAAACTCAAAAAGGTAAATGGATTCAACAAAACATAGCCTGGTCATAGCAACGTGTAAAATTGAAGTGATAATTGAAGTCTCATTCCACTCTTATACCGCTAACATCTGGTGAATGTGAATTCAGTCAGTACACCGTCTCAGTGACTACTATTTCTGTCAGTAGTTGGTCATGTGAACAGGTAGAATATCAGTCAATATTCGGTGAATATGAACCATGTTGTGTTGTTGGCCTGTCTCCCATAAGGTACTTGTTCATTTCCGATTACATTTTTGGCTTTCTTTTGTTCTTTCTGTGTGTATTTTGTCAACTTTTGGTTCGTTTTGAAGCAGATTGTAAGTGCTACCAGCAAGAGCTAAAGCTGTCATCTCAAACTGTTGTACCATAATGTTCAATCCTACTCAAACAAACCACATGAAAGCAAAACATCAGTCGTCTCCAGTGGTTGGATTTGTAGTAAAGAGCAGTAGAGGACGCGTTAATACAAGCAGATCAACATTATGTGACTCAGAGTTTGGCTTGACATAATAAGCAGTCGTGCATGTCAGTCTTCCCCTTTTCAGCTGATTTCGTCTTTTTATAAGCTGATTTCTTTTCTTTTTTTGGTGTGTGTGTGTGTGTGTGTGTGTGTGTGTGTGTGTGTGTGTGCTAATTTCCTCTTTTTGCTGCTGGAAATCTTCAGAATGCCACCACCCTCACTCCCTGACTTTTTTTCTTACCACTAATACGAGATCTAAATGAAAACTTGTTGGAAATGTATTTGAAAGCAGCAGATCTGTTATTTTGCGATGTGAAACAGGTGCTCAAGAGCACTGCCTGTGGTTCTTTTTCCCACCTTCCATCACATCTTCCACCCGTCCTCACTGCAATGGCAATGTTTTTCCTCTTTTCTTTTGTATCCTCAGGACGTTGGCATGCCAGTTCCAGAGTTTTGTCTACTGTTGACCCACTCTGTACAGAGGTACTCGTATTTGGATAAGCCATGTACCTTGGTTTCAAAATTACATCCGTACATGCTGATCACTTTTGGGGATGGGAAGTGCATAGGGTTTAGATGGCGTGAGAAACTTTTTTTTTTTTCAAAACTAAGCCTTGCAGCTCCCACCTGCAGTCCGTGAATAATATAAAGGGAAGTAACTGCCCTATATTGGTTGTTCTTCGCTTTTGTTTTATGAAGGATGAACCAATTTATGTGGCGACTGATTTGGGGTTTGAAGTGACCGATTTGGGGTTTTCATTGTAATGAAACAGTGGTCTGTTAAGTATGAGAAAAAAATGTGTGTGTACATGTGTGTGTGTATGTGTGTGTGTGTGTGTGTGTGTGTGTGTGTGTGATGATGATGATGACAGTGACTCTGCCTGTCACCCTGGAAGACGATGACTGGATCAAGTTTAACCTGGAGACAAAAGGAGTGTACCGTGTAAACTATGACGACAGCCTGTGGAAACGTATCATTCAGCAGCTGAACACTGATCACACTGTGAGTGAGGGAGGAGCCCCAGTGAGGGACTGAAAGGGAGGTGGGGGGAGGGGGAGGGGGGTAAGGGGTGGGGGGATGGGGGTTGGGGTGGGAGGAAGGGGGGGGGGGATGGTGGAAAGCCTTATGCATGTTTAAAGGTTTAGCAGATAGGTTGTGTGTGTGTGTGTGTGTTACAATGTATGTCACATTTTGTAGTCTATTTTTCAGTAGCTTTATAATTGTTTAAGTCATCTTTACTATTACTATTATTATTATTGTACGCTTTCCAGTTTTTGCATATTTTCCATGGTTACTGCAGAATGTATTTGAGTGTGCTTGTTTGTTGGCATGTCAGGTGTTCAGGAAATTCTAACAATGCAGTGTCAGTGGTCAAGTTTTGTGTGTATATGCTGGGAGAGGTGAGCGAATGTGGGGTCTTTCTCTCTTGTTGTAAGCAAAAACTTGTTTAAAAGTAAACACAAACACACACATTATGTACATACACATGCAAACACACACACAAGCATGCATACACGGACACACATGCATGCACGCACACACACGCACTCATGCATGCACGCACGCACGCATGCATGTGTGCGCGCACGCACACACGCACACACACACACACACACACACACACACACCACACACACACACACACACACACACACACACAGAGGCACCCACACACAAATGCACGCACGCACGCACGTACACAGCCCTGATGTGGCCCCTTGCGGTCGGCTGGGCTATAAGCAACATTATCTTATCTTACGCACGCACGTACATTCAGCTTCCTCATCCACAGTTAGCTTATTGGTCAAAGTATCGCACAAAGTGGTACACCTCACTGGCTGGCTGTGCTGGTCTGTGTCTGACACTGCTGATCAGTTTGCCGTGCTGTGTGTTTTACCTGAAACAGGTGTTCAGCACTGCGGACAGGACAGGGCTGATTAACGACGCTTTTACCCTGGCCAGGTAAACTTCTCCTATGTCTTGGCATTTTAACCAAAGAAAATGTAAGATAACCCTTAGGCAAGGTGGAGTTTCTTTTTGACTGATATAGCTAGACTTGGATGCTGTGAGTTTTAAGTTGTACCTGAGTTGTTTGCAGGTGGGAATGATAGACTTGGGTGGTGTGGGTTTAAGTCATGTCTGAGTTGTTTGCAGGTGGGGTTTGGTTGGCTCTGGTCTGCTGTTACCTCAAGTTGAGAGTGCTACGGGGTAGCATGGGAAAATGCAGCCACACGCTTCATCCACTGGGATGTGTCTCTGAGAGTTGAAGCCAATTCCTTCACAGACTCTGCCGGCGTCTTTGACTCTTGGTGGGCATGCTTGATACGGGGATGTACTGTGAAATGAAGTGTACCTGTCACACAGTCTCAAATCAAAATGAGCTCCATCATATCATCTTCTGTCATCCTTGACCTCTTTGATTGTCCATCAAAAAAGTCTCACTTGTTGTGGTCCTGCATGTCCCGCTCTGGTGGTGACCTCAGGGTCGATTCCCTGTCCTTTTCTTGTGTCAGCGGTGAGTACAGTATCACAGTTGTCAGTGTTGGCAAGTTTATGGTTATTGGTGCCGTGACTAAGCGGTCAGTCTGTGGAGTAAGGGAGGTAAATGGTGTGGTGTGCATGTTGAATGGGACACCACCAAAGTGGCCCAGTGGCTGTGCAGGGTCTTCTCAGAGGGTCACCTCATGGTGACCTGGTATTGAGTGCTCCCTGTAGAGTGCCAGTGCTGAGGCTGCGACAAGCGGTCAGGAACTGGAATAAATAAACAATGCAGCTGTAATGCCATTGTTTGGATAGGGAAGGTGAGACAGTGCACAAAATATACCAGTGTGAATTTACTGTTCTCTCTTTCTGTCTCTCTCTCTCCCTCTCTCTCTCTGTCTCTCTTTCTCGCTCTCTCTCTCTCTCTCTCTCTTTCTCTCTCTCTCTTAACTTCAGAAGAATCATTAGGGTGCGCACTTAAAGCGTTGAACCAAAGGCATCCAGATTTGTCAGTTGTTTCAAAAGAGTCATTAGGGTGCACACTTAAAGCTTTGAACCAAATTTGTCAGTTGTGTGCTTGAACCAGATCTCTGCACATGGCAGAAAGAAAAGGACAGATGGACAGAGAAATCGGAGATTTTTTTCACCAAGCTCATTCTTAAAAAATTGTTATCCAACTTTTTTGTCACTGTTGTCCAGTGAATTGCACCGACTATGGACATGAATATCTTGTAATCCCTAACAAGTGGATACAGTTCGTACACGTTTGCCAACAACTGTGATTCCCAGACAAATCAATTTCTGATTTAAATCTACGTTCGTTTGCCATCCTTTTTCATGAGAGACTGGCTAATTGATGGAGGATATAAACTGTATGTAATTGGACCTAGCTACAGAAGGACTTTGGTGTGTGTTTTGCAGAGCGGGTGAGCTGAGCTACGACATTGTGTTTGAACTGCTCGGCTACTTGAAGAAGGAGACAGAGTATACCCCCTTGTATACCGCCATTGTTGAATACAGATTCATCATGGCACGCATGTATGTGACCGATGAGTACACAAAGCTTCAGGTACGTGACAAGATTGTTGATGGCGTGCTTCCTGCTGGTCCAGGTTTGGACAAGTTGGTTCCAGTGTCTGCTTGCTCCTGTGGCTTGTTTTAGGGGGAAGGGGGATGTAACATCTTAATGTTTTCATCATGTTTTGGAGGGGTTTTTTTGTTTCTGTTGTTTTGTTTATTAGGTTTTTTTTTTTTTTTTTTTTTTTTTTTAACCTGGACAGTGATAAATGGCTGGCATTGTCAGCACTCTCTGGTCTTCTCCACGTTCAGGATATCAACAGTGCAAACATCATTTTATGAATGGCTTTTGTGGCTTCCTTCGTTTTTGGGATGTGACCTTTTTCCTCAGGAAGTGACCTTTTCTCACGATGTGATGTTTTTTTCCCATGATGTTCAGTGCTGAAAAGGCCTGGTGTGGTCCGCTGGGCTGTTAAGATAAGAAAAAAAAAACAAAACAAAAACTGATTTTGTGTGTTGTCAATGGAACTGAGAGGACGTCATGACAGATCATTGTTGCCTTCAGCCCTTTTTGTGTTCAAGTGTTGCATAGTGTGCCATTACATATTTCAGTTGACAAAGTGTTACTATAATTTTTGGAGAAAATGGTCAGGAATAACCCACTTCCTTTCATGATGAAAGAAGACTTGAGACAGAGTGTAGCATTACTGAAAACACACCAAAACTCAAGTAAACATACACATTCAAGAACAAAGTCACACTCATTTGATACACAATACAAAATGTACAAGTGAATTCTTTTAGCTGAAAAGTTCCCTGACATCAGTGATAAATATAATTTACCACAATTTCGGATCAGTAAGGCAGTCTGGAATAAAACAAGCGCTGCTTGATTCTTTAAATAAGGCTCCCTTGAATGTAGAGCCCACAGTGTTTACTGCAGAGAAACTGCTGTCTTCTAATTATTTCAAAACTTCGCCAGAATGTTGCAAAGTGTAAATGTTTTGGGTAGGGGGGGAATCAACGATGTAAAAGACACGCCATTTTTCAACAACAAAAGATGCATTCCAATATCAGTATCACAAATACAGATCTGATACAGGATATGGGGTCAGAGTAGACTGGATTCAAATGGACAGGCACTGGTAAGCCGTTCCCAGTGGCAAACTCTAGGCAAATCTCAGACGGTTTTTTTCAACACCTGTGTGAGGTTTGGGATAGGGATGAGAAGGGGGGCTGGGATGCAGGTTAGGGGAGGAGGGAGGGTGGAGAGTTGTGTGTGTATTTTGGGGAGGAAAGGGTATGAGGATGGAGGATGATGGGAAAGGGCTGGTCCTAGGAACCTGTAAGTGTTGATTGGCTGGACACAGTGCTGGGCTGACCGCTCCCAGACCTTCATGACCCGTGCAAATTGTCACTTCTTCATGCTTCAGTTTAATGTCTGCTCCCTGAAAGTTATATTAGACTATATGACATAGGAACATGTGATTTGTATTTGTACCTCTGTAGGTGTGTGTGTGTGAGTGTGAGTGTGTGTGTGTGTGTGTGTGTGTGTGTGTGTGTGTGACTCTTGTGTGTATGTGTGAGTGTGAAAGGTCTTTGTTCATGTTTTCTGTACATGTGTGCAGAAGTACCTCCTGGATCTCATTTCTGACCGACTGAATTCATTGGGATGGAGGCAGCAAAGCGAACCTCTGAACGAGTAAGTCCTGTCCTGTCTTTGCCATTTGTCGGGCTGGGCTTCCACTTTTTCACTAAGTCGCCGATTTCAGAGAGATGAAAAAAAAAAAAAAAAGAGAAACCGCACACACAAAAGTATTTCACTGAAAAAGAAAAATCTTGAGTGAGGAAGAAAAGAAAGGGTCACTGAGATCGGTGGAGTGCCGATCTTGTTTTCAGTCTACTAGCAGGCAGTGTTGATGTCAGCAGATCATGTGTAAACGTGTTAATGTCAGGAGATCATGTGTTAATGTCAGGACATCATGTGTAAACGTGATCTTGAGAGCAGACGGTCATCTTTTTTTTTAAATTCCCAACAGAGGCAAAAGAATGTCTCACTGTGACATTGTGCATGTGTGAGACGTTGCACAAGTGAATGATACAAACAAAGAGTGTGCAAACAAAAGTTCTGGTTGGTGTGAAAAGTGAAGAACACACCACTTGGTGCTCAAATTACCGTCAGATAGCACACCATGTTGAACACAAGTTTCAATGTTTTTTCTGTGTGTGTGTGTGTGGAAGAGATGGGGAGAGGGGAGGGAGAGATTGGGCCTGTCTTCCCAGACCCCCACAGAATTTCAAGGATGTTTGCATTTCCTCGGTTGCAAATTACCCAAGTAATGATGTCATTGATATCTGTAAGTATGACAGCGAAGAACAGGACAACAAGAGGAAAGTGAGGTTGATGGGGGGTGGCAACTTACAAGTCAGTCATAAGTTTCTTGCTACAAAGGTGAAAGGCTACGGGAGTAAGCGCGACAGTGTACTGCTTGCTGTGAACAGAGATGAAAGATTCCATGGAGCAGTCTTTAGGGAGCTCGGAACGCATGACCTTGAACTTTCTAGGCAGAAAAATTGTTCAAAGGAAAAAGGTGGTAATGATCATATTGTTGAGACTTCATGTGATTTTGTGCTCTTAGCTGTGGGTAAATATCTGGTGCCACCTGCTATTTCTTTTACTGTGCATGCCCTGGCAATATTTTGGGAAGAAGGTTCACATATGTACCTTGACCCTCCCATAAGAAGGTCGTCTTGCTGTGGTCCTAGTGAGGAGAAGGCTCTGGCTTCTCTCGCTTAACCCCCATCTGATCAGTCTGGAGATAAACTGTAAAGAAATATTATCCCTTCAGACAAAAGAAGAAAACAATTGATAAAGCAATCTGGAGAAGGTGGACAGGGTCCCTTCTTGCAGTTCTTCCTCAAGGGGATGTACTTCAGGATGGATGTCAGGCTGGTAAGGCTTCTGAATCCCAGGGCAGAGAAGATTACCTCATGTGCACAATGTCTCCTGCAGTCTTCTGTCACCATCCCTCTCAGCATCCACACCATGATCAATCTGGCCTCGGCAGCTAAAGAGCTCATTCTGCTTACAACACCTGGTGATCATCCAATTGCACCAGTAATCCCCCTTGGTGTCACGCCTGGTTGGCAGCTCTCCACGCTGATTCCATGCCATGGTGGCCAGCTGCTCTAAGGTCTACCTGGCAGTTGGGATACCAGCCGCTCTTCCAAAATCTCATGCCCAGAGGTAGCAGTCACAGAGTGTGCTGAGGGGAGACACAGGCCAGTCTGCACTGAACCCAGGACTGCTGATGGAATGGTGAAGCAGGGAGCGTTGGCTGAGACTCTTGCGAAAACTGTCGGACCGAGGGCCAAACACCGATGACTAAGTCGATCCCAACCAACACTCACACAAGTTGCAGGGGGTGAAGGGGGAGCAACCTGTGCAGAAAACCCAATTCTTGTGATTGCCAAGGGTAGAAACAGGTCTTTGCCAGGTATTGCAGCTCTGAAAACTGGAAGCAAAGCAGAAACGTCGGCCATATTGGAGTGCACCAAGGTGCCCTGCGATGACGGCGACTGCAGAGAAGAGGTTGACGTAAAAGCTTCCTGGTATGTTCTGTTGGCATCGAAGAAGAAGGATTCTACTCCAGAGGTGAAGACTGAGTCAAAGGATCGCTTCTGAGAATCCGTAATAGCAGAAAGCTCGAGTCGAGAGAGAGCGTGTTTCCTCGCCAAGGAAAAGGAGGAAACTGAATTCTGGCTATAGGAGTGAGTTGTATATGTGTTCAGTGAGGAAGACTACTCCTGTATACCTGATGGTTTAAGGAGGAGTTGGCTCCCTCGCTCTTCTTTTTAATTCATGAGAGATTCCTGATGTACTGCATGTTCCATGCCCAGTGGAGATAAGGTAAGTATGAAGAAAAGCAGTGGTCTCATTGGAACTGGGACAACAGGAGAAAGGAGGACATGGAGGGAAAGTGACGACCAGTAGGACATGGAGGGAAAGTGACGACCAGTAGGACATGGAGGGAAGTTGACGACCAGTAGGACATGGAGGGAAGTTGACGACCAGTAGGACATGGAGGGAAATTGACGACCAGTAGGACATGGAGGGAAAGTGAAGACCAGTAGGACATGGAGGAAAGTTGACGACCAGTAGGACATGGAGGGAAGTTGACGACCAGTAGGACATGGAGGGAAAGTGACGACCAGTAGGACATGGAGGGAAGTTGACGACCAGTAGGACATGGAGGGAAATTGACGACCAGTAGGACATGGAGGGAAAGTGACGACCAGTAGGACATGGAGGGAAACTGACGACCAGTAGGACATGGAGGGAAGTTGACGACCAGTAGGACATGGAGGGAAGTTGACGACCAGTAGGACATGGAGGGAAATTGATGACCAGTAGGACGTGGAGGGAAAGTGAAGACCAGTAGGACATGGAGGGAAGTTGACGACCAGTAGGACATGGAGGGAAGTTGACGACCAGTAGGACATGGAGGGAAAGTGACGACCAGTAGGACATGGAGGGAAAGTGACGACCAGTAGACATGGAGGGAAACTGACGACCAGTAGGACATGGAGGGAAACTGACGACCAGTAGGACATGGAGGGAAATTGACGACCAGTAGGACATGGAGGGAAGTTGATGACCAGTAGGACATGGAGGGAAGTTGACGACCAGTAGGACATGGAGGGAAACTGACGACCAGCAGGACATGGAGGGAAACTGACGACCAGCAGGACATGGAGGGAAACTGACAAATCCCAGCAGGACATGGAGGGAAACTGACGACCAGTAGGACATGGAGGGAAACTGACGACCAGTAGGACATGGAGGGAAATTGACGACCCGTAGGACATGGAGGGAAATTGACGACCCGTAGGACACACAGATTTGACTTTTTTCTGCCCCCATTTTCTCTGCTTTTTTTGTTGTTGTTGTTTTAAGTCTGATAAACTGGCGGATGATGAAGACACTGAGGACAGAGACTTGGCCCCATGTTAGTAAGCCAGGGATTCCATGTTCTGTGATGCTTTTTGATGCCTTGGCTGGAAACTGGGTCTTCATGGATGTGGTTACAGGTATTTGCAGGAAACACTGCTGACTGTGTCCATTGACAGTGGCCACAAGGAGAACATAAAGAAAGCACAACAACTCTTTGACAATTTGAGCAGGCAAGTCTTTTTTTGTGTGCATTCTGTCAGTGAGGGCAAAGCAGTCACAGAGGAAGGCTTGAGATTAGAGCGAGTCACTGGGAGATGGAGATCAACCATTTCTTGTAATGGATCACTAGGAGTATAGAGTATTGTAGGGAGTGGGGTATAGAGGATGGGAAGATGTATATGAATAGTGAAATGTTGAATCTGGAATCTTTGGTCCAGTGCAGATTGATCAGATGTGAAGTTTGAGTCATTTGGTGATAGATCATGACCAAGGTGAATGTTGAATGCTGGATGCTAGATTTTCAAGGGGGGGGGGGGGGGGGAGGTGAGGGGGGGGATTCAGTGGGGTGTGGGAGGGGGGGTGTGAAGGGGGGATTCGGTGGGGTGGGGGAGGGGTGTGGGGGTGAGATGAGAGTTCTGGCACCAGTCTGCTTATTTCTGTTGTCAGACATTAAAGGACCCATTGATTTTGGTATTTAGTTAAATCCAGAGTTTTGTGTTGGTTAGGACCAGTCTGCTTATTTCTGTTGTCAGACATTAAAGGACCCATTGATTCTGGTATTTAGTCATATCCAGAGTTTTGTGTTGGTTAGAACCGGTCTGCTTATTTCTGTTGTCAGACATTAAAGGGCCCGTTGATTCTGGTATTTAGTCAAATCCAGAGTTTTGTGTTGGTTAGAACCAGTCTGCTTATTTCTGTTGTCAGACATTAAAGGGCCCGTTGATTCTGGTATTTAGTCAAATCCAGAGTTTTGTGTTGGTTAGAACCAGTCTGCTTATTTCTGTTGTCAGACATTAAAGGACCCGTTGATTCTGTTATTTAATCATATCCAGAGTTTTTTGTTCGTTTGTCAGGTTGTGCATTTTGCAGGGTTTTACCTTTAAGACATACCGCTGTCGGCAGAAAAATCCAGAAGGAGGCATATGCAGTCAGAAAATTTGCCACTTTGTCATTTAGAACAGGAATTCTGGGACTGAACGGATAGAATACACAGTTAAACTAATTCAGAATTAAGCGTAATGGAAAGTATAGAGGTAATGGTGATACCTGTATTTTGAACTGGTGTGTGAGAGAAAGATATGTACAGTTTTGTTAAAATACCTGTGGAAGATGTGTACAATTGTGTTAAAATACTTGTAGTCCTGTCTAAAGTATAAAGGGACAGGACTATCATTTGTGGCACCTGTTCAAGATTTCTTTTTGAGCATTTCAGAGATTTAGTCTGTATACAGTTGATGCTTTGACCAATATGATAAGCCCTCCTGACCAGAGTGAGCAAACTGGAGTCAACTCATCGCTCCGATAAAAAGCAAGATAGCACTGGGGAGACACATGCTCATTCCAAGCAATCAGCAGTACAGCAACTATAATTTTAGTACATAGTACATTTAAAGCAGTCCCCTGTGCTGACGATTGTGAAGAAAGCCCACCTTAGGAGGAAGATGGTGGCACTTCGGAATTCAAGAGAAAGTTACAGCTATGATTCTTGCGTGACTGAAGATTGGATTGGAACCAGATATGACAACGCTGGCCCAAAAAGGGCAAAGATGGGCCTGATTCTCTGTTTGACTCATTCCCTGGTCTGTAAAAATAAGCTAAATTTTGAATAATTCCACACAGAACATAAAACACTGAAGTCCATAAATATTCCACTATCACTGAAATTCTCGCATGGTCTCGAGTAATTGTTCAAGACAGTTAAATTCTTCATTTGTAATGAACTTACCTACATGAGAAGTTTCAGTTGAATTTCACTGACTAGCATAAAGATACAAAAGATCATGTACACACCTGATAAGTTCAGAGAGTACCAGTACCATTATAGTACTGAATAATAATAATCGCCCATCTGTATGATCTCTTGTGATTAAATGGTCACACAACGTGTTCAAGTTGAGTGAAATATTTATGCTTTTGCATGATCTGTTGTGTCATCGTACAAGTCAGGGAAATTCCACATAAGCTTCACAAGTAAGTTTGTAATAATTGTAGAATTAAACTAGATATAATGTTACAACTTGTGGTAGCAGTGTAGTTGTGGCAGGACTGTAAAGTGTTATATTGTTTTGGGATCTTATCTTTGCTTCTCTTTTCTTTTTTGTGAATTGGTCAATAATTGTAGAATTGAATTAGAGATTTATTTATAACTTGTGGTAGCAGTGTTCTTGTGGCAGAACTGTAAAATGTTACAGCATTTTGGGATCTTTTCCTTTTCTTTTTTTGTGTTTTAGTTTTTGTGAATTGGTCAATAATCCTTGTAATCTAACCTTTTCCAGTTCATCAAGTTTGTAATATTAATATCATTAGTAGCTTCATTGATATTAATAACACAATCGCTTTCTCTCGCTCTCTCATTCTCTTTCTCTCTCTCCCTCCCTCTTTCCCTCTTACCCTCTCTCTCTCTCTCTCTCTCTCTCTCCTTCTCTCCTCTCTGCCTCCCTCTGTTTTTCACTCTGAAGATAAAAACAAGATGGTATTTCCACAGCTTAACTCCTGTGAATTGATAACCGCACTGTACACAGTGTTCCCAAGAACCTGCAAGAGCTGGTGTGTAGTACAAGCGTGAAGTATGGGGACGACGATGCCTGGCTGAGGGTATTCCACAACTACAGCACTACCCACATCCCCACTGAGAAAAAAAAGTTCTTGAAGGTCTTGAGTGAGACAACTGACCCCCGCCGGACCCAGCTGTGAGACCCCTGTCTTTCCGTCTGTCTGTCTTTCCTCACCTGTGCTCAGGGACTCCCTCAGATGCGTTTTCCAGTGCATGCATCACTTTCATTCTTCAGGTCATCACTGCATAGGATGGCTGGTTGTCTCCCTTTTTGTCATACAAACAGCCTATTTGTAAAGGTTTTTAAAAAAAAGAAGGGGGGGGGGGGGGGGTAAAACTCAGTTCAGTAGTTTTTTTTTTAATCTTACTGAGCAAATCCTGGAACTGTGTGTGAATCAGTGTCTGCACCATGGATGAACAACAGCAACATTGAGTGGACAACAACATTGGGTGGACAACAACATTGGGTGGGACTGTGTGTGAATCATTGTCTGCACCATAGATTGACAACAATATTAGGTGGGACTGTGTGTGAATCAGTGTCTGCACCATAGATTGACAACAACATTGGGTGGACAACAACATTGGGTGGGACTGTGTGTGAATCATTGTCTGCACCATAGATTGACAATAACATTGGGTGGGACTGCGTGTGAATCAGTGTCTGCACCGTAGATTGACAACAACATTGGGTGGGCTGTGTGTGAATCATTGTCTGCACCATAGATTGACAACAACATTGGGTGGGACTGTGTGTGAATCATTGTCTGCACCATAGATTGACAACAACATTGGGTGGACAACAACATTGGGTGGGACTGTGTGTGAATCAGGGTCTGCACCATAGATTGACAACAACATTGGGTGGGACTGCGTGTGAATCAGTGTCTGCACCGTAGATTGACAACAACATTGGGTGGGACTGTGTGTGAATCAGTGTCTGCGCCATAGATTGACAACAACATTGGGTGGGACTGTGTGTGAATCAGTGTCTGCACCATAGATTGACAACAACATTGGGTGGACAACAACATTGGGTGGGACTGTGTGTGAATCATTGTCTGCACCATAGATTGACAACAACATTGGGTGGGACTGCGTGTGAATCAGTGTCTGCACCATAGATTGACAACAACATTGGGTGGGACTGTGTGTGAATCAGTGTCTGCGCCATAGATTGACAACATTGGGTGGGACTGTGTGTGAATCATTGTCTGCACCATAGATTGACAACAACATTAGGTGGGACTGTGTGTGAATCAGTGTCTGCACCATAGATTGACAACATTGGGTGGACAACAACATTGGGTGGGACTGTGTGTGAATCAGTGTCTGCACCATAGATTGACAACAACATTGGGTGGGACTGTGTGTGAATCAGTGTCTGCACCATAGATTGACAACAACATTGGGTGGGACTGTGTGTGAATCAGTGTCTGCACCATAGATTGACAACAACATTGGGTGGGATTATGTGTGAATCAGTGTCTGCACCATAGATTGACAACAACATTGGGTGGACAACAACACTGGGTGGGACTGTGTTTGAATCAGTGTCTGCACCATAGATTGATAACATTGGGTGGGACTGTGTGTGAATCAGTGTCTGCACCATAGATTGACAACAACATTGGGTGGGACTGTCTGTAATCTGTGTCTGCACCATAGATTGACAACAACATTGGGTGGGACTGTGTGTGAATCAGTGTCTTCACCATAGATTGACAACAACATTGGGTGGGACTGTGTGTGAATCAGTGGGTGGGACTGTGTGTGAATCAGTGTCTGCACCGTAGATTGACAACAACATTGGGTGGGACTGTGTGTGAATCAGTGTCTGTACCGTAGATTGACAACAACATTGAGTTCCCCCTTGTGTCACAGTCCATCTTTCTGCCTAGTTCTGTCAGGATTGAAGGAGTGGTTTTTGCATTATCTTCCTGAATGCAATTGGGATCTTCCTATGGGATCCGATGCACCCAACGGATCTGTGCCAAACTGAAAAAGGTCTGTCCATAGGTCACTGGCTGTCTGTTCACCAAGTGTCATCGCAGTTGGTTCATGGGTTTGACATGGTTCTGCTGACAGACCAGCCAACAGACCGGGGTGAAAACATCATCTTGTGGGCAAAAACTGATGGAACTTTCAGAACTGATTCCTCTCGCGCTAGGCTTAACCTGACCCATCCTAATCCTTTGAGATTTGAGCTTGGGGGTCTCAGTGATCCCCTAGGCTTAACCTGACCCATCCTAATCCTTTGAGATTTGAGCTTGGAGGTCTCAGTGATCCCCTAGGTTTAACCTGACCCATCCTAATCCTTTGAGATTTGAGCTTGGAGGTCTCAGTGATCCCCTAGGCTTAACCTGACCCATCCTAATCCTTTGAGATTTGAGCTTGGAGGTCTCAGTGATCCCCTAGGCTTAACCTGACCCATCCTAATCCTTTGAGATTTGAGCTTGGAGGTCTCAGTGATCCCATTTTCTGCTCAGCAACGCTTGGCTCAGGCAAAGTAGGATAGCGGTGGCTGCCCTGATGCCCAGAGCGTGGGATCACTTTTTATTCTCGCTTTCATTCCTGTGTGTGATTCTGTCATGACAGATAGCTCAGCATTTCTCCCACTTCATTGAAGCCGTTGCTGGTGAGGCATGTCGATGATGTGGTTTCCTTGAAATGCCTGACAGGGATGAAATGTGCGAGGGTGACCACATGGAATGAAATCACCTCAACTTTTTCTTCACTGCACCTTCTGTCCAGTCAAAATCGATTGAGTTGCTGCACATGAAAACTCAGCACAACAGTTACTGTTCTTTGTGTTGCTGTGTGTAGCTACGGCATTGGCGTGGCTGGCTGGGTTACTTGCTCCTAACTCATGGTATCAGAAACTCCCCGACTGATGACAGAAGTTTCAGGCTTTGCTACCAGTTTTTGTTATTGTAAACTGAATGCACTCACTACTGATAAGTCTTACAGGGTGATCAAGCGTGCATTGCAATATTTTTTTAGGGCTGAACCATACACACTCATCAAAAATGAAAGGAGTGAATTTGAGCTCCTAAGGCTTGAAATAGGCACAAAGTGCATCTGTTGCATGATGTGAAGGGTGAATGATGTGGTGGGTGGTCAGACAACTGCCTGATGTTGACTTCTCTCTGTCAGTGCTGGGGCTGCCACAACACACATCTAGGTGTGGCCCAAAGGAGCAGGGTGAGAGTCCTGGAGAGGTTGTGGGGAAGGTGGGTAAAGAAGATAGACATAACTCCACTCCCCACCCCACCCCATCTCCCAGTAGGCAGTTCTTTGGCAATTTTTGCACAGTCTTATTAACAGATCAACAATTGAACAGACACAAGTAAAAACATACGATAAGAGAAAGGACACAAGCCTGGCATGTTTCGTTTCTCTCTTTATGTATTTATCTTACGTCTTAAAGCTGTGTTTGCATATTGACTTCATTCTTATGTTTAACCGCTAGATAGATGGAAGAAAAATTCAAAGTTTTGCCTAGTTAACCGCTAGATAGATGGAAGAAAAATTCAAAGTTTTGCTTATGGCATGTGATCATTAGCCAGCTCTTTCCTTATGAATTGATGGACTGATTTCTTTTCTTTTTTTTTTTTTTTCAGTTTTCTTCATGGCATTTGAAAGACCTGCCATGCCCTCCTGTGGTTGTCCCAGGTCCTTGGCATGAGGTCTGATCATTTTGTGTGCAGATTTTTACGTGACTCCCTGAATGACAAGATCGTGCGCTCACAGGACACATCGACAGTGATTGAGGTGATCGCCATGACACACTCGGGTCACATTTTCGCATGGAGGTTCCTTCAGCAAAACTGGGACACACTGTTTGAAAGGTATGGACTTCCCCGAAGCTGGAGTATGGCTGCCTTAATGGCGGGATAAAAAACGGTCATACACACAAAGCTCCTCTGCCTCTCTATACAGGCAGTGTCCGCAGGAGTATCAGCCTGCGTACGCAGAAAGAGAGAAAGAAAGAAAGAAAGGTATGGACCTTACTTTTCTGCAGCAAACTGACGGAGTCGCAGTGAAAGGGAAGATTTACTGGACCATAATGTGTGCAGAACACCGTAATTATTGTGTACACAGGAAAATGGTAGTGGCTTTCACATGAAGATAAAAGATGAATTACAGCTTCTGGTTTTAATGTGAAAGCGTGTAATTATTACCTGTTGATGTCGTAAACCAGTGAAAGTTAACTGTTTTTCCTTCAAGTGAGCAGTTCTCACATGACAGTTCCTATTTCTCCATGATGATTGGCTGTTTTCATGTGAAATCTGATCCCCTTGCTGGTAACCTTTTCTTTAATGACAAGAACAGAGTCTGCTGCTGATCATAATGTGAGAATACTCATTACGATGTGAAAATAACCATTTTCGTTTCTGGGTAACCAAGCCTGCCACATGAAGAAATGAAAAGGAAAGTACCGTCTGGAGACACAGTCTGCAAGCACAAGAGATCCAAAAGAAACAAGGAGAAGGGAAGAGGGGTGAGGGGTTTGAGGGTGGTCATGATGAGGGGAGTGGGGAGGTACCAACCCTGGCCAACTCTGGCACTACACTATGTTATGGAACAAAGAGAACCATCCCAACACAGACCCCCCCCCCCCCCACACCCACACCCCACCCTCCACACGGTGAGGATTTCAGCAGTGGGGTAGGTGGCAGATGCGGGTGTGGAGCTGTTGGGTTGTGGGAGAAACGGTGTGGTGGTGTGCAGAGTAAGTACCATGCCTAGCACTGCTGTGGTTCATACCAGTGCACATGCCTAGCACTGCTGTGGTTCATACCAGTGCACCTGCCCAGCACTGCTGTGGTTCATACCAGTGCACCTGCCTAGCACTGCCGTGGTTCATACCAGTGCACCTGCCTAGCACTGCCGTGGTTCATACCAGTGCACATGCCTAGCACTGCTGTGGTTCATACCAGTGCACCTGCCCAGCACTGCCGCGGTTCATACCAGTGCACCTGCCCAGCACTGCCGCGGTTCATACCAGTGCACCTGCCCAGCACTGCCGCGGTTCATACCAGTGCACCTGCCCAGCACTGCCGCGGTTCATACCAGTGCACCTGCCCAGCACTGCCGCGGTTCATACCAGTGCACCTGCCCAGCACTGCCATGGTTCATACCAGTGCACCTGCCCAGCACTGCCGCGGTTCATACCAGTGCACCTGCCCAGCACTGCCATGGTTCATACCAGTGTACCTGCCCAGCACTGCCGTGGGTCATACCAGTGCACCTGCCCAGCACTGCCGTGGGTCATACCAGTGCATCAGTGACCAACCAAGCTGCTGACTGCTGGGTGGTCAGCGGGTCAGAGGGGGGGAACTGGAAAGGAGGGATGTGGGAGGAACAGTGTGGCCACACAAGAGAGGGAATAAGCCAGCCTGTACAAGGTACCAGCACTTTCAGTTTTGAACTCGTACAAGACAAAGCTTTATCAGTGAAAACCAGCAAATGCCGGTCTGGTGGAACATCTGAGAGATCCCTGTGTTTGCCAGTATTACCACTAGAAGCATCCATTTTTAGAGGTAAATGTACTCCTAGACTCTGCTTTTGCAGTCCAAGAGCTCGCTGTGGAAGTCCAGCGATGGAACGAGGCTATTTTTAGTATAGATTGTTCCCAGAATTCTTGGCTCATAATGTAAACGACCGGTCACTCAGAAGCAGACATGATTGTGGGATTCTTGGACAGTGAGCTCACCTCCAGATGTTTATTTTAGAGGGTGAAGTTCATGCCTGAAACACCATTCTTGGGAGTGAAACAACATTTTGGTGTTTGAATGGTGTGCATTCTTTGCACCGTGGGTGGATGTACATGTTTAGAGTATCCATCAAAGTGCCTTGATAGCCACAAGTTTAAAGAAAAGAAAAATCAAGACTGGAAGGAGAAGTGAAAATGGGAGAACAGATCAATATTCCCCCCCCCCTCCCTCCCCCCCCCCCCCCCTTCACCCTCCTCCACGGCTTCTCCATCAATCCTTGGTCACTTCTTGTTCCTTCAACAGTTTGTTAACTCAATCAAGTCACAGCCAAAATGGACCAGTTTGTCCCTCAGATCACATGATTTTTGGCAATTTTCAAAAAATCATAAAAAATCAACCACTTCACCTAGGAGCATGAAATATACACCATTGGATAGAAGAAAACAACATATTTATCAAAAATGCTTACCTTCAGTGAGGAATCCACGCAGTTCACATGGTGTAAGTAATCCAAAATGATACATATTTGCAGAAAAACAAAAACTTTTTGTGCACACTGTAATCCACTTCTTCATGCTCTCTATCCTCCCACACTAGTTCAGTTACACTTCTGAGCACTTGGTTTGACCTACAGAGAATAGTAAATATATGACAACTGCATAAAACACAAGAATTTGACCACAAAATGCTTGATCCACTCAAAATCGTATGATCATGTTCAAAATCGTGTGATTGCGGGAACTGAGAGTAGGACAATTCAAATCCGTATAAAACTACTACAGAATACATGAAGAATGGTCTAAGGGAAGCAACTGCAAAAAAAAGCCCTAAGCTGTCCCTGAAACGAGATTTATTGTCCTTTAATAAAAGGCGGTATGATTTAAAAATCGTCAAACTCTGTCGGAAGTATGCGTCCGACACGCCTTCAAGCGATGTGAGCAGTGTCGGAAACCCGCTTCTGACAAGACTCGATTGAGTTAATGGCTTAGACAGGTTTGTGACCACCCTTTTTTATTTACACTACCTACCCTCTCCCAGTTGTCAGTTTATGCGCTTACATTGTTGGCCCTTGTCCTGACTTCGGCACATTGTATTTCGTCAGAGTTGTGGGTGGCGGTGTATTGTTGGTTTTTTTTTTTTTTCTTCAGGCGGTGGGAGAAAGGGAGGAGATGTTGGGTTTTAGTGGTTGGTGTTTGCTTTGCTGTCTCGGGGAGAAGGGGTGGTGGGTGGCTCCTGCCAAACATGGAGTTCACCATCATGACATCATAGCTTGCATACATGTCTGTATATGTCTTGTATGCATATGTGTGTGTGTGTGTGTGTGTGAGAGAGCGAGATGATGTGTGTGTGAGGAGGAGAGAGTGCGTGTGTGCGTTTTCTACAAAAGACGGCACATGAAGGAGCCCTGTTTATTGGGCTAGTTCTTGCAGCAGTGTGAGTTTACGTGCCCCTTTAGCCCAAGTCTGACAAAGGGGAAAAGGGAAAAAAAAAAAGGAAAATCAGTCTCATGACCTCTGACCTGTCAGTGTCATTACTGCTGTTCATTCTGGCTCCGCCTTACCCAGCCACACCCAGCCTGTTCTCAGTGCAGTCCCATCACTGGTGGCCTACAGAGAGCAGTCAGTACTGGGTCACTCAGAGGCAGACTGCCAGAGGACACGCTCCACTGCTGTACAGTGGCTTTGGGATGTTCATTGGTGTTGACTCTGATCAAATGCTCAACATATAGGCAGAACACCATATACTAAGCCCCTCAGCTGTTGACCCTAATTGTTTACTTGCAGAGCCAAGGTAAGAGGGTGTTCTAAGACACACATACCCTTCTCCCTGTCTCTCCTTACCCCTCCTTTCCTTCAAACCTTTTCAAAGAAATGAAAAATGCCTGGTCCTGATGATATCATTGATTTGATAAGGTGAAAGGGACATGGGTTAGTTTATTGGTGTGTGAACAGATACGGAAAGACGTCTTTCCTTCTGAATGGTATACTGAACTATGTGGTGGCTCCCTTCAACACACAGTTTGACTACGATGAGGTCAGTTTGCGTGTGTTAGTGTGTCCTCTGTGTGTGTATGTATGTGTGTGTGTGTGTTATGGAATGCTTGTTTTGTTTTGTTTGGTTGGTTGATTTATCAAACTGACTTTATGATTTTTTTTTAAGCTCGAAAAAGATAGAAGAAGAGAAAGGGAAGATGGAGATTAGGATGAGAGAGAGAGAGAAGGAAAGAGTTTGAACAAGTGAGAGAGATGAGAGGGAATTGCAAGGGGGATGGGAGGTTACTAGAGAGCAAGAGGAAGAGAAAGAGAGTTGATTTTTTTTTTTTTTTTTTTTTCAATCAATGACGTAAGTTCTGTCTTGTCTGTTTTTGTAGTGAAAAAATTGTTCACTGTTTATAACAATGTTGTGAAACATCAGTACAGTCAAAGGTTACAGTCTGACAATCGGTTTCAGTCAGTCAGACTGTGTGTATGTGTGTGTGTGTGTGTGTGTGTGTGTGTAAAGAACTGACAAGCTGCCAAACACCCATGGGAAAAGTGTGTGTGTGTGTGTGTGTGGAGAGAGAGAGAGGTTTTTGTTTATGTATGTTATAATGTCCACAGGTTTGTGTATGTGTCACATGCTCGTATTCATTCATGCACACACATACGCATGCATTCACGCAAGCACGCACACAGGAATGCACGCACACACGCACGCATGCACGCACACTACATGCACACACATGCAGAACATATTTTGACTGCATGGAACCATGAGGTGACAGCCCTGATATGGCCTATTGTGGTCGGCTTGGCTATAAGCAACATAAATGAAACTGAAACATGAGTAGACTGATTGAAATAAGAATGTGATGAGAATGAAATGATGCTAGTAGCGCGTTTCTCTTTAAGAAATAGATTAAACATCTTCTTTCAAAAACAGTATAAAATTCGGGCAATAGTAATGAAATTGATTGCAGAACCTTTGAAGTCATTGAAGAGAAATTTTTCAGCCTGCAAAGACAGTTAAGGTGAAATCTTATTTTGTGATAACTTCAAGAAATGTGAATAACTCAAACACAAAACACTAGTGGCCTTCTTTTTCACACATTGGTGGCCTGCATACACATGGTGATATGACTTCAACCCATGCATCTATGTATGGCATGGCTATGGCAACGCTCTACAAAACTCTAGACAGTATGCTCCTGGCTTATGCAGGTGGTTCTCCAGGCTTATGTCTTGTATATGCTTTCCTCCCACATTGGCATCACAGCAGCTGTGGTGAGGTGTAGTCAGTGGTTTGCACTTAGCGATACCTCTGTGAGGAAATGTCACCAACCAGTCTTTCGATGTTTGTGAAGGACATGAAGACAGAGATGCTTTAGCAAGTTCTGGAGGACTGAATGGTAATAGTGTTTGGGAGGGGGGGGAACAGAGAGTATCACCATAGTGCTACTGTGCCATGCTTTCTTTCTTTTCCTTTCTTTTTCTGTCTTATGTTTCTGACAACCTCTAGATTTTTCTCCAGGATGTTGCCAGGCACAGCTTCCTGTTGCCGTGGGTTGACAAGCGATGCACAAGGACTTGTTGGTGGATCAACTTTTCCAGAAGATAAACTCTCAGATCACTTTAGATCTAGAAGACCAACCAATTTTAGAAGAAAAAAAAATTACTTAAAAAAAAACACCCCTAGCAACTCCCCAACGGTGGACGCGTGATGTTTCCCCTTCCTTACCCACTGGATGCCCCTTTGACTGTTGTGTCTGTGCAGGTGAAGGCGTTCTTCCAGAGCAAGAACCTGGGGTCGGGGACCAGGGGTCTGAAGCAGAGTCTGGAGATGGTGCAGAGCCACATCCAGTGGACCGCCCACAGCCAGCCCACCATCACCCAGTGGCTGAACAATCACCAGCAGGCCTAGCTGCCAGCCTGCACTGGCTGTGTTGGAAGGGGGTGGGGGGTGGAGGGGGTATGAGAGGAGGGTGGGGTAGGGGGGGGGGGGGGGCAGGGACGGACAGCAACTAGATGGAAATCTGCTAAAGTGCTAAATAGAAAAAAAAAAAAAAAAAAAAAAAGGGAATAGAAGCAAGAGGTGTGCGAGTGGGCTTAGGGTTGTCCTTGTTGTTCAGGTTGTTTTCAGTGACATGATTTTGTGACATAGATCAGATGGAAGGAAAAGGTGTGTGTGTGTGTGTTGGGGGGGGGGGGGGGGAGAGAGGGAGGCTCGTCGCTGTTCTTCAACTAAGGATCGTGTCTACTACAGTGCATCGAGTTGCTGTGTGAGTGTATGTCAGCATTGGTGTAGGGAACAAGCATTGTGCAAGGATCGTGCTTTGTCTGGTGTAGTTTCATATATGTATGTCGGGGGGGGGGGAAGGGGGGGGGGGTGGAGAGGGGGAGGCTCGTCGCTGTTCTCCAACTACGGATCATGTCTACTACAGAGGAGGGGGGGGGGGGGGGGGAGGGGGGGGGGGAGGGGGAGGCTCGTCGCTGTTCTCCAACTAAGGATCGTGTCTACTACAGATGCATCGAGTTGCTGTGTGAGTGTATGTCAGCATTGGTGTAGGGAACAAGCATTGTGCAAGGATCGTGCTTTGTCTGGTGTAGTTTCGTATATGTATGTGCAGTGGTTGGATGATGATGTAAATCAAAGCTGTGCATGGCACACAGACCGTGTGCTTTGGTCACTTTGGCTGTGTGTGTATTGGCCTATGTTGATGTGGTCACTTGCGGGATCACATGTAGCAGTGGTGTCTCTTTAGTGTGTAGGCTGCATGGAAATCATGTCCTCAAAGGTGCCGTTTTGCATGCACGTGTATGTGCATCTATCAGGATTGGGAGCACTGTGGGAGGGAACTGTTTAGGGATGATACATTGTTTTCCTTGAACTACAATTGTGTTTTGATGATGATTATGTCCCTTGATGCAACTCCCTGTGTGTGATGTTATGATGAACACTGGTGACTGCGGTGGATGACCAGAGCTGGTTCGAGTCTTTTTTTGTGAATCACAGCAGACAGAGGAAAGGTCCACTGTGGTCACAAGCTGAAAGTCTTTGTCTTCCTGATGAAAAGATTTTCAATACCCATCTCCTAAGGACTTTCAACGGTCCCCCAACAGCAACATGCCCTTCAGCTCCAACGACGATGACTTGCAACAGTTCCCGCAACAGCAACATGCCCTTCAGCTCCAACGACAATGACTTGCAACAGTTCCCCCAACAACAACATGCCCTTCAGCTCCAACGACATTCTTGAACCATAGAAAATTCTCATAAGACAGAAACTTAAGACAGAAAAAGAAAGGGGAAAAAAAAACCCTGGAGAACAACTCAGATATATTCATCAGGATATTGTTCTTAGGAAAGCTGGAAGTTAAGAAGGATAACTCCAGTTAGTTGGTTCATTTCCATCTTTCAAGTCACCTACACCCAAACTGGGTGAAGGCTGATTTGAATGGAATGAAATACTAATTCATGATGTTAGATCATGGAGTTGCTGCGATCCCAAATTTTTTTTGCTGAGTTTGAACTCGACAACCCATGATCTTATTTACTTAGATTGTCAAGTCGCGACAATCAGCTTACTGTTGTCAAGTTTTTATCTGAGAGAACACCCCCCCCTCCCCCCCCCCTCCCCGACCCTGTGCAAAGACTGTTTGCTGCTGTACAGTTGAAACAGATTGTTAGGCCTGCTGTGGTCAGAACTCGTAGCGAATGGTTTGGGCCAAATTTCACTGTATTTCTTTCCAAAGGACTGTGAACTTGAGTATTTTCAGGTATACCAAACGAAATGTGCGTGGGGATTGAGAATGCAAGGAGTTAACATTTAGTTGGTCAAGATGATCCTGTGTGGATAAAGTACTTGGGTCAGCTCCAGAAGTGGCATGTCGTGTGTGTGTGTGTGTGTGTGAGTGTGTGTGTGTGAGTGTGTGTGTGTGTGTGTGTGTGTGACATATTTCTTGATAGAGAGATTGTGCTTAGTGGCGTGTCTTGCTTTCTGTTCATGTCTTTGAAAGTTGGATGTATCTTTTGGCAAGGTTGGCAAACTACCACATAATGATGATCAGTGTTGCTTTGTGTGTGTTGGGGGCGACCAAATATGTAGCTTTGTGCGTCTTTGTGTGTGTGTCTGGTAAGTTTATGTGTTGCTTTGTACAAATTTGTGTTTGGGTCTAGTTTGTGTTGCTTTGTATATCTTTGTGTGCGTTTGTCGTGTCTTTGTTGCTGTGTGCCTGTGCTGGATCATGTTACATACTGTTTTGTGTGTTGGTTTTGTTTATCTGTTGCATCACACATCTTTGTGTATGTGTTGGGTCAAATTGTGTGTTGCTGTGTTTATATGTGTGTATTTGGGATAGTTTGTGTTGTCATGTATGTTTTGTTGTGTTTTATATGTTGGGTCAGGTTATGCTGCTTCATGTATGTTGTGTGGGGCTAGTGTATTTGACAGACATCTTTCACGTGTTGCTTTGTGTGTGTGTGTTGTGTTGGGGATAGTTTATGTTGCCCTCAGTACATTTTTGTGGGTCTTGGACCAATTTTTTGAGGATGCCACATAAGGACCACACTCGGTGATATTTCCCTGTCTGTGAGTTTCTATGCCAGTGTGTACTGAGTTGATCTGTCATACTATTTGACGATGCAACATGGATTGCAAAAACACGTACACAGATAGGGATGACCACCAGATCATGTTTTGCACGTTTGTTCTTTTTTTTTTTTTTTTTTTTCTCTCTCTCCTTCTGTCTTAGTTTGAAATACAAGTGTGGTTGAGCTTCCAGGGTGTGGACACACACATATCATGTCTGGAATCGTTGCTCTGGTTACGGCTGGGTCCAAGGATTATCATAACCCTGACCTCTCATTGGCACTCGGGTGTGTGGGGAAACGTCAAACCCCCACGCTCTGTGTGTGTGTGTGTGTGGAGGGGGTTGTTTTTTTATTTTGTTCTTTTGCGTTCTTTTTTTTTGCAATATATTATGATGAGGGAGAAATCTCATGGAATGGCTTTTCATGGATTTAATTGAAGGAGAAATGCCTTGACTCTGCATATATATTATCGTCTCTCTCTCTCTGCCTCTGTCTTTGTTTCTCTGTCACTCTTTCTCTCTGGAGTTTGAAAATTGTATCCATTCTCACCATGCAGAAGGACAAACCATTTTCTGATGGAGGGCAAAGTCAAGACAGTTAGATGTATTAAAAAAACAGTTTTTTTTTTTTTTTTTTTTTTTTGAGAGCCTTGACAATGTTGTGAACATTTCATCCAGTCAGTGCAGGGGCTTCTAGAAGGTGGATTGACCCACAGTTCACATTATGTGAAAATAAACACAACAGGTCCCCAGACTTAATAACACAGAGAACGGTTCACAAAGCATGAACATGCACAGAACAGTTCACAAAACATGAACATGTACAGAACAGTTCACAAAACATGAACATGCACAGAACAGTTCACAAAACATGAACATGTACAGAACAGTTCACAAAACATGAACATGCACAGAACAGTTCACAAAACATGAACATGCACAGAACAGTTCACAAAACATGAACATGCACAGAACAGTTCACAAAACATGAACATGCACAGAACAGTTCACAAAACATGAACATGCACAGAACAGTTCACAAAACATGAACATGCACAGAACAGTTCACAAAAGCATGAAAACATGCACAGAACAGTTCACAAAGCATGAACATGCACAGAACAGTTCACAAAACATGAACAAGCACAGAACAGTTCACAAAACATGAACAAGCACAGAACAGTTCACAAGAACATGAACATGCACAGAACAGTTCACAAAACATGGAAATGCACCAAACAGTTCACAAAACATGAACATGCACAGAACAGTTCACAAAACATGAACATGCACAGAACCGTTCACAAAACATAGAAATGCCCAGAACAGTTCACAAAACATGGAAATGCACCAAACAGTTCACAAAACATGAACATGCACAGAACAGTTCACAAAACATGGAAATGCACAGAACAGTTCACAAAACATGAACATGCACAGAACAGTTCATAAAATATGAACATGCGCAGAACAGTTCACAAAACATGAACATGCACAGAACAGTTCACAAAACATGAACATGCACAGAACAGTTCACAAAACATGAACAGTTCGCAAAACATGAACATGCGCAGAACAGTTCACAAAACATGAACATGCACAGAACAAATCTTAAATAAATGTTAGCGAACTGCCCAGAGAACGTACTTTGCAACTATGCACAGAACAGTTCACAAAACATGAACATGCGCAGAACAGTTCACAAAACATGAACATGCACAGAACAGTTCATAAAATATGAACATGCACAGAACAGTTCACAAAACATGAACATGCACAGAACAGTTCACAAAACATGAACATGTACAGAACAGTTCACAAAACATGGAAATGCACAGAACAGTTCACAAAACATGAACATGCACAGAACAGTTCACAAAACATGAACATGCACAGAACAGTTCACAAAACATAGAAATGCACAGAACAGTTCACAAAACATGGAAATGCACAGAACAGTTCACAAAATATGGAAATGCACAGAACAGTTCACAAAACATGAACATGCACAGAACAGTTCACAAAACATGGAAATGCACAGAACAGTTCACAAAACATGGAAATGCACAGAACTTTTCACAAAACATGAACATGCACAGAACAGTTCACAAAACATAGAAATGCACAGAACAGTTCACAAAACATGGAAATGCACAGAACAGTTCACAAAACATAGAAATGCACAGAACAGTTCACAAAGCATGAACATGCATAGAACAGTTCACAAAACATGGAAATGCACAGAACAGTTAATAAAACATGAACATGGACAGAACAGTTCACAAAACATGAACATGCACAGAACAGTTCATAAAGCATGAACATGCACAGAACAGTTCACAAAACATGGAAATGCACAGAACAGTTCACAAAACATGAACATGCACAGAACAGTTCACAAAACATGAACATGCACAGAACAGTTCACAAAACATGGAAATGCACAGAACAGTTCACAAAACATGAACATGCACAGAACAGTTCACAAAATATGGAAATGCACAGAACAGTTCACAAAACATGAACATGCACAGAACAGTTCACAAAACATGAACAAGCACAGAACAGTTCACAAAACATGGAAATGCACAGAACAGTTCACAAAGCATGAACATGCACAGAACAGTTCACAAAGCATGAACATGCACAGAACAGTTCACAAAACATGAACATGCACAGAACAGTTCACAAAACATGAACATGCACAGAACAGTTAAAAAGTTGAATGCTCAGAACAGTTCACAAAATGTGCAAATGCACAGGGCTTTCTCTTTTTAAACTGAAAATGCACAGAAGAGGTTTTTTTTTAGTGAAAATGCACAGAACTTTTCACAAAACATGACAATGCATAGAACAGTTTTTTTTTTTTTTTTTTTTTTTTAAGTGAAAATGGACCAAACTGTTTGCAAAACCTTATAATGCAGAGAACAGTTTTAAAAAAGTGAAAATGCACAGAACTTATCATGATGCAATAGTCTTTGGCAGGACAGGGAAGAACACTCAAATTCCCTCTCAGATTGCTCTCACAACAGCCAGATACCATGTAGCGTGCAGGGAAAAATGTCTTGGGACCAGTGTAACTGGCAGTGAGATAGAAACAAAAAACGTTCTGGGAGCACAAGATTCCTGCAGAATTGTTAAATTTAGGGACCAACGTTAAGGAAAATAATGGATGAAATGGTCATGGTGGCAAGACTGATAACACGAACTACAAAGAAATGCTCTGGGGTTGTGAAAGGCACTGGGATCGTGAATTGAGGGCCCTTTTTCTTCGGTATTTTCTTGTGCGTATCCGTGTTTTTGTTCTGTTTTGTGCGGTGTCTCACATTCTGCTTAACTCCCACCTTCTTGCTCGGTAATTTTTTTTTTAAAGGTTGTTTTCCTGAAAATAATAAAAGACATGATGTGCCACTGTCAGTAAGCAGTTAGTTACTGGTTGAGAAGAGTGAGCTGTGTGTTGCTGGGGGAACTATGGGCTTCAGAGTGGGACTGCCCTCTGTATGACAAGAGCCTGCCGTTGTTTTTCCACCTTCTTTGTTTAATTCCTTTTTCTGTCTCATCTTTTGCACCACCCAGTGGCATTACTCCTACACTGCTAGCTGCCCCAAACGCAGACTTACCCACGGTGGCGCTGTTGCCGTCCCAGTGCCCCAGTTCTCAGATCTGTGTCAGGGCATCATGTAACCATCCACAGAAGTGGATGTTAACATTATAAAAAAAATGTATCGGACGGACTCGGGATGTTCTGAAGGAAGCGACAATTCAACATGACTGGACTTGCGCATGCGCATGTTAAAAAGGGACATAACTGAACAGGATTTTTGGTGAGCGGTTGTTGTGTGGGAGATCAACGAAGTTGGCGTTGACGAAGGGAGCTAGAGGCTGGTTGAACTTTCAGTAGACGCTGCATTGCTAGTGAGTCACGTGATGATGTTCAGCAGTGCCTGCTCTGGACAGGTGTTGGCAGGATGCCACCTGCTGAGCTCCCTGTTGATGATATTAATTGCTTAGATGCTGTGCCAGCATTAGTACACACACACACACATGCATGTATGTACGCATGCACACGCTTACCTGTGGAGGGCATCGCTGCATTCTTCCAGTGACATTCCCCATGAAGTTTCCCAACAACTTTCACGCACACTCATCGCGCACATGGAGTTGCAGATGCCATTGAACTAAGGTCACTAGGAGTGCAGGGCGTGACGAGCCTCAGAATTTGAGATTTTCTCTTTCTTTTCTTTTTCTTTTCTTGTCTTTCCATTTGTCTTTCTTTGTTTTGTTTTGTTTCTGGTTATATGATGATCAGTGAGGATATAATTATATGGAGCTGTGTATTTCTCTTATCCCGTTGGAAACCAGTTTGGTTGGTTCTTTTTGTTTGATATTTTGACTTGTGTTTCAGAGCAGAAAGGACAGTTATTTAGTGGAATGAATTGGTGAGTTCAAGCAGTATGATGCTTTAAGTTCATCAGCTGGGGAAAACTTTGATGGAAAAAAATTAATATTCTACAGGATGGGTGTCCCAACTAGATATGTTGTTTTCTTGTGTGTTTGAATGCTTCAGTCCCAGGATACGGTACTGTTTTTTTTTAACAATTATAGGGTTGTAATTATGGAAGCCCTTGAAGAAATGTACATCACTTCAAACCTGAAAGTTGCTTATATGGGTGGGTGTCATTGAAAATGTGCTTTAACTGAATGCAGTGCAAAAAAAAAAATTCCATCATTTTTCAGTGTGCAATGAAAAGGCATAATTGCTCTCTCTCTCTCTGTCTCTCTCTCAGTCTCTCTCTCTTTGTCTCTCTGTCTCTCTCTCTCTCTCTCTGTCTCTCTCTCTGTCTCTCTCTCTCTCTGTCTCTCTCTCTCTCTCTCTCTCTCTGGAGTGTCTGAAAACTGCTGTCATTGATTCATATGCAAAATATTTCAATTTGCATAATAATTTTTTTCAAATTCTGCGATTTTGTCCCTGTGAGACATTGGCACAAATGATCTGCAACAAGAAAATAGGTTTGAAGAAAACATAACTAAATAACCACAACGGTCAAAAAAAAAAAAAAAATTTATTGTGTGAACGGAGCCTTAAATCATGACATTAGTATGTGGTTGTGTCGGTGAAAAGACATGGCTTTTTGTGAGCCACTGCTTGGAGTGGGCTGTGTTGCAGTGATGTGATTTGTTGGACACAGACATGCTCTTTACCGTAAACAATGAGGAACATTAGGGATGTCTTGTTTGTCTGCAATCCTTTGGGCTTTGGTTTGTGTGTAGGTGGGTGGGTGATGGGTTGTGTGTGAACCCTGTGTAAGGTATTATGTGCCATTTTCACATGTGTTTGGTTCTCCTTTTTTGTGTGTTCAGATTGTGTGTAATATCGTGTTTCGTATGTTTGACAGTTAACAAATATCTGTTATCTGTCTAAGCTTTTTCAGGTGGTGACTTTCTTTAAATAGTCTACTTATGAACTACCTTAGTTGACCTGTGTTTTGGTACTGATGAGATTATTTGCTTTCTTCCGCCTCGCTTGCTCTTTTGTATTTTAAGCATGCTTTTCTTTCCCCCTATTTTTTTAAAGGGCAGTGAAAAGTATTTTTCTTGAATCTAATTCCCGTCTCTGTGTGTCCAGGACTAGCACAGGGTTTTCAATGAGGCATTCAATCTTTTGTGATTGATAACAAACATTCACTTTTCTCTACCCTGAAGTAGAAGTAATTTCCATCACTGGCACAGTTTTAGGCAATTGCAAACGGCTCAGGTGTACTACCCCCCCCCCCTTCCCCCCCCCCCCCCCCCACTTCCCCTCTGTCTCCTTCCCTTAAAAAAGAAAACTAATAATGCCAACGCTGTTGTTGTTGGTTGTGCTACCATACTTCTCTTTTGGCTTGCTTTGTTGGGGGAGGGAGGGAGTGTTTGTGTTGGTTTGGGGGGAGGGGGGTGGAGGGTCCATGTAATGTAGATTTTGTGTTTGGGGAGTGTTTGGCTATGTTTCTGTCACTTTTTCTGTTTTTGTTTTTCGTTTACACAGATTTTTAGGATAAAGTTTGAAAGAAAACGAACATTCCATTTTTTTTTTTTCTTGGTATTGTTGTTGACCTCTATCTTGTCGTTGTTTTGTCATTTTGGTCATTTGTTTATTATTTGTTTCATTTATTTTTCGGTTTCTTTGGTTTATTGTTTTAATCAGTACATGTATATTGAGTTATATATTGATTCAGTTATGATATCAGTGTACTTTTCTTGTTCCTTATTTAATTATTTCTTCATCAAAACAGCTATCAGTGGATTGAACCTTTTTCTTATTGCTAAATGCACATGACATACACAGACTAGAATTTTTTGGTGTATATCTTATCATTTCGTAATAAAGTGACCTATATTGTAGCAGAAAAAAAGTATACTTGCAAACGTTTTTTGTTGATTGTAGATAATCAGTTGACATTGACTTTGTTTTTTGATCAACATACCTGCCACAGTACTTTGTTTTTTAATGTACGTACCTGCCGTAGTTTAATGTTTAAACAGAGACAAGTGGGGACCACTGAACGGCATGTTCTATTTACTTTACCTGTGGAAAGAAAGTACTTTTACCACCAGCTGTGATCACTGAATGATGTGAAACACTGTGCTCATTGTCTGGGAGTCGTAAGTGGGAAGTACGGAGCAGAATTATCCTTGCAGTCTCCTAGTTCAACTTGATTTTTTTTGTGGAATTAAGGGTAAGGGGGAAGCAACAGGGTGAAGGGGAGGGAGGGAGGGGGCTGAATCTGCTCTGTGTGTACAGGAACACGGAAGATCAGACACAGATGATATGAAGACCTTCACAATCATTGGTCGGCAGGTTAAAGCAATGGGAGAATACCATGCATACAGCTGGATACTTTGAGGACAGACTGGCTCCACCAAGCGTTACCCCAGTTGGCCTCAGAGGCAGTATGGTGAACACCCAAACTACAGTAACAGTAAAAACTGCTGTTCATGTTCACACGTCTGCCTGGGCACTTTTTGACAAATAGGTTGGGGGATGGTCAGAATTCATTTTTGTTAAGTGCTGTAGACTTCCAGAATGTTGTTTCACAAGCTGTCAGCTAAAGTGCAACATTTCTTTTTTATTCATTTTTTTTTCTCTCCACTTTTAATGAAGCCAAGAACATTATTTCACTGACTTTACTTGGACATGCTTTGGACATTCTTTTAAAGATTTCATAGAGACCAATGAAGTTTTTAGATTGAAAAGAAAATTGTTAGTATCATTTGTTAGAATATTATCGTTAGTTTGAAAACTTGTCTGAATAGTGTTCATTCTGATTTGATAGTGCTGTGACTTTTAATCTTCTCTTGTTGTTATGTTTGATTTTGTGGACCTCTGAAGCTCAAATGGAATCTGTTATACCAGTAAACTTGTGTGGAAAGGCGAGGCATCCTGGAGATGTTTTTGGCCCTAGTGATCCCTTAAAAGGTGGTATTTGATGCCATAGGACTCACTCAGGGTCTGCATTGAGATCAGTAAGGTCAAACATGGCATGAAGCTGCCCAGGTTTTTGTTGATGTTTGATTTGTATCATCCGAGCACTGTGATGGAGAATTGTGACAAATTGTTTTTATTTGTTTGAGTTTCTGACTGTTGGCTTGGTGTCAAACTGTAAACATTGTGAAATGAGCCATTCAGCAAGTGGTGATATCTATTACACGGATAAATGTTGGAACATACACTGTGTTTGCGTGCAGTGGATAGTGTCATGTGTGTCCAGTGTGTGTGTGTACAGTCAAAATGATGGTGTGAATGTGTATGTGTGTTCATGTATCAATGCAGATGTGTATACATGATGGTGGAGATTAGGGTGATTCACTTACAGTCTGCAGACAACACCGGTAAATCTTATACAAGGAGTTAGGAGGGGAAGAGGAGAAGGGGGGGGATCTTTCCACTAAACCTTGACATTTTAGATTTTCTTTTCACCCAACTCACGACTTCAATCAGGAGAAAAAATTCAAAACAGGAACATTCCTATGAAAACGAAAATGTTTGGAGAGTGGGCATTATCACTGTAGATGTCTGTGCGTGAAGTGTTGGAGAGTGGGCATTATCACTGTAGATGTCTGTGTGTGAAGTGTTGGAGAGTGGGTATTATCACTGTAGATGTCTGTGTGTGAAGTGTTGGAGAGTGGGCATTATCACTGTAGATGTCTGTGTGTGAAGTGTTGGAGAGTGGGCATTATCACTGTAGATGTCTGTGCGTGAAGTGTTGGAGAGTGGGCATTATCACTGTAGATGTCTGTGTGTGAAGTGTTGGAGAGTGGGCATTATCACTGTAGATGTCTGTGTGTGAAGTGTTGGAGAGTGGGCATTATCACTGTAGATGTCTGTGCGTGAAGTGTTGGAGAGTGGGTATTATCACTGTAGATGTCTGTGCGTGAAGTGTTGGAGAGTGGGCATTATCACTGTAGATGTCTGTGCGTGAAGTGTTGGAGAGTGGGCATTATCACTGTAGATATCTGTGGTGAAGTGTTGGAGAGTGGGCATTATCACTGTAGATGTCTGTGCGTGAAGTGTTGGAGAGTGCTGTGCGTGAAGTGTTGGAGAGTGGGCGTTATCACTGTAGATGTCTGTGCGTGAAGTGTTGGAGAGTGGGTGTTATCACTGTAGATGTCTGTGCGTGAAGTGTTGGAGAGTGGGTGTTATCACTGTAGATGTCTGTGCGTGAAGTGTTGGAGAGTGGGTTATCACTGTAGATGTCTGTGCGTGAAGGTTGAGAGTGGGCGTATCACGTGATGTCTGTGGTGAAGTGTGGAGAGTGGCATTATCACTGTAGATGTCTGTGCGTGAAGTGTTGAGAGTGGGTATTGTCACTGTGATGTCTGTGCGTGAAGTGTTGGAGAGTGGGTATTATCACTGTAGATGTCTGTGCTGTGAAGTGTTTATGACTCTTCTCATGAAGAGTGCACACCATGCCATGGAGCACACCTTTTATTGTTTACTTTTCTCTGTACAAATCTTAAATAAATGTTAGCGAACCGCCAAGAGAAACGTGGACAAACGAGTCACAAGACAAAACATGACACGTTTCGACCTCTTAGGTCTTCTTCAGGCAAGACACAAACAAACAGGACAATGAAAATGAACGAATTTTTCACTTAGCTTAGGTCTCTTCAGCGCAAGGTAGGCAGGCGTTGAATGAAAACGAGCTATGTACAGTTTGTGCTGACAAATTAAAGTGGATTTTCTACAGAATTTTTTTTTCTCTCCCAGAATCGGCATCCTTGCTGCTTGTGTCCCTTTCATGTGCGCACAGAGTGGTCTGCACATGGGTCCTCTGTTTATCTTCTGATCATTTCAAAATTCATCCCCCACCCCACCCCACCCCACCTGCACCTCCCTATCAAAACTGTGAATCTCATGAAAAATCTGGAATTTTAAAGGTTTTTTTTTTCCCCCTAAAGATGTGGGGTTTGAAGTCATCTTTGAAAATGGCTGATGAGGTATAGCAGAATAAAGCCAAGATGTTCTGTGAGTCACAGCAATCACGTGTAGCAGACAATACAAGTTCTGTTAAAATGATCAGAATTCCACGACAGATGTCAAAGCACTTGGTGTGTTTTCAGCATGTTTCAATCCTAGGAGTCGCAGTGCTTGCTGGCACTCGTGTTCACTTCCTAAGTTCACACTTCAGCGTCGGTGAAAAGGAAAACGCACAACTCGGATGACATCCTCGCTAGCACCTGACCCCACCCCTCCCCCTCCTCACTCCTGTCCCCTCTTCCTCTACACACACATCACACACATGCACCTCTCTCATTCACCTGCCACCCCTACCACGGTGCCACACCTTGCTGACAATTGAATCCAACCCAGTCAAAGACCTGGTCAGTTGCAGGTTGGTTTGTCTATTTCCCAGAGTGATGCTGTATTTTTGTGCTCCTGGATGACTCGGCTACTGGGGACAAGGCAGAGAAGGCTGCCAAGAATGAGCCATAAAGTGCAGCTGGCCTGACACGTGTTCCGCAGAGCACTTGTAGAATTACCAGCCGTTTTCAGAATTTCAGCATTTTC
>CM065744.1:28534678-28549678 GCA_033310375.1 Conus canariensis | reverse complement strand
ACCAAAAGCTAAATAACAAAGTGCATCTTACCTTACTTTTTAGTCACTACTTTTTAATAAATATTTGTTTTAAATGCTTTTAGATTTAAATATAAAAATGCTGCTTTTAATACATAAAATTGGGAAAAGATTATTTTGAGGTGGGGAATTTAGCCGCCTAAATTTATACAATGACGTCTAACGCCTGTACTAAACGACGCCGGTGGGGAATTTAGCCGGCTAAATTTATACAATGCCGCGTGGGCGGCCTGACGCCCTTATGTGTAACTTGACACGAACCCGGAAACAGTGCGGCGCTTCGACTCGGCTATTGTGCAGTTGAGTAAGCCGTGGCCAGACATGTCTGACCTAGATACTACATAAAGGCAGAAGGGAGTTGTCTCCCCGGAAAAGAATGTAACAATTAATTGTGAAAAAAATCGTCATTAAGTCGTTCTAGGTTCTTATTCAAGTTGGCATCACGTTCTTATTCAAGTTCTTATTTAAGTTCTTAACAAGTTTTTATTCAAGTCAACATCAAGTTCTTAACAAGTTCTTAACAAGTCGTCATCAAGTCGTCATTAAGTTCTTATCAAGTCGTCATTAAGTTCTTATCAAGTCGTCATTAAGTTCTTATTTAAGTTTTATCAAGTCGTCATCAAGTTGTTATTAAGTTCTTATTTAAGTCACTTATAATTATTTATTAAGTTCTTGAAATATTATTCCATCTGAAATGGATCAAAATGATCTTTTGTTGTTGGCGGTTCTGGTATTCTTTTTTGTTCAGATTTTGTATTTAGTGGCTGTGATTTTTTGGGCTGCTTTGGTTTTTGCTGTCTTTCTTTATATGTTTTATAAACGTAATAACCACCCCCACCAACAGCAATGACGCCAAAAATGCTAACTCTTTTAATCCAAATAATCCATGTTGACTTTGGTGTTGTAGGTCTTGAATCAACTTGTGTATTTACAGCTGGCGTTGGCGGTGTTATGTTTTCATTATGAGTTACATTTTGTGATTGCAACATTAATTTTGTTTGTTTGTTCCACTCTGCTAATTTTTTTCCTGCTGCAACACGCCCAGGATGAGGAGGCTTTTTACTGGTCACTTTCTCCATCAATGTTTTCTGCTGATTTTCTGGCTCGGTCATTTTGAAGGGAAACAAAATCTATATGATTAAAAGTAATTAATCCCATGATTAATGGCGATAACAATGTTCCAAATCTGTAATATAGATCACATCCTAGAGACTCTAATGACTTTGTTAAAACTGGATCCTGCGTTAAATCATACATAAAATCTTGTTCAGAATCAATGGGAGCAAATCTACTAACTAGTTTAGTGTACAAACTAAGAACCGTTTGCCCAACACTTTTTACCATTCTTGACCCCAGTTGCGCTTCATACCTGTTGTGATACTTTACAATGTCTTGTGGCGACATCTGTTGAATCTGTTCTATGCTGAATTCATTTCCAAGGTACTGTTTTGTTTTTCCACACGCTGCCAAAGAATACAGCCTTTCCTTTTGGCGCATAATAGCTTGGTCATCAACTTGATCATTTGTAAGTTCAGGAAGTAAATCATCGCAGTTCATGTTTTATTAATAAATAAATATTATTTTATTTTTTAAAAATGAGCACCGAAAAAACTATTACTAACCTTGTATACCATTCTGCTGTTATTGGAGGCCTAAGTGTAGGATACACAATGCTTGGTAAAAGCTTGTTAAGAATAAAACCAGCAGATCTTGGCAAGCTAGATTTTGAAGACTCAGCAAAGTTGATTGCTGTCATTACAGCTTCATTTGCTACGAAAGATTTTCTAGTTAAGCAAGGAATAATTCCAGACAGTATCAATATGTAAAATTAAAAAAATACATTTATAAAAATGGCTTCACTCGTAATGATGATAGGCGGCGCAGTGGTCAACGCGCTTGCTTTCAGCGGAAGTAATTACGCATTTAGTAAACTACAAAATAACAATGAGAGAAAAAGACATAACAGAGCTATGGAGCAACTAGCTGCTGCACAAGACACCTATGAAAAGCAAAGAATGGAGCAGTTAGATTTTATTAACGACAGACTTAAACAACAGGGACATGCAGCTTACACATTTAAAGATGTTGACCAGGCAATAAAAGAATATTTTCTAGTAACAGGCAAACAAGTTGAAACATTGCCTCCACCAAAATTCAGCGATTACTATCAACCATCAGAAAAACAAAAGATGCAAGAAATATTGTTTATTGTCTTTGGCATGACTGCTGTGTATTTTGTTGCACAAAGTATTGGCTGAATAAAAATGTACAAAATCTATTATTCTCCAAAAGGATATTGGAAGGGAATAACAGCAATTAAAAAGCTAAGCCAAGCAGCTGGAATCAGTGAACAAACAGCAAAAGAATGGTTATCTAAACAAGCGATTTGGCAAATTTATCTACCAGCGCCTAAACGAATACAAAGACCACACTTTGTGAATATAACTCCAAACGACACCCATCAAATGGATCTTCTATATTTACCCCATGATACGATTAGACGAAAAAGATTTAAGTACGCACTTACAGTCATTGACATAGCTTCAAGATACAAAGATGCGGAACCATTAACACAAAAGAGTGCTTCTGCTGTTGCTGTCGCTATACAGCTGATATACCAACGAGGACCCTTAACTTATCCTCGCATGATTCAAGTCGATGATGGAAAAGAATTTAAAGGTCAAGTGAATCAATTATTGTTAAAACATAGAGTTACCATTAAAAGAGGCATTCCGGGTGTTCACAGATCACAGGGTTTGGTTGAAAACTTTAACAAACAGTTATCTGAAAGACTTTTCTCCTACCAGTATCACAGAGAGCTGATTGACAATTCTCGCAACACAGAATGGGTTAGAAGACTGCCCTCAGTTTTGCGCGCAATGAATAATGAAGAATTTAAAGGTTTAAAACCAGTACAAGCAATCAGAAAACAAACAATAAATGTTGTTGAAGGAGAGTCTTCATCAAGCAAACTATTACCATTTGGTTTGAAAGTAAGGTACCTTTATTCGCCGGGAGAAGCAGAAGGGGACACTCGCATCAGGGCAACAGATCCAGTTTGGAGTGTTGATCCATATGAGATAAAAAAAATTGTGAAAATGAATCCACCCGTGTATTATTTACGAGAAACTGACACAACAAAACGGCCAGCCCCTCAAAGATCTTTTGTGAAGGAAGAACTGCAGATAATCCCTCCAGACACAGTTCCAGTCGCTTAATTATTTTTTAATTTAAATTAAAATGGCGGCAAGAATGGAAAAGGAAGAATCCTTACGTAAAATGGCACTGGAAGCAAGAATGGTGAAGGAAGAGTCCTTAGAAATAATGCGAAAAATATTTGATTATAATCTTGCTATTAGACTAATATTTAAGAAGATTGATTATGCCATGCTAGACAAAACCTCAAATTTTGATTGGGAATATATTAAAAAAATTCGAGCGCATTTAGCAGTAATGAAAAATAATTTGGTTGAATTGGGTGATGATATAGTTAAGCTTAACGAACTGTTTTAATCTACGCAAATACATTTGGGTTTAAAATGGAAGCTCAAAGGGAAATGGCAGAAATGGCAAAGGAAAAGTCTTTAAAATTAATGCAAGATTTATTTGAGTATCAGTATATCATTAAAGAAGTATTTGAGAAGATTGACAATCCTTGGCTAGAACAATCGCCAGACAATCGCTTTAAACCCCAAAGCTTTTATTTTGATTTATGGGTATGGGAACATGAATATTGCGAAATGACAAAAAAAATTAAAGCACATCTAGCATTAATAAATAATATTAATTTTGCTAAATTAGATGATGATATAATTGAACGTGCGATTGCTGAAAAATATAAGCCCATATGATTATACTATTCTCCAATGCCCGATTGCATATGAAAACTCTGGATTAACAAACACACGTTTTGTGTTTGTTCTATCTAATGACTTCTTTGTTACAACAGTTGTGTTGATCTCATGTAGATTAGATCGCAGCTTGTAATTGTCATGATGAAAAGTCTTATTGCCAAACAATGCTTCTTTGTAATTGTCATGGGATATGCTTGATTGCACAACACTACGAGATATTCCCTTTGCTTTTTTAACAACTTTTTTTTGGCTTGAAAGACTGTACATTTTCGACCTCAAACCAACAAACTCCTTGATCACACCTCCAGATAATTCATCCTTCATCTTACCTAAAACCTTCTTGTTAATATCTGAATGCAAAGGCGAATCTTTAGGGTAATCAGATGTGTCGTACCATCCTGCATGCCCTTTAGCTACTTCTAATTCCATGTCTTTATAGATATCTTCAGTAGGGATGTCGATTACAAAGGAATCTGTATCTGTGTAAAGTACTTTGGACTCAGGATACAAGGGCTTAAAGTAGTCGTAAAGAAATTCTAACATCAAAAGCTTCGACAGCTCTAAAACAGTAAACCCAATAAAAACGGGCTTATCCAATTTGACTTTCTTTTTTTTCATCATTATGCCAAAAAGCTGATCATGAAATCTTCTGAAGTCCTGATAATTAGGTTTTGAAGTCAACTTAATTGCAACGTTTTCTCTGGTGACCAATCTAACATCTTTACGCTTGTGCGGATTTTCCATAGTCTTTCCAAAACAGCTGTTGTTCATCAACTTGAAAAAGTCTTTTTCTGAAGCATCTGTGGATTTAGTTCTGAGATCAGTGTTCTTCATTATGTATGGTTTCATGAACTGTTCTTGATCAAAAGCAATTATACGATGAACAGCTGTCAACTTCAAACCATGTCTTAAATAAAATTGAAGAAGTCTGTAATGACAGACATAATTTTTTTTGTCACGAAGATTAGGCACAAGTTTAGGTGGTTCTGTCATTGACACTTTTAGGGTTTCTGCCGCTAATGGATAGTCATTATGGTAATCATGAAGTTCATGGGGGTATTCTAAATCAACTTCTAGAATGAGACCTCTTTTACGATCAGCTTCTAGAGTAGGTAGCCATTTTAAAAACTTTTGAATGTCTTTGAGTCCTGTGTACATTTTAAAGTTGCGTAATGGAAGTGATTGCGCCATTGCCCATCCATACAGATTGTTTGCATCTAAATACATGAGATAGTTAGACCTTTTACTTGGATCATAGTCGTCCAAGTATTTGTTGTTTGCTTTACAGTAATGGTGCGACGCCATACTGATTCCCCACGCAATCCGTTTTCAATCATCTGAAGCATTGGCAGGTCAGACAATAAATCAATTTGTACTCCAGTAAATTTTAAGAAAGCGTCCCAGCTCATCCCAGGCGCAGAAATGTAATGCGCGGGATCCAGGCTGTAATGTTTCATGCAGGTCTTCCTATAATTTTCAAAGACGTCCGCCAACAAACAAGTATCCGCCATTAAATAGGAATCATGATAGTCTCCCATCGTTTTACACTCTAACTTCTGCCACGCATCTTGAGCATGCTGGTAATCGCAGTCACTGATGTCCTTTCCTCTGAGACTAGAAAAGAACGCGCCTTTAGGCGGAAGGGCTGGGTTATCAAACCTTTCCCAACTGTTCATGTACTCATAAGGGTAAACGCCCTTTCTAACAAGAGTTGGGTCAAAATATTCTTCTGTTATTGGGCAGGACTTTAAGGACATAGCCAGTGACTCTAATGAACCCATCATGTGTTGCATAGAGTCGTAGAAAGACATGTTATTTAAAGTAAAACACATGTACTTTTCTGATGACTGCGCAATGCATGACACCCTAAAGTCGCTGGTTACTGCTTGCATTATAAGGTGAGAGTCGTAACCTCGCAAGTTGTGAAAGAATATAGGCAGCTTCCATGTCTTTGGTTCAAACTTTAGTTGAAGATTGCATTTGTTATGTGCTGCTCCTCTAAACTTTCCACTAATGTGATCATGGTCTCTTACTGTTGGATTCTCTGCGGTGGCAACCAAGGCCGCCCCACAAATCCAACAGTGAGTGGCTGAGTCATACTGTTGTTGGTCTTCAGGCGTCATTATGATTTCAGATAAGTTTAGATTATTAGAACAGGCATTACGCACTTGCTGCATGCGTTTTAAGAAGTATTTTGCAGCATTTGGTCCTCTGTATAATTCTGGCTTTGAATGGGTGCCATCCGACCTAACAATGATGAAGGCAAATGAACAAATCTGATGATTACTCATTAAGACTGTTTTAGGAAGTTTCTGTGGGGTTGGTCCTTCATAAGGAACAATGAGTGATTCGAAGTCTGCGTAAACAACATATGGACTAGTTTGCAACCGTTTCCAGTTCTTAAAACTAACTTTACTGCCTTCTCCGGGCGTAATTAGTTCTGTATCACAGTCAACTGGGCTAATACAATGTTTTATATGTTCGCTCGCAGCTTGAACAGACGGAATTCTTGTTAAACATTTTCTACAAAATTCTTGTTTGCTATGTTGTTTTGTAGTATGCACTAGTAATCTACTCATTGTGCGTATTAGAGTGTAGTGCAACCCATTAAGGCTTTGCATTAGGAGTAAGTCTACATGACTCCTGGTTGGTTCGCCTATTGTTGGACTGTTCTTTGACACTCTAATTGGCAGAAGGTTGGTTTCTTCAGACCATGTGTAGACATTAACAGTTATTGGTGGATTCTGTTCTTCAAACTGATCAATTTTGTCTACAGCCATAGGAAATTCAAGGCCGTTAAGATCATTGGCCCACTGTAAATAGTTAGATACTCTCTCTGCATTTTTGGCAACGTGATGCAGCCTAGCAAGAACGCACCACATAAAACATTTGTCGTCTGAATTCTTTATGTTCAGAACTGCTTTCTTTGCAACTAATGTTGGAGGCAGTGGAATGTAAGCCTTGCCTACAATTGGCTCATACTTAGCTTGTCTTAATCTGATGTCTAGGACTTCGCCCTCTGACCAACCAGAGCCTCTCATTTTAGCTGCTTCAGAGGCTTCATTAAACTGTGTAAGAAGTTGATCTGCCCAACCAGGTGTTAAGTCATTAGAGGAAAGAATAGTCTGCTGTTTAGTTGAGACCCAGACTTCTAGATTTTCTTCATTTATTGTTATATAGTCGATTAAAACAACTAACCTTACTTTAACTGGAGGGTTTATTGTTAGTTTACTTGGAACTTGAGAAATAGCATGTACAACGCTTGCCTGTACGTTTGTTGGATCAATAACTTCTAAAACGACCTCATTTAAAGCTTTTGACAAACGCTCTTCCTCGAGCATTGCTTCAAACAATTCATCTGAACCTTCATATATCTTATCCATGTTGAGCTTCTTTTCTAACTCAAAATATTTATTTAAATAAAAAAAATAAAAGTTAATCAGAATCAATATCAACGGTCTTTTTGTGCTTGGACTCATAAACTAAAGTATAAACGCCCTTTGGGGTTGTTAATGTGAGCTGTTTAGAACAGAGTTTAATGTTTCGTTTACTTTTTTTAAACATTCCTTTTTTATCTGGTCGGTGTCTGGTTGTTGAGAAAAAGTTGCCCTTGCCTTTCTTTGAAGATCAAACTTTTGTCTTTTGTAGTCCTCAAAATCAGCCTGTAGGCGACTAAATTCTTCATCCGTGATGTTTGAGTCAACTAGTGCTTTATCAATTATCAGTTTGAACGAACTAAGTTTAGCTGTTATTAGTTGAACCATAGCTGTGTGCTTTTGGAGTTTAGCTTTTATTTTTTTGCTGACAGCACTTACAGCCAATGAACACAGGCCAAGAGTTAAAGACAAACCACCTAGAGGTATAGCTGCCGGTGCACCTACGCCTGTTGCTAAGAGACCTACACTTGTTCCTGCTGTTAAAGCACTAGTGATCGATGCTCCAGTATTAACATATGTAACAGCATTAAAGACAGCAGAATACCTTCGTTTGGTTTTACTGTATTTTGAAAGGTCCTGCTCTAGTTGGGTTTGCATTTGTGTTATGTTTGTTAATCTGAAAGTTTTTATGTCTACAGCAACAGAGTTCTCTTCTTTGGGCACTTTTGGATAAGTCGTAACAGACATGCTTTTTTAAAATAAAAATAATTTAGTATTGGATATCTTTCAATCTGTTATCTTGAATATTCAGCTGCGCATCATATATTAAAAACAAATGTACATTAAGTGGTTTATCACTCTCTTTTTCTTTATCAATTTGAATGTTTATTACGTCTTTAACTGTTCTCCCACTCCCATGCAACTGATTATCCTCTGTTGACCTTAGGTCAATCCATAAACCGTATTTCGTTGTTAAATATTCATCAAGTCTAACACTGTGAAGGTGTAGATCTTTAGACACAAGGTCTACTGTTGGACTTCTAGACCTCCCGCCTCCAAACAATTTTCTTATTTCATCAAAATGATGATAAGGTTTAAGCCCACTACCGTAGACTTGGTTAGGACTACCCTCAATTGAACATTGTACTTTCGTTATTTTAGGATTGATAAACTTTTCACTTTGTCTTTTGAATGGTTCTTCATCTTCACACAGCAATAAAATACCTTTAAGGGATCTTGCTGCGGCGCTAAAACTAAAGTTCCATATAGTGTCTGCTCTGCTTTTAGGATATTTTGAATGATGAATCACTCTTTCGTAATATATTGCTAATTTTGACTGATATTGTTGCTCAATCAGCCTTGCTAAGTTAGGGTTGCTAACAATGTCAAACTCTAACGAGATGTCGAAAATGCTGTACTTGGAATCAGTGTCTGTCGATCTAATGACACGTTTGTATTCATTAAAAGTTAGTTCATATGACAATCTGTCTTTTAATGCTCCTTGAAAGTATGGCGCATGCGCTTTTAACAACTCAAAATCCAAGGGTATAGAAAAGCGATTTCCAAACGCATAACTTACAGCTTCATACTTGTTACCGTCTTTAGCATCTTCGGCGTCTATTCTGTGTTTTAGTGCTTCGTTATTTTCGATTCCTTGAAACGCAAGATCGGCCCTTTCATTATCGGTTAGCCATAGATCACAATAGATTAGAAATATGTCTGCATTGTGTAAAGAAAATATTTCTTGCCCCTCAAGTTTTATAGAAATTTTCTTAACGATTGCCCGTCCCAGATTCTGAACTACTGTCCTGCTTGTGTCTGTTGCTGATTCGAGTTCTATTTTAAAAGTAAGACGTGCAGATCCCGGCACAATCACTTCATCTGCTCCTAGGTCTGGAAATTTAACAGTAAGAATTTGATCTGAATCAATAGTAGATGGATTATTTGGAACAATAATATTCTGTTTATTTCCCTTCACGCCAAAGGGCTCTTTCAGTCTTCTATGCGGGTCAAGAATCGAGCCATATGCTTGTGACATTTTTTTAATAAAACAAAATAAAAAGTTAATTATTTAAAAACATGGCAGAAGAAGATTATGATGTTTTTGATCCTGGAGACGACATGAGTGAAATGACGCCTTTGACACATCCATTACAATCATTGCGGCGTGAATTAACAGAAAGTAAGGTCAAATCATTTTATCAAAGTTTAGGCCAAGAACCTCCCGAATTTATAGACCCTAATGATTTTGAAACAAAAGATGACCATTTGTTTGTGAAAAACGAGCAAGGACAACTTGTTCAGCTTACAACTAAACCAGACCCATCAAAGTTTTTAGCAAAGACTACAATTAGACAAAGGCTCAGTGTGAGCGATCAAAATCGCCTTGGCATTGCTAAACCGCGAAGATTAGACAGTGAGGCAGTTGCTAAACTTCAAAACACACTACAAGAACTCCCAACAGATAACCAAATTCAAAACATACCCCTTAAAGATTTAAGCCCAACAGCAGACGAAATAATAGAAACCAGTTTTTCAGAAGAAACAGTATTAAAAACTATGCACGATCCGCCGCTACCTATGAGAGAAATAACGGCCCTTGATCATGCTTTGAAAAGCATCAGAGGCGAATTAACAAACAATTTAGCAAAACTGGGTGAACTAGATGAGCATATAAAAAGAGAAAAAGAAAAACTAGTTGAGGCTGATGACCACAACTTAGGACCTGGTGTTAAAGAAAGAATAACACAAAGACTAAAAGATCTTGAACAAGAGAGATCAGCAAGACTAGAAGTGTTGTCTAATAACCGAGAACAATTACGAACTCAAGTGAGCAGAATAAGAGAAACTATCCAAAGAATTTTATATGAAGACACAACGTTAGCAGAACGAATAAGAACACTGTTTAGAGAGCAAGGTGTCACATTAGCGAGCGTTATAACAGCCTTAGGATTTGCAATAAGTACACTGGTGTTGGCTATTACAGGCGGCGGTGGTGGGGGAGCAGTGCCACCAACTCCGTCGTCAGATAAATCATGGGTAAAAAAACAACTTGATCACCTTGCAAACTTACTAAAAAAATTAGCCAGTAAGGCAATAGACTCTTTGCCTGGTATAATAGGGGGGATCGTTAGCTGGCTTTTGTCTGCCGCAAGTAAAGTAGTTGGCTTTATGGCTGAGCACTTATGGGCATTAGTTGTCTTAATAGTTGGGTTACTCTTTAGTAAGATAAAGACCAAGTAATCCTAGGGCAGTTAATCCAATAACAAGTGCCGTCTTTTCATATTCATGGTCATTATTTCTTGGGGCCACAGGGATTGAATGGGGGGGTTTGGGGGGCTCGGGGATTGGTGGGGCTTCTTTTTTTATTGCTATTGCTGGCTTAGAATTTATGTCGTTTTTTCCGACCTTCTCTTCATTGCCAGCCACAAGGATTTCATTATTATAGTTTATTATTGTTCCTACCTGGAGCCTGAGGTCAGAAGGTAGCATGTATAAACCAGTGCCAACAGCAAAGTCTACTTTCGATCTTGCGTATTGTAAAACATTTTGGTACCTTTTAATACTTGAAGGCAAATCAATTGCAGAATTAATAGAATCCTCTAAATTTGCTAAATACTGTTTTTGGGCGTCAAAGCCAGTAGAAGGATCAATTATGTTTGATCTTGTTTGTGCTTGCGAACCTAGCAAACACCAAACATAAGTACGAATAGAGTCGTTTATTCGTTCTATTCCTGCTCTAGTTAGGCCCTTAGAAGTATCCAAAATAAATGTTGTCCATGCTGTTTTATGCTCTTGCTCTATGGACCCGAGGTGAACAGTTGTGCCTGAAGAGAAAGATGTGTAAGGAGGATTCCAATCATAGTTATACTTTCTGTGCACGCCCCAAAAATAAAGGGTGCCTAAACCATGATTAAGATCCAACTTTTGTCTAAAGACTGTCTTTGGGTCAATATCAAATTCGTTACAGATCCTTTCAAAAGCCTTGTAATCTATTCTGTTGCTGAATGGATTAAACGTTTTGTCATTTGGTAATGGCGCTTGCAGTTCAGATAAAATACGTCTGAAGGTGTAATAAAAATGAAATCTATACACTGACCTCACCAAAGGATCAGGATGATTTAAATGATCAGCATACGACACTCCACACCCAGTTGATGCACAAAACACAGCAAAGTTTAACTGGTTCTGATAAAACTGCATCGGATGACTGAACCACACTTTCGCAATGTAGTCTTTTTTAATAGGAGGGTTAAGATACCTGTTCAATGGAGTACTAACCTTTACTTGAAAGGCGTCAGTCTGAGTCACAGAAATGTTGAGGGTATCAGTTGTTATATTTTTAAGATTGTAGTGCGGTCCAACAGAATATTTTGCATTAGTATATTTAAATGCACTCATTTTTAAATTGTTTTAAAAATGTTTGTAACAATAACAACTCAAGACAGTCCTTCGTTTTTAGAATATGCTATTAATAATAACTGCGGAACCCAAAGGGTCGCACTCCATGAAATATTCTACAAAGTCGTATGGTTTAATATAAGTCAATCCAAGAGGAATAATGGGATTTCAAAACTTGACAGAAGAGGAGACGTAATTAGCCAGTTAACCATACCTGATGGTTATTACGGGTTTTGCTCGCTAAAAGAAGCAATGAGTAACTTCGACATTACTCTCAAACTTAACAATGCAAATCTAAAAACAATGTTGACATTCAAACATGAAGGAGAAGAAGCCAATTACTTTTTTGATGTAGAGCTAGCTAAAATGTTAGGCTTTAAACCCAATCAAGCCTATTATAGATTTAGAGTTACACCAGACAAAACTACTTATGAGGGGGAAAATCCGCTCGATCTTGCATTACATTCATTACTCTATGTTCATTTAGACGAGCTGAGCACTGATGAAAACTTATATGATGGAAGGCCCTCAACTGTTTTAAGAGCTCTTCCATCAGGGAAAGCTGCATATTGCGATTATGAAATTATACGATTCCCTAATTTACAGTTTAAAAGATTAGCTTGTGGGAGGGTCGGATCGTTTAATATAAAGATCACAGATAAAACAGGGAAAGTCGTGAAATGTGATAACCTGCACATTGTTTTAGAAATAAAATAATACGTTGTTTTAAAAAATGTCACGTGGGCCAGACGATTCGGGGGTCACATTAGCGCCTGAGAGGTGTGTAACTTTAGAATTAAAAGACCTTGCAGACGTTGAGGACTTTGAACAAAACGGTGAGATAGGCACTTTATATGGTTTTGAGTACACTAAAGATGGTTATTATAAACGCAAAGAGGTTGACGACAACAAAAGGTTTCCTAAACTAGAACAACTACGCAATCTAGAAGCAAATAATACAGGTCAGTATGAATATAAAATAGTTCGAAAAACTGACAACAAATGGCACTTAGAACCATATTTAGAATGGGACATAAAATTTGAATTCTTAAGCCCATTTACATTTTTCGACCGTCAAAAAAGTTTCAGAAAAGCATTGAACTCTGGCCCTTTACATGTAAGTCTTATGCCAGAGGACAACAGTCGGAAAGAGATCGAAATAAAGCCGTTTGGGGACAAACAGTACATCCTCCACAGAAGAGAATCGGTTTTAAAGAAAGCTTCTACAAAATTACAGTTCATTCCACGCACAAAATTAGGAGACACGTTCACAATGATATTTAAAATTTCTGTCTTAAAAGATGAGGCGAGAAATGGAGCTCTGGGCGTCAGTGATAATCTTATGAAAGGAATTCTTATTAGCTGGCAAAACTTAGACGTTGACAAACTTAAAGTTACTGTCGTTGTTCTTTACAATGGCGAGGATATTAAGGTCATAACAACAAGCAACAAAATTGATATTAGTTTAAATAGAAACGATCTTACAGAACTGAACTGGATTAATCTTACACATTTGGGCCTTATAGGGTTTTATTATACTGAACAAGTTTTGACAGAGAGTATGATAAAAACAATAACTGGATTAGATTAAATTCTGTTTTAAAACTATGGAGCAGACAACTTTGGTGTCAATGCCGATGTTAAACTTTTGACAAAACCCTCATTGTTCATGTTTGTGGCAGATGGTTGTGGAAAACAAAATTTTTTTCCTCCCTTTTCAACTTTAACGTTTAATTTTGATCTTTGAATTTTCTGTCCCCAAAACAAAATGGACCCAAAACAACACGACAGAAAGGGTTTAAATGGACAGTTCATTTATTTACCTGCATAAACGAGTGAGTGTTTGCCCTTTTTTTTAACTGTTTGGGGAACGCAGACCTTATTTTTTTAATGAATGTTTGCGAAAAGGGTTAGTCAAAAAAGAAAAATTTGTCCTGGCTTCGTGGAAACCGCTGGGAAAGTGTGGGGTTTGTCAAAAAAAAAACTCAGTTTTTAAAAGACTTTGGGCAATTGCAGTGGTTTTTTTCAATGAAAGCAGGCGCATTTGATGTGTAGAAAGAAAAAGTGTTTTAAAACGATCAAAAAACGAAGGATTAACAAAAATTAAGTCTCAAAAGTTTTCAATTAGTGTTAAAAACCCCGATAATCTACACTTTTGTTGTTGTAAAGTGTTTACTATTAGGAACTTTAAAAAAAGGTTTGGGTTGGGCGGGAACGGGGAAAGGTTTGGGTTGGGCTGGCGGAGGGGGTGGCCAGAAAACCATTTTTAGTTCTTGCTGTAACCCCCGGGTAAAGCATCACACATGGGTTGCCTGTATCACTTTAACCCCGAGGCTGGGTCAAAAACATCACAACGGTTCGTCTGTATCAGCTGTACACCCGTGAGGTTGGGTCAAAAAATCACACCTGGTTCCCTGTTGCTTCCCCGCGGTGGGGGCAAAAACATCACCCACGACCCCCCCGTTTAGGTCAACCCCCCCGGCTGGGTCAAAACTCCCCCCGGTTCGCCTTTTAGCTGTCCCCCTGCGGTTGGGTCAAAAAAAACCAGCCAAAAGTGGAAAGGATTCACCAGGGACAGAGTGGAAAGGATTCACCCGGGACAGGTGGAACGGATTCACCAGGTGGTGTGTGTTTTTGGTGTGTGTGGTTGTGTGTTTGTGGGCTGCGTGCGTGGGGCGGCGCTTCGCGTGCGGGCGCGGTGGTGTGTGGCTCCCGAAACGGTGCCCCCCGGCCAAACCCGGCCCGCGGGAAGGACTCGAAATTTAGGTCACCTGGGGGGCTGAAGGGCCACGAATTTGGACATTTTTAAAAAAATGCTTCGTGCAAGGGATGATTAAAATGAGTGCGGTTTCCATTTCGGTCTGAGACGCCTGATGGGTCCTTTTCGCTTTCCCTTTCAAATTATCCCGCTCAACCAGGGCCCCGAATACGCACCTGCATGTTGGTCAGGGCCCTGGCAACACCTCAAAAAACTCCCTTAAGTGGATGAAACCCCCGCTGTGGGGTCCCGTCCCAACGAGTCCCCCGCAAATAGCTTGGGAGGAGCCCGGGGGGGCAAAAAACCCCCCGCTCTGATGGGGTTTGAAACCCCCAAATTCAGCCGGGGGGTCCCCGACGTAAACCCTTCGCCCGGGGGCTGGTTTTCTCTTCGTTTGTGTTCTGTTCCATCCATGTGCCCAAATAATGAAAGGTATAAAACTCCCACTCTCCGCGGAAAATATCCTACAATTCCCCCAGTCAGTATGGTAACCATCGAGGCTGCACCTGAAAGGGGGGAAGAAAATTTTGTGAAGGAGGGGGGGAAGGGGGGATGGGGGTCGAGAGAAGGCGGGGTCAGGGAAAGAGTTTGC
>CM065744.1:28490580-28534578 GCA_033310375.1 Conus canariensis | reverse complement strand
TCACTCTCTTTTTCTTTATCAATTTGAATGTTTATTACGTCTTTAACTGTTCTCCCACTCCCATGCAACTGATTATCCTCTGTTGACCTTAGGTCAATCCATAAACCGTATTTCGTTGTTAAATATTCATCAAGTCTAACACTGTGAAGGTGTAGATCTTTAGACACAAGGTCTACTGTTGGACTTCTAGACCTCCCGCCTCCAAACAATTTTCTTATTTCATCAAAATGATGATAAGGTTTAAGCCCACTACCGTAGACTTGGTTAGGACTACCCTCAATTGAACATTGTACTTTCGTTATTTTAGGATTGATAAACTTTTCACTTTGTCTTTTGAATGGTTCTTCATCTTCACACAGCAATAAAATACCTTTAAGGGATCTTGCTGCGGCGCTAAAACTAAAGTTCCATATAGTGTCTGCTCTGCTTTTAGGATATTTTGAATGATGAATCACTCTTTCGTAATATATTGCTAATTTTGACTGATATTGTTGCTCAATCAGCCTTGCTAAGTTAGGGTTGCTAACAATGTCAAACTCTAACGAGATGTCGAAAATGCTGTACTTGGAATCAGTGTCTGTCGATCTAATGACACGTTTGTATTCATTAAAAGTTAGTTCATATGACAATCTGTCTTTTAATGCTCCTTGAAAGTATGGCGCATGCGCTTTTAACAACTCAAAATCCAAGGGTATAGAAAAGCGATTTCCAAACGCATAACTTACAGCTTCATACTTGTTACCGTCTTTAGCATCTTCGGCGTCTATTCTGTGTTTTAGTGCTTCGTTATTTTCGATTCCTTGAAACGCAAGATCGGCCCTTTCATTATCGGTTAGCCATAGATCACAATAGATTAGAAATATGTCTGCATTGTGTAAAGAAAATATTTCTTGCCCCTCAAGTTTTATAGAAATTTTCTTAACGATTGCCCGTCCCAGATTCTGAACTACTGTCCTGCTTGTGTCTGTTGCTGATTCGAGTTCTATTTTAAAAGTAAGACGTGCAGATCCCGGCACAATCACTTCATCTGCTCCTAGGTCTGGAAATTTAACAGTAAGAATTTGATCTGAATCAATAGTAGATGGATTATTTGGAACAATAATATTCTGTTTATTTCCCTTCACGCCAAAGGGCTCTTTCAGTCTTCTATGCGGGTCAAGAATCGAGCCATATGCTTGTGACATTTTTTTAATAAAACAAAATAAAAAGTTAATTATTTAAAAACATGGCAGAAGAAGATTATGATGTTTTTGATCCTGGAGACGACATGAGTGAAATGACGCCTTTGACACATCCATTACAATCATTGCGGCGTGAATTAACAGAAAGTAAGGTCAAATCATTTTATCAAAGTTTAGGCCAAGAACCTCCCGAATTTATAGACCCTAATGATTTTGAAACAAAAGATGACCATTTGTTTGTGAAAAACGAGCAAGGACAACTTGTTCAGCTTACAACTAAACCAGACCCATCAAAGTTTTTAGCAAAGACTACAATTAGACAAAGGCTCAGTGTGAGCGATCAAAATCGCCTTGGCATTGCTAAACCGCGAAGATTAGACAGTGAGGCAGTTGCTAAACTTCAAAACACACTACAAGAACTCCCAACAGATAACCAAATTCAAAACATACCCCTTAAAGATTTAAGCCCAACAGCAGACGAAATAATAGAAACCAGTTTTTCAGAAGAAACAGTATTAAAAACTATGCACGATCCGCCGCTACCTATGAGAGAAATAACGGCCCTTGATCATGCTTTGAAAAGCATCAGAGGCGAATTAACAAACAATTTAGCAAAACTGGGTGAACTAGATGAGCATATAAAAAGAGAAAAAGAAAAACTAGTTGAGGCTGATGACCACAACTTAGGACCTGGTGTTAAAGAAAGAATAACACAAAGACTAAAAGATCTTGAACAAGAGAGATCAGCAAGACTAGAAGTGTTGTCTAATAACCGAGAACAATTACGAACTCAAGTGAGCAGAATAAGAGAAACTATCCAAAGAATTTTATATGAAGACACAACGTTAGCAGAACGAATAAGAACACTGTTTAGAGAGCAAGGTGTCACATTAGCGAGCGTTATAACAGCCTTAGGATTTGCAATAAGTACACTGGTGTTGGCTATTACAGGCGGCGGTGGTGGGGGAGCAGTGCCACCAACTCCGTCGTCAGATAAATCATGGGTAAAAAAACAACTTGATCACCTTGCAAACTTACTAAAAAAATTAGCCAGTAAGGCAATAGACTCTTTGCCTGGTATAATAGGGGGGATCGTTAGCTGGCTTTTGTCTGCCGCAAGTAAAGTAGTTGGCTTTATGGCTGAGCACTTATGGGCATTAGTTGTCTTAATAGTTGGGTTACTCTTTAGTAAGATAAAGACCAAGTAATCCTAGGGCAGTTAATCCAATAACAAGTGCCGTCTTTTCATATTCATGGTCATTATTTCTTGGGGCCACAGGGATTGAATGGGGGGTTTGGGGGGCTCGGGGATTGGTGGGGCTTCTTTTTTTATTGCTATTGCTGGCTTAGAATTTATGTCGTTTTTTCCGACCTTCTCTTCATTGCCAGCCACAAGGATTTCATTATTATAGTTTATTATTGTTCCTACCTGGAGCCTGAGGTCAGAAGGTAGCATGTATAAACCAGTGCCAACAGCAAAGTCTACTTTCGATCTTGCGTATTGTAAAACATTTTGGTACCTTTTAATACTTGAAGGCAAATCAATTGCAGAATTAATAGAATCCTCTAAATTTGCTAAATACTGTTTTTGGGCGTCAAAGCCAGTAGAAGGATCAATTATGTTTGATCTTGTTTGTGCTTGCGAACCTAGCAAACACCAAACATAAGTACGAATAGAGTCGTTTATTCGTTCTATTCCTGCTCTAGTTAGGCCCTTAGAAGTATCCAAAATAAATGTTGTCCATGCTGTTTTATGCTCTTGCTCTATGGACCCGAGGTGAACAGTTGTGCCTGAAGAGAAAGATGTGTAAGGAGGATTCCAATCATAGTTATACTTTCTGTGCACGCCCCAAAAATAAAGGGTGCCTAAACCATGATTAAGATCCAACTTTTGTCTAAAGACTGTCTTTGGGTCAATATCAAATTCGTTACAGATCCTTTCAAAAGCCTTGTAATCTATTCTGTTGCTGAATGGATTAAACGTTTTGTCATTTGGTAATGGCGCTTGCAGTTCAGATAAAATACGTCTGAAGGTGTAATAAAAATGAAATCTATACACTGACCTCACCAAAGGATCAGGATGATTTAAATGATCAGCATACGACACTCCACACCCAGTTGATGCACAAAACACAGCAAAGTTTAACTGGTTCTGATAAAACTGCATCGGATGACTGAACCACACTTTCGCAATGTAGTCTTTTTTAATAGGAGGGTTAAGATACCTGTTCAATGGAGTACTAACCTTTACTTGAAAGGCGTCAGTCTGAGTCACAGAAATGTTGAGGGTATCAGTTGTTATATTTTTAAGATTGTAGTGCGGTCCAACAGAATATTTTGCATTAGTATATTTAAATGCACTCATTTTTAAATTGTTTTAAAAATGTTTGTAACAATAACAACTCAAGACAGTCCTTCGTTTTTAGAATATGCTATTAATAATAACTGCGGAACCCAAAGGGTCGCACTCCATGAAATATTCTACAAAGTCGTATGGTTTAATATAAGTCAATCCAAGAGGAATAATGGGATTTCAAAACTTGACAGAAGAGGAGACGTAATTAGCCAGTTAACCATACCTGATGGTTATTACGGGTTTTGCTCGCTAAAAGAAGCAATGAGTAACTTCGACATTACTCTCAAACTTAACAATGCAAATCTAAAAACAATGTTGACATTCAAACATGAAGGAGAAGAAGCCAATTACTTTTTTGATGTAGAGCTAGCTAAAATGTTAGGCTTTAAACCCAATCAAGCCTATTATAGATTTAGAGTTACACCAGACAAAACTACTTATGAGGGGAAAATCCGCTCGATCTTGCATTACATTCATTACTCTATGTTCATTTAGACGAGCTGAGCACTGATGAAAACTTATATGATGGAAGGCCCTCAACTGTTTTAAGAGCTCTTCCATCAGGGAAAGCTGCATATTGCGATTATGAAATTATACGATTCCCTAATTTACAGTTTAAAAGATTAGCTTGTGGGAGGGTCGGATCGTTTAATATAAAGATCACAGATAAAACAGGGAAAGTCGTGAAATGTGATAACCTGCACATTGTTTTAGAAATAAAATAATACGTTGTTTTAAAAAATGTCACGTGGGCCAGACGATTCGGGGGTCACATTAGCGCCTGAGAGGTGTGTAACTTTAGAATTAAAAGACCTTGCAGACGTTGAGGACTTTGAACAAAACGGTGAGATAGGCACTTTATATGGTTTTGAGTACACTAAAGATGGTTATTATAAACGCAAAGAGGTTGACGACAACAAAAGGTTTCCTAAACTAGAACAACTACGCAATCTAGAAGCAAATAATACAGGTCAGTATGAATATAAAATAGTTCGAAAAACTGACAACAAATGGCACTTAGAACCATATTTAGAATGGGACATAAAATTTGAATTCTTAAGCCCATTTACATTTTTCGACCGTCAAAAAAGTTTCAGAAAAGCATTGAACTCTGGCCCTTTACATGTAAGTCTTATGCCAGAGGACAACAGTCGGAAAGAGATCGAAATAAAGCCGTTTGGGGACAAACAGTACATCCTCCACAGAAGAGAATCGGTTTTAAAGAAAGCTTCTACAAAATTACAGTTCATTCCACGCACAAAATTAGGAGACACGTTCACAATGATATTTAAAATTTCTGTCTTAAAAGATGAGGCGAGAAATGGAGCTCTGGGCGTCAGTGATAATCTTATGAAAGGAATTCTTATTAGCTGGCAAAACTTAGACGTTGACAAACTTAAAGTTACTGTCGTTGTTCTTTACAATGGCGAGGATATTAAGGTCATAACAACAAGCAACAAAATTGATATTAGTTTAAATAGAAACGATCTTACAGAACTGAACTGGATTAATCTTACACATTTGGGCCTTATAGGGTTTTATTATACTGAACAAGTTTTGACAGAGAGTATGATAAAAACAATAACTGGATTAGATTAAATTCTGTTTTAAAACTATGGAGCAGACAACTTTGGTGTCAATGCCGATGTTAAACTTTATGACAAAAACCCCTCATTGTTCATTGATTTGTGGACAGACTGGTTGTGGAAAAACAATATTTATCCTCGACCTATTACAAACAGTTTATCGTTATAATTTTGATCATATTGTAATTTTCTGTCCAACACTCAAATGGAACAAAGCATATCACGACAGAAGGTTTATATGGACAGATGATGAAATCTATTTAGTTGACCCTAGCAATAAACTGAGTGAGTGTTTAGAACATTTTTTTAAACTGTTTGAGGGAACGCAGACATTATTTATTATAGATGATTGTTCAGCAGAAAAGGATATAGTCAAAAAAGAAACGCTTTGTCAAAACTGGCTTTCAGTGGAAGACATGCTGGGATAAGTGTGTGGATTCTATGTCAAAAATATAACTCAGTTTTAAAAGACTTTAGAGAGCAATTAAAGACAGTGGTTTTATTTCACATGAAAGACAGAGACGCATTTGATGAATGTATGAAAGAAAATGATGTTATTGAAAACGATCAAGAAAAACGAAGGATTAAGCAAAAACTTAAGTCTCAAAAGTTTTCTAAATTAGTGTTAAAAACAGATAATCCTACACATTATGTATGTTTGTAAAGTGTTTACTATTAGAGAACTATAAAATAGGCATTCTGGGTAAGCCGGCGGAGCAACAGCGAAACCGGCTTTAGCCGGTTGGAGCTGGCGGAGGTGGGTGAGCCAGAATGCCTATTTTATAGTTCTCTGCTGTACACCCATGGGTCAAAGCATCACACACTGGTTCGCCTGTATCAGCTGTACACCCCTGCAGGCTAGGGTCAAAACATCACACACTGGTTCGTCTGTATCAGCTGTACACCCGTGCAGGCTTGGGTCAAAACATCACACACTGGTTCGCCTGTATCAGCTGTACACCCCTGCAGGCTGGGGTCAAAACATCACACACTGACCCGCCCGTATCAGCTGTACACCCCTGCAGGCTTGGGTCAAAACATCACACACTGGTTCGCCTTTATTAGCTGTACACCCCTGCAGGCTTGGGTCAAAACATCACCAGACACAGAGTGGAACGGACTTCACCAGGCACAGAGTGGAACGGACTTCACCAGGCACAGAGTGGAACGGACTTCACCAGGTGTGTGTGTGTGTGTGTGTGTGTGTGTGTGTGTGTGCGTGCGTGCGTGCGTGCGCGCGCGCGTGCGCGTGCGCGTGCGCGTGTGCGTGTGTGGACTCGCCGATAACGGTGACCCCGACGGAACCAAACCAAGGCCACAGACGTGGAGAGGACATCGAAATTGAGGTCACCATGAGAGCAGGGCATGAAGGGCCACAGAATTTGAGACATTTTTAAAAAAATGCTGATCAGTGACAATGAGGATGATTAAGATGATGCTGCGGATTTCCATTTCGGTCTGAGACTGCATGACTGGGCTGTACTCTACGCTTCCTTTCATAATATATCCCAGCGTCAACCAGGCCCAAGATATACAGACACCTGCAGTGTTGGTCAGGACATTTGAGCAACACTCTCAGAAACGCATCCATTAAGTGGATGAAACTCGACTGTGTGGGTCCCAGTCTTCCCAACTGAGTCCGCAGCAAACTCAGCTCTGGGTAGGAGCCGGTCGGGGCAGAAAAACCCACATGACTCTGATGGGATTTGAACCCACGACCTCCCTCCAGCCGGGAGTCCGCGACGCTAACCACTTCGCCACGGCGGCTGGTTGCTCTTCGTATTGTGTTCTGTCGTCCATCCACTGTGCCAAAGTAATGAAAGGTATATATCTAACTCCCACTCTCCTGTACGGTCTAAAATATCCTACAATATCCCCCAGTCAGTCAGTGGATAACCATCGACGAGCTGACACGCTGAAGGCGGGAAGAAAGTATGTGAAGGAGGGGGCAGAAGGGGAGGGATGGGGGTCGAGAGAAGGCGAGGTCAGGGAATGATGTTTGCTTCATAAATGTTTACAGTTACATTGGAATTAAGCAGCTGTGCTCCTCCCCGCACCCACAAATCGTGTGGGTGTGTTTGTATGTGTCTTTGCCTGGGGTCGAATGTACACTTACTGTGTGTACATAGCTAGGTTTTAAACAGCCCAGGATGAACTAAACATATACAGTTTCCGGACTGCTGTTATTGGATTTTCTTTCTTTCTTTCTTTCTGCGAAAGCCTGCGGACACTGCTGTATAGAAAGGCAGTGGGGTTTTGTGTGTATAACCGTTTTTTTTTTTGTTTTTTTTTATCCCACCATTAAGGCAGCCGTACTCCATCTTCGGTGAAGGTGCATGCTATGTGTAACGTGTCATCCATACCAACGGCCAAACTGGCCTTTTCTTCCGAAAGTTGGAGATAATGTGCGTGCGTTCACACACGGAACCTCGGTTGATAGTCTCATTTGATAGACTGCATTGGTCAGAACCGATGTTAGCTACGAGGGAAAAAATATCCCCCCCGTGCCGAAATACGAACCCGCAACTCCAGCATCACGAGTCCGGCGCTGTATTCCGGCCACCTATAAACTGGTGATAATGAATTATTTTTTAAGCTGATTTTTTTTTTTTTGGTGGGGGGGGGGGGGGGGTGGTGGTGGTGGTGGTGGGGGGGGGGGTCTGAGAATAACATTACTAACGTGAAAATTTGAAAGGGACTTGGGACTGGGAGGAGATACTGGGAGGGGGTGGAGGGTGGGGGTCGGCGCAGTGAAAACACTTAATAGACTAATGGAATAGTGAACAATCAGCCATGCTTGTTTCGTAGACTTTGATCTTACATGTGCAGCTACTGTGTGGCAAGTCCTACATTTGAGTGCTACGGGGTCAAAGGACAAAATTACGCCTATCTTCGTTGATGTCAAGAAAGCAGACGATTGATTCCGAGCAGTTTGTATCAAGCCGTCTGGTTGGTGGTTGAGTGCATCACGTGACTTTCCATGATCAAAATGGCCTCCACTGGTGAGTCGTGTGCTTCTCTGAAGATTAGTTTTGAGATCTATTTCAAAAGGCAGTCATAAAAGCGTTATCAAAGTTAGAAGAATGTGTTTTTTACTTTTCATTCTATCATTTGAATAATGAGTCGGTGTCTGAACGACTGATACCGAATGAATAGAGAAGCGATGAGGATTTCATGGTTATGATGTAGTTCTCGATTTTCTTCATTTTCAACCTTGGCCTAAAATGAGGTAACGGCACACACATCCACTGACTTGTCATCTCAGTGGTTGTCGGCTTGAAACGCGGTGGCTCGCGATTGCGCCAGCTGCTCTAATATCTGTTTGATCTAGGATATTGGGAAAATCGATTGATCTCTTGTGAGAACAAAATGTGGGCGAAGTAAAACCAGTAGAACAGCGAAAGGTTTGACGAATGCGCTTATTTTGAGAATAAGGTTATGATTGTAGTAATTACGCGATATATGCAATGAAAAATAGAGAAAGAAAACAAGCTAGGTAGAGCTGAAATTCAAGATCAGACTCATTATGAATAAGTAGAGAATTGATCAGACAAATGAACGAGGAAAAACATACTTTAGAATGTTTTCTGATTTCCCACCAAAGGGTCTTGATTTGTTTTTCTCGAATGAAAGTGAGAAAACTTCAACTGCAAAGGCAAGAATCATTTTCACATGTATGAATACAAAGGGGAGTGTGGTGAGGGAGAGGTGAGGGGGTGAGGGGAGAAGAAAAAAGAAATTATGGCAGGATATTCTTCAAACAGTGAAAACTTACAACTGACACAGAAATATCAAATAGAGTGATTGATCACTGCCTACAGTAGTGGAAGATCAGCAAAGCAACGAGGATGACAAAATGATGGGACAAATTGTCCTGAACCAGAAAAACCAACGGGTCAGAATGTTCTGGCACATAAAAAAACAAAAGCACAGCTTGGCATTTAGTGATACTAATGTCTGATGGCTGCATCCTGTGAATTTTATGAGTATTACACAGACAACAGCTACCTGTATTTTTTTCAGGGCTGTGTTTCAGTACATGAGTCTGTATGGGTCTGTAGAAGTGTGTAGGAATGGAAAATAATTTTTCAGTAAATGTCAAGAGTATCAGTGTCATTGTCAGTGGCTGCATTTGAAAATTGAACTTGTCCAATGTTTAAGAGTGCGTTTGACATTGCAGTTTCCCATTCTTCTGTGATTCAAATGAAGAAAACATAAGAAATGAATTAATGACCATGAAATTTTAAAAACTGTTATCTTAACCAACAATCTATTCTTTTGTGAGGAAAACATAAGAATGAATTAATGACCTTGACATTTTAAAAACTGTTATTTTAACCAACAATCTATTCTTTTGTGGGGAAAACATAAGAATGAATTAATGACCAGGACATGTTAAAAATTATTACCTCAACCAACAATCGATTACATTCAATAGATTATTAACTCAGTAAGACTAGAGCAGTCAGTGAAGTGCTGCTTCTTCTAGTGCAGGTAACGGGAATTTTTTTTGTTTCAGATTTATTTTATCTGATGAGAAACCAACGCTAAAACTATCCTAGATTAAATTCTATTCATTTTTCTTGTGTTAAAAATGATCTCTTTTCAACTTGAATGGATTAAGAGGCATTGTTTATTCAGATTGATGTCATCTGATTAGAAACCAGCACTGAAACTATTCTGGATTAAACCCCATGTCACTGTTCTTTTGTTGAAAATCAGACATCTCTCTTCAGCTTTTAATGCTATCTCTGTCTGTCTGTCGCTCCCTCTCCTCTCTCTCTCTCTCTCTCTCTGTGTATCTGTCTCTGTCTCTCTGTCCCCCCCCCCCCCCCCCCCTTCCTCCTGGAATTATAGTAGATTCATAGGTGGGGCAGCATTTCGTACTGCTGTTCACCTTTTCTTAAATTTCTGTGGTTAACTTGACATCTGCTCTTGCTTTCTCGCCTTGTAATTCAGGAGCTGCTAAAACATTGAGCTCATATGATCGGTTGTTTTATACCATCCACTTTGGAACTTGTTGTAGCGTGTGAAAGAGGTATGTGTTCAGATTTTCATGTATTTGAGACAGAATATCAATCCTCCTTCATAAACCATTCAATGGTAAAACTGTTTCTGTGATTCTTGGAAGTGACACTCTGTAGTCTGTTTGCTGACAGTGTTGCTGTCTTGCAGTAAAGAACACAAAGATAAAGCTGAATCGTCAGCTCAGTTATAGCTGGGCTTGTGCCCATTGTTTTTAAATGAGGTCCTTCTAAACTTTGCTGGCTTTCTATCATGCTGTAGTTTCTGTTCAGGTGGCATCAGTTTTTGTCTGCTGACTGGATAAAAAGTTTGTACTGAAAACTGAGTAGTGTAGAACGAAAGGTTAAAAAGAGCAGAGTTCTTTGCCATTAGCACTGCTGAGGAAAACCTACTTGTCAGAGCAAGACCACACCAATACTGTATAGGGCTGTTACTGTATAGGGCTGTTTTGCATTAGCAGTCCAATTCTGTGTAAACTACACGATGCTTTGTTGGCAAGACATGGAAATCAACAGGTCAGTCATCTGCCAGTGTAGAATTTCATTCAGACAATTCACCTGACAAGGGGGTAACACCACAGGACATTTTGATTTTGAATGAGACTATCCAGAGACTGACGCATCAGTGCATCAGTACATCACTATCCAGGAGGACTGCAAGGAACTGGAATGCTGGGCAGCTGATCAGGATATCTGTTTTAATGCCTAAGAATGCTTAAGAATCAGAGAATTGGAGAAGTTTGAATTTTTTCACCAGCCAGCTGGGCAAGAGAATCAAAATTCCTGTCCAAGATTTTATTTGCCTTAGGTGCGGAAAGTGTCATCACATTTTCCCCCGGTAATGGAGAACAAGCAGCGAACAAAGCAGATTGAGTTCAACAGTTTAGCGGGAAATTTTAGCTAAGCGGTTTGTTTTTGCACAGAGCAGTGCTGTATTATGACATCCTTTTTTAATCACACCTAACCCTTGCCTCCTGGTGCTACCCCCCCCCCTCCTCCCTAAAGCACAGTGAATTATGTGGTCTGTAAATTGCATAAAGGGAAACAAGAGCAACAAGAAAGAAACACCAAGCATTCAAAGAATAGGGTTCATTGTCTCCTCACATTGAGCAGATACAAAACGTTAACTTCTTCCCGTCTCTTTTGTGGGTGATGGGTTGTCACCTGACAAGGAGATGCTTGATAATCAGTAGGCAAAGCCATCTTTTATTCTCATACCTACTGAGCATAAATGCTGAACATGTTCATACCTTGGGAATTCAACAAAGAAAAAGAAGAATTGAAAGAGTCGTGAGAAGTTGATTTCTGCTGGACAGCCTCCTCAAATGGAGATATAGCAAACATAAACTGCTATGGCAGCCTAATGCTGTTGTATTGATAGGTGTGGGTCAAGAATTTTACCATGTCTGACCAGGTTGACAGATGATGCGCCGTTTTAAAGTACACACACACTGTGTGTGCATAGACACCTCACACTGCCCCCAGGGGCATACTGGGGCGGACTTTTCCAGTAGAAACTGTACCACCTTTGTCAGGGAATTCTGTGCAAGTGATTTCGTCTTTCTTTCCATTCCTTTTGAATGGAGGGGGGGGGGCGATAGTACAATACAAAAAAAATACAATCAAATTCAAGCACGTTAGGTCGTCATGAAGCCACATCAAGGAAATACAATAATTTCACAAACAATCTGCTAAAGCACAGTAACAATCGCTTTACAGCCTCTGGTCTATATAAGTTTATGGTACCATGAACATAAGTTCAAATAATGATAATAAATTTTACAGTTTACAATACATGAATACCACCAAGCTTTCCTTTATAACAAGAGCTTTGCGCACAAATTCAAATGATGACTATATAGTGATTAAGTCATATTTTGAGCAAGATTTCCTTTTCGGCCACACTGATGTCAGAACATTAGTAATAAGGAGGCTCGTAATAGTTAGGTTGCTTCTACTTCTTTTTTTTTTTTTTTTTGATGCTGAAGTTTTTCTTTAATCTGTAATAGTAAAAGGTATATATATACAATTCCCATATTTTTTCAAATCGTGTCAGGCAACTAATTTTGACTATATATTCATCAATTTTAGAGATGACATGATATTGATTTTGTCCAGGAATGTGTGAATGGTGGAAAGATTACATTTTCACTATTTTATTTTCTCATATACTCTTAATCACAGTGGGAATTTTTTTTCTTGTTCCCATTTATATATTCAGTACATGCGGAGGAAGAATGAATTTCCTCATGTCTTATGCCTTGGGCTATTTCTCGCTTTCAAGCCATTTTCACAAGGAATGAAGTGTGCACTTCATGCTATCATTGAATAGTCATCTGACCTGTCCTTGCACTGCCAGCAGAAACTCAACAATCTCTTAACATGAAGAAGGGCGAGTACAAATTTAGGGGGAAAAGCAGATTTTTCCATATACTTGTCCCCAGGACAACTAAAACTTAACTGGGAATTCTAGCCTTGCATGCGTGCATGCACACACACACACACGCACACACACACACACACACACACACACACACACACACACACACACACACACACACACACATGCAGACATACACACACGTACGCATGTGCTCACATGCACACACACACATGCACACACACGCACGCACACACACACACACACACACATACACACACACACACACACACACACACACACACACACACACACACATACACACGCATACACAGACACACACACAGAGACATACAAACACACTCACCAGCACACACACACACACACACACACACACAGACACACACACACACACACCACACAACACACACACACACACACACACACACACCACACTAAACTACCTCTGTCCCTTCCCCGCCCCTTCGGCCTTTCTTTGCCTCCCTGTCCCTCTTCTTCTTTGTGTCTCCCTGTCTGTGCACAGCACAGTATTCTCCAATGCATTGCTGCCTGGTATGATCGTGAAACCGGAGACGCTGACAGTAGTGACAGCTTGAACTTTTTCCTGGAAGCTGGGTTACCACTACCACTTCACCGTGGAGGTTGTAAAATGAGAGAATTAGGTGATTTTTTTTTCCTGGTGTCAGGTGTTTCGTATTTAAAAGGAAAAAAACCCCAAGAATCGTGAAGATAGTGTAACCTCAGTAAAAGCTGTATTTTCTAGGCTATAAGGGCTCACCTGTCTGAAAGCTACACCCGCTACTTTTTGTTTGAAAATTCATGAAAGAAAAATAAGCTGCAAACCTTCTGAATAAATGCAAGAAAAAGAAAAGCTGTGAAATTGATGAATCAAGTGAGTGTCAAGTCAACAACAATCAAGTAAACAAGGAATGAGAAGCACAGTATATACATATAACACACTGTTTAGCTGTCATGTGTCATTGTACCCAGTGATGATTGAGCAAGATTTTGATGTGAAGTTGCCCAGTGTAAGAACAAATAACAGGGCTTCAGATTGCTGTTGCCCCTACAACATTTTCACGTAAATATTTAAAATGGTGCATCACACATCATACTCATGCATCAGGCTGTCATGTGTCATTGCTGCCGTATCAAAGGGGCCTCTCTCTCTCATTCGATCATATAGAACTGCAAAAGTTGGCGAAACGTGCCATCCATGCCTCTATAGTTAATTCATATAGGTAAATGATCAGCTTTTGATCAGTTGAGAATCAAAAGCAGTAACCAGATTCGTGATCAGGACTCCAGGATGAATAGAGTAGCATCCCATTGCTTGACCGCTCCATTTTCGCGGCATTTGTTGTACTGTGCAATTGGCAGTGAAGAAAATGCCGCCAAATGGTCAGAATCGCAAACTGGTGAAAATAGCTTAAAGAAGATTTTTTTTTAAAAAGCAGATCAAACATGTTACACTTTTTAAAACTTGATGTAAAAAATCTTCCTTCACATGTAGGTGAGGCTCATATCCCCCCCCCCCCCCCCCAGACAACAGACAGACAGACAGACAGACAGACAGACAGACAGACAGACAGACAGACAGACAGACAGACAGACAGACAGACAGACACACACACACACACACACACACACACACACACACACACACACACACGCACACACGCACAGTGACTCATTCAAGTTTGATAGAAACAAATACCTGAAAAGACTCAACAAATGCAGATTGACATGCACAAAGACACTCAGGCACACACGTACACACTCACACGCACACGCACACGTGCACGCACGCACTGACCTGTCACAAAAGCATGCGCACGCGCGCGCACACGCACACTACACACACACACACACACCACAGACACAGACACACACACACACACACACACACACACACACACACACACACACACACACACACACACACACACACTTACTTTGGATTGTCTGTCTATACACACAGAGTATCCACAAGGTGTAAAAGTAAAATCAAAGCAAATTCATGTTGCTTGCATGATAGCTTCGTGGTTTTGTCATACTGAAGAAGTAAAGTCAAAGCAAATTCATGGTGCTTGACATTAATGATTGTTTAAGAATAAAATCAAAATTATATAAAGAATTATTTTATTTGTGATCTGCTTGTGTTAAAATAGCGTGAGAGCTCCGCGGTTTTGACATAAGCTTGTCCCATGCTTTTGATTTTAGCTGCCAGGGGACATGAGTCCCATTGTGACTGGAAAAAAAAATCTGAATCTCTGAAAAATGAATTTGACTGGAAAAAAACAAATCAGTCTTCACAAATGGCAGATGCTGTAGTGTGTTCAAGTAGGGACAGCAGCAGCATCATCACAAATTTAACACAAACTGCAGATTATTTGTACATAGAACTAATGATTTTGTTCAAGAGGTAATTTGTTATGACTTTCATGTAGAAATTAATGAATGATAGTCAAGAAAACTTTGCAGATTGGTGAGGCAGACTTGGTTGAGTGGAAAATCTCAGTCTTTTGAAGTTTGTTACGAAGTGGCATAGATTTGAATGTGAAAGTTCAGGAAGACGTACACTGAATATCAGTTAGCTGTTAAAATTCACTAGTTGGCCACTGATGGTGCAGTAGCTGTAGGATTTAGAGGCGAGGATGAAAATATTGGCTTGTTGCCAGGGTGCATGATTTTGTTGGAGTATTAGTTTTATCCTGGTTTTAGCACTAAGAGGCTCCTCCTACCTGTCCCCCTTTGAGTGACTTCAATTTCATGGTGATCACGTTGGCAGGTTACTGACATGGCAGCTAATATACAGGAAAGGAGAAATGCACTGAACAGCCATCTATTTGCATGTACCTCTCAGTTTTCACCTCACCTGACTGTTCCTGAGGGTGACAGATAAAGTGATTTCAGTTACCTTTTATTTTGAGACATTGTGTAAAAAAAAAAGAAAAAAAGAAGTGAATCTATGTGGTATTAGTCTTTCTGAAATGTGGCTGTGTGGGTGGCTACGTGCAAGCGAGCATGAGACTGTCACACGCAGAGGTTGTCGAGTGTCTCTTTATGTCCTTGTGCAGTGTCATCTGCTGTGCTGCGGGCAGGCTGTGAGAGAAACTGTGACGAAACTGGCCAGGGCTTGTGACATTCAGTGTGATTTGTGTGTTATGTTTATCAACGTCTCATTTCTGTTTTGATGTCAGAATAATGCCAGTTGATTCCTGTTGCAACTAAAAGGCGTTTCCTGGAAGACGGAATTTCATCACAGAAAGTTTCTGAATTAGCGACACACAAACATCCACCATTGTGGCTATTTGCAGTTATGACCTGCTGGTTAGGGTAATAGTTCAACCACCCATTTGCGGTTCAGGTTCAGGTTAATACAGCCAAATGACTAGTGTCTTTTGAAGTTCTGAAAGTCCAGAAGGGGTATAGCACACAAATACTTCGACAAGAATTCGGACCCAGAAATTACAGTATGCAAAAGAGGAACTTGTGGATTGTTGGTGTTCATGACTCTGAGGTGTGCATGCCCACTTGCTTTAGGCCAGTGGTTGTGCATCGCATAGGTTCATGCTCATGTGCTAGAGCAGGTATGGACATATAACAGTGTGTTCTGTGAGAGTGAGTGTTTGCAAGTGGCATTTGTGTGTACTCATACATGTTCGTGTTCAAGAGAGAGAAGCCAGGAGGAGGAGACAGGTTTGGGAAGGTCCGGCATTAATTGATGAGTCTCTGTATGTCTGTACTATCTGTTAATTGATGAGTCTCTGTATGTCTGTATCTGTTAATTGATGAGTCTCTGTATGACTGCATCTGATAGTCTGATAATCCTTCTTGATGTATGTTTGTGTTTCAGGGAATAATCCATACAGCTCCACCGTGGAGACACTGAAGGTGGGCAGTGAGCAATGCCGCTTCTTCAGCCTCGCGCAGTTGGATGCAGACAGACTGAGTTAGTTCGGAGTTCTTTCCTTATCTATCTGTTTACCTCGGTATTGGGTATAGAGAAAAATGGCAGTGAACCCTCCCCCACCTTTCTTCCTTTCCCATCTGTTTTTTTTTAAAGACATCTCCCTTTTGAAGATTTTGTCTCCATGGAACTTTGTGTTTGTCCTGTATGATTTTGGTGGTTCTCTCGTAAAACATTCCATCTATTTAGAGACTATTTCTATGGGAATACTTTTGTCTTTATGTAAACATTTTTTGTTGTTGTCTCTATGTAAATATTTTAGATTTACTTCACAATGGAGACTATGTCTGTATTTAAGATTTTGTAGGAAATTTATGGAACGCTGTCATCAGCATCTTTAGATTTACAACCATTTAAAGAGCCTCTCCCATTTTAAGACTTTTTTGTCTGAAAATTTTTTTTTGTTACACATATGTGATTTATCTTGTGATAAAGGCTGCCTCCGGAAGACATTTTTCCCCATCAGGAATGTTGTTGTCTTCATATTTATTAGATTTATTTGCCAAAGGAGACTCCTTCCGGTGACGAGTCACTTGACAACTCCACCTGATTGGTCCCAAGCAGCCACCCTCTTGTACAAATTGTACAAACACAGGCGCCATTATCCCTCCTTTCTATGTCCCATCTGTCTCACACACGGCAGAACAGATTTGAAATCTATGCCCACTCTCCCCTCTCAACCCTTCCCCCTCCTCCCTCCCCCCCCCCCCTCCCTCACTCCCTAATGTGGCAGCGTGACACAGCGAAAAATTTGCATCACCTTGTAACAATGTTGCCCGTCTCCCCCCCCCTGCTCCCCCTCTCCCTCCACCCCCCTCTCTTACTACAGCATGAGCCACCCAGCTTAACACCATATGTTACAAGGAAAGTTAATGTCACATCGTGACTATGTCGCCATTCTCTCCCCACCTTCCTTCCCCTCTCTCACTTGACACAAAGGTACCAGGCCTTCTCTTTGCTCCCTTCCCCTCCCTCCATATTCACCCCCCCCTCCATGCACCTGACCGTCGCATGCGGGGCTGGTATGATGCAAGTGTGTTTACCCACGCTTGGCTAATTTGCCTGCGTTCTTCGGCCGCGCTTGGTGAATTATCATGCGTTGATCTAGGTGCCAAAGGCACAGGTATAGTTCAAACGTTTGCATTTAGTCCAATCCATGATCAGGGGAGGGAGATGATAGACAAATCCCCTCCCTCTCATCGCCTTGAGTGACATTACACAATTTAGCATTTAAAATTGGACACTGAGCTCTTCCCACTCACTGTCTGTAGATCAGAACAGTGAAAGACGAAGGGAAAACTCGAGAGAAGACCTGGGACCGTGGCTACGCTACAAACGGTGGCTATGCTACAAACCGTGGCTACACTACATTCACTGGGCAAGACAGGTGGTGAAGACACACCATAGCCCTGCACTACAGCAACAGTTCTACACAGCAGAATCAGTCACCAGCCACAAGAGAGAGATCAACTAACCTCTCCAATATCAGCCAAGTCTGATTGATATTCTAGTAGGACTTCAATTCAACTCAGCTCATTCAGAGCTTTCCCTCACTTAATGATGAAACAGTGAGAACCAAAACTCTGCCTATAGGACAGACATGTCTGTTGTTAAATAACTTTAACTACTACCCATGTGTAAGCAAGTAAAGTTGACGTGTGAAACTACTTACCCATGTGTAAGCAAGTAAAGCTGACGTGTGAAATTGCACATAACTTGTGTCAGTTCTTTGTTGTTCAATCAGTGTTGAATGTTTGAACTTCTCTCTAATTCTGTCTCTCAGAGCTACAAGCACTTTAAGAGCACAAGCCTAAGGAAACTTATCTCAGAGCCACTATTGAGTATTCTAACAGTTCCGGGAACAAATATGAATTTCTTTCGATGACTAGTACCGGAAAGTTGCTCCTTCCACCACTAGTAAGAGAGAGGGTGGAGGTGAAATTTTAACATGATTCTCATAGAGAAAATATTGTAAGTCCTTCCCCTAGAGGACCCACCTACCCACTCCCAACTCACGTCGCACTTCCTACTGAAGCATTTCTGATGGTTGTAGAAAAGAGGTTTCACTGTGTGAAGAAGAAAAAAGTTGTCTGTGTGTGTGTGTTTAGTGTCTGTTAAGAGTTATGTGACCACCTTCCTCTTGGTTCCGAAACTGATCTGGCATCAAAAAGATTCCAAAGTGAATGTCAAAGCATTTCATAGTAGTCATGCTGAAGTAAAATCTCTGTGATGAGAAGCACTCGTCTGTCAGTGATGTAACCATTCAGAGCCAAGAAGTGTCCACAATGCACCAGTTTTGCAGTAACCTAATCTTTGATGAAGAATAGCCCCCCAAACAGTGGATTTAGTATGCACAGGTTTGAACGAAATACACATTTGTGTGAATGCAGAGAAGCTGCCCTTCTCCATAAGAGTGCTGCTGGAATCAGCAGTGCGGAACTGTGACAACTTCCACGTGCTGGAGAAGGATGTGCAGAACATCCTGCGCTGGTCCCCGGCCATGGAGGCCAATGTGGAGATCCCCTTCAAGCCCGCCCGCGTCATCCTGCAGGACTTCACGTGAGTTTTTTTTTTGCCTGGATGTGTCTTCGTTGTTTGTTCCCTTGTGGATGAGAGCGCAATATGCGATGACTGAGTCGCAGGCAAGGTGTTAAAACGATTCTCCAAATGAATACTTTTTATCTGGAAAGACTTGTTTTCTGACACTGGACTTGCTCCTGATAAAGGCTCCTTCCATTAGTAAGCAGTTACTGTTGTCAGAGGGGGGACATAGTAGGTCGTGTTGTTCATGTGTCAGATCGGAAAGGGACATCACTGTGCAGCACCACAACTGACTCAGCAGTACAGTGTTAGAAAGCTCCATAACAACCTGGTATTGATTGCGCTCTGTAGACCACCTAGGTGGAGGCTGCAATAGGATGGTGATCCTGGGTGTAGTTATATATGGAGGACCTGGCATTAGTGGCAGAGGAGTGTGGCATGAAGAGGTGACAGCATAAGAAGGATTAGACTCCCTTGTAAGTTCTTTTTTTTATACCCAAGAATGATGGAGATTTTATTGAGAGGTTTCACTGCGCTGTGACTTCACCCTGTGTGTTTTGGAGCTCCATGGCGTAAGGGTTTCCCTGTGGGTCCTGTCTGTCTGTTTCAGGCAGGAGAACTCTCCTGGGATATGATGAGGATTTTCAAGAAAAAAACATCTGACTTTCACAGGCATGAAAAACAAACATCCAATAAAAGAAAAGGTCCACAGAAAAATAAAAAGTGAAATGCTTAATTACCCTGAGTCTTGTTCCGTATACAGTTTTTCCAGCCCAGGTTTCCATGATTCTACTTTTAAGGCAATGGCTCCTGCAGCTGTTGTGGTGTGTTATGGCTCTTCTGCATGCATTAATCAATCCAGGGTATTTTTGACATATTGGATTTGTGTCAGATTGCACCATTTCCAAAGCAAGTTTGAACATTTTTCCGGGGGAAGGGGTTTTTGCTTTTCCCTTGGTGGGAGTCCTGAAAGTGGAAATCCAGTCGTAAAAAAACGTGTTAGCAATGTTGTCTGTGGGTTTGCAGGATTGTGTGTAGGTAAAATCTGCAGGTGATGAGATTTGTTTGGATGGTTTCCAGTTTGTAGAGATTGGTAGAAATTTTTTATTTTTTTTTGTGGTCTATTGTTTATCTTCTTGCATGACTTATTCTGCAGAGTGTGATGAGAAAAATAAAAAAAATTCAGGAGAGAAAATTCTTGGTGGATTTCACCTATATGAGTTAAATTTGGATGCAAAACCTTATAAACACTGTCACTGCATTGGTTCTGTTAGGAAGTTACATGCCTCATGCTGTTATCCTTCAAACAGCTAGTGTCACAGAATGTTATCTTTTAAAAAAACAGTCGTAGAATGGAAGTTTGTCTGTAGGAAACAAAAAATGGGATAATTGAGTAATAGCAGAGGTGAACAAGCACAAGTGAACAGCCCTTCCATCATTCTTGTAAAGACTAAGCAAAAACCTATGTGCTTGTATGACTTTTTTTATCTAAAGAACACAGCAAATTCTGATGATATGTATTCTTCACTGACAGAATTGTTAGACAGTTATATTCTGTCTTGCAGAGAAAAGCTGCTGTTGCATCTGACGCTGTAACAATTCAAATTGTGTGTTCAAAATTGTGCGTGTGAATGAGAACAAAGGCAGTATTTTTGATCATGGAAATGCTTGTGGCATATTAATGAATGAAGCAGTCAGGTGTCTGATTGAGGGGTGCCTGTGGCATGCTCATAAATGTAGGTCAGCAAAATGTTTTTGCATGTTTGTAGCATATTGATAGATGTAAACTGTTCGCAGTTGCAGGTGGTGTATTGACAGATGTTAACTGCAAATGTTTGACCTTAGAGTGCCTTTGATATATTGATGAATATAGCTGCAAAATGTTTGACTGTGGTGTGTCTGTGGCATATGGATAAGAGTCGTGCTCATCATGGTAACAGGTCTGTACACTGAGAAAACAAAACAAAACTGTTTGACAGTGGGGTACCTGTGGTGGTGGATTTTGCTGCGATGCGAGAAGCAGTGAAGAAGCTGGGGGGAGATCCCACGAAAATCAATCCCATTTGCCCCACTGACTTGGTGATTGACCACTCCGTGCAGGTGGATGTTTCCCGCAGGTCAGTTTTTCTGCTGAAAATGTGTGTGTGTGTGTGTGTTGTGGTGTGTGTGTGTAGGTCAGTTCTTTTGCTGAAAATTGTGTGTGTGTGTGTGTGTGTGTGTGTGGGTGTGTGTGTGTGTGTGTGTGCGCACACACACGCTTTTCTTCTCTTTTCTTTATTTTTATTTGACATCCCCTGTCCTATGCATATTTGCTCATCTTTCAGTCATATTTTCATTTTGAACGATACTATGAGACGTGTGATAGTACAGAATGAATAAAGTTGTCTTAGTAGTGAGTGGAGGTTGAGAGAGGAGGTTGTTTATATGTGGGTGGAGGGCAAGAGAAGACGTTCTTAGTGGTGGGTGAGAGTTAGTGAGATGGTGTGCTGTGAGTGGAGGTTGAGTGAGGCTTATGCACTGGGTGGATGTTGTATGTAGCGGCTGGATGATGTATATACTTGGTGAGGGATGAGAGAGATTGTATGCAGGGGGTAAAGGATGGATCTGATAGTAGTGGGTGGAGGTGAGAGGAGTTGTAGTGGAGGGAGGGTAAGGGAGGTTGTAGTGGATGGAGGGTAAGGGAGGTTGTAGTGGATGGAGGGAAGGGAGGTTGTAGTGGATGGAGGGTAAGGGAGGTTGTAGTGGATGGAGGGGAAGGGAGGTTGTAGTGGATGGAGGGAAGGGAGGTTGTAGTGGATGGAGGGGAAGGGAGGTTGTAGTGGATGGAGGGGAAGGGAGGTTGTAGTGGATGGAGGGGAAGAGAGGTTGTAGTGGATGGAGAGGAAAAGAGGTTGTAGTGGATGGAGAGGAAGAGAGGAATTGTAGTGGATAGATGATAAGTGAGGCTGTATGTAGTGGGTAGAGGATGAGTGAGGCTGTATGTAGTGGGTAGAGGATGAGTGAGGCTGTATGTAGTGGGTAGAGGATGAGTGAGGCTGTATGTAGTGAGTAGAGGATGAGTGAGGCTGTATGTAGTGGGTAGAGGATGAGTGAGGCTGTATGTAGTGGGTAGAGGATGAGTGAGGCTGTATGTAGTGGGTAGAGGATGGGTGAGGCTGTATGTAGTGGGTAGAGGATGAATGAGGCAGTATGTAGTGGGTAGAGGATGAGTGAGGCTGTATGTAGTGGGAAAGGATGAGTGAGGCTGTATGTAGTGGGTAGAGGATGAGTGAGGCTGTATGTAGTGGGTAGAGGATGAGTGAGGCAGTATGTAGTGGGAAAGGATGAGTGAGGCTGTATGTAGTGGGTAGAGGATGAGTGAGGCTGTATGTAGTGGGTAGAGGATGAGTGAGGCTGTATCGTAGTGGGTAGAGGATGAGTGAGGCAGTATGTAGTGGATAGAGGATGAGTGAGGCTGTATGTAGTGGGTAGAGGATGAGTGAGGCTGTATCTAGTGGGAAAGGATGAGTGAGGCTGTATGTAGTGGGAAAGGATGAGTGAGGCTGTATGTAGTGGGTAGAGGATGAGTGAGGCTGTATGTAGTGGGTAGAGGATGAGTGAGGCTGTAGGGGGTGGAGGTTGAGGGGGGTTGTTTTCAGTGGGTGAAAGGTGAATGAGGTTTTATGTAGTGGGTGTAGGGAGAGTGAACCTGCTTGTAGTAAAGTGGCAGGTAGGTTAGGTTGTAATGGATGGAAGATGAGTGTGGTTGGTGTAGTGGGTGGAGGGCTGGTGAGAGTAGTTGATAGGTGAGTGGTTATATGTAGTGGTGGACAGTGAATGAGGTTGTATGTGGAGGGTGAGCGGGTGGAGGGTTGGTGAGGTTGTAGTGGAGGCAGGATGTGTGAGGTTTGGTTGTGTTGGATGGAGAGTGAGTGAAGTCATACTGTGTAGAGATGTGACCAAGATTGTAACTCAGTGGGTGGAGGAGGAAAGGGGTTGGTTGTTGGTAGAGGGGGATGAGTTAGTTTTTAGTGGGTGGAGGGTTAGTGAGGTTGTTAGTAGGTGGAGCATGGGTGAGGTTGTTTGTAATGGGTAGAGAGTGATTGATGCTGTATGTAGTGGGTGGGGGTAAGTGGGGTTGTATGTGGTGGATGGAAGGTGAGTGAGGTTGTATGGCAGGGTGGAGGATGAGTGAGATTGTATGTTGATGGTGGAAGATAAGTGGCGATGTTTTTTTTTTGTAAGTGAAGGGTGGTTGAGGTTATTTGCAGTGGGTGGAGGGTGATTAAGGTTGAATGCATTAGGTAGAGGTTGAGTCGGGTTGTATGCAGTGGGTGGAGGGTGATTAAGGTTGAATGCATTAGGTAGAGGTTGAGTCGGGTTGTATGCAGTGGGTGGAGGGTGATTAAGGTTGAATGCATTAGGTAGAGGTTGAGTCGGGTTGTATGCAGTGGGTGGAGGGTGATTAAGGTTGAATGCATTAGGTAGAGGTTGAGTCGGTTTGTATGCAGTGGGAGGAGGATGAGTGAGAATGTTTCGTGTAGGAGGAGGGTGGTTGAGGTTGTATGTAGTGGATGGAGGGTGAAGGAGGTTATATGGGGTGGGCGTAATGTGAATAAGGCTGTTTGTAGTGGGCTGAGGGTTAGAGTGCTTGGGTGTTACGGGTGGGGAGTGAGGTAGCGTATTTGTTGTTGATGAAGGGTGAATGAGAGTGTTTGGAATGGACAGAGGGTGAGTGAGGGTGTATGTAGTGGGTGGAGAGTGAGTGAGGTTGTAGTGGAGGATGATTGAAAATGTTTGTTGTAGGTGAAAGGTGGTTTAGGTTGTATGCAGTGGGTGGAGAGTGAGTGAGGTTGTAGTGGAGGAGGATTGAAAATGTTTGTTGTAGGTGAAAGGTGATTTAGGTTGTATGCAGAGGGTGGAGGGTCAGTGAGGTTGTAGTGGAGGAGGATTGAAAATGTTTGTTGTAGGTGAAAGGTGATTTAGGTTGTATGCAGTGGGTGGAGAGTGGGTGAGGTTGTAGTGGAGGAGGAGTGAAAATGTTTGTTGTAGGTGAAAGGTGGTTTAGGTTGTATGCAGTGGGTGGAGGGTCAGTGAGGTTCTGTGTAGCGGACGGAGTGTGAGTGAGGTTGTGTACGATAATAATAATACTGATAATGATTATTTATGGTGCTTAATCTTGCATCATAAGCCCTAAGCGCTTACAAATACAGAAAAGGTTAACGAAAACATAAATGAGACCAATAAGAAGATGAATATTGCAATAAGTACCATGCATCTACACACAAGGGTGCATATTGACATCCACCCATGCACACACAGACAGACACAGACACACATACAGACACACACACACACACACACACAACACACACACACACACACACACACACACACACACACACAACACACGATCCCACACACACTGTCTGACAACAACGGACACAACAGCATGTGCGTACTCCCACGCACACACACACAGTCACACACACACACACACACACACACCACACACACACACACAACTGGTTGCAGAATCAATTTGATGGGCAAGGGAAGGGGAAGAAAGAACTGCCATTGATAGGTGAAGAGGGTTGTTTTAAAGAGATACCTTGAAGGAAGACGGAGTTTGAACTATGCTAAGATATTGGGAGGTTGAGTGAGAACGTGTACGGGGAGATAGCTGAGGTTATATGTAATGGATGGAGGGTGAATGAGGTTATATATATAGTGGATGGGGTGTGTGGGTGGCAGGGTGTGGAGGTGGGGGTGAATGAGGTTGGGAGTAGTGGATAGAGTGTAAGTGAGTGTGTTTGTCGTCGATGGAGGGTGAATGAGTGTGGTTGAAGTGGGTGGAGGGTGAGTGAGGTTATTTGTAGGTGTGAGGATGAGTGAGGTTGGACTTTGTAGGCTGAGGGTGATTGAGGTGGGTTTTTTTTTTTTTTTTTTTTTTCCCTCATCAGTGGTGGAGGATGAATGAGATCAGGGAGAGTGAACCACAGGTGTTGCGTTTTTGGTTGAGATGATGGTTATATGCATATTCATGTGTGTTGGTGTGCTTGTGTTTTTATGTTTTGTGCATGGGTGCCACTCTTCCGTCTGGGTGACTGAAATCCGTTTTCTCGGCAAGGCCCCAGACGGAAATTCCGTTTTTCAAGTTTCGCTATTCCCCAAAAAAAAAAGAAAAAAGTTTTTTTGGGAAAAACAGTTGAATCGGCAGTATTATGACCGATGCAGCACTGTAGCAGACGACTGGAAATGAGGAAGCGCTCTCTATCGTTGAAGACAACACAGGTCCAGCGATCTTTATTAGCCTACGTCACGCCATTGTGCCGGTAGAAAAAGTTTTTCAGTTAGGCAACGTAAAGTTTTGTCATGCCGTTCTTACAAGAAGGGGATTCAAATCTCGCTACTGTTGAGAAAGGGGCGGCCCCTGGACCCCTGCCTCATTTTCATTTTTTTCAGATTTTCAAAGTGTCACCCTTGTTTATGTGTTCTTCTGTGTTGTTGTTTCGTTTGTTTGTTAATCCTTGGAGAGAGGGTTTGTTTTTCTTTGAAGAGTTGTATTTTTTTTGTGCTTAAGTGCTATTTTAATCCATGGAGAGATGGTTTGTTTTTTCTTTGCTTAAGCACTCATGTTTTTTTTTTTCTAGTGTGTATTGGTCAGTGATGAGGCAGATGTCTCCTATAGATGTAGGAATACATCACCTGTCAGTATCAGATCCTAGTAAAAAACAAGAGGTGAGATAACTTTATCTTTGATTAATCTTGTGACTTCTACTTTGTGATGTGTCCTGTGGGATTTAAAAAAATTTTTTTTTTTTGTATTGCTCTGCTGGCTGAATGAGGTTGGGGTGGGAATCGAGTCAAGTCAAAATTATCTTAATTGAGGGATAAAGAGGAATAAGCTTCAAGCTGTTTTTCATCCTGCCCTCACAAAAATGAAACACAAAACAGTGCATATATAGATGTTCAGAAAATGCAATGTAATGAAAACAATGAAAGCTTCTAACAACTATCACAAATGGGGAGGTCAGAAGGATGGTGTCAGTGAATTTCATGCGTCTGTCTTATTGTTATGTTTCTGCACAGGAAGCGTGCCTTATTACTACCCACTAACTGTTATTTCTAACTTGAAGCGTTAAGCAGTGATTTCTCTGTTTTCAGTCCTCTTTTTGTTCTGTCTCATTGTCCATAGGTCAAGGTGTCAAGTCATTTACCTGTAGAGATATGTTACCTATTGAAACTGCATAATCATGTGTAAGGGAAGGGTTACAGGGTTCAAATCTCTTCAGACTCCAGGGGCTTATGCAGGGTCCCTGTAGCTTTTAGATTGTTAGGGCAACAAAATGGGCAGTGTTAACATTTTCCTTCATGGCAGTTTTTTTGCCTGTCACTGGTCGGAATTTGTTTTTTCAGTTCTGTGGACACGACTGCCAAGCATGGCTGTGCCAGCCAGTCACTGCAAATGACTAGATAAATGGCGTGAACATAGGCCAGCCTGATACAGTGATGGTGAAGACTATCTAGGGTGCTAAACAGCTGTGTGGTTTTGGTGGAAGGACTGACATGTTTCTGCACTCCTTTCACAACAGACTAGCAGATTTACTCATGGTATAAGAACTTACTGCTTTAATGGATGTAGCTTAAGCCCTCTTTACATTAGTAACATCTCCCAAGATCTTTATCTCAGTCGGTTGCATATCTAGATGTGGCTGTCATCGACTCGACTGCCTCTCCAGGGCACATTATGATAATTGCAGGGTTTGGCACCTGACGCTCCTTCTCCCTCACTCTCTCTTTCTCTCTCTTTGAGTACATAAATATGATCTGTCTTCAAAACAGATCACCATGCTGATTTCTGTCAAACTTTTCTTTGATTTGTTAAATCGAGAGGATTTTCAGTTTTCGGAATCTCTGCTTATGATGTTGGTATTTGGGGACCCAGAGTTATTGAGTGTGTATGAATTCAATTTAGATGACAGGAGTTGCTTTGCTTAGTGGAAGTGTCTTGGATATCTTTTTTTCAAATTTCCCAGCTAACACTGCAGGTGTCTGTCTCCGTTGGGCCTGGTTGACACGCAGCTGTGTCATGAGAGCCAGTGGACTTCGTATTTCCTGTTACCCACCCCAGCTGTTGTGAGTCCGCCTGTCATTTGATGTATGTAGGGTTTTCTTTGATTCAGTCAGGTTCGCTGTCCCGTGTGTCATCCCTCCCTCATTTGACTCCTGTCAGCCATAGAAGTTCATTCGGTCACTTGCCGGAGTTTTTATTGACAACTAGCCAGTCAGCTCCAGGGCTAGGTTATGGCTTCAGACTGTTTGGTGTTTTGTGCAACTTTGGCAGGCAGTAGCGAGAGTTTTGTCCCAGTGCGTTAAGTCGAATGAAGGCAAACAGTAAAAAGTTCTTAAACAATGGTGAAGAAGACTGTGAATGGATGATTTTTCTTTCCGTTCCATGTATTGCCATGTCCTGATGGTTCGCCATGTCATGATGGTCATTCCTCATGATACACACACTTCGTTTACATAATGTTTTGCGGCTCACTTAATTATCGGTTTTTACAGCTGTTTTCTTATGGCTAATCAACTGGTTGAGGCAAATTTATTGATTTTTCTGATGTAAAAAAAAAAGAAAATGGTTGGTGAGATTTGTGCTTTATTGCCAGGAAATTGCTGTAGGTTTGCGTTTCAACAGACTTCTTGTTTGTCTTCATTGACATTTTTTCATATTTTTGTTTTAAAAAAAAAAAAAGAAAGTAAAATTTGAAATGAGTGGAGAAGAGAAAACATTTGTAACGTTTATAATATTTATCACTAAGGCTCATGCATATACAGATGTTGGCAGGGTTCTGGATTTGTGTCTGGTGCAAACTATCAGTCTGCATAAGGACAGAAAGATCTTAGTCCAGTCCAGCAACAAAAGGAAAGCTGCTGCTAGGCATACACAAAGTGATGTGCTCGTGCTTCCCTTTGAAGCAGATGCTGGAAAACTGTTTTAATGTGATACCCTTACTGTCTCCTTTCCCACGCCACTTTTCAACAACAGTGTGGACGTATAGAGGAAGATCCTAGGCATGGACAGTAGCCCTCCTTGTGAAGGAACTCCTTTTCAGTGTCGATAAGATCCCCGCAGTGCAGCAATTCTGTGAGTTCATGGGTTCACCACCGGATCACTGCAGAACTGCTGTTCTATTGCACTTAAAGAGTTCCCGAGTGGGTCAACTCACCATGCTGCCTCTTCTTTCACCCTCGCCCTCTCGCACTCGCCCAGTAATTTTTGACAGGAGCGTAGGAGTGAATGTCAGAAATGGCAGGAGAAAAAAGGCTGGGGGGAGGGGGGGGGGGGGCAGTGACGTTAGCTTATTTTCAGGCTGTCGTTGGTGGAGAGTGAGTTAAATGGTAATGAGTAAGGATGCAAAACTGCAGGGAAGAAGGAGGGGGGAACCAGTCTCTTTGGGTCATGCTTTTCCCTTTTTCTGCCGTTTTTCAGTTTTTTTTTTTATGTTCCTATGTTTGAAGATTGGGATAGGAGAAGAGAGATGGGGGGGGGGGGGGGGGAGAGATAGATGTTGGGGGTGGGGTGCATGTCGATGTGCCGTTCAAGTCACCCCAGTCAGCTGTGGTCTGTATGTCTCTTGCAGCACCCACCACTACTCCCCTAATCCAGGGGGTGGTCAGGCCGCCAGTCCCAAGGTCGGGTCAGAGGTCAGGTCAAGGTCAGCCACATGCAAATGTTCCCGGTCAGAGTTCCCAGTTCTTGATCCTGTTTGCCCTTTCCATGGACACAAAACTTCGGGGTTAGTTATCTTATGACACAGAACATCAATGTACATATTATTTAATTTCTTTTTTTTTATTTAACACTTTGTTTAGTTTCATTTTGCAAATCCCTCTATTTTTGATATTTGTTCTAAACTTTGTGGCATGTGAGATGCTGCTGTCGACATTCACAAAGATGAGATTTTGTTTATTTGTTTGTCTCCTCTGTCGTTTAAAACAAATGCGTGTAACCCATTATTTACCCAGTGATTTTTTTTTCTTTTTTTTCTGCAATGTCGTTTGAAAGAAAAAGGAACCTAGCGATCATGTTCGGTTTTTTTAACCAGGTCTGTTTTGTGTGCATTTACTGTTTGTTTGTGCTTTTGTCTTCTTTTGTTGATTTAAGCTGGTAACAAAAAGCTTCTTGTAACTGTTTTGTACTGTTCCTTTGCTTTGTGTGCATTCTCTGTGGTGTGACACATTTTGCATGGTGCATATTTGTTTTTGTAGATAACAGTTGTACCGTGTCTTTGTTTGGCTAATTGTACAGGGAGATAACAACCAGTATAGGTTAGAACACTTAAAAAAAAAATGTCTGTCAGACATTGAAGGAGTATCAGCAACACAAATATTTGAAACCGCAGGCATATTACTCCTTCATGAGTTACATGTACCGCTAAAGTAAACCCACCCTCCTTCTCCCATAAATACGCATAAGAGCATGATCAGTGGAAGCGATATTTCATGGAGTGATAGAGTTCAGGTCAACTCTTTTCAAGCTAGGTAATTGTCGCAGCGAGACAATGGTTTCATCTTGCATGCAGCATGTCTTACTTTTAAGAACAGGAGAGGGGCTAGGCTGTCTGGATTGGGTTGAAGAAGCACTCCTCCTTGTGTACTACTCCTCCACGGGCTGTACGTGCGTTCGGAAATTGTGTGACAGAATTGCCATGTATGAGATACGTACTGAGCCGTCTGACGTTACAAAAGCAGCTGTGAGTGAAAGACATCTGAGGCAGACAGTGGGTTTAACTGTTCGGCTCCACCAGGACGCATTCATGTTTTTCCAGTGGGGATCAGACCCAGGTGTGTTAGCTGAAGAGAACAATGTTGTATCCTGTTTTCCAACCAGCCCCATACTGATGTTTTTAGCCTGGACAACCAGTGGTTTGGGGAGCCGAAACAGTGACTGGACTACGATCAGTTGTTGAACACGTAAAGGAAGCCAGGGCGATTGAAGCCGTTCATAGCCAGTCAGGCATGAAATAGAGGGAAGTGAAAGGCGTTGATGAGGAAGCGACACAAGCTGTCACTGGGGATGGGAATATTGTTAATAAAGACTAGCGCTGGGTGAAGCTGGGCTGTGTGTTGTCTGTGAATAGAGTTTATTGTTTTGCTGCATGTTTTCTTTTGTTTGTTTTTATGGGGTAGAGGAGCTAAAGGGGATAGTGTTATCAGGTAAGAAAGTATAATTTTTCTTTGTGGGGGGTGGGGGGGTGGGGGTCAGGAGGATTGTCAGCAGACATTGATCCAAAAAGAAATGACTCCATAAAGAAAAGGTAATTGTTGTTGTGCATGCTGCTTGAACCATTCCAGTCATAAAGGCAAGAGGAGTGTGTGGCAAGATTTGATGAACTGATTTATTATGCCAGATCTCATTATTTGTCAGCTGTACATTTGAGGGGAAGAGGCAGGGAAATGGGGGGGGGGGGGGGGGGGAGGGAGGCAGATGGCAGGGAGGATAACATGAGGTTGTGGGTGGTAAGGACGGCTGGGTGGGGGAGCGTTGAACAGGATGCAGGATAATAGTGTATTGTTGCATGCAGAGCTGTGCACCCACACACCTTGAATGTGTTTTTATATTGTTTTACACCCCCCCCCCCTTAGCCCCCCCCCCCCCCCCCCCCTCCCTATGTCCCCAGACATTTGCGCTTTAACTGCACACGACGACGGAAGTGAATCTGTAGTTCATGTGAAACTAGCTTGTCCTCCCCTCGTCTCCCTTACTTGTTTGTACTCTCAGCATCTGTTGTTTGGTGTGAGAGTCTAGCATTTTCTCAGTACTCCATGAGGTCCTCAGGAGCAGGATTTGTCACTGACAGTTGTCAGGCTGGCCCAGTGCTGGCAGTGACTTAAACCACTCTGAAATGGCCGGAGAGGGAAGCGTTTGGTTTTTTCCAGTGAAGACATTGTCCAGGACAGAGACGTGTCCAAAATGTAGCGGTAGGGGTTGTTTCCTTTTTGACTTCAGAGATGTGTCCGAAATGTAGCACCAGGGGTTGTTTCCTTTTTGACTTCAGAGACGTGTCCAAAATGTAGCAGTAGGGGTTGTTTCCTTTTTGACTTCAGAGACGTGTCCAAAATGTAGCACCAGGGTTGTTTCCTTTTTGACTTCAGAGATGTGTCCCAAATGTAGCACTAAGGGTTGTTTCCTTTTTGACTTCAGAGACGTGTCCAAATGTAGCACAGGGTTGTTTCCTTTTTGACTTCAGAGACGTGTCCCAGATGTAGCAGTAGGGGTTGTTTCCTTTTTGACTTCAGAGACGTGTCCCAAATGTAGCACTAGGGGTTGTTTCCTTTTTGACTTCAGAGACGTGTCCCAAATGTAGCAGTAGGGGTTGTTTCCTTTTTGACTTCAGAGACGTGTCCCAAATGTAGCAGTAGGGGTTGTTTCCTTTTTGACTTCAGAGACGTGTCCAAAATGTAGCACCAGGGTTGTTTCCTTTTTGACTTCAGAGACGTGTCCCAAATGTAGCACTAGGGGTTGTTTCCTTTTTGACTTCAGAGACGTGTCCAAAATGTAGCACCAGGGTTGTTTCCTTTTTGACTTCAGAGACGTGTCCAAAATGTAGCACTGGGGGTTGTTTCCTTTTTGACTTCAGAGACGTGTCCAAAATGTAGCACCAGGGTTGTTTCCTTTTTGACTTCAGAGACGTGTCCAAAATGTAGCAGTAGGGGTTGTTTCCTTTTGGACTTCAGAGACGTGTCCAAATGTAGCACCAGGGGTTGTTTCCTTTTTGACTTCAGAGACGTGTCCCAAATGTAGCAGTAGGGGTTGTTTCCTTTTTGACTTCAGAGACGTGTCCAAAATGTAGCACCAGGGTTGTTTCCTTTTTGACTTCAGAGACGTGTCCCAAATGTAGCACTAGGGGGTGTTTCCTTTTTGACTTCAGAGATGTGTCCAAAATATAGCACTAGGGGTTGTTTACTTCTTGACTTACTTTTTTTTTGATGAAGGAAACACATCAACAGCAAATTCCATTGGCGCAGTTCTGTGTTGCGGAGTGTTGCGGAGCGAATGTTGGGGCACAATTTGTGTAGCTGTGAAAAATGGGCAGAGGTAGTGCAAGTGCCAGCTGTAAGCAAAAGAACGTTGTAGACGCTAGTGGCTGTCAAGATTTTTTTACTTTTACGGAGGAGTTATTGAATGTTTTTAATGTCGTGTGGAGTCGTGAAATAACTTGTGTCACTTACATGCATGTATGTGTGTAAAGGTTATTCAGTCTAACCCATTGTCTGCTGGTACATAATTAAAATGATTAAAACACACAGACATTCACATTCACAGAGTTCACATTTTGGGACATTGAATATTCACTGGCTACAGAAATGACATGGTGTATATTGCATACTAATTTGAACATTTCAACAATGAAGATTTTTACTTGAAAAGCAATCAGTGATGCTGGTCAAGAAAAAGTATGCGGCATACAAAGTATGCCCATGAGCATACATGGGTTGTTCAAGCATTGCGCACGCACGCACGCACACACGCACGCGCGCACGCACGCATGCACACACACTCGCACGTGCACACACATGCTCCTATACACACATGAAGAAAATTAATGTTTTAAAGGGTGCATATGAGTTTTAGTTTAGATGGGGTATAAATGTTAGAATCAAATAGATGTTAGTCTAAATTTGGTTTTGAGAAAAACTGATTTTGAATCTAATGTTTAACAGTATACAGGATTACGGAATTTTTTAGATATTGGCTTTGATCCATAGTGCAAAACAAAACCTAAGGCATATACTATGAAGCGCGCATGTATGAAAGTTTCTGTGTTGGTAAACAGATCCAGGAGTTTGTTTGATTGTTTGTTTTCTAAAATATGTGAAAAAAGCAGATGACGCTGTTGACCTTTCATAAGAGCATGTAATGTACATATGAACATGCTTTGTTCTGTGACTTGCTTGTTTGGAGAGAATGTCTGATAAGCCGAATATTAGAATCCATTCAGAAAACAAGTCTTTGTTTTTGACCTCAGTTCTGACCTTGATCTGACCTTGACCCATCAGCTTGTGGCCCTCAGGAGCTGTCTGACCTTGACCCAGATGGATCATAAAGCTGGTGGGGAGGGGGGGGATTGTCCATGGCTGACATGAGTGTCTGTTGATGCCTTTGGAATGTGTTCTGCATGCTCTGTGGTTCTAACAAACAGTCTCTGGGGCTAACTGGCTGTAATCATTTCACATATAGATGCTAACCACCTTTATATGATTAAAAAAGATCATGAGAGAAAGAGCAATACAAAAATGCCATCATGCATGTACATCTTGTGTTTGTGTGTGTGTGTGTGTGTGTGTGTGTGTGTGTGTGTGTGTGTGTGTGTGTTCAGCCCCATCAGAACTATTATCATGTGGTATTGGTTGGTTTGTAGACAGAGATCTCTGTGATGACTAATATGTTATTGTCCCAAGGGTTTATGTTCCCAAGGGTTTATGTAAGTTTTTTTTTTTTACTACTAAGGAAAAAGTTACAAAACTGGGATGCTATGATTATTTGTTGCTTTTTTTTTTCTTTCAATGAGAATGTAACTCCCTCCTTCCCTCCCCCCTCCCCCTGACCCTCCAAAAAAAAATCACAAAAAAACATCAGGACCAAATCACACAAACTTTGTATAAAAAGAAGTAGTGGATGATCTGTGCAATGCATGTGTTTGTGTGTTGTTGTTGAAGTTCAGGATTGACCATCGTGGACAGTTGATCTGCTTTCCAAGAATCCAGAAATCATCTGCAGGACCTGGCCACTGGCCAGCTTCCCACTTCTTGTCGTCTCACTATCGGCCAATTAAAGCTTGAAGCAAGTGGATATACACCCACACAATCTATATTGTTTCTCAACGGTCATTATCAGTTCAGTGGTGATTGGGGCGCTGAATTGTGCACACTTGTAAAATGGACAGCCTCTTATCACCGTCTTTCAAAATCTCACTTGATACGTGCTGGAAAAATGAACTTTTCGGGCTACAGTCGAATCACTTTACAAATGACAACCTCTTTTGGTTTAGCAATGGCCTTCAGATGCTGCATCTTAATGCTCATGCTTCCCCAAATGGCTGGCATAGGAAGGCCATGTTGAGCCATCCTCAACAGGCGGACACGGTGGATCTGTAGTTAAGTTATAATAGTGGATGGATTATTTAAAGGTCAGTGCCAGATATGGGAATGATCTTCACTACTGGAATCATGCATGTATTCACCAGACAAGCACAGTGTCACTGTCAGGGTGGTAGAGTTGCTCCTGAACTGGAGGCTGGAGAGAAGTGTGGGCCTGAGCCAGATGTACTGTCTGTATCTGCTAGACCAAACCTTACAGCGGGGAGAGGTAGCTTGAGCTGTGGCTGTTGCTCTGGGGTCACTTGGGATGACTGTGACCAGGTGGTTGTACCCTATCGGAGGCATTTACCTGCAGGATTTGGTTTGGGGCTGTGGCTTGTTCTTACCCAGAGCTGGTAGGGTAGCATATTCAGATGAACTGAGGGGGGCCGGAATAGTTCAGTTGGTAGAGCGCCGGACTCGTGATCCTGGGGTTGCGGGTTCGAATTTCGGTACAGGGGGATTTTTCCCTCGGAGTTAACATTGGTTCTGGCTCCATTCCCCATACAGTCCTTCGAATGAGACTATAAACCGAGGTTCCGTGTGTGAACGCACGCACAACATCTTGTACACACGTAAAATCCCATCACCAACTTTCGGAAGAGAAGGCCAGTTTGGCCGTTGGTATGGATGACACGTTACACATAGCATGCACCTTCCCCGAAGATGGAGTATGGCTGCCTTAATGGCGGGATAGAAAACGGTCATACACACAAAACTCCACTGCCTGTCTATATAGGCAGTGTCCGCAGGAGTATCAGCCTGCGTATGCAGAAAGAAAGAAAGATGAACTGAGATGTCCTCGTCCACCCTAGGTGATGTAGCAGAGAGAGATTACCATCTGAGGGGAGGGGTGTTAGAGATGGTGTCAGACACCTGCTAGATGAGGAAGGGCAGCACATGCTGCCAGTTTACTGAGGGGTAGTGCACTGTCCCCTGGTGGGGGGGGGGCCCTCTGTACAACACAATAATGAGAGCTCATTGTTGGATTGCTGTGTCTGGGAATGCGACAGAATGAGTCATGGATGTGGCTGTGTTTTGTAGGAGCAGAGGGTGATGTCGGGAGAGTGACAGCCCTGAGAGGGTTTTGTAGGAGCAGAGGGTGATGTCGGGAGAGTGACAGCCCAGAGAGGGTTTTGTAGGAGCAGAGGGTAATGTCGGGAGAGTGACGCCCCTGAGAGGGTTTTGTAGGAACAGAGGGTAATGTCGTGAGAGTGACAGCCCAGAGAGGGTTTTGTAGGAACAGAGGGTAATGTTGGGAGAGTGACAGCCCAGAGAGGGTTTTGTAGGAACAGAGGGTATTGTCGGGAGAGTGACAGCCCAGAGAGGGTTTTGTAGGAACAGAGGGTAATGTCGGGAGAGTGGCAGCCCAGAGAGGGTTTTGTAGGAACAGAGGGTAATGTCGGGAGGGTGACGGCCCTAAGAAGGTTTTGTAGGAGCAGAGGGTAATGTTGGGAGAGTGACAGCCCAGAGAGGGTTTTGTAGGAGCAGAGGGTAATGTCGGGAGAGTGACGGCCCTGAGAGGGTTTTGTAGAACAGAGGGTAATATCGGGAGAGTGACAGCCCTGAGAGGGTTTTGTAGGAGCAGAGGATAATGTCGGGAGAGTGACGGCCCTGAGAGGGTTTTGTAGGAGCAGAGGGTAATGTCGGGAGAGTGACAGCCCAGAGAGGGTTTTGTAGGAGCAGAGGATAATGTCGGGAGAGTGACGGCCCTGAGAGGGCTCAGAAGATGAGGGCTGGAAGGAACATTGATTAATCTCTGGAAGATCCAAGGAAAATGTAGAGCATGCATGGGCTTGATTGCAGGACCCATGGAATCCTCTCAGTGCAGCCTGTCCTTGGTAAGACCCCCAGTCTTTATAGGCTTGGCTGTACCTTCATCAGCTTTAAGTGGGCCGGTTTGTTAACACTGAACTCTCCTTAAACATGTGTTCCTACCTTCGTCTGCACTAATGTGACATCCCAGTTTTGAATCCCTCCTCTGCATTGACCTCCCAAGTTGTGACTCCCTTTAATCTTCGCCAGCTCTACAGGGACCTTCCTGTGACGACTTGCTTTCTCTTTAACAGGTCTTTTTTAACATCTGTTCAACACAGAGGTTCTGGTGAAGACGAACTCGCTTTAACAGGTCTTTTTCAACATCTGTTCAACACAGAGGTTCTGGTGAAGACGATCTCTCTTTAACAGGTCCTTTTTAACATCTGTTCAAGACTGATGTTCTGGTGAAGACGATCTCTCTTTAACAGGTCACTTTTACATCTGTTCAACATTGAGGTTCTGGTGAAGACAATCTCTCTTTAACAGGTCACTTTTACATCTGTTCAAGACTGATGTTCTGGTGAAGACAATCTCTCTTTAACAGGCTTGTCTTTACCTTCATGTGCACTGAACTGACCTCCCAGTTGTGACCTCATCCTGTTTTGTACTCAATAGCGTGGGATTTTGGAAGATCCTGGTTTACTTTTAAAGATTTACCCAGATTATTCTTATCATTATTTTGTTCTTACCATTTATTTCAGTCTTTGAATTACAGTGTTTCACAAAGCAAAAAACATATTACATTTACATGAATCTGATATTAATCGGGTTTATTTTTGCTTTGGGTACGTTTCACTGCATTTACTTCTGTACATATTTTACAAAGACTTTTCTTCCCTACAGTTTGTATGGGACACCCACTGTTCCCTTAAGCCTAAAGCCCAGACAGTTGCAGTGCTAGGCAGGTTGATAGGTGGATGGATAGTTTCCCCATCTCTCAAGTCGACATGGGCAGAGCTGATAGTGCTTTTGACTTCCTTTCACATATGTGGTTCTCCACAGCTAATCATGTCTGATATCATCATTCAGTTATCACTGGGTTTTGTGCATGCCTGTGAGTATGTCTAATCCTTTTTCTGATACTGAAGTCCACTTTCAAAACAGACAAGTGGTGATAGAGTTACAATTTGTTGGAGAAGATCCCGCCTCCACAAATGAATTGGGTCATGTTTTCTGACAGTTTTCCATAGGACATGTTTCAAATGGCATATTCCTAGTCTCTGAATATGTGTGGCTTTGTACAGATCATAAAAAAAAGAGTTACTGTGAATAACATTTATCTTCCCAAGTGTGAGCATTTTCCTTGATCTAACTCTTAAACATTCGAAGAAGACTTCCACTACATTGCATAGTGGACACTCATATAAGGCCATGCAGATTCAAACAGATGGAAAATATTCTTGTTACCTGTATCTGAATGTGGAGTCGGTATGAAAACCAGATCGCACCCATTATGTCTTGAACAAAAACAGGTGTGAAAAAGTTGATTAGTTCTCTGCTGGTTTTTTGGATGTGACGGTAAACCCAGGTCATTTGTGCTGCATGCCTTCAGTGTTTGGGAGAACGTGGCAACAAGAGAGTAATCCCAGGCAAAACTCTGTTGGAAAATCCACTTTGATAAGGGAACAAAAACATTCACTGGCAGAAATGAAGAAGTGGGGGAGCTGTGCTGTGGCGATGTCCTCTGTCCAAGGGGAGCAGCCCTAATTTCATACACAGAAACCTGTTGTGATGGGCAATTGTGCAGTATGAAGAGTACATAGAAACCAGGTTTTGTGTGGAGTAACAAGCTGTTTCCCATTGACATAGGTATATGTAAAAATTGTTAAAAAAATGACAGAGCGCGCAAATGACACAGCATATTCTATTTGGCATGCATGCATGTCATTGTATTCACCTTTTTTTTTCCGTTTTAGCAACACAGACATTCCTGTAAAAGGGAATCCAGTGTGTGTGCTGTGCAAGTCATTCAGTTCACATCATCCTTCCTGTAATATGAATGCAGCTTTTCTATCTTTTGACTACTTTGGAAGAAGCTTGTGCATTTCTTCTCCAGACTGTGCTGGGGACTCGGTCTCTATTTCCATTCCACATTCATCTCTTCAGTGAGTTGGCAGTCAATTTTTCCACTGTTAGCGAGCTGTTGGAAACAGATGGACATGATGGGGCTCTGTCCTGACTGAGCTATTGTTGTGATTGGTGTGGAGGAGCTTAGTCAGCGGTATCCCTCTGGTTTGGATCAGAACAGACACCTGTGAATTCCTCAGTGACTCAGTAGCAGTGCATCATCTCTGGTGGGTTACCTCTTGATAACCTGTTTCTGATAGGAACATTGTGGACTGAAATGGTCATTAAGCACAGATGAGATGATCTCCCTGTTCCGTTACTCCTGTGCTTATCCTCTACCATCAGAGGAAAAGAAAAGGGAAACAAATGATTTTTTTTTTTAAAGTAATGTTACTTGTATTAGGAGTACATTGCAGAGTTGTGTAATCTCTCTTCAATTGTTGTACTGTATCGTGTGCGTAATTTTTCCTTCCGTGTACTTTTTCTTCAAAGTACGGTGTTTTACACTGCATGCGGTTTGGGGTAAAAGTCTGTTGAACTAACATCTGGAATAGGAGAGCGCTGTCCTGTTTCCCAGTGTCTATTGTGGTGTGTGGTTCTGTTGCAGTGCTGATGCCTTGGAGAAAAACCAGCAACTGGAGTTTGAGAGGAACAAGGAGAGATTTGCCTTCCTCAAGGTGATCATGACAACGTTGTGTGTTCCTCTGTGTATGAGTGTGCATATGTGAGTTAACTGTGTATGAGTGTGCATATGTGAGTTAATTGTGTATGAGAGTGCATAGGTGAGTTAACTGTGTATGTGTGTGCATATGTGAGTGAACCTCCTTCAGCCATCTGTTTCTTGGAGGCATGTTGGTGTGGGCAATCAGGTGTCTGCCCTTTGAATCACAGGAGGCTCTCTCAGTACGGGTTATACCCCCACACGCAAATTTTGTGCCTAGATGAAGGCAGCAGGGGCCCAGCCTCTCACCTGGCTGTCCCACAATTCACCTTTGTTGCAGTCTTACTAGCTCACTAAGGTCATCACACACTTGGCACCACAGTCACTGCATGCTGTGGGGAAACCGTTTAACTGGCTGAGCTGTCTTCTCAGATAAACATACAGGCCAGCTTGTTGCAGACAGGCTGCATGTAGCATCTGCCAACACAGAAACCACTGTGCGTCGGCTTTTAACTTAATTTTTTACATGATCAGCAACAGTGTGGGGCTAACAGACAGCCGGTCTGTCTGCGGAGGCAGAGAGAGAGAGGGCAGTCAGATGGACAGGAAGCAGTATGTAGAGTGGAGCTCTCAACTAGCAAGAGGCAAAGATGCTGATCCTGTCTGGTCCGTCATCTGTGGTTTGTGCTGAGGATTGCCCCTTTTCTGTTGCTTCCTCTGATTCTGACTTAAAAAAACATATGTTTTACACCCCCCCCCCCCCTCCTCTCTCTCTCTCTCTTTCATTTTGTTTTTTAAATTTTAGGGGTTAGGCAGGTGAGGAGATACCCCTTGACTGGCACATCTGTAATGCAAGATAATCTTTTTTTAAAATTTCAATTCTGTGCTAAACATTGATCAGTCCATAATACAGTGGGACTGTACAATGGCACCAGCTGCCCAGAATCGAGACGAAACGCAATTGAATGCAGGAATCAGGTTCATACCTGTGGTGCATTACACCCTCATATCACCTATTTAGGGGGTGGGCAAGTAATTTTGCAAAAGTTTGTACACGGTCAGGGAAACTGAAAAAGAGTTATGAAAAATGCAGGAGCTTTCTCCAGTCTCTGGAGAGTCGGAACATAGCTTTAGGACCAGAAGTTGGGGGAAAGTTCAGGGAATCAGTGAATGCTGAACAAGAACAACAAAAAGCTGAAAAACAGGCACTCAACATGATCATGTTAGGAGTGTTAAGGGCTCCGTTTTACTTTTGTTTGCAAAATGAAGGCCATACAAAAAAGAACTGAGATGCAAGATGCTTGTATTCTGACTGCGCTATCGAGGACACTGCCCATGCATTTGCCAAATTGCATTGCATTGTTTTTAGCTTTTGGTGTCATTTTCTGTGGCGATAAGTTTTGGGCCTGGAAAATTTATGGTGAAAGTGGAGGAATTTTAGTTTGATCAGGCTGTATGAGTTGTAACAACATCCACAAAGGAGAGGGGATGGGTGGCACTCTCATCATGCTGCACTGGAGAGAGATCAAGGTCTTTAGCTCGTTGATCCTTGAGAACTGCTTGGGTCCTTTATACTGACAGTTGTGACATAAGATGTGATCTTTGAATTTCTGAAAGAGATTAACATTTTTCATCTGATCTAAGATTTTACTGAGGAAGGATTTTTAACAGATTTTCTGGTGTGTTTTTAGAAGGTGTGTTTCAAAGGGTTGTGTGAAGGGAGTTTAAATTTTTTTTTTTCATTTGTGACAATGACTGTGAGATGACTTCAGTACAGTCACCGCCTGATATGGCCCTTCACGGTTGGCTGGGCTATAAGCAAATAACCTGACCTTACCTTACCTGGGGTGTGGTATGTGCAGTGGGGAGCCCAGTCACTTCGCAACATGCTGATCGTGCCCCCGGGGTCAGGCATCGTGCACCAGGTGAACTTGGAGTACCTGGCCCGGGTCACCTTCAACGATGAGGGACTTCTGTACCCGGACAGCGTGGTGGGCACCGACTCCCACACCACCATGATCAATGGGCTCGGTGTGCTGGGCTGGGGTGAGTGGATCTTTTCTTTCTCTCTCAGGCCTTGGGAGGAGTCCATTTTCTGTCTTGGAGAGGGGGGGGGGGGGGGGGGGGGGGGTGCCAGGTTGGGGATGAGTTGGTCTTCTGTCTCTCCTAGGGGTGCTGGGCTGGGGTGAGTTTGTGTTCTGCCTTTCTCTCAAGGATGATAGTTTGGGTTGAGTTGACCTCTGAAGTAGGGATGCTGGCTTTGGATGAGTCCATTGTTTTTAGGGGTTCTGGGTTGGGATGAGTTTATCTTCTATCACACAGGAGTGCTGGTGTTGGGGTGAGTGGTTCCTCTGTGTCTCAGGGGTTGGGGGTTAATCGATCTCTGTCTCTCCTTCAGGGTTGGTTTTGTCTTGTTCAGAGATGCTGGTTGGCATGGTTTTTTCATTTGTCAGCGGTGCTGGGTTTGGAATGATTGGTCTGTGCATGCACTAGGGGTGCTGGGCTGTAGGAGATGGTTCTCTTATCTCTCAGGGGACCTGATATGGGAGCGAGTGGTTCAGCTGCTTTTCAGGGGTGATGGTTTTGGAGGAAACAGTTTCTTTAGCTCAGAGCTGGTTTGGGAGAGGGGGTTAGGAATGGGATGGTTCTTTCATCTCTCAGAGGTGCTGGGTTGGGTTAGAATACTTGCGCCATTAGTGATGAATGTTGAGAGTGTTAATCTGTTCTCGAGTCTTTTGTCTGTGTGCATGAGTGTGTGTGTGTGTGTGTGTGTGTGTGTGTGTGTGTGTTGTGTGTGTGTGTGTGTGATGCTCATGCATTTGTGTGTGTGTGCGTGCGTGTGTGTGTGTGTGTGTTTGTGTGTGTGTGTGTGTGTGTGTGTGTGTGTGTGTGTGATGCTCATGTATTTGTGTGTGTGTGTGTGTGTGTGTGTGTGTGTGGTGTGATGCTCATGTATTTGTGTGTGTGTGTGTGTGTGTTTTGTGTGTGTGTACACACATCATCATCTCTTGTGTACATGGTGTGGCCACAGGTGTAGGGGGCATAGAGGCGGAGGCGGTGATGCTGGGTCAGCCCATCTCCATGGTGTTGCCAGAGGTGGTGGGATACAAACTGACCGGACAGCTGGGGCAGTTGGTCACCTCCACCGACGTCGTCCTCACCATCACCAAGGTCAGACCTCGTCACTCTGTCACACAGGCATACGAGCTCAGAGAATAGTGGGAAACAACAAAGAAATCTCAATAGAAATAGTGGGAAACACAAAAATCTAATAAAATAGGAACACAAAGAAATCTCAATAAAAATAGTGGGAAACAACAAAGAAATCTCAATAGAAAATACTGGGAAACACAAAGAAATCTCAATAAAAATACTGGGAAACAACAAAGAAATCTCAATAAAAATACTGGGAAACAACAAAGAAATCTCAATAGAAATAGTGGGAAACAACAAAGAAACTCAAAAAATATGGAAACAAGAAATCTCAATAAAAAAATACTGGGAAACAACAAAGAAATCTCAATAAAAATACTGGGAAACAACAAAGAAATCTCAATAAAAATACTGGGAAACAACAAAGAAATCTCAATAGAAATAGTGGGAAACAACAAAGAAATCTAAATAAACTTAGAAATAGAGAAAGCAAAAAAATTTTTAAATGGTGCCTAGAGTCATAAAACTCAACACTTGCCCACTGTCCTGAATGTTTGTGGAATTGCCTTTTTTTTTTTTTTTTTTTTTTTTTTAGAAATTATTCCCAAACCTAGTGAAACATCCAGAATTAAAAAAGTTTGATTGAAGTGTGGGGCCGGGTGGTGGTGATGGTGGTGGTGTCATTTTTGAATAGGGATGATAAAGCATTGCAGAAGAAAAACCCAGATGTAGTGTGGATGTTGAACCAGTTGTCAGTATGGAAAATGCATTTTCCTTTTAAACCCTACGTTTGTCAGCTGAAACCTAAGGCAGTTAGATAAGTATGGTAAATGCATTTTCCTTTTAAACCCTACGTTTGTCAGCTGAAACCTAAGTCGGTGAGATAAGTATGGAAAATGCGTTTTCCTTTTAAACCCTACATTTGTCAGCTGAAACCTAAGGTGGTGAGATAAGTATGGAAAATGCGTTTTCCTTTTAAACCCTACATTTGTCAGTTGAAACCTAAGGCAGTTAGAAAAACTTTCAGTTAAAAGCCAGTCTGCTTCCACTTTAGTCCACCCCACCCCTTCCTCCCCTGGTTCTCCAGTTAAACACTTCAGAAGGTTGGCAGCTGTGAAACTGGTTGCTGGAGGCTTTCGTTTCATTCATCAAAGTTACTTCCCCTGTCAGACTCTTGAAATTAGGGAGGAAGGGAGGAAGGGAAGGGGGGAGGGGCGTGGAGGAGGAGGGGGAGGAGGGGGGGGGGGACCCTCAAGAGTAGATAATTTTTCTTGTGGAGTTTTTTAAAACTGAACTACATGCACATCTGTATCAAGCTTTCGAGTAACGAACAAATTTGGATGGATATCTGTCAGGCTGTTTCAGCTTTTGTGATTGGATGCTGCGTTTGTGCTTCATGGATGGGACTAAAATGTGATCATGTTCTTGCATCACGGAGAGCAAGATTAACATAGTTTCATGGATGGCAAGATTAGAATGTTTGAGCTTCATGGGTAGTAGTAACATAAGAATTGATCCCTTTTCATGCTTTTTGAACAGAATGTAATAATTTGAGCATTTTCGTGCTCTACAGTTAGAAAGTAAGAATGTATGCATATTTGTGCTTGGTGGACAGAAAGATGAGAAATTTATGCCTATAAATGCTCCATATATACAAAGAAAAGAATTGTTAAATGTCGTAGGTGAAGTGAAAGATGAGAATTTGTGAATGTTGGTGCTTGGTGGCCTGATAGGTTAGAATGTGAACATGTGTATTCATGAGACAGGTGAAAAAGTTGGCATTTCTGGATAGAAGGATTAGCATTTGTGCAGATTTATGGTTGGTAAATTGACCAATAAGAATTTATACCTGTTCGAAGTTCAGCCTATTTATGCTTCATTGATTGAAAGATGAGAATTTAAGCATTTTTATGCTTTGTTGACACAAAGATTTGAATGTCAGCATATTCAGGCAATGTGGAAAAAAGATGTTAAAAAAAAAAAAGAATTGGGGGTTTCTTTGTCCAGTGCCCACCTAAATAAATTCTTTTAGGAGGAAAAAGGGTCAAACTGACCAGAATGTGGTAACTGGCCCTATGGGTGAGATTTTTATCCCGACGTTTCGGGCGCTAGGC
>CM065744.1:28418080-28485580 GCA_033310375.1 Conus canariensis | reverse complement strand
CAAGGTGCCAGTCAACGAGATGAAGGCGGACTTCACGGCCTGCCTCAACAACAACATCGGCCGCAAGGTGAGCTCAGGGGCGGGTGTCCACACATCCAGAACTTTGGGACCTGATTGGTCAAGGCTACAGCCTCTGGTAGGCTTGGCTCGGGTTGTACAGGGAACCGTATTGGTGGGGAAGGTGGCTGTCAGTGTATGTTACTGCTAACAAAATACAGTCAGATCTGTCAGATGGGAGTGAAAAGTTTGAGGCCTTAGAACCAAATAGAGACAGATGTGACTTGGCACTGGAGAAACAGAATCAAAATCAGAATCTGGCTAGATCAGATGAGGGTAGGCTGTGCTAGGGTTTGCTTGATCAGATTAGAATATCCATACACACACATACACACCTCTTGAAAGGAGCTTATTGAAAAGAGCTGTTGTTATCATTTGTGCAGATTTGGTTTGCTGTTGATTATCTTTTTTTCTCGATTCAGTCTGAAATTTTATGATTTTTTTTTTTCTTGATTCAGTCCAAACTTTGGTCTTTGCTGCTCTTTAAAAAAATTTTTTTTATGATGAAATCATGTTCCTCATACTCTTCCACCCTCTTCACCCTCTCACCATCGTCCCCCCTGAAAGAGAGAGAGAAAGAGATGCCATGTTGAAGGGGCTGTGTGTGTGGTGTGTTAGGGCTACGCCATTCCCAAGGACAAGCAGGACACGACGGTGCCCATGGTGTACGACGGTCAGGAGTACACGCTGCGTCACGGCTCCATTGTCATCGCTGCCATCACCAGCTGCACCAACACCTCCAACCCCTCAGTCATGCTGGGAGCAGGTCAGGCCAAGGGGCCCCACAGGGGATGTAGGGGTTATTAAATAACAGCCCCCACCTTTGGAAGTTCTTTGCTGAAAAATTACCCCATGCTTTGCTGCTATGGTGAAAGATTTTTTTTTTAATTTCTATTTCACCCCCCCCTTCCTTTTGTTCTTGTCTCATCTTCACTGTTCTTTCAGGGGGCATAACTTCCACACCACTCAATTTAGCTGTCCTGTGTAGAGCCACATTAAGGCGCAGTCAGTGTCGGCCTTAGAATCAGCAATCCAGAGGGAGCAATGAGTCAGATATTTTACGAGACAACCCTTCAGAGAAGATGCTGCACTGTTACTTGGGTGGTGTTCAGCAGTGGTTGTTCTGATTATACATATACATTGTTTCCTTTCTGTTGGTATTTTCTGTCCGTCTTTTGTTCATTCACCTGAAATTTCTTCAGGAAAGTCTTAGTGACCAGCCCTTGAAGTAGTGACTGCTGCACTACTGTGACAACACTTGGTTAGTGGTGTGCACTGCTATGGGCTGTCCTAGCCTGTCTCTCAGCATTGTGATGTTTGTTTGTGTTGGGGGGGAGGGTTAAATTTGTTTTGAAAAGGGGTGAGTGGATCACAGTGGCTGCTAACTTCTTAAGAGCTGCCTGATTTGTCTGTCTGGGAATCTGTGGGGCGCAGTTGGAAGGTCACGAGTTCTGTGTGGTCAGTGTTTTGCTTTGCTTTCATTCAGTTATTCACTTGCTGCAAGGTGTTTTGGTATTTGTTATGTTTCGGGGATGATTTCTGCCCATAATTGAGTGTGTGCTGTTAGCCGCAATGTTGGAACCCCCCCCCCCCCAACCCTCCCCTGCGAAAAGGAAAGAAAAAAATAGAAACAAAAAGAGCTACAGAAGAAGTGACTGCAGACATGAGAAGGGAGGGCAGCTAGAGTTGTCATATCTGTCGTTGAGAAAATTTCAAGATGGTGACTGTTCGAAAGGAATATACAGTTCGAAAGGAATATACAGTCTTATGTACAAAGCATGTCTTTATACCATCATCAGCTGAGGTGTGCATACAACAGGAGCCTGAGAAGAGGAAGTGTACAAATACAGGTTAGCATTTTATTCAGGACTGGCTTAGCTTTTTGAAGCTGAACATTGTCACACAGAACGGTGTGACACACACAATTTGGCTTTTGCTTTTTGAAGCTGAACATTGTCACACAGAACGGTGTGACACACAATTAAAACAAATGAAGGTGAAGTCAGTTTGGCTGGTACGAAATGAAATCCTGAGTACGCAGGTAGCACATATAAGGTGAGAATGTGTGGGTAAGCTTAGAATGTGCGTGTTCAGTTGGCCAACCTTTTAGCCTGAAGAAGGTTTGTAATAAACCGAAAATTTGCTTTTTACAACGGCGTTACCGCGTTTTACTTGTTTGAGTCTTATAGAATGTCTTTTCTGAGGGAATTACCTGGTTGTTTCTGCATGCTTTCTATCTACATGCGTGCTAGCTGATTGGGTACTGCAAGTAGGAGTTGAACACCTTTAAGCATATCCCTGTGGAAGCAAAAGGTATTTGGCGTCAAAACTCCCCATTTATGCATGATTGTTATTGGTATCATTCAAGGTTGATGTTGAGGCGGAGTTTCAGTTCCGCCTGGGAAGTGGATGGATGGTGTGTGACCGTGCCAGTGGTGTCCCCCTGTGCAGGTCTGTTGGCCAAGAAGGCGGTGGAGGCGGGCCTGGGCGTCAAACCCTACATCAAGACCAGTCTCTCTCCGGGCAGCGGTGTTGTCACCTACTACCTGCGAGACAGCGGCGTCACCGAGTATCTGCAAAAACTGGGGTGAGTGTGTGGACTTGGGTGTCAGGTGAGGAAGGAGGTTACAGGCGAGGTAGCTCGGAAGTAGGGGCTACCAAGAAAAATGGAAGTATTGAGACATCAGCCTTCGTGTAAAAACTGCAACAGAAATGCATTTGTTGAATGTACTGAATGTCAAAAATACAGAATGATCACAAATATATTTCCATTCTTTCAGTAAATTTAGATTGAGGGAACAAAAAAAGCTGTTCAGCCTTTCAAACTTGTGTGTGTGTGTGTGTGTGTGTGTGTGTGTGTGTGCGTGTTTCAATGGGAAGGGCTTAAAAGTTTCTGTTGAGAAAAAAAAGACAAAGGAAAGAAAAGCACCAGTTTTTTTTTGCTTTGCTTTTCATTTTATCAGAGTAAATCATTTGGGGTAATATATGTACAAAGTTTTCTGTAATGATTATGTGTTGGCTGTCATAATAGTTCGGTTAAACTAATTGATTGTACCCCCACAGATGTGAAAGAATTAGATTTAAAATCAAACTTGGAAGAAAAGAAGATTAGTGAAAGACATTGCTTGTAAAGTTCAAATTGTACATTGCAGTGTGTGGTTACGTTGTCATCTTATTGACTGAAGTGTATGGGTAACATTGCAGCTGACTTGAAGCATCAGCACTTCAATAATGTAAAAGTTTTGAGATGAAGTGAACAGCCATGTGGTCAGAGGTGAATTGATGTGGTGATAATGTCATTACAGGTGTGATGTTACGGGCAGTGTGTGTAAGAGGTGTTTTGATGAGTGTAATAATATTTCAGGGTTATATACCGTGGTAGATGGGTGTAAGCTGTGTATTGATGACATTGAGAATGTAATTGCAGGTTTGATGTTGTGGACAATGTGTGTAAGTGATGTGTTGATGTCTGCTTATTAGGGGTTTGATGTGGTGGATGATGAGTACATGAAGTGTGTTGATGACAGTGATGTTGCGACAGGTTTGATGTAGTGGATGACAGGTGTAAGTGGTTAATGGATGTGGGTGATATTATCGTTACAGGTTCGATATTGTGGGCTATGGATGCATGACGTGTATTGGGAACAGCGGACCACTGCCTGACGAAGTTGCCAACGCCATTGAAAAGGTCAGTCTAGACGCGCAGTGTGTGTTTGGTAAAAGGAAAACTCAAGATGAAACCCGTGTGAATATGCATGTGCATGCCTGTTGGTCCATGTTTGTGACCAGTTCATTTTTCTCAGTTTTGTTGTTGGTGGTGTTTTTTTTGTCAATACAGATACATTAAATTTCCTTCAGTGCTAAGGACAGCACTCTTGGTCTGTTTTTTGCTATGTAAACCCTCTTCCCTTCTCATCAGATTTGCTTACTCTTTTGAAACTCGTTTTGAAAAATTGAGAAGTCGTTTTCATATTATTGTGTTGGAGTGAAGACCTCACTGGTATAGTGACAAATGGAGTGGAGCCTTACAAGACTGATCCGATGACACGGACTAGAGGCTGCTGTGCATCTGAAACTCCCTGCCTGTGGAGCTAGTAGTAGGACTCTAACTGCAGTGCGTGCAGCCCGTGAGAATGATGAAGTCCATAGCCATTTTGGACCGAAATTAAAGCACTGAGTTTTTGGAAATTTTCAGAGAAATGATCAGTGCAGACAGGAAGTTTTGAATGCCCTTAACTCCAAACTTAAGCTGTTTGCAGTACCCATTTACTTAGCACACACCCAGACAAGAAGCGCACAGAGCAGACAGTGAAGCTTTCGCAAAAGCCCCCACACCCAAAGTTACAGCCTTAGCCATACGCCGTGAGCTGTCACATGGCAACAACAACAGAAGAAATGAACAAACACACGTAGCCATGTTCAAGACTGATTCTGATCTTTTGATCTGGAGTGTGGTGACACAGATCACCATTGACAGGTAACCTGGGTATTGTGGGAAAGGGAATGGGTAAGTGGGGGTTAGACTTTGTGTGGAAGATGTGAGCGCACTGGTCGATCTCTTGTTAGTACACTGGAACTGGGTGACATGGGCAGGGAGAGCTGGTGGCCTGCGGGGTGCTGTCAGGGAACCGCAACTTCGAAGGTCGCATCCATCCGCTGACCAGGGCCAACTACCTGGCCTCCCCGCCCCTCGTCATCGCCTACGCCTTGGCTGGTACCATCTGCATTGACTTTGAGACGGAGCCTCTGGGTGAGTCCTTGGTACCTTTCTGTTTGGTTCTGTCTTTATGTGGGGGGAGTCCCGTCACAGCGCGTTTTCCACCAAGTGTGTTGTTTCGTCCATGTTGAGGAACCTAATACCAGATCAGCTCTGTGTGTGTGTTTTTTTCATGGAATTCTGTTTCTAAGTGATGCTTCTTGACGTTTTGGATTGATTAGTGATATTTCAATGTGGCCTTTATGATAATTTCTTTTGTGTGGTATTTTTCTGGGGGTTTTTTTGTGTTTTTTTTCCCCCTCTCTTTTTTTCTTTTCTTTTTGAAGACGGTCACTTGTTATGGTATGTCTCTGAAGCATCCATATTGATTAATTGATTTTCAAACTTGGTTTGCATATTCCAAATGGATTGCATGTTTCTACATGGGAAGGTTTGAAGGAAAAGGTTGTAGCACAACAGGTTAAGAACATTGTCTGTGAGGGCAGCATTTTGTCCTAGACTCTCTTGAGTGTGCACGTTTGAACAGGTGCGTGTTGTCAGGTCACTGATGAGTCTGTGAGGCTGGTCATTATTTAGTGTGCTTTTGTTTCATTTCATTCCGGTTGTGGTTTGGAAGACAGAGAGAGGTGTGTGTGTGTGTGTGTGTGTGTGTGTGTGTGTATGTGGGTGCATGTCATGTGTTTTTAATTCACCACAAGATTTGTATACAGCAGCTATTGCATGCAAAACTTCATTAATCAGATATCTGTCAGTGTTGAGGAGCATGAGTGCCCTGAGTTATCCTCATTGCTGTCCCATGGTGACTGTGCAGGCACCAATGCAGAAGGCAAAGCGGTCTTCCTCAGGGACATCTGGCCCACACGTGCTGAGATCCAGGTAAGAGGGATCCACAGCACTCTTCCTGACTTGACTTAATGCCCATGGTCCTGGGGAGTGAGGAGCCTAGCACACAGGTGCCACAATGGGCAAAAGAAAAGACAGAAATTGCAAGTTGAAGAGAGATGGAACTCCCCAGTCTGTATGTCTGTGTCATTGTTAGGGCGTGTCCCAATGGGGTTGAAGGAGTATATTTCAGTGCAGGTTAAACGCCTTCCCTCTGGAAATTTTTACGCCAATGATTTCCTCTGTTTTGTCTCTGTCTTTGACTCTGGCAGTGACGGTGTCAGTGTGAAAGGCACTGGTGGGTTGTTGGTACTGTGGCAGTGACAGTGTCAATGTCAGAGGCATTGGTGGTTGTTGGTACTGTGGCAGTGACAGTGTCAGTGTCAGAGGCATTGGTGGGTGTTGGTACTGTGGCAGTGACAGTGTCAGTGTCAGAGGCATTGGTGGGTGTTGGTACTGTGGCAGTGACAGTGTCAGTGTCAGAGGCATTGGTGGGTGTTGGTACTGTGGCAGTGACAGTGTGAAAGGCATTGGTGGGTGTTGGTACTGTGGCAGTGACAGTGTCAGTGTCAGAGGCATTGGTGGGTGTTGGTACTGTGGCAGTGACAGTGTCAGTGTCAGAGGCATTGTTGGGTGTTGGTACTGTGGCAATGACAGTGTCAGTGTCAGAGGCATTGGTGGGTGTTGGCACTGTCGCAGTGTCAGTGTCAGAGGCATTGGTGGGTTGTACTGTGGCAGTGACAGTGTCAGTGTCAGAGGCATTGGTGGGTGTTGGTACTGTGACAGTGTCAGTGTCAGATGCATTGGTGGGTGTTGGTACTGTGACAGTGACAGTTCTTCTTCCTCGTTCGCCATCCCGTTAGATGAGCAGCCCGGTGTCCTCGATGAAGGCTGCCGTCCGTCGCAGCTCCTCCAGGGTGCCATACAGCTTGGCTTCCACTGCTGTCGGTGTTGGCCAGTACTTTCTCCTGGATGCTGCATACGTCGTACAGACTTGAAGGATGTGGTCAGTTGTCATTGGTCCCTCACTACAAGGGCACTCTCCACTCTGTCCAATGCCAAATTTTGTGTGCATGTGGTGGAGCAGGCGATTGTGTCCAGTCCTCAGGCGGAAGATCTTGACCTGTTCCCGTCGTCCCAGCAAATGGTATGTGTCTTCTGGGTTGTATTTGGGATGCAGGAGGCGCCATTTTATTCCTTGTTGTGCCTTGATGATTGTCTTAATTTCATCGTATGACACCAGGTTGTTGGCCTGCTCCTTCTGTGCACCATCTTTTGCCAGAATGTCCGCTTTTTCATTGCCTCTGATGCCACAGTGTGCTGGTACCCATTGTATCACCACTTTCTCCACTCTGGCACTCAGGGCAACAACGGCTGAAGTGATATGGTTCTGTTCTTTGCAGCGGGAGTTCTTGAGGGCTTGGAGCACGGAGAGAGCGTCAGAGAAGACCACCACCTGCCCTGTTGTTCTTTTGGAGTTCTGCAAGACTGTTGTGGCTGCCTCACAGAGGGCTTCTCGCTCAGCTCGGAAGTTGGTGGAGTATTTTCCTGTTGGAATTGCAATTTCTTCATCTCCGTCTTTGTATCGAAGGAAGATTCCAGCTCCACCATCCCTCGTTGCCTCTGTGGCGGAGCCATCTGTGAAGACATGGGTCCAGTCTTCCTGGGGATATTGGTTGCAGATGTACTCCATGGCCAGGGCCTTCCTTTGGGTGTCTGACTGTATTCCTCTCTTCTCCACTCCGGGAATGCTGGTGACGACTGTTGGGAACACCTGCCTCTTCCAAGATGGGTGGGTGACATTTGCCGGGATAGGCTTTGCTTCGTGTTCCATCAAGACTGGGCTTTGTCTTTCAAGGCGTCTTGACTGGCAGATGAAGCTGCCTCTTTTCAGCCGGCTCTTGGTGGGTCTGCTCATTCTGTTGTTCATTGGATGGTTTTCAAGGCGTTTGAATTTTGCTGCTTGGATGAGGATCTTTGTGTCCCTTCTGTCCTCTAATGACTGTAGCCCAGTGGTCTCTTCCATCTTCAGGATTGGGGTGGATCTCATGGCGCCAATTATGACACGCTGAGCTTGGTTCTGTATCTTATTGAGGTGGTTGAGGTTAGACTTTGCAGCTGATGCCCATGCTGACGTCCCGTACTCAACTACAGGTCGGACTCTCCCTGTATAGAGTCTCTTCAGGATACGTTCGTCAGCCCCCCAGTTCGTCCCCGCAAGTTTCCTCATGATCGCCAGTCTCAACTTGGCCTTGCTACAGCATCTGGTGATCTGCTGTTTCCAAGTGAGCCTGCGATCAAAGGTCACTCCCAGGTAGGTAGGTGTGGGTTCCTCTGCAAGCCTTTGGTTGTTCAGTGTCAGCTTCGCCTCTTGCTTCTTGCTGGATAGGCTGAAGACTGTGTAGGTTGTTTTGCTTGAGTTGACAGAGACAAGCCATTCCTTGGTCCAGTCGCTGATCTTGTTGAGCGCAGTCTGGAGGCGTACCTGTGCTGTGGTGGTGTACTCTTCAGAGCACCAAAGCACCAGGTCATCTGCGTAGATCGCTCCTCTGACCCCTTTTGGCAGTTCTCTGACGATGTCATCTATGAAGATGAGGAACAACGTTGGCGAAAGGACTCCTCCTTGTGGTACTCCCTGTCTCAGCACCTTCTTCTTGCTTTTCTGGCCCTGAATCTTGACTCGGGCTTGGCGATTGTGTAGGTACTGGCTGATCCAGGTGTACATCCCCCCAGACACACCACATCGCCGTAGTTTGAGCCTAAGTCCGTCCTTCCAGACTTTGTCGAACGCCTTCTCCATGTCAATCCAGACAGCAAGCGTGTTCTTCTTTTCTTGGAAAGCGTCCTCAATGCTTTGCGTGATGAATGTGATCTGGTCTTCTGTTGATCTGTGTTGGCGGAAGCCTGCCTGTTCAGGGCTCAGCAGCTGATGCTCCTCAAGGTGCCAGACAAGCCTTGTGTTGACAAGTCTCTCCATCAGCTTCCCTAAGCAGCTTGTAAGGCTGATGGGTCTGTAGCTGTCAGCCTTCGACTTGTCCTTTCCCTTTTTGTGAATGGGGATCATGTCTGCTTCCCTCCAACACTGTGGTACTGATCCTGTCTTCCAGCTGGAGTTAAAGATGTTTAGAAGGACTGCCTTGCTCTTCATCCCAAGATGCAGAATCATTTCATTTGTGATTCCGTCTGGTCCAGGTGACTTCTTCAGGTTGAGGCTCTGCAACGCTTCCTCCAGCTCTTTCTCTGTGAAAGCTGTGGTCATGACTTCCTCTTGGGGCTCTTCCTCATGAAGTTCACCTTGGGCCCTGTGCACTGCAGCTCTATGTTCAGGAGGGACTTCCAGATTGCTGATGTTTTCATAGACGTCTATGAAGTGGTCTGCTGCTTTCTTTCCAGAGAGGTAATTTCCATTCTCTTGTATTGTTATAGTGGTGTGACTTGTTGTTTCATTACAGAGGGTTCTAGCCAGTTTCCACAGCTTGCTGCCATCCCTGTCGAGATTTAGGCTTTCAGTTTTCTCTTGCCAGCTTTTTCTTGCAGCTTGTGCGCAGGACAGCTTGTATCTGGCAGTTACTTCCTTCAGCGCTATGTTATTCTCCAGTGATGGCTGCTTTTCTGCTCTGTCCCTGGCTTCCGTAACAGCATCTTCCAGATTCTGGAGTTCCTCCGTCCAGTAGGGCTTGTAATCTTTACGTGCTCCTCTTGGGATGGATTCTGTAGCAGCTTTCAAGACGGCCTTTGTGAAGTCTCGAACCATCTTGTTTGAGTCCTTCTGCCTGATGTTGATTGGCTTTGTGTGTGTATCAGTGAGGGTCTCGAAGAGAGTCCAGTCCGCCTTTCTGTAATTCCAGCGGGGAAAACACTTTGCTTGTGGACACTGTAAGTTGAGGTTGATAGAGAGTTTGACGGGCTTGTGGTCACTTCCTCCAAGCTGGTTGAGGACTGTTCTTGTGGTCCTGACGAACAGGTCGTTGGTGGCGAACGCTAGATCTGGTGTTGATGTGGTCATCCAGCGTCTAGAGTAAAAGGTGGGTTCATCATCTTCTTGATTGATGAGATGAAGATGTGTGTCAATCTCCCAATCCTCAACTTCTTCGCCTCTCTTGTCCGTCTCCTCATAGCCCCATCTCTCTGAGTGACTGTTAAAATCACCCACCACCACGCAGTTGTTGTCTGGGATGTTCATGTATGTGAGGGAAAGATCACGATCTTGAGGGCAATAGACATTGTAGATCCTGATGTTGCGTTCCTTAAGGACTATATCAATACCTTGGATCTCTGCCTGTTGATTGGTGTTGATCTTGAGTTCTTGTGCGGCGATGGAATTCCGCACCAAGATAAGCACCCCTCCTTTGTTTCTTTCCTCACGGTCCAACCTGATGGTCTCGTAACCCCTCACTTGAAAGCGATGGTTTACGGTCAAATGTGTCTCTTGGACACATGCGATATCAATATTTTCTTGATGCATCCTTTCTGCCAAGCCAAGTTTCTTTTTATGCACCCCTTCTGCATTCCACTGGAGAATGTTGAGCATTCTGGGTGGTACCGTTTGCTTGGCATTAGCAGGAGGATGAGGTCTCCTTCTTCGTCGCATTGACATGCAGAATTTCTTTGTCTGACCACCGACCGCTTGGGGTGGGCCCCTTTGAGGCATAGGGCCCGGCTCCCGACCTCCCCGGCGGGTCTCCGAAGGTCGAGCGCCACATCGAAATTCTGTGGACTGCATCATCATGGAAGCGTATATGCGTGGTATCGTGGTTTAAGCTGCGCCAGTGGCCCGATACCTCCGTCTTCAGCTGGAGTTTTCTTTTGGGGTGCCTCACCCTTAGCTCATGGCCCGTGCGTCCTGCCCTGTGAGCACAGGGGGGATTGTTTCTCCGGGGATCCCACCCCGGGGCTAGAGGTTATACCGCGCCTCTTGACCGCATGATGAGCCCGTCATAGGACACATGGGGTATTTCAGTGAGGACAACAGTGCCACCTGTTGACCCACCCCGTCCTGATAGGAACATCGCCAGTTGGTCCGGGACTGCTTATTCTGCCAGGCAAGCCTGACTTATATCGCAGCTAACCCCCATATCTGAGGGCCATTCCCCTATCCGCCACCCGGGGACCCGCCGAGTTGGGGATGGTCGCCCCACTACTGAATTGGAAGCAGCCTGGTCCCGGACAGTGACAGTGTCAGTGTCAGTGGCACTGATGGGTGTTGGTACTGTGACAGTGACAGTGTCAGTGTCAGAGGCGTTGGTGGGCGTTGGTACTGTGACAGTGTCAGTGTCAGTGGCACTGATGGGTGTTGGTATTGTGGCAGTGACAGTGTCAGTGTCAGAGACATTGGTGGGTGTTGGTACTGTGGCAGTGACAGTGTCAGTGTCAGAGGCATTGGTGGGTGTTGGTACTGTGGCAATGACAGTGTGAAAGGCATTGGTGGGTGTTGGTACTGTGGCAGTGACAGTGTCAGTGTCAGAGGCATTGGTGGGTGTTGGTACTGTGGCAGTGACAGTGTGAAAGGCATTGGTGGGTGTTGGTACTGTGGCAGTGACAGTGTCAGTGTCAGAGGCATTGGTGGGTGTTGGTACTGTGGCAGTGACAGTGTCAGTGTCAGAGGCATTGTTGGGTGTTGGTACTGTGGCAATGACAGTGTCAGTGTCAGAGGCATTGGTGGGTGTTGGCACTGTCGCAGTGTCAGTGTCAGAGGCATTGGTGGGTTGTACTGTGGCAGTGACAGTGTCAGTGTCAGAGGCATTGGTGGGTGTTGGTACTGTGACAGTGTCAGTGTCAGATGCATTGGTGGGTGTTGGTACTGTGACAGTGACAGTGTCAGTGTCAGTGGCACTGATGGGTGTTGGTACTGTGACAGTGACAGTGTCAGTGTCAGAGGCGTTGGTGGGCGTTGGTACTGTGACAGTGTCAGTGTCAGTGGCACTGATGGGTGTTGGTACTGTGGCAGTGACAGTGTCAGTGTCAGAGACATTGGTGGGTGTTGGTACTGTGGCAGTGACAGTGACAGAGACATTGGTGGGTGTTGGTACTGTGACAGTGACAGTGTCAGAGGCACTGGTGGGTGTTGGTACTGTGACAGTGACAGTGTCAGGGTGAAAGGCACTGGTGGGTGTTGGTACTGTGGCAGTGACAGTGTCAGAGACATTGGTGGGTGTTGGTACTGTGACAGTGACAGTGTCAGAGGCACTGGTGGGTGTTGGTACTGTGACAGTGACAGTGTCAGGGTGAAAGGCACTGGTGGGTGTTGGTACTGTGGCAGTGACAGTGACAGAGACATTGGTGGGTGTTGGTACTGTGACAGTGACAGTGTCAGGGTGAAAGGCACTGGTGGGTGTTGGTACTGTGGCAGTGACAGTGTCAGAGACATTGGTGGGTGTTGGTACTGTGGCAGTGACAGTGTCAGATGCACTGGTGGGTGTTGGCACTGTGCAGTACATTGGTGACAGTGTTCTGGGTGTATGTGTTGCCAGGAAGTGGAGAAGCAGTCGGTGGTGCCCGCCATGTTCAACGATGTCTACTCCAGGATCTCGGTGAGGTCTTGAATTCATGGGGATCGTTTCTGTGGTGTGTGTCAGTGTAGGGATAGGGGAGGGTGTGTGTGTGGGTGTGGGTGTGGGTGTGGGTGGTGGAGGAGTGAGTGGCAAGAGGTTGGTGTGGTTCAGTGATGGGAAAAGGCATATGTATGTAGAGAGAAAGGACGGAAGGAGGGAGTGGGGGATGGAGAGTGCATGTGTGAGGGCAGGGTTGAGGGAGGTGTTTGTGTGTAAATGAAAGGGGGAGAAAAGTCTGTACATACATATGAGTGTGCTGTTTGCATTTTCTATGGGTAAGAAGATTCTAGCGTTTGAGCTAATTTATAAAATGGTCATGTGATATAGCTGCAATGTCTGTGTCGATTCGTTGGTAGTGGAAGTACTGGTACATTTGCAGAGCTGCCACATGCTATGCTCTCAGTTTAGCATGTTAAGTGTCATTGACATTGCTACGTTGCTACTCGTTGTGATGAAATGCTTTGCCTAAACAAACAAACAAAAAGCCACTTCACAGACTTGACCGCAGCTGAAGTAGAACCAATCCATCATAGATCTTTAGACTGTAAATATTATTTTGTCTAAAGATGTTAGAGTTCATTAAGGAGAGGATGGGAAAAATAAAGAGAACTTGCTGAAGACGATCATGATTTTTTTTTTTTACCTGATCGGTTCATTTTGATTGTGTTGAAGATGAGGTCAAAACAGTGTGATAACTTGTGTGAGATTTCCGTCTTCTTAGTTTGCCATCCTGTTGTGTGTGAAGTGAACGTGATAGAAAGTGCAGTTGAGACTGACATGTTGCTTGACATACAAATGAGTGTGTGTGCCATACGCCTGCGTGTGTGTGTGTGTGTGTGTGTGTGTGTGTGTATGTGTGTGTGTGTGTGTGTGTGTGTGTGTACATGTTCATGCGTGTATTCTGTGTTTGTATATTGTATACTTGCATTATTTTGGTCACAGTTGATATCAGTTAAACCTTTTTTTTTTTACATTGTTATATGTTGCCTTTTTTTAATATTTTTTAATCCATATGGTGTTTCCGTTTTTGCTTGATTCTCATGCTTTTTCTGTATAGATATATTTCTTTACAGTCAAGGATTTTTGTTGCATAATATGGAACATAGCATGTACTTACTGGTTGTGTGTGTGTGTGTGTGTGTGTGTGTGTGTGTGTGTGTGTGTGTGGAGCAGAAGGGTAACTCGCGTTGGAACGCCTTGGACATTCCAGAGTCTGTGCTTTACACGTGGGATGAGAAGTCGACCTACATAAAGAACCCTCCCTTTTTTGAGGGCATGGTAAGTGGCAGGACTTGTTTTTAGCCCAGGTCCGTTGTATGAGAAAGGTACCAAACCTCAACATACGTCACTTCTAGGGCACACAGGTATAGAGGAAAAGCTGAAATTTAATAATAATGGTTGCATATGTAGCATATCCTAAACAGCTGAAAGCAGTTCACAAACTGACAGGGAATCCAGGTCAGGGCTGAAGAGAACACATGATATATATCATACAGATAAAATAGTAGAAAATTGCAATAGACATTGAAACGCAATGTTAAAAAAAGCAGAACATTTCAGACTGCATGCATGTCTTTAGGTATATCCAGTATGTTAAACATTACCCTTGAGGACGTCTGAGTCCAGCGAAATGAATTCTAGACTGTTTTCATGTTCTCCCCCCCCACCCCCCCCCCCCTCCCCCTGATAAATTTCTGGGCAGTTTTTCATACTCCCATGTGAAAAAGTGGGCAGTATTTATGCACCCATGAAAAATGCTGGCTGTTTTTATATCCATAGGTAAAATTCTGGGGCCACAGCGTGGGTGCACTGCCTCTGAGGTGGCGCAGAGGTTGGGACTGCAAAAAAAAAAAAAAGAAAAAAAAAAGAAGAAATTCTGGGCCATTTTCAGACCCTAAGGAAAACTGGGGGCTGTTTTTATACCCCAGGTAAAGTCATTGACCATTTTTACGTCCCAGTAGAATTCAGTGTTGCTTTCATACTGAAGGTAACATTTTGATGGTTATACCCCAGGTAAACTTTGGACTGTTTTAATATCTTAGGTAATATTTTTAATTTTTACATTCTTGACTGTTTACATACCCCTAGGTAAGATTCTGCCTTTTTCTTTTATTAGCTTAAAGCCAGAGGAAAGGGTGGATATTGGGCAGGTTTTTTTTTTTTCTTGTGACAAATTCAGCCTGCCATTGATCAAAATGAGGTCATGTGGCCAGTCCCCTTTCAGTAAATTCAGTGCATTATCATACCTATGATTGGTTTTCTGCATGCATCATTAGCTTTCTTGCACCTCCTATTCAATTTTTAGTGCACAATGGTCAGTGTCTGGGATCGAAATGCTAGCCCCACAAATACAGCCAGAGAAATAGAAGACCACTGAAAGGCTAGGAATACTGTGTCATAGTTTGAAAACAGGAGCTATTTTTTTTCTTCTTTTTTTAATCAAATGAACAGAGAAGATGAAGACACAACAGCTGGTGAAGTGACCCACCAGCTGCCATGCCGCATTGGCTAGCATTGCAGATTGTGGGTTAAGAGGTAGTGGGTTCAGGTCTCATCACAGGCATTTAGTGCTGGGATTTTGTTGTTGTTGTTGCCCTTGCTGGTTTCTGTTATTATCGTTATTGTAAGGACTTAAATAATACCTGTCCTTAGAGACTGAGCTCCAAGTGCTTTACAATCCATGCTGTCGCGGCCTGCCAGGGCAGAGCCAGCTGTAGAGCTGCCTGCAGATGCTACGTTCAGTCGTTTCTCATGTCTTTCAGTCAGTATCTGTCGTTCGTTTCTTTTTCTTTTTTTTTTTAATGTTCTTTCTTTCAATTTGTCATGCAGGGTATATGTGTAATGTGTCATCCATACCAACGGCCAGATGGGCGTTCTCTTCTGAATGTTCGCGACGGGATTTTGAGTGTGTGCAAGATGTTATGCATGGATTCAGACGCATAATTCCACTTACATTCTCATTTGACAAACTTTTCGAGAAGTGGAACCAGAACCTGTGATATCTGAGTGAAAAATCCTCCTGCACTGAAGTGGCCAGATAGGGATTCGAACTTGCAACCTTATGATCACCAGGATTAAGAAAGAGGCAGTCTGGGACCACACAGTGGAGTTTCCTCCACTAAATGGATGCAGCTTTGAGTGTTACTCAAATTTCATGTCCAACGCTGTAGATGTCTGTCTTTCTGGGCTTGCTTGAGGCTAGGGCATGTTAATTTCAAAGGGAGTGTAGAGCACAGACCTGTCATGTGCACAGACCTGTCATGTAGAGCACAGACCTGTCATGTAGTGCACAGACCTGTCATGTAGTGTACAGACCTGTGATGTAGTGCACAGACCTGTCATGTAGTGCACAGACCTGTCATGCAGTGCACAGACCTGTCATGTAGTGCACAGACCTGTCATGTAGTGTACAGACCTGTGATGTAGTGCACAGACCTGTCATGTAGTGCACAGACCTGTCATGCAGTGCACAGACCTGTCATTTAGTCTGTGACAGAATGGAACTCCCTAGCATCTTCTTTATCATTCGCATTCATCATTTCGAAAAAGAGAAAAACCAGCCGTTAAAGGTGAGGTATGATGTGTGTCACCTGTTGTTTTGGTCAGACAAAAGAACTGCCAGAGTTAGCAGGGGTGAAGGATGCTCATGTCTTGCTCAACTTGGGAGATTCCGTGACAACCGACCACATCTCTCCTGCTGGCAGCATCGCCCGCAACAGTGCTGCCGCCCGCTACCTATCCAAGCGTGGGTGAGTTCTGTGTTTTTCTGTGTGTGAAGTTCATTTTTGTTGATCACTGTCGGGAATGGTTATCTGAAAATGTATTTCACCCCAGTCTCAGATTCCTGGCTTTCGTTTACTATTGCGCTGCCAACGTTTTCAGACTGGTGCCTCGCGAGTTCAACTCCTATGGGTCACGGCGGGGTCACGACGAGGTAATGTCATGCGGCACCTTCGCCAACATTCGACTGGTGAACAAGTTTCTGAGCAAGCCAGGACCTCGCACTATACACATTCCTAGTGGACAGGAGGTTAGTCAGCTCACCAGTTGTTCTTTTTTTTTTTTTTCTGTCATCGTTATAGACCAGCCAACTTGTTCTTTTTTTCTTCTTTTTTTTTTCTGTCATCGTTATAGACCAGCCAACTTTTTGGAGCCTTGTCAGGGCTGTCACACCGACATAGGAAGGAAATGTTGCATCCTGAACCAGCTGATAATTATTAACTCTTTCATTCCAACTTTTCTGTGAACCATTACTTCCTCTTGTTCCTAGATTCTAATAATACGAGTATTCCCTTCATTCCTGGATTTAGAGGAAAAAAAAGAAGCGTAAAGTGAGAACTGCCACGTATACAGTAGCAAACCGGCCAGAATAGAGCGGCGACCACTTTCCCACGCTGTAGGGACCGTCTGGCATCCATTCCATTCATAAACACAGCTGCGTGAGCGACCTGGTCATGATGTGTACCGATGAGTTCAAAGCGCTTACGGCGAGAACCGATTTTCCGGGCTGCAGGAAGGGAAGGAAGGATTTTGTGCTGCCCGGTTTTCTGGGCTACAGGAAGGAAGGGTAGGATTTCTGCAAACCGGAAAACCGGGTTGTAGGGATGAAAGAGTTAAAAAAAAAAAGTCCTTGAAACGGAAGCAAAGAACAGCAGCAAATCATGACATGGCAGCTGAACGATTCGTATCTTTATAACACGAATCACCAGGCTGTGCCAGGTGTTCCCCTTGATTTTTCCACTCCCAGATGTGAAGAAATTCATAAGAAGTTAATGGAAAACGATGATGTGCGTTGTCTGGGTGCTCCACATAGATGTGTACAATGTAATGTGTGTTGTCTGGGTTCTAAAGATAGTGTGTACAGGATGGTGTGTGTAGTCTGGGTGCTCAATAGAAATGTGTACATGATGGTGTGTGTTGACTGGGTGCTGTGTAGAAATGTGTACTTGATGGTATGTGTTGTCTGGGTGCGCTGTAGAAATGTTTACTTAATGGTGTGTGTTGTCTGGTTGCTCTGTTAAATGTGTACATGATGGCATGTGTAGTCTGGTTGCTCTATTAAATGTGCACATGATGATGTGTGTTGCCTGGGTGCTCTACAGAAATGTGTACTTGATGGTGTGTGTTGTCTGGTTGCTCTATAAAATGTGTACATGATGGTGTGTGTTGCCTGGGTGCTGTACAGAAATGTGTACTTGATGGTGTGCGTTGTCTGGGTGCTCTATAGAAATGTGTACTTGTGTGCTGTCTGGGTGCTCTATAGAAATGTGTACATGATGGTGTGTGTTGTCTGGGTTTTCTATAGAAATGTGTACTTAATGGTGTGTGTTGTCTGGGTGCTCTATAGAAATGTGTACTTGATGGCTTGTGCTGTCTGGGTGCTCTATAGAGATGTGTACATGATGGTGTGTGTTGTCTGGGTGCTCTATAGAAATGTGTACATGATGGTGTGTGTTGTCTGGGTGCTCTATAGAAATGTGTACTTAATGGTGTGTGTTGTCTGGGTGTTCCAGATGGATGTGTACGACGTGGCGATGCGATACAAGGACGAAGGCAAGACAGTGATCATCCTTGCCGGCAAAGAGTATGGGTCAGGATCTTCCCGGGACTGGGCCGCCAAAGGACCCTGGATTCTGGTGTGTGTGTGTGTGTGTGTGTGTGTGTGTGTGTGTGTACCCACATGTTCTGGCTTTGCCAACAGCAAATAAAAGATGGAAAGTATTCCCCTGCTGCGTTTGGAGACTGCAGGGAAGTGGCGTCCCTCACATGATAATGATGCAGAATTTTCCTTAGAGCATTTTACGTGTAACATTGAGACAGAACTTGAACAAACCAGAACTTGAACAAACCACACACCTACTACATGCCCAGCTTCAACACATCACTTTGCTTGCCTGTAGACATGCTCACATATCCCTTCACTATCGCACACTGCAGTATAAAGTGGGCATGTCATACACCAGCTCAGCTTGAACCTTTTTAAACATTAACCTGACATTTATGTAACTTAATTGAATGCTAGACAAATGATAAAATGAGGTACCATTTTTGTACAATTTAAAATCCAAATGGTATCCAGTTTTGTCTAAAAATGAAGTAGTGGATGTAGTTTGCCTGCGTACATCTGCATTTCATTGATGTGTGTTAAAGCTGACCACTGTGCTCACTTGCCATCTTTCCAAACACCTGTAATTGATTCTTCAGAAGAGCAGACTCCTCATTTCCTGGTCACTTTGCTCATTGCCACTCAAGTTTGAAGTGAGTGCAGTATCCAGACTACTTTCTGAGCCACCTTCATCTAGTCGGTGGCATCTGGGCCGAAAAATTGTTCACTCCTCTGTTACATGGACAGTCCCCATATTGCTCATTGTCACATTCGATACAAACAAACAAAAAATGTTTTAGAATTCTGGAGGAACAAAAGGTAAGGTCATGGAAGAATGGGTAGTTAACTGGTAATGATAGACGGGCGGATCCAGACTGATTGGTAGTTGAAAAGATTTATGCATCGCACACACAGCTACAGGTATGCGGGGACACATACATATACCCCCACCTTCTTCCCTCCACACATAACTGCCCCTCCATGTTCATACACTAGATGCCACAGATGGAGGGAGAGAGGAGATTCAGATGAAGACTTAGCAGAAGTTACTTTCTGTTGGATCAGTTCATGTTGGAATGAGAGCAAGCATCAAGCTATGTATCATTTACTATCGGGTCAGTTGATGTTGGAGTGAGAGCAAACATCAAGCTATGTATCATTTACTATCAGATCAGTTCATGTTGGAGTGAGAGCAAGCGTCCAGCTGCTATCAGTTACTGTCAGATCAGTTCATATTGGAATGAGAGCAAGTGTCGAGCTGTGTTATCATTTACTGTGGAAGTGCTGACAGCGTCTCTCCGTGTTGTTGCAGGGGGTGCGGGCGGTGATTGCGGAGAGCTACGAACGCATTCACCGCAGCAACCTGCTGGGGATGGGCATCCTGCCCCTGCAGTACCTGCCCGGCCAGACTGCACAAAGCCTGGGGCTGACCGGCAAGGAGACCTACACCATCCCTCTGCCCCAGGTTCTCACCACGGGACACGTCCTGGACGTTCAGGTCAGCAGCACGGGGGTTAACAGAAAAAGGGAAACGGTTAATGGCAAATGTGGTGAAGGTTGACTGTGTTTTAAGCGATGGCATAATGTGCGGCAGAGCACAACCCTTTACCTTTTGATGCTTTAACCTTCTGTGAACTTAATCAGATTATTAAAAAAATTGACTGGACTAATGATTCAGATTTGTGACCATCATCTCAGCAGCCAGTGCTGCTAACTGTAGGACTACAAAATTGTAGCGGTTAAACAAACGGTTAGTTCTTTAGTTAGGCAACACATATTGTCCAAGACAACCATCTGAGCAGGTATACTATTCACATCAGTCACCATAGCAAAATGGTTAGTGTCACAGACTCTTGGCTGGGAGGTTGCGGGTCGATACCCATCAGAGCCATTTATATTTGTGGTATTTTTCTGCCCCAACTGGCTCCTACCCAGAGTTGAGTTTGCTATGAGCTCAGTTGGGAAGACTGGGACCACACAGTCAAGTTTCAGCCACTTAAAGGATGCATCTCGGAGAGTGTTACTCAAATTTTCTGACCAACTGTGCAGATGTCTGTATCTTTCGGGCCTGGTCGACACCAGGATGTATTATTAAAGTATGCGTAGAGTACAGCCCTGTCATGCAGTCTCACACTGGAATGGAAATCCATAGCATCATCTTCATCATCCTCATCCTCGGCATGAAAAATAATGTCTTACATCGTGTGGCCCTTCATGCCCTGTTCTCATGGTGACATCAACTGTGAATGCCTCTCCACATCTACGCTTGTGGTTTGACTCTGGGGGGTCACTGCTGTTGGCACATTCATGGGGACTGTCATTTGATGGTCTTGGTGGCGCCGAGGGAGAGCTCACTCATGCTGGCTCTGCAACTAAGCAATTACTGTCGTCAGTGAGGGTTTAGTAGGTGGTGTCAGGCCTGTATTGGATCAGAACAGGCACCACTGAACATCACAGTGTCTCCTCTGGTGGGTTGCCCCATGACTACTTGACATTGACTGCTCCCAGTGGATTGCCGGGGCTGTGGTGGAATGGACCGGGCTGTAGCCGTAGACAGGGGGCCAGAATGAGCGGCATGGGTGCCATGCTACTGAAGTGGCACAGTTCCAGTTTCAGTTCATCAAGGAGGCGTCACTGCTTGCGGACTAGTCCATATATGCTACACCACATCCGCTAAGGTTTGAGACCACGCTACGCATGATTTGAAGCGATGAATAAATGAATTAACAACAAAGATGAGACAATTGAAGAAGAGGGTCTCGTGGCTACAACTCGGCAGATGTCTGACCTACGCATTTGCCTAGCGTGCTGGTCAGACCTTGAATATCTACCTACCATTTTTTTTTGTTTTTGTTTTTTTTTTTTTTTTTTTTGTGTGTGTAGTGGAAGTGGCACAGAAGATGGGACAGTGCAAAAGAAAAAAACAACAGAAGAGCATACTGGTCACATTTTGGCGGATTTTGTCCAACAAATTCTGGGATGCAGCATTTTTTTCCTGGGGGGGGAGGGGGGGGGGGGACTTCACAGCAAAATTTGCAAAGGAACTTGGTCAAAAAGCCTGAAAAGGCATGTGTGTAAGCAGATGCATTGTTAGTGGTGCACATGAAAGGAAGTTGATGGGTAGTTTTACCAAAGGTGTTTGAAATGCGATGGCATGTTAACCTCCATAGCTTTCAAGAAATGTGTGTATGCACTCCATGGATATCATTACTCTAATGAGAAACACAGGCAGTGTAATCGTCACACACTTTAGCCAACTGTGTCACTGGAACCAGCAATGATTGGGCAACATTTTAAAAAGTAAGATAAGATAAGTAATGTTGCTTATAGCCCAGCTGACCGCAAAGGGCCACATCAGGGCTGTCACCACGTTAAAATTAACTCACAAGTCATTAAAAAAAAACAAAAAAAAACCACCTTTTACACATCTCTTTAAATGACATCTTCTAGAAAATGCACCAGAAACTTCGTTAAAAATCTTTCATCCGTAAAATCTTAAATCAGATGAAAAATGTTAATCTCTCTCAAAAACTCAAAGATCACGTCAGGCGGGACATCTCTGAACAGGATTTTCATGGACTCTGTTGTAAAATGTTTGTGTCTCACATCATGCAAGTCCCAACACTCTGAAAGAATATGTTTCATTGTGAGTGGCACATGACATGGAATGCACCACGGCGCTTCTTCGCTGTTTAAAAGGTACGAATGGGTAAAATACGAATGGCCAGTGTGCAGCCGGCACAGAACTGTTTCTTCTTTACGACCACCAGACGTAGATGGGAGGAACTCCTTAAGGTTTGGACGGATCTGAAAGAGTTTGTTATCCGTCTGTGTATTCCAATCCTCCTGCCAGAGGTCTCTCACATAATCGTTTATTTTGGGTTTCAGATCTGAGCAGGGGATATATATGTTGGACAGTTTCTCTCTTGTGGCATTCTTGGCTAAATGATCAACCATTTCGTTCCCTCCGATGCCAACATGACCAGGAACCCAAGCTAGAATAATGTTGTAACCATCCGCTTTCAACTTGCTAAAAAGTTCAAAGAAATGTAAAAGTTCTGGATGCTGAAGGTTGCGGCCAGCTATGGCCTCCAAAAAAAAGTAAGGTGTCCTGAGTTACAGCAGAAATGAATTTTGATTGGACAGGGTTTTTTTTTTTTTTTTTTTTTTTTTAAGAAAACAGATCGGTGAATGTACATGGTGGAGGCCAAACTTTTTTTTTTTTTTTTTTTTTTTTGCCAGTCCCAACCTCTGCGCCACCTCAGAGGCAGTGCACCCACGCCGCTCATTTTGACACCCCGTCCACAGCCAGAGCCCGGTTGGCCCCGCCGCAGCACCGGCAATCCGTAGGGAGCAGTCAATGTCAAGTTGTCAAGAGGCGATCCATCGGAGGAGACACTGCACTGCTGCCGAGTCACTTCGGTGGTGTTCAGTGGCGCCTGTTCTGATCTAACATACGCAGGACACCACCTACTAAGCCCCCTACTGACGACAATAATTGCTTAGTCGCGGAGCCAGCGCGAGTGAGCTCTCCCTCCGGAGGGCGCCACCACGTCCGTCCAACGACAGCCCCCATGGGCTCGCCGATATCGGTGACCCCGACGGACCCAAACCAAGGCCACAGACGTGGAGAGGACATCGAAATTGAGGTCACCATGAGAGCAGGGCATGAAGGGCCACAGAACTTGAGACATTTTTTTGTTATGCTGATCGATGAGAATGAGGATGATTAAGATGATGCTACGGATTTCCATTTCGGTCTGAGACTACATGACAGGGCTGTACTCTACGCTTCCTTTCATAATATATCCCGGCGTCAACCAGGCCCGAGAGATACAGGCACCTGCAGTGTTGGTCGTGAAAATTTGAGCAACACTCTCAGAAACGCATCCATTAAGTGGATGAAACTCGACTGTGTGGTTCCAGTCTTCCCAACTGAGTCCGCAGCAAACTCAACTCTGGGTAGGAGCCGGTCGAGGCAGAAAAACCCACATGACTGATGGGATTCGAACCCACGACCTCCCAGCCGGAAGTCCGTGACGCTAACCACTTCGCCACGGCGGCTGAGGTCAAACTGCTGTGTCCAGCAGTAGCCTCCCCCCCCCAGCTTCCCGTTCCACAGTCACATTGAGAATCATCCTGTGGCGCTCCGAACTGAGCAGTCCTGAGGGTGCAGTCAAAATGGTCATGTGACAACTCACCAGAGGAGACTTGGCACTCCTGACACGTCACTTCAGTTTCGTTCCGATGCAACATGCAAACACAACAGCTTTGCTTCCAGTATCCACTCCCCCCTTCTCCCCCACCCAGTCCAGTTCGTACATTTTGATAACTTGCGTGAAATGTAACAACGTATTGCATGTTGTATGCTGGTGTGTCTTCTGCTCAGGGATGGCCGTGAAATGTAACAACACGTTGCATGTTGTATGCTGGTGTGTCTTCAGATCGAGGATGGCCGTGAAATGTAACAACACACTGCATGTTGTATGCTGGTGTGTCTTCAGGTGGGGGACGGCCGCACTTTCCAGGTGAAGGCCAGGTTTGACACGGAGGTGGAGCTGACCTACTATCGCCACGGCGGCATCCTCAACTACATGGTGCGCCGCATGCTGTAACGACCGACCGCGCTTAGCACCTGCCATGGGAGTTGCAGGGTCCTGGTCTGTGGGGGGAGGATGGGTGAAGGCCTTGCTGGTGGCCACGGCTAGAATGATCTGGCTGAAGAGACGGAGAGAGGGAAAAGCTTTGAATGTAAAGTTTCTGTAGGTTTCATGTGTCGAGTAGTGCACTGTGTGCAAAGACCGTCTCGCTGGCAGAATTAGGGTTGAAGGCTGTATAGGAAGGATAATGTCCAAGACTGACAGGCACACGCAGAAACACAGGTGACATGCGACTTGTGACATCATCCATATTTCATTAATACCCTTGCATACCTAATGCAGAACAGCGTATTATCAAGGACACAGGGAAGTATACAGATACAGAGTTGCACCTCACACAGTCATTCACGCTCAAACAAAACTGGCATAGTTCATTAGAGCACTCAGGATGGTGCTGTGAGGCTTCTTTCGCACGCTGGACTGTGGATTAGAGGACTGTGGCATGGTAAGAGCATGGAGTGTGACCTTCCCCCCCTCCCCCAGTCAACACCTTTCAGTGTCCAGATCCTTCCCTCTGTTGATGAGAGGACAACTCCCCTTCCATAGCCTTGACTACATGGTATTACATAATGATTATGTCACTGCAATGCAAACTGGTTTAGACGTTTGAATCATGTGATTTCCAAGGGTGGCTTGTGGGGAGAAGGCATAATGGATAGATTGCAATTAGACAATGTTGTAATTATTTTGCATCAGACTATTGGAATGACGCTGCAGCAAATGCTTTGTGTGACCTGATTGGAAAAGAATGGTGTACGCGCTGTACGTGTCGCTTACCTGGAGATGATGCAAAAATGACAGGTCATTTTTATTGTGATTGTCTGTCCGGCTATTCTGGGGGTGAATTTTAGAGGTTTTGGGATCTGTTTTCAGGTCTTCTTGACTGTTTATTCCATGAATATACATGCCATTGTTTACATGATTATGTCTGATTTAGGTTTGGGCTTACATTCTTCTTTTCATTCACTTTTTGCATTCATTGTGTAAGTCGGGCTTCTAAATGCGGATGGCAAAATGCAGATGGGTGGAAAAATAGGATAAGCTAGAACATCCGAATGAATGAAACCATCCCCATTGCTGGGTGCATGTGGGTCTGCTTGGAGCCTTAATTCTGCTGGTTTTATGAAAGATCGTGTGTGTTGAAAGAGCCCAGAACCCCGGTCATCTGGAAGGCAAGAAAGTGGGAGAAAATGATGCAGGTCCACAGTTTACCACCACAGTTTGCACCAACTAACCAGACAAAAAGTATAAGCCAGGGGTCAGGGGTGCATGCCAGTTCTCACGACGCACTGTTGGGTTTGAAGTTATGAACATGTTGAAAAAGAACGTTGTGGTTTGTCATTAAAAAGAAACGGGGTGGGGAGGAGGCTGGTATCTGGTAGTTTTGAACATGTTGAACATGTTGAACAAGAATGTTCTGGTTTGTGATTAAAAAGAAAGGGGGGATGAGACTGATAGCCGGTGTATGTCTTGACAAGGAAGAAAGGTTTGAACAGGATTATCAGAAGAAAGGTTTGAACAGGATTATCAGAAGACAGGTTTGAACAGGATTATCATCTGATCAGGCAGTGATGTGTGGACTGGCAAATGAAAATCGAGGCAGATGTTGGCTAGTTTCCATTTCATCGTTATCTCCCCCCCGTTCTACCCCCACTTGGGAATCATGGATCACATCTGGTTTTCTGCCGTAGAACATGCCTACTGCATGAGAAACAGTTCTCTTCATCTCTTATCAGCATGTCAGAAATCCGGTTATAATTTGTGATTGGTGTATGATATTCAGACAAAAATGAATGTTCAGGTGGTTTCAGATTGTGAATATTCAGATACCTCAGCTATGATGCGACTTCGTGTTCATGTACTTGTACTGTAACCCCCCCCCCCCCAAAAAAAAAAGTATTGCCCGTAACATGAGCCCCCCCTCCCCTTTTTTTTCTCCATTTAATCAGGATTAGATGTGGGTAAAAATGATTTGATTTTTAATATGATTGTGTGCAAAAATGTCATGTTTGAAAGATGGGAACATTTGGTGATCTCCCTAGTCAATTTTCATTTCTCTGGAAGAACAGCTACATGAACATATGTCAAAGGCAGTGTGCACGTGGAAGTATGCCAATAGAAAATGGGTTTTCATGACCATTTTAAAGTTGATGTTTTAGAGAGCTTCAGATATATGGTGTAGCATGTTCAGTGACTTCCTGTGCCCCTGTCCCCCAACTTCCTGTGGCGTTTCTTGTGTGTTTGTGCGTAAACAGAATTATTGCAGACAAGTCTTACCTTGCAAATTTGTATGCATGATTTATAAATTTGTGATCAATAAAAGTGTCGGTGAAGTTAACCGTGTGTGATCCAAGATGTACTGTGTGCACTGTCAAGATTTGCTCACACATGTTCAGTGGCCTTTATGGCATGACTTGCACATTGCTCGTTCCTGTTCCTTCACACAGCCACAGTTGGCCTTGCAGCAGTACCAGTGCCCTGTTAGAAGCTATCAATATCAGGTCACCATCACTGTCTGTTCTTGTTTTCCCTTGTGTTGTCCTCTGGCTGACAAAGTATAGATAAGATAACAAGAGAGCTGGGAGAAGAGGTGATCCTGTTGAAGTGGGTGTTAGAAGCTTGACAGGGCCAGGTGAGCCACAACAGTAGAAATGAAGGCAAGTGGGGGGTCAGGCCAGACAGCAGAAACCTGACAGGAGCAAGTCTTGTGCAGTGTTCAGCAATAGGAAACCGTTGTGGATGTACGCTGCAGGCCAGTCATGCAGGTCAGTCTGGTGGACACCTGAGCGCAGCATGAGCCACACAAATGTGCCCAGACAGGGCCAGCAGACTGCTCACTGCTGGGGTTTGACCTGGCACTGAACAGGACACCAACCAACCAGGGAGTGTGAGAAAAACACTCCCCCATGTCACATGATGACCTGGCACTGAACAGGACACCAGCCAACCAGGGAGTGTGAAAAAACACTCCCCCATGTCACATGATGACCTGGCACTAAACAGGACTCCAACCAGGGAGTGTGAGAAAAACACTCCCCCATGTCACATAACAACCTGGCACTGAACAGGACACCAGCCAACCAGGGAGTGTGAGAAAAAATACTCCCCCCCCCCCCCCCCCCCATGTCAGATGATGACCTGGCACTGACCAGGACACCAACCAGGGAGTGTGAGAAAAACACTCCCTCATGTCAAACACATGATGACCTGGCACTGAACAGGACACCAACCAACCAGGGAATGTGAGAAAAACGCTCCCCCATGTCAAATACAGGGTGACTTGGTACTGTCTAGGACACCAACCAAACGGGGCATTTGAGGGAAAAAACTCCCCTATGTCAAACACATGATGACATGTTGGCTAACAGCTCTGTAGAGTGGACCGCTGGTGCCCAGTCCAGAGTTCATCATCTGGATCGTAAATGTACAAATAAGCCTACTTACAAATTCTAACAAGGAGAAAAGGCAGAGACAGTGACAAAAAAAAGGAGACATTATTAGCCAGTGTTAACTTGCCCACTAACCTGGAAACAGCAAAAAAGATAGAATTTCACACATTTTATTTGACAAAACATTCACTCTTCTATGCCAAAATACATTTCAACACAAGCTGTTAATACTCATTTGGTTGTAGATCATCACACTGATTTGAGGGGGAAAAAAAGGCATTTAATGGTGTGGTTCAGCTGAAGATGTGGAATAGAAATGCTACACCCAAACCTATCAGGAAAAACAACATTCATAGAAAGGACAAGAAACGTAAAGAATTATGAATGAAAAAACAAATTACCAGAGGAAAAAACAAAAAAGGCGGAGTACAGGATGAGCATCAAGGTTAGGCTGTAAACCTGTTTAGCATGCAAGAAGTAAACGTCCAAAAATTTGGGCGTGGCACATGCCCCGGTAAACCACATTCTGATATGCTTGTCGGCTACAATCCGTGGTCATTGTTTCACTCATTCCACAAAGGACTCGAAAACATGCTCCAAAAACAGTGTAACTGGTATTCAACACAGAACTTGCATCCAACAAGTGGAAGTGTATATATTAAACATTTTCACACATTCCCAAAACTTCAAATTATTCAAGAAATCACCATCATCATCATCATCACATACACACTCACACACCACCACCGATAATGGAAAAGTAAAAAAACAAAAAGAAAAACTAGTTTTGCAAAAGTAACCAATTTAGATTCCAAACTGCATTGTTTTGCAGTAATATGCAAATGGGGAAGAGGGGAAGGCAAATTAATTACTTATCTGACTAATGTAATGCCTTGACAAAAAGAAAAAGATCGGAACACAAAGTCATAGAACCTGTTGTGTAGATTAAACCTCGATAGTGATGGATTCATGACATGATGATTACAAGTTTTTACTGTCAGAACACAAAGTCATAGAACCTGTTGTGTGGATGAAACCTCGATAGTGATGGATTCATGACATGATGATTACAAGTTTTTACTGTCGGAACACAAAGTCATAGAACCTGTTGTGTGGATGAAACCTCGATAGTGATGGATTCATGACATGATGATTTAAAGTTTTTACTGTCGGAACACAAAGTCATAGAACCTGTTGTGTGGATTAAACCTCGATAGTGATGGATTCATGACATGATGATTTAAAGTTTTTACTGTCGGAACACAAAGTCATAGAACCTGTTGTGTGGATTAAACCTCGATAGTGATGGATTCATGACATGATGATTAAAAGTTTGTACTGTCACGGCCCAGCAGACCGTGCAGTCTTTTCGGAACTGTCATGGGGGGGGTAAAAAAAAGTCATAGCCTGTACAGGTCAGATCATCAAAAAGAACAATTCCTGAAAAGAAACAAAGCACATCATGATATGGTTGCTGAACTACTGTCATCCGTTCAGCAGATGAAGCCAACTTGCTGAGAGAGTCCGGCATGTGCCTGGATGGTGCACTCCCAGATAGGGAAAAATCATAACAAAAATTAGTGAAAAGCTTCCACACCCCATCTCCTCTAACCCTTCCTTGAAAAAAAAAAAAGCATGTAGACAAACATCGCAGACTGGACAGCAATGTGTCCACTCTTGGGGTTTCTCCCAGAATGCCTTACCACAACACTACTTCATGTAGCATGTTTCAGCCTGTGTACAGACACATGGCTGTATGAAGCATGAGTGCTGGCTTCTGTTCTGTCCTGTCCTGTCGGTCTGCCCTTCTGCCATTGGTAATTGAAAAGTGGTTGGATAGATCTTGACTTTGACGAGGTTACCTACTTCACAGAAATCCACAGATCAGGCAGCCTGACATAGAGTACTATATAAAACACATATAAATGAAAAACAAGTTTAAACAGCGTGGCGTCTTGAGTCAACTTCTCTCTACACTGACCCCACTTCATCCTTGATACAGATAAGTTTGGCGTCATATACTTTACCATGTCAGACCATAGCATTCAACGGCAGTTAGCCAGCTCTGTCAGGCCGAATTTTTTCCGTGGCCAATGCAGTCATAAGACAGTCACGTGATGTCACCCCACTTCCGGCCCCGGAAGAAGCCAGTGTCAACTTCCTATAAGTCATTCATCTTCGGCCTGCCGTCAAAGCAAGATAAGTCTTGTGCTCTGTCTCGCCTATACTTGCCTTTGTGTTAACTTTGCTGTGTTTTGTTCTATACTTGATTCAGTTGTGGCTTGCAAATGTGAGGCTCTTGGTGGGAGCGTATTTATCAAAAGATTTGTCTCTTTTACCGGCACTCTCGGGAGCGTATTTATTAAAAGATTTGTCTCTTTTACCGGCACTCCCGCGACTTTGTTACTCGCGATCGTCGGCACCGCTCGCCGGTCGTGTTCCCCCACCATATTGCCGAGCCTCGGGTTCAGCACGCATTTTGTGCTGGTTCCGGCTTGCACTAGACCCTGAGTATTTTTGCCGTGTGAGGCTCTTGGTGGGAGCGTATTTATTAAAAGATTTGTCTCTTTTACCGGCACTCTCGGGAGCGTATTTATTAAAGATTTGTCTCTTTTACCGGCACTCTCGCGACTTTGTTACTCGCGATCGTCGGCACCGCTCGCCGGTCGTGTTCCCCCACCATATTGCCGAGCCTCGGGTTCAGCACGCATTTTGTGCTGGTTCCGCTTATTAAGGTTTAGGGCTCAATAACTATCACACCTGTACTCTTTACCCTTCACAGGTAGAACGTGTTCGAGTAAGGGTGTGTGACACTGATCTGCTTATTAAGATTCAGTCTGGAGTGATCTACCAAATAGACTGTCGTGACTGTGAAGAGAACTATGTCGGGGAAACTGAGAGAAACCTTCGAAAACGCTCGACAGAACACAAAAGGGAATCATCACCAGTAGGCGCCCACCTACACGCCCAGCAACATCAGTTCGATTATGACAACATCAGCGTTCTCGACCGTGACAATAGATGGTTTCAGCCTGGGGTGAAGGAGGCTATACATATTGCCGCCAACAACCCCACACTCAACCGGGACCGGGGCAGACACACCTTGCCATCGGTGTACAACACCCTCATCGTTCAGTCACATGACCAGGGTTCGACCCGTGGTCGTGTGCACTGAACTCCAGTTCACCCAGTAGCCACACCACCGCTGAAGAAGACGGATGGAGGTCTGTCGAAAGCTCCAAGTAGTGCTATTCCTAGCTGAGTGACCTGTTTAAATCTGGTAGTTGTTATCTTCTGTCATGCTAGGCCACTTTCCCCACCCATGCACCAGAAATAGCTGTGTCCTCCAGCTGGCAGATCAAACAGAATTCTCACTCACGACTTGGATCAGTAAGTAACTGAATGTTCTGCCTTCTCAATTGGGTGAGACAGGATACTCAATGGACCCAAAATAAAATAAAACAAAACAAAAAAACCCAACCAGACAAATCGCTGACTAACAAACAGCCGCTTATTTTTTCCCAACAAATGGCGTGGGACTGAAAACAAATCGGTGGATTTGACATGAAGAGGACAATGATCAGACAGTTTCAGCCTCGTCAGCTTTCCATGGTTCAGCTTCTTTGGAAAATCTTCCTCCAAAAACAAATGCCTGGGTTAAAAAAAAAAGAAACACGTTTCATTTCTAAACGTTTGCTTTTCATGCGATTTATTTCTACTGTCAGACTCATGTTGTACATTTAGGAAATAGCAGTAAAGAGCTCTGAATTTGCATAGAACTTACAGCTTCAGGGGGCAGTGCAACGAGGGCTGGTTTTGCCCTCTTTAATGCCCCCCCCCCCTCTCATCTCAGTGTTTCAAGCTTTGGATTTACTACCTGTTTTCAGACCTGAAGAACCCAGGGGAGAGTGCAGAGACCACAGGATCCTGGACGTTTCAGTTCGGGGTAACTCCCCCACCTTCCTCCCTTTACACTAACTCGGCCAGAGCCATGAGAGCAATGGTTTGATGAAATCCGCCTTCACCCATTCCACATTAGAATTCCTAACCCCCAACCAAATTTGCCAAGCATGTGGACATGGATTCTGAACGAGCAGCATGGGGGTAGTGCAACTGAAGTGGCACAGACTATGAGAAGGTGCGAGCGCACACAACACACACACACACACACACACACACACACACACTCACAATCTATAGCTGCATATATTATTGGGCATATTTCTTTCCTTTTAAAAAGTGAGTTTGTCAGAACCGGAGCCATAAGGAGGAGCAGTGAAATGATAAAGTATCTGCCCTTTCCCCATCAACGGTTTAACGCCGGATTAAAACCAAACATCTGATACGCTACCAATCATTTCAACAGATGATAAAAAGATTTTTCAAAACGATAAGACGGCAACAGAGAACGACAAAATTCTATCAAAAACAAACCAACTGTTAAAGGGAGTGGGCAAAAAAAAAAAAAAGAAAAAAAAAGAAGGGAAATTACTAGCACCAAAGGTGAAGGTCAAACCCCTCATCATAACCTGCATTCTGACTATTATTATTATTATTTACTGCTTATTATTCAGATTCATGATAGTTTGTGTATGTGCGTATGAGAGAGAGGAGGAGAGAGAGATAGAGGGAGTGTGTGTATGATTGTGTGTGTGTGTGTGTGTGTGTGTGTGCGCTTGAGTGTGTGTGTGTGTGTATGTTTGTGTGTGTGTGTGTGTGAGATTAAACGTGTGTGCGTGCGTGCGTGTGTGTGTGTGTGTGTGTGTGTGCGCGCATATGCATGTGTGTGTGAGAGTAAATGTGCGTGTTCTTCCATTTAATATCTATTCACGTTACGTTATCTTAAACAATGAGCTATCTTATGTTGTAAATGTGTGTGTGTGTTTGTGTGTTGTGTGTGTGTGTGTGTGTGTGTGTGTGTGTGTGTGTTGTGTGTGTGTGTGTGTGTGTGTGTGTGTGTGTGCACGCTACTGTCTGCAGCTTCTGCCTATAGTGTTACAAAACAAAACATACCAAAACAAAACAAAAATCGTAACTGTTAATGTAAAAACACAAACCTCAAATACACTGCGACATCATACTGTTCAGCTCAAATGCCACTAATAACAACATGGTACAAACACTAAAATAAATCCATGAATAAAATAATGATCTGAAAAAGTCCAACTTTGTTTTAAAAAAAACAAACAAAGAAACAAAACAAAACAAGAAAAAAAAAAACAACCCACCTTTATCCAGCCCTTTCAACTTAACAAGTCATACCAAAGTTGACTGACAAACGCATACGTTGGTTTTCAGTGAGTACAATAACGTTTTTTCATCATTACCAATGGATCATTCCATTCCAACAAACACAGCAAGAAAGCGTTACAATGCATGAAATCTGCCATTTCTTTCCGATAACTGTACCTTTGCACACATAATTTCCCTTCACCCCAAATTCTCACCCTCTCCTAAGAACCCGTACAAGCGGGCAAAGAAGCTTGCAACATGATGTCCGAACAACACGCCCTAAACAGGTACAAAGTGATCACAAGTTTTCCCTATTTCAAAATTTATTACCGTGAATCCTTTCAGAAGATAAAAACCACAAACCTCCAAATTCTGTACACAAAATCTGAAATGAAATAATGGGTCAGGGATGGGGGTGGAGGTGAGGGGTGGGTGGGATGGGTTAGGTTGATGTCATCCAGCAAACCCTCGGCACCGTGTTCTGTGAACGCCAGAGGCAGCATCTTTTTTTTTTCCTTTCTCTCTTTGTTTCCAGGATTGTTCTCCAAGGTTAACCATGGCTGAGGTTTTTAATGTCTGCAACAGTTCCAATCTGACCACTGAGGTCACAGTCCGTCTTAAAGAATGACCTATACACAAGACACCTGTGTGCATGTGTTTCATTTTCACATCGTCCATCCTAACACCACACAGGTGGCATACGCTTCTGATGAAAGGTGAGACTGTTTTTAATTTCATACATGCCAGATTGATTGTTTTCTCCATGCATGAATTCATACTCAGGATCTTGTTCAAAGTCTCATCCCACCGACTTTGAAGGGACTCAAGTCTGTACAGATGTTGGCTCCACAGAGAAAGTCTGCCCCAACCTGGCTGTCTGGAGCAGGAACTGAACCCCACACCTTGGAACAAGACTCTGACGCCTCGTCCACCAGGCTGATCAGGCCCCCAGGCAACTATTAACAAGTGCTGACTTAAAGATCTGCATTTCTTAGCGATCACTTACAGTTGCCTGATGTGAAAATGCTGCTTTCAGATCAAAGCCTGGCTGGTACTGACTCAAATATCAGAGTTTCTTAGCAATCAGTTTGAGTTACCTGATGTTAAAACACTGTTTTGGGATCAAAGCCTGGCTGGTACTGACTCAAATATCAGAGTTTCTTAGCAATCAGTTTGAGTTGCCTGATGTTAAAACACTGTTTTGGGATCAAAGCCTGACTGGTACTGACTCAAATATCAGAGTTTCTTAGCAATCAGTTTGAGTTACCTGATGTTAAAACACTGTTTTGGGATCAAAGCCTGACTGGTACTGACTCAAATATCAGAGTTTCTTAGCAATCAGTTTGAGTTACCTGATGTTAAAACACTGTTTTGGGATCAAAGCCTGGCTGGTACTGACTCAAATATCAGAGTTTCTTAGCAATCAGTTTGAGTTACCTGATGTTAAAACACTGTTTTGGGATCAAAGCCTGACTTCCCCCTGCAATCCCTTGCTCCTGTATGTTGATTCTGAGAGACCAACAGTAGCAGCTGACTGTTGCTGGTGCAATCACTACAGCAAAAACAACAACCACCACAACAACTTACTGGCTATGTCAACACTGAATCACTGCATTTATCCTCAGTTTAAACAAAATCTACACCTTTACACTTCTATAAAACAAGCATGCAAAAAAACAACAACAAAAAAAAACCTCCTGGATACAGTAATACTGAAGACTGGTTTTATAAGCGGGGTAAAGCTTTTAAAAGAAGTATTTTTTGAGCCTGTTCAACATTCATATCAGTATCTGTCTGATAAAGCCAACATTCAGGAAAGGCTGTTCACTCTGACGTTCAATCTCAGGTTATCATTTTAAGTAGACAAGCATTTTCCTCCCAAGTGATTGTTCATGTTGCAAACATTCCCAGCCCCCACCCCAGCTCTCCCGATTCTATGAGCAAACAACAATCTTCACATTAACAAAAAACATACCACTATGTTCAAAATGATCAAGGTTCACATCATCAGAATCACAAAATAGCTTTCTAACATTCTGACAAACAACCACCACCATCTATTCTGTTATGCCATAGTATTTCACTACACCCTTTCTCACTGACAACAAGCATATACCTTGTCTCCTTAATTCAACAATATACTTGTCACAACAGTCATAGTCTGTTTTCTAAAAAAAACAATCACCAATTTCATTCACTTCCACATCCCCTTTACCACACTGTTTTCTCGTAAATGCCAATCAAATTTCATTATTCCCCCAAAACAATTATTCTATTTTCTGTTCTCACAAAATACATCGTATTATTCAATCCTCACGAATGCCAAACAGCCTGCACGCTTACAAACAACTATTTCAACCCCGAAAACCGTTCTCAACAGTGTTCTACTCACATGTCTATTCTCCCAACACCATAGCGCTCGTTCCCTTCTCAACACCATGACATTCTCGCAATCACATTTCAATCGGACTTTTGCATACCCAACAATTTTCACAAATGTGTTTCATTCCCGCATTCATGTTTCACTCTCCTATTTGTATTCCATTGTCTCCCCTCATATCATTACTACCACCATATTACATTCTCACATATTCTATTTTTATAGTCCCATGTCATTCTAATGATTATATTCCATTCCCACACCCCCAGGAAATTATCACATGATTAAATTCCATTCTCAAACCATCTTCTTTTCACAATCAATCCATTCCCTGAACCTTTTACCATTCTCACAGCTACATACTATTTTCACAAATGTATTCTATTCTCACAATCATACTCCATTCTCACAATCATACTCCATTCTCACAATCATATTCTATTTTAACATCTCCACACCTTTCTCACCATTGTATTCCATTTTAACAACTCCATACCTTTCCCACAATCACATTCCATTCTCACACACAACAACACACTCAAATCTGGCACGCAAAACTCACATCAAAAAGACAAATAATTGCATGATTAACATTATTTAATTGATATGGCAGACTTGTACAGATGTAAAAAAAAAATTATAACAGTTCAGGTAGAAAGGGGAAAAAAAAACTTACAGATCAAGCGTCAAGACGAAGTGTGAATGCAAAACTGATGATCATGCTATGTATGTTATTTCTCTCATTCAGCCACTTAACACTGCAGTCAGGCCCATGCTGGGGCCATGTAAAGGATGTGAATGAATGAAAACTGATTCACATAGTCCACAAAAACCCAAACTCAAGACTGAGTGCACATAAAAATGTTTAAGAAAACAAAAAAGTCTCCCATCCACAAAAAAAAGAGAAAGAAAATGACAAAAACGTATGATGTCAATCCATTGTGATAGTTTTTCCACACCAATATATTAATATATTATCTTAAAGGACGATTAATGTGGTATTCACGCTGGATAAGGCAACTTGTTCACTATATCACCTCCAGATTATTTCAAAGTTTAAAAAAAAAAGCTTTCACAAACAACAAACAAAAAAGCAACAAAACAATACAACATTTAAAGGAAAACACAGATAAATAGACAGTAAAAAGACAAATCTGACATTCTCACAATCATACTCCAGAGTTAAAAAGAAGTAAAAAGACAAATCTGACAAAGGGAAATAACTCCCAACAAAACAAAGGACATTGTATGCAGGCTGTACCCATCCCAGGGTTAACTCTTTCTATACTGAGATGCGATCTCATCGCACCTGCCTTGCACAACGCTTTGTTATGGAGGTGCGATGTGAGCGCACCTCAATTAAAAAAAAAATTATGTTCATAGGTCAGCAGTCTTGTGTGGTTCAAAGTCGGTTCAACACTTGCTTTAAAACTTTTCAAGGTATTAGTTCAATTTGTTGTACACATGTAGCCAAAATTTCACACTGGTATGTTATCAGGAAAAGAAAAAGAAAGAGATAACACACACACACGCTGAATTTTTCTTGCACGCAGTTTTCAGAAAGTGGTAATACTATTTTATAAGCAGGAAGGGACTCCTGGCATTCACACAGGGGTATATAATCTTCGATAACATCAAGGCTTACGGGCTGCTCTGAACACTCACCAGGAGTCACTCTGGTCCACAAACCTTCACGTACTATGGCGCATGACGCAGTGAACATTTGGTGTCACCTTGGACGACAATCAGCTGCACTGTGAACAATATGAACAGGATTGAGAGGCGGAGGAGCATAGCAGCAGGGAGAGCGAGAGGTAAGGAGAAAACGGGGAAGGGACAGAAATTAAAATGTGCATGTTACAAAATGCAATAAATAACCCCAACCAACGACGCCTTTGGTAGAACAGCAGTTGTGTCTGGGCCCAACACGCTAAGAATGTCGACAGGTTTGTGGCAACATGAAGATGTTTGAATGTCGACAGGTTTGAGGCAACACCAAGATGTTTGAATGTCGACAGGTTTGAGGCAACGCCAAGATGTTTGAATGTCGACAGGTCTGAGGCAACGCCAAGATGTTTGAATGTCGACAGGTTTGAGGCAACGCCAAGATGTTTGAATGTCGACAGGTTTGAGGCAACGCCAAGATGTTTGAATGTCGACAGGTCTGAGGCAACACCAAGATGTTTGAATGTCGACAGGTTTGAGGCAACACCAAGATGTTTGAATGTCCACAGGTTTGAGGCAACGCCAAGATGTTTGAATGTCGACAGGTCTGAGGCAACGCCAAGATGTTTGAATGTCGACAGGTTTGAGGCAACACCAAGATGTTTGAATGTCGACAGGTTTGAGGCAACACCAAGATGTTTGCTATGTCCTCCATCACCACCTCAGTGGGTCTAGTTTGGTTGCCATGGTTGCTGGTCTGAGATGGTGGTCTTCCCAACACTGCAGACATGCAGCTCAGACTGTCCAAGCTGAGCACGATCAAGACATGGCACAGTGCTGGTAAACCAGTGCCAACACCAACATACTGCCACTGATCTGCCAGAGGGGAATTGGGTGGGGGGGGGGGGGGGGGGGGGGGGGGGAGGGGGACATGCATGACTAATTTTATGTCTGCATTCAGAGGCACAGTCTGGTTACAGGCAAGGTGGTTCCTTCCCTAAAACAGTCAAGGAAAAAAAAGTGCTTTTTGGGGAGGGGGGGGGAGGGATGGAGGAGGGGGAACAATTTCCCTTGACAAACCCCCCCTGTACGATTCTCTCCTCATTACGATCAAATAGCCTGCGAAAGATCATTTCTTGTATGTGACACTATTTCTGACCTTTGTGGAACATCCCCCTCCCTGTTCCTGACAACCGATCAATCCATACTCTGCGTCACCTCCCCCCCCCCCCCCCCTTAATAATCGACAATGTTCGGAAATCTGCAAGGGAGACAAACTGTGCTGGAGCTTGCATTCAGTTTGAGTGACCATGCTGTTTTGCCAGGGATGGATGCTGCATGTGGGTACGCCCAAAGCACTTTAGTCCCATCACTCAGGTTCACGGTTTAATCAGAAAAGAGAAAATGCAAAAAAACAAACAAACAAAAAAAGGATATGACATGGTGCCCCTGTGCAATGCGCAGACAACATCGACAATATCCTGGCTTGCACTTCAGTTCAAATATTTGACTGGCTAGATCTGTCTGCTTGCTTGACCCATACTCTGAGAAGAGATATCGCTATGTTATCTACCCCTGAATTTTCTTTTTCTTTTTTTTTTTTTTTAACAGAACTGTTTAAAAAAAAAAAAAAACCCAGCATCAGTCTTGTAACAACCCAATTCTTTACCTATATTCACATCAGTTCTGAGCATTCTGATGTTTTATGAACCACTGGTCAGTCTAGCAACCAGCAAAGACTCTGGGCCCTTCTCAGACTGAATGTTCAAGGCATTTTCAAGGGCACCGTACAGAGATTTTGCAGCAGCAAGTGAAAACAAAGGTTGGGGTTGTGATGGGACAGGATTGAAGTGCTCTGGCTGGATTATCCTTGTCACGATGCTCCCAGATAAAGATTCCTGGCTTACAGTTCATGTCGAGGTCATTGGTGTTATGTGAGTTCACCGGAATAGTTGGAAGAACACACTGGCACAGGTTGGCGAGGGATGCACACCTATGCTGGGTTCGTTACTCTGCGAACTTTGTTATCAGCAGATGGTACAGGTGGTAGAGACAGAGAGAGAGAGAGGAAGACAACTCTGTGTGCTGCAATGAGAGACAGACCCAGCTCTTTGTTCAGAACAACCTTGGGAAGGGAGGAGAGGCAAAAGTTACTGCTGCTCCCTGTGCCTAACACCTACATCAAGATCTGAATGATCCAACTATAAAACACACAGACGACAACACGCTCAGCAACGACTGCTATCCAGAGAAAGCACAGCGGCACTAAGCACCTGCCGCTGAATTAACGGGCATGAAAAGAAAAAAAAAAAAAGGGTTCTAAAGAAATATGGCAGGGAAGAGATGACTGAAAAGTGATGAAGAAATAACTGAACGCCACTGAGCCCACCCACTCACAACAAAAGGACTCTCTACCAGTACCCCAACACTCCTCACACTAAGTCCACATCAAAGTGCAGAAAGAAAAAAAAAAAAGAAAAGAAAGAAAAAACAAATAACCCAAGATCACCGACTAACACACATTTTATTTCACATATCAATGATAAATGATGAATGATAAATGTTTTATAAAAACTCTTTTTTCCATGCATCAATAAGTTACCTCGCACAATCATCAGAAAAACCACTTGGCCACAAATTACGTGGAAGGAATATATACATATAAATACTCATAAAGGAAGGGTAAAACAAATACACCTAGCTTCAACATGTAATCTTGATGACAGCCATTTCAGCAACAGCACTGAGCAGCAGACAGCACACAGTAGTGAACACTGTAGCCCCAAACTGAAGGGACCAATACAATGTTCTTTTCAGCCCAGCCAGATCTGGCGGTGATCGAACTTCTGGTCAGCAAACTAATGCTGCAAGGACCACTCAATCTAATGAGGACCACTAATCCAATAGACCATATCCAGAGGACCACTGAATCCAATGACTACTCGCCTGAATTTTTCTTTATCTGTCTGGCCACAAATGCATTTACCTCTGTATGTCTGATTATGAAAAAAGTCATCACCCAAAAAAAAAAAAAAAAAAATGAATATCAAAATAAGAGATGAAGGGGGAGGAGTGAGGAGGACCAGCAAGTTCCCCTGTCAACACCAGGAAGGTTCGATCCTGACCTGTCCAACCCACCAGGAAGGGGTCGATCCTGGGACCTGTCCACACCTCACTACCTCCAGGAAGGGGTCGATCCTGGGACCTGTCCCCAATCTCCGACACCAGGAAGGGGTCGATCCTGGGACCTGTCCAACCCACCAGGAAGGGGTATCCTGGACCTGTCAACACAGAGGTCATCTGGGACCTGTCCAACCCACCAGGAAGGGGTCATCCTGACTGTCCAACTCACAGGAGGGGTCATCCTGGACTGTCCAACCCACCAGGAAGGTTCAATCCTGGACTTCCAACCCACAGGAAGGGGTCAATCCTGGGACCTGTCCAACCCACCAGGAGGGGTCAATCCTGGGACCTGTCCAACCCACCAGGGAGGGGTCAATCCTGGGACCTGTCCAACCCACCAGGGAGGGGTTCAATCCTGGGACCTGTCCAACCCACCAGGAAGGGTTCAATCCTGGGACCTGTCCAACCCACCAGGAAGGGTTCAATCCTGGGACCTGTCCAACCCACCAGGAAGGGTTCAATCCTGGGACCTGTCCAACCCACCAGGAAGGGTTCAATCCTGCCGCTTTCAAACACGAAGGCCTGAGCCAACCATTTCTAGCCATGAAGACTTCCAACACCAACCATAACTTTTGATGTCTCATTTCGGCTGACCATTTGCATTGTGGTTTTTGTTGATGGCTTCCTTTCCTACATTTGAGATAAGTGCCCACACTGCTTTCATACCCTTTGTTTATCTTTTCCGCAAGAGGAAATGAACACCCATCACATTTGAAGACAAGAGACAAAGGATTCGTCCACATTATTCTCATGATGTGGAACCACAGCGATCATTCTTTTCCTTACTGAATGATCCAAGAGGAACTCCTTCAGGTAAAAAGACATGATCTGTTTCACAGTCAAGAGCAGGCACATTGTTTTTGTTGGTTGGTTTCTTCTTGTTGTTCTGATCAGATTCTGATCACTTATTAGAAGAAGAATGTTCAGGGGCAGAAGAGGAGGTGGTGACAAGAAATTCCATGAATTTGTTTTCAAAATCTGACGATTTAGAGAGAAAAAAAAAGATGATCTCAAAGTTCTTATTTTAGGGATGGGTAGGACTGAGGGCAGGAAGTGATGTGTAAGAACCATATCGTTTTGCCTTGCCTTAACTCGTTGGTGCTTTTTTTTCTTTTTCTTTTTTTTTCAAAGGAACAAATTGGTAATAACTGTGGTGCTTTTTTTTTCTTTTTTTTTTTTCAAAGGAACAAATCAGTAATCAACATTCCCCAAATAAATCTTGAACTGTCCATGACCACTATGTCATATGATAAATAATCGTCACTTTTAATATGAATGATAACTATGTAAATCTGCTGGTTTTGATTCCTTAGTTCGTTTTTTGATTCCTTTGTTCGTTTTTAACCCAAAATGAAATAAAAAGCTATTCTCATCCAGTACAGCACAACTCTCCTGAAACAGCTATTGCCGCCTGACCCTTTCCGGCTAAAAAGCGCTTTAAATGGAGATGAATATTAACAACTCCTGAGACGCTAGCATATTAAGGATAGTTACAGCAGTGTCTAATTTCACACAGTTTGTGTCTGGGCCAATGCACCAAAGAAGAGGCTTTGCTGTGCACAAACATTTCTGAATAAGAAGCCGGCTCTTTTAAATTACATTAAAAACACACAAAAAATCATACATGGTTGTCTGGTATGAGTTAGACACTCGCATGAATAACCTGTAGGAGTAGTGGATTGGTCACGCCACCTCTGCCCTGTGGCATGTTACAGAGAGAACAATGACAAGCTCTGATATATTATGTCTGTAGCAAAGGAAAGCAGACTGCCCCTGCATTCTGGCTTGAGATAAACAAAGACCACTTCAGTTCATATGAAGTAACGCATTTCATCATGCCATGCCAAATGTTTTGGAGTTTATTCACTGATTCTCTCTCCTCTCTCTGTCTCTGTCTCTCTCTCTCTGTGCCACAGTACCCATCTATAAAAACTAAGGCATCTTCCTGCACAGGTAGTGGACCATTAGGCATGGATCTAGTTTCCTCGCCAACAAAACAACACTGGGTGTCGCAACACTGAACTGTGCATCCCAGTCGTTCAGACTCTTCGATAAAGTTAAAGGTTAAAGGTCTCACGGCTTTATCGACTGTACCGGCAGTGATCAGTCAGAGGTTCACTTTGTGCAGGACACAGCCTAGTGGACGGCACAACCTTCGCTCTACTTCCACTGCCTTCACTTTCCCTGAGCTGAATCGGGAATCCATCTACTGCTGGATGCACAGACTGTTTTTCAGCACAAAAACAACAAACCAACCAACCTCACGAATGGTTTGAACTCGTGACTGTCAGTTCCACAGGCAAACGCTCTGACCAATGGACCCCAGGCCCCCCAGGCTCTTCCTTCACCTTCATCTATCCCTTGACATCGTCTCTTGTCGTTGGGTCAACGATGATCTGGTGATCTGGCCACCACTCTCCTCCATCTGTCCCTATCCTCCACCGCTCGCTGAGATTCTGCTAGACTCATTCCAGTCCACTCTCGGATATTGTCCTCCCACCTCTTCCTTTGTCTTCCTCTATCGCGGCTTCCTCTGATTGTTCCTTGCAAGACTGTCTTTGCAAGGCCTGCTGAACGGGACACATGTCCATACTACTTCATTTTCTGCTTCTTGACAACTGTGAGCAAGTCTTCGTGGGGTCCAATTGCTTGCTGAATTATTCTGCCGACTTCTTCATTTGTCACGTGGTCTGTGTAATGGATGCCCAAGATCTTTCTGTGGCATCTCATTTCAGTTGTCAGAATTCTTCTTTGTAGCTCTGCTGTGAGTGTCTAAGTTCACATGCATACAGAAAAACTGAGAGGACAAGGGAGCGCATTAGGTGGATCTTGGAGCGAAGACTGAGGTTTCTGTCTCTCCATACAGTTTTTAGTTTTGCCACTACAGCTGCTGTTTGTGCAATCCTCAAGTTCTATATCACCAAATCAGCTTGACCCTGCCCACCCATACGTCCTGCCATTCTTTTCTTTAAAAAAACTGATTGTGAGTAAGATTCTTATACTCAAGTTTGTGGATGGCTAAATCAGTTAGCATCTGTAAACACCTAAACCAATAACCACTCTAGGGGACTGACTCTGCATGTAAACATGTAAACACCTAAACCAATAACCACTCTAGGGACTTGACTCTGCATGTAAACATGTAAACACCTAAATCAATAACCACTCTAGGGGACTTGACTCTGCATGTAAACATGTAAACACCTAAATCAATAACCACTCTAGGGGACTTGACTCTGCATGTAAACACCTAAATCAATAACCACTCTGGGGGACTTGACTCTGCATGTAAACATGTAAACACCTAAATCAATAACCACTCTGGGGACTTGACTCTGCATGTAACATGTAACACCTAAATCAATAACCACTCTAGGGGACTTGACTCTGCATGTAAACATGTAAACACCTAAATCAATAACCACTCTAGGGGACTTGACTCTGCATGTAAACATGTAAACACCTAAATCAATAACCACTCTAGGGGACTTGACTCTGCATGTAAACATGTAAACACCTAAATCAATAACCACTCTAGGGGACTTGACTCTGCATGTAAACATGTAAACACCTAAATCAATAACCACTCTGGGGGACTTGACTCTGCATGTCTTCTTGTCCACATGTTAAATGCCAAATCAGGTTAGCACTGGGGAGCTTGATATTGGATACAAAACATCGTGAACACCTCATAAATTTTCTGGACTTTGCCCACAGCTAGATCAGCTCAGCATGTGTGGGTGGGGGTGGAGGTGGGCAGGAAGGGGGAGACTGGGTATGAGGGGGTGGGGATCTGATTGAAGGAGAAAGGCCGACACAACTCAGGGGCTCTGCAGCCTGCTTTCAATCAGTCTGGCATTCACAACAATCCTGTGACCACCCCCCCCCCCTCCCCTCCCACTTCTTCCCCCCTTTGCAAGCCAAGACCACAACCGCCAAAAACCGAGCATCTATTCACCCCCCCCCCCCCCCCCCCCCCCCCCCCCCCCCCCCCCCCGACATATTACAACATACCTATCCTAAAGAAAGGAACCACTAATCACAATACCCACACATTCACACTAATGACAAGGGCAAGGCAGCTGCACTATAGACACTTTCAGGTGGATGAGACAAGATCCTGCTGAGGGCGCCAACCATACCACTCCATTTGTCACACACGGGGAAACTGGAAAGCATTGAAAGAGAAAAAAAAAGGCATTAACACCAACAAGCCTTATGGACACAGACATGGCAGAAAGGACAGTTAGTAGTGTCCAACTGTGATTAGTGTTTAAAGTCTCATGATCTAGCCAACAGATTATGACACAAAAAGCTAGCACGCTATGAACTGTAACCTGATTAATTTAAAAACAAAGTTTAAAAGATGTCTGTCTACAACACAGATGGGAGAAAGGACCCTAAAAAGACAGAAAAATGCAGATGGAAAAAAAAGACGCACACACACCCACACAAAACTGAAGAAGTCAAAGAGATTGACAGGAATAAGGCAAATACTTGCACAGGACATCCAGAAGGTGGGGTACCATTTGTCCTGAAAGAGCCCCCAACATCCACGGGGGTGGGAGGGGGAGGAGATGGAGGAGGTAAGGGAGTGGGAGGCAAAGGAGGGGGGGGGGGGTTAGGGAAAAACATGGGGGAAGGGGCAGCTCCTTCTACGAGCTTTATCAATGATTATGAAAATACGGACATATCACAAGACACCAAGATGGTCCACCAACGTTGAGCAAGCACTCTCCACATAACGGCTGAAATGCACCGGTGGCAGTCTGTCTTTCGCCATTATGCACCTCTGTCTTTTGCCATTATGCACCTCTGTCTTTTGCCATTATGCACATCTGTCTTTTGCCATTATGCACATCTGTCTTTTGCCATTATGCACATCTGTCTTTTGCCATTATGCACGTCTGTCTTTTGCCATTATGCATGTCTGTCTTTTGCCATTATGCACGTCTGTCTTTTGCCATTATGCACATCTGTCTTTTGCCATTATGCACATCTGTCTTTTGCCATTATGCACATCTGTCTTTTGCCATTATGCACGTCTGTCTTTTGCCATTATGCATGTCTGTACAGAAGGCAGCTTGATCTCATCCCTGACAATTCATTCACTGATTCAGTCAGTCATTCACCGAGTGAGATTCACCGTCCAGCCAGCCAAACAGGGCAATCGTCAAGGCGGATACTCTTATCGCAAACAGAAACCACATGAATGAAAGCGTACCACATCAAAACACATCGAAGAAGAACAACCCCCCCCCCCCCCCCCCCCCCCTGTCCCTCCAGAAATGCAAAGGAAAAAAAAACTAATGAATTTCAAAAAGAAAACTGGGCCCTACTATTATGTGAACATGCTGCTGCTGTCACTGATCATTTTGTCCAAGAAAAACAAAAACAAAAAAAACGGAATACGTGATACGTGCACTTTAGTTAACAAACATGTCTAAAACTGGACAGAAACCCCAAACTGCTAACAAAGCGTCCACCTTTTGATCCTGGTTTGAACCAAAAGTTAATCCAGTCGTCCTCGGGCTACTTTCCATCCTTCCCCTAAATTTTGCTGAAATTGCTTCAGTAGTTTTTACATAACCTTGTTGACAGGCAAAAACACAAACAAACAGACGCAGATTACATTATCTTCAGGAAAGCTAACAACAGGTGATATGTCTCAGATACCCATAGATGATTTGTCACTGCCACTGCCTGACAATTCATGATGCTCGGTCAGATGTCCAAAGATGAAGGAAAAAAAAAAAAAAGCAAACAATGGGTTTCTCCATAGCAGAATTCACAGCACCCGCTATATGATGTCGGATGAGGGATCGACTATTTTCACACCAACTCTATATAATGTCGAATGAGGGATTGAACATTTTCACATCAAGTCTTTATAATGTCGGATGAGGGATTGAACATTTTCACATCAATTCTATATAATGTTGGATGAAGGAATGGGGAGTTTGTGTTATACTCCCTGTTTGGCTAGTATACTTACCATGTCAGACCATAGCATTCAACGGCAGTTAGCCAGCTCTGTCAGGCCGAATTTTTTCCGTGGCCAATGCAGTCATAAGACAGTCACGTGATGTCACCCACTTCCGGCCCCGGAAGAAGCCAGTGTCAACTTCCTATAAGTCATTCAGCGAGGCCTGGGGATCTGGAACGGGAGAGACGTACAGGGGCAGGTGATGGTTGAAGCTGGTGGCAAACAGGTCGATCATGGGCACAAACCAATGGTTGCGCGACACCAGCGAAGGAGGGCCTCTGTTCTGAGGGAGAGGCCTATGGAGCGGGCCTCTCCCCCTTTGTTGACATAGCAAGCTACCGACGTATTGTCCGTGAGGAGGAGAACAAGTCGGTGCGCGACCTTGTGCTGGAGTTGGAGAAGGGCTAGCCTGACCGCTTCCAGCTCCCACTCCCCGAGGCGTGACTGTCCTCCACGTGGGCCCCCCAGCCCAAGTTGGAGGCGTCTGTATAAAGTTCCAGTGGTTGGGTTGGGTTGGGAGGGAGATGGGGACCCCGGTGGAGAGAGTGGCTGGAGTGAGCCGCTCCTCCGTCGCCGAAATGAACCAGTGTCCGAGGGGAATGACCTGGTCCCAGCGGTCGGAGGTCTGTGACAAACGTCGGCGGAACTCCCTCTGAAGTTGGCGTTTGGGGACCCGCCGCAGGGGAATGAGGGGAGACAGGGACTCCATCATTCCTAGGAGGGAGGACAGGGTTCTGGCCGAGGTGTGGGGTGCCTGTGACAGGCAGGAGATGAGGTCCACTATGCGTGCAGGCCTCTCCGGGGTCTGCCAGACGAACCGTAGGAATCGTCTGTGGGCCGGGTGAATCAGGATCTGAAAAATAGGCGTCCTTCAGGTCTACGGATGTGGCCCAGTCGCGATGATGGATGGAGTCTCGGATCTGGGTGGGGGTCTCCATCTTGAACTTGGTGGGCCTGAGGAACTTGTTGAGGGGCGAAAGATCTAGAATGGGCCTCCATCCTCCCGAGGCTTTTGGGATCACAAAGAGTAGAAGCCGGGGTTTGGGTGGGAAATCTCCGAGATGGCCCCTCTTTTGAGGAGGTCTTGGACTTCCGTGCGAAGAGCTTCTGCTTTGGCGGGGGAGGGTTCGTTGGGGGAGGGAGGGGGAGATAGCATGAGGGGGGGGACGCTCGTGGGCCCAAGGAAGGCGAAACCCTTCCTGTAGCACCGCCACTATCCAGGGGTGAGGCGTATGCGTCTCCACTGGTGGGCATGCCGGGAGAGGCTGCCCGCCAGGGGGGGCGAGGGTCTGGGCTGGTGGGTGGGGGATAGGGCGAGGGGGGGTGCTACCTGATCTAAGTCCCCCTCGGGCTGTCTCCCTAGTCAGCTCCGGGAGCGTGACTGTTGGCCTAACCGAAAATTTTGCTGATGGGGTTTTGGCTTAGGCCTTGGGAGAAGATTAGGTCGCTTGGCGGGCCGTGCGGTGCGGGAAGGCGATTGTCTGGGATAGGGTCTGTGCCTGGGGAAGGAACGAAGTGGGGGTCTAGCAGGGCGTGGCGGTGGCCTGGGCGCAAAGGACACAGCCTGCTTGCGTTCCTCAACTGCTTGTGCTATGACGTCAGCCGAGTAGTCGCCAAAGAGCGACTGGACCTGGCCCGGGATGCATCGCAGGGCTGCCTTAAGCGTCGGGGAGAGAGAGGTCCGCGCCAGCACGGCCTCTCTCGCGACCAACAAGCAGTTGAAGTGGCTTCTGGCTGCGCTGTCCGCCGCAGCCGAAAGGTGATGCGAAATCCTGTTAACTAGGTGTCGTATGAAAGGATCGCTGAACAAGCGAGGGTCAGGCTCTTGGTGCGCCTCAGAGCCCGGGTCCCCCGGTACTGGGATGGCACCATCGTCCTCCGGCCATAGAGCCTCCGCTCGCTGAAGGGACATGTCCAAGTAGGTGTGTCCCGCCGTGGTGTGGAGGATGCCCATCCTGGCTACTCGGACCCATTCCTTTAGGTTCTTAAAGGAGATGGCGCCGGAAGTAGGGGGGGGCAGGTGGGGGATCAACCGACGGTCCGACTGGGAAATGCCCATCTCCCTGGTCACGGGATTGTCCGTAAACAAGGAGGCGACTGAGGGGTTCATGGGTAGATTGGTCTAGATCTCTGGGCCGGGGGAGAGGGAGAGAAATTCGTCAGCGGGTGCGGCCTCCCTCCTAACGAGGTCTGGTCGCCACCGTTCTATCGTGCGGACATCGTACAATGAGGTGGGGGCTAGCTCCTCGTCATCGTCCGCCTCAGGGAGGTACTGGTCCTGAGAGGGTTCATAGCACCCGTCTTCAGGAGGTAAGTCGAGGGGTGCCTGTAGTGTGTCCCCGGTGGCCCTATAATCGGCGGCCGGGACATCGTCCTGCCGATAGGACAGCGCCCGAGGAGGGAGACCAAGGTCGACCCAGGTAAGTGAGGCCGGGTGCCACATTCGACCATGTAGCTGGTCGTGCTGGGTGTTGGCGTTAAGCCACTGGTCTCTCTCGGGGGCATAGAGCCACCGGTCCCCGGGGAGGTAAACGGGCTGTGGCGGCCCTGGGGAAAAACCACGGTAGGTAGGCCGCACTCAAGGTCTGACCAGCGCGTTGGGCGAATGCGTAGGTCAGACATCCGCCGAGTCGTAGCCACGAGACCCTCTTCTTCTTGTAGGCAGAAAGTCCCCGGGGACCCGGGTAACCTGAATCACTGTTGGGGGGGGGCTTGAGAGGCCGTGGCCTGTCGTCCCCGTCCAGGTCCGTGCACTGCACCATACACGTCCTTGGAATGGGCCTGGGAGGGCCATAATGGTATGGAGGAGGATGCGGAAGTCGAGCCCCCAACCCGCGAAAGTGCGGATTGGTCAGGATGCGGTCCCGTGTTCCTCCCCCTGGAGGAATATGTCAGGTTACCCTTGGTCCCGCTGGTAGATCCTCCCCCCGGAGGAGCGGGACCGCGGACGTTGCCCAAATGGGGATCCGAAAGGTCGGTTCCCCAACGTCCAATACCCCTAGGGAAGAAGGTGACGTTCGATCGGGGTAGGTCGACCGTCCTTGTGCATGGGCACGGCCGGGCCCATGGCGCGGCGTGCCCGCACGCCCAGGATTATGGACACCACCGAGGTCGTGCGTCGGGGTGACCATAAGGCTGCTTCCGGAGTCGAAGCGCTCCTCGAGCTCAGGTGTTGGCTGCACCTGTGCCCGGTGGGGCCGAGCGCTATGAGTGCACGTATCAATTTGGGGGGAAAAAGAGATACGTGACTCATCAAGGCGAGTGACGGATGGTGATTCCATCCCAGATCCGTCACCCGTGCTGGTCCGCGGCTCGGCAAGGTGCCCCGGGGGCCGAGATTCGCGTGACTCAGCATGATAGTTAGAAGTCTCCGAGCGAGTCCGTAGGCTAGAGGGCAAGCTGGCCGATGGAGAAGGGGTGGGGGAGGGCGAATTCCGTTGGCTAGTCTTTGCTCGGCCGGGCCCCTTGAGGGGAGCCTTGCCATTAGACTTTCTGGGCAGCACCTTGAGGGGAGCTTTGCCCTTAGACTAGCAGGCAGATCAAATGAAAGGCATTTTGAAATGGTGGCCGCTTGCCTATCAGCCTTGGGACGCCGCGGTCGTGCGTCCGTCGGTTTGGTAGACGAGGAAGATCACGCGTCCCTTCCGCGGAGAAGTCGTCTCTGTCTACCCGAACCGTACGTTCATCAGTGCGAACGGATTGCTCCGAGATGGAATCGACCCGCGGGTTTCTCGGGAAATTGAGCGAACTCCGAGCAGTGGAGTGGCTCGACCCGGCGGTGTCCTTCACCATGTTGGGCACAGGTGGATAGAGCAAACCCGGAACACACGACCGCAAAGAGGAGACAAGGTGGCCGATCGAGAAAATCAATTAATCTCGATCGTCCGTGTGGTGTCGTGCAAAGTGCTCGAGAGATCGACTGAAAACTCGAACTACCCGTACACGCCACCGGTCGTGTGACTGGTATGGCTATTAATAGCAATCTCTACACGTGGAGTATCACTGTGTATAGGTGTGATAGTTCTTGGGCACTAAATCTTAATAAGCAGATCAGTGTCACACACCCTTACTCGAACACGTTCTACCTGTGAAGGGTAAAGAGTACAGGTGTGATAGTTATTGAGCCCTAAACCTTAATAAGCGGAACCAGCACAAAATGCGTGCTGAACCCGAGGCTCGGCAATATGGTGGGGGAACACGACCGGCGAGCGGTGCCGACGATCGCGAGTAACAAAGTCGCGAGAGTGCCGGTAAAAGAGACAAATCTTTAATAAATACGCTCCCGAGAGTGCCGGTAAAAGAGACAAATCTTTTAATAAATACGCTCCCACCAAGAGCCTCACACGGCAAAAATACTCAGGGTCTAGTGCAAGCCGGAACCAGCACAAAATGCGTGCTGAACCCGAGGCTCGGCAATATGGTGGGGGAACACGACCGGCGAGCGGTGCCGACGATCGCGAGTAACAAAGTCGCGGGAGTGCCGGTAAAAGAGACAAATCTTTTAATAAATACGCTCCCGAGAGTGCCGGTAAAAGAGACAAATCTTTTGATAAATACGCTCCCACCAAGAGCCTCACATTTGTAAGCCACAACTGAATCAAGTATAGAACAAAACACAGCAAAGTTAACACAAAGGCAAGTATAGGCGAGACAGAGCACAAGACTTATCTTGCTTTGACGGCAGGCCGAAGATGAATGGCTTATAGGAAGTTGACACTGGCTTCTTCCGGGGCCGGAAGTGGGGTGACATCACGTGACTGTCTTATGACTGCATTGGCCACGGAAAAAATTCGGCCTGACAGAGCTGGCTAACTGCCGTTGAATGCTATGGTCTGACATGGTAAAGTATATGACGCCAAATTGACTGTTTTCACATCAACTCTATATAATGTTGGATGAGGGATTGAACATTTTCACATCAACTCTATATAATGTTGGATGAAGGATTGACTATTTTCACATCAACTCTATATAATGTCGGATAAGGGATTGAACATTTTCACATCAACTCTATATAATGTCGGATGAGGGATTGAACATTTTCACATCAACTCTATATAATGTCGGATGAAGGATTGACTATTTTCACATCAACTCCATATAATGTCGGATAAGGGATTGAACATTTTCACATCAACTCTTCATTTTGCAGCTGAAAGAGTGAGTGGAGGGGGGGTTAGGGGGCAGCAGGGGAAGGGGCAGTTGCTTGCTCACCGTGGCTCCACGACTAAGCGATCATCTCCTCAGTAAGGCTTTCGTAGATGGTGTTCCCGAGAATGCTGGATCTGAACTGGTACCACTGAACATCATCACAGTCAGTCAGCAGCAGTGCAGAGCCGTTGGGTTGTATGCAACTCCCTATATATTCCATGGAGGGTGGTGGACTGCCAGCGCTCACACTGTGACAGAAAGGGTGTGGGAGTGGCTGTATAGACAGGACTTGGGACTGGGCAGCATGGGAGTGATGCCGTTGGAAAAGCACAGAAGAGGAAATAGAATTTCTTCAATACAGCTGACAGAGCCTCTTACTTAACATCCTCACAGAAAACCAAAGGCAATCCAAATCCCCTAACCCCAACCCTACCCCTTCTCTTCCACTCCCATCTCCTCTTTCCCCTTAAAACAGTGGAGCAGAGAGGTATAACCCATCTTGACATGACACATGGCAGCCATTCATGTCTCTGTCCCTGTCCTCCCCATACACTTCCCCTGCTGCACTGCAGGCTCTCCTCTGGTTGACTGCCTCCCAACAGCCTAATACTGATAGTTTCCTGAAGACTGCTGACCGACACTGAGACTGGGATGGGGAAAGCCTGGGTGGTGTTGTTATTGTTGTTGTGTGTGTGTGTGTGTGTGTGTGTGTGTGTGTGTGTGTGCAGGGGGGGGGGGAGAAGCATGGGACACGGCATGACCAGGTGGAAAGTTTTGCCAATATGGGGGCACAAACCATGGGATAGTAAAGCAAAAGGCACCACACACACACACACACATATATATATATATATGGATCTGGGGGCAATCTAATTTATTCCTGACAATATAGTTTCTTGATAATGTTGACCAGGGCTTTATACCGTACAGAAGGTCACATCACAGGATAATATATGGTCACATTACAAAAACTGTCTCCAAAAAGTTTCAGACCTATCAGTCTTAGTTAAAATGAAAATGACTGTTCAAATTGACAAACCAGTTCCACACACACACACACACACACACACACACACACACACACACACACACACACTACACATGTGCATACGCAGCATGCATACACACTCTCACACATACACAGCTTCAAACAATTTTTCCACAAAAGCTGAAAAACCTTAACCCAATCACAAAACAGTAAACTATACTCACTTGGAATGACATTTGGCACATGGCCCCTCTCAGGATCAGCTTCATTCTCAGATCTGCATATGACCTTCTGCCCTCAAATGCAAACTTGGTGAAGTGGGGGAAAACAGACGATCCTGCATGCCCCCTCTGCCATGAAAAACAAACAGTGGAGCATGTCCTAAGCTCATGTAAAGTAGCCCTGGCTCAAGGAAGGTACACATGGAGGCACAACCAAGTGCTCAAAGAGATTGTACAAGTAGTCTGGGCTAGTACCAACACCACAAAAGGGAAAATCAGGACTCCAAAAGCACCCGCAACATTCTTCACGGCAGGAGGCAGCAAATCATGGCCAAGAACAACAGTGCCACTCGAAACATGCAGGCAGAATCTGCTGGACGGGGCAGATGACTGGGAGTGCACTGCAGACCTCCCAGAATGGAAGAGTCACCCAGAGATCATCAGCAAGAGTGGCATGAGACCAGACATAGTAGTCCACTCTAAGTCAACCAAGCAGCTGATCATGATCGAGCTCACGGTGCCATATGAGAACAGAATGGAGGCAGCTCAAATCTACAAGACTGAAAAGTATGCTGATCTGGCAAACAGCCTGAGGAGAGAAGGCTATCAGGTCAAAGTCCTCACTGCAGAAATTGGAGCTAGGGGGTTTGTAGGAACGTCTGCATACAGCCTCATGAAACAGCTCTCAGTTGCAGGGAGGGAAAAAACCAGAGCCATGAAAGCAATGGCAGAAGCGGCAGAGAGGTGTTCAAGCTGGATCTGGTCAAGGAGGAACAAAAGTGAACTTCATAAGGCTTAATTTCCCTACAAATATCAGGTGTCCCTGTGGCTCAGTGGTTAAAGCGCGAGTCATTAAGTGGAAAACGAGCATGTCCAGAAGGTCATGGGTTCGAATCCCAGCCATGGCTCGTCCCAAGATGGGGAAAAAAAGGGGCAGCAGAGGGACATCCGGAGTCATGAACCGGGTGTGGCCCAACCCCCCTAGAGTGTCAGGAGATAAGGGCCGAAACACTTGCTTGAAGGGGGCTTCTCTTCTGAGGACTCTCTGCTGCCACGCTCTCCACGAGTTTCTTTCTACTACAGATCAAACTCACATCAGATTACATTTCTTCTGATAACAAAACCACCCATGTACACATGTCTTCAAAATACAGATTAACACACACACACACACACACAAAAAAATCATCATTGACACATCAGCTACGTAACATCAAAACTTCCAGACTGAAACAACACTCACTTTACAGTACTTACTCTTTTCTCAAATTCTGACCAAGGCGTCTTATATTTCAAGGCACCCTATGTGTTCTTAACCCAGTTTTGGCGCCCATAGTGTTTTGGTCAGCTTGTACCTTTGACCTGCCGTTAGGGACAGGGCTTGTGTCCACACCGTCCAAAGCATGAATCATCCAGTGTGCACATCAACCCAGCACACACACCACACCATGTTTCAGCTCTATGTGTTCAGATGTGTTCATACGCATTCCCATTTCACATTTGTCAGACATACAACTGCAAACTGCACTTATATATGCAGTGCAGTTACAGCCTATCATATTCCAACTCGTCTTATTCACAGACAGGATCAAGTATTTTTTGTCTAAAATAATCATGTATATGCTTCGTCTGGCACCTTCCTCCCTCCAGCCTCCACTCTACTTCCACCCCCTCCCATCCCCATCCTATATCTTCCCCTAAATATATAAATCCGCATATCATTATGCTTCATCAGACTCAAAATACACAAAGAGGGAAAGTCAGTCCAGTCCCACAGCCGTGAATATGAAAGAAACGACATCGTTTGGTGTACACATCTAAAGCAAAATGAGGTATATATTTGTACTTGCAAATTGGCACAAATCCAGCACAGTTGTACCCCATAATAAATATCCCCAAACCAGGGCACACCAAGTTACAATCATGTACAGAAGAGGGCCAAGATCCCATCCCCCACTTCACATACACACACAAATGTCACACAAATATGTCAGTGTATCAACATTGCATAGGAAAACTCAAAACTCACCCCAAAAGTATTACAAGAGCCAGAAAACAAATTCTGCATAAGGAACACCATGTCAGAACCTTTTCCACACACACACACACACACTCAGACACACACACACACACACACTCAGACACGCACACACACACACTCAGCCACACATACATACACACTCAGACACGCACACATACACACTCAGACAAACTACAACAACAGGGCTTAGTTCAATGAAGCTGTTACATTTCACTGGAGTGGCTGGAAACCCCTCCCAAGTTGCAAAGTGGTTGTTACATCTGTGAGTGCATACACAATTCATTTGACGGTATCATCTACACCTCTAAGGACACACCTTGAAAGTCTGCAGCTAACATCACAAGACTGCAAACCACAGGGGAAACAGAAAAGCGCGATGATGTCGACAGACACGACACAGGTGCAGGGACTCTCTGCTGATGGCAACAACAGTAACACCAGCCCCATGAAGAGGTCAGCCGGGACCACTGTCCACTGCAGGAGTGTTGGCGCAGACTGGTGTTCCCCAGGGAATTCAAAAGTGTTAAGTCAAATCAGTCCATCACAGCTGTCTACACAACTTGAATGCCGCACTAGCACTAAAGCACAATGGTTATACACATGATCTTCACTGAGCCCCCTCTATAGTCACACCACAGAGTTCACCTCAAAGTTAGTGCTTAGCTAATGATTACACAATCCTCGTTTTGGCTAAAATGATAATTCAGGAGAAGAAATCATTTTACAACTCAGTGAACTTTTCGAATGACACACTGTCTAGAGATTTTTTGATAGTGCGTAGACTGAAAGCGGATACGGAGAAAGGAAGAGATCCTACCTTGATTCTCACTGACGCAATCAAAGAAAACTTTATGACTGCAGCATAGGAGTGATTACCCACATTCTGGAGCGCAATGTCACAAACGATTGCAACAGCTTCACTGAGCATGTAAACTTGGTGTAATTTCAGCCACAGTAATAAGCACTACTGAGCTATTATGCCAATATAAAGTTGTCCATAACTGCTGCATTGAACCAGGCCCAGAATCATCAGGTATCTTCAAACCTGCCGACACATCCAGCAAATTGAAGACAGACCACACACACAGCCACTCCCACTTTGCCATTTGACACTGCCATCATGTCATCTCAGTCATTTCTTTTTTTCTTATTGAATTATCAAAAAAAAATATTACATCAACTGACCACTGCGTTCATGGGGGAAAAACCTGCATGTTACAATATTCATCTTAATTGAACGAAGCAAGCCACCAGATATGTGGGTATGAACATGAACTCTATAGCTGTCTTCACAAAGCTGGTGTGCTGGCAACAGTAATACTCTCTCAAGGATTGCAAGAGCTTGGAATGTGACTGGACTTACACCGTCCTTGGGAGGTGGAAGGGAGAGGGGGTGGGTGCAGAGATGAGAGGCGGATGGGGGTTTCTGATCTCTTTTGCATTTTATGATCATCACCTGTCTCTCCCTGCCATTCTTTCTTAGACACCATGATTCACTCTTTTTTTTCCAGTGTCGATTTAAGCTTGAAAAACTTTTTGCACCATCAATGTCCTACTTCTCAAAATGTCTTGAGCAAGATTGTGAGAAATGTACCTACTGGCATAAAAAAAGAAAAGAAAAACAAAAGGCCATGTGCCTCGGGAGCAAACTAATGGCTTAGTTGGCACAAGCCTGCACAAAAAGCAGAACAGCATGGACACCAACTCCGTTATAAATAAACAAAAGAAATAAAATTAGATAAAACAGAACTTATGAAATGCAGAAAATGTACACCCTGAGATGAAAAAAAAAAAAAGGGAAAAAATCAGGACATCTGAAGAAAGATGATGCTAACACTAGCACAAGTATCTAGCACGCTGGCCGGTAAAAGAGGAAGGAGAAGGTGGGGATGGAGGGGAAAGAGGGCCACCTAACTAAAGCACCGTACACACACACACACACACCACCACCACCACCGCCACCACCACCACCACCCAGGAACAAAGGTGTGTGTGCTGGGAGTGGGGAGTGGAGCTGATTCAACTGATCTAGTCATCTATTTTCTCTTCCAATCTCAATTTTCTACACTGTTGTTATAATCAGGGAGCTTCATCGGACACTCAAAAGATGTACTTCTATCCTTCATTTGCTCATATTAAGCAGAAACTATTTTAGAAAAAAAAGCATTTGTGTCACTGTTGATCTTTAACTCGATTTTTTTTTTTGTCAGTCGCTGACAAAAGTGGATGTTTTGTTTTGTTTTTGAGCAGAAATCCATGACCAAATCTTTTCTAAAAATGCATAAGCAGGCTTTTTGGCATTCCTGAGCATATGCTTCTTGCTGTGATGTTAGTCAACCTGTGACTGGTTGAGGACATCTCAGAACTCTAGTCGATCTTGTCAATACTTATACCTAAATTCAACAAAAGACAAAGGAACAAAATTCAGACTTGCTTTGAACTAACTTGACCTTTCTCTCCTATCTGACGCTCACTTTTGTCACCAGCATCACCAAATTGTTGTCCCTTCCCTTTTGATGTATTTATAACACAAACACACACCATTAAACACTGCTTCTATGTCATCTCACAAATTATTTCACCTCAGGCATACAAAAACAAAAAAAAAAAAAAAGTATAATCCGTTGTATTTTTTTCCCCTTCTGCAAACATCACAGTGACATTCTTCTAAAGAGTCACCTGAAGCAAATGGCAGGGTCTCAGTCTCACTAGTCAAGGGAAAGAACTGCAAATGCAAACATTGGACGTAAGGTAAGGTAAGGCAATGTTGCTTATAGCCCAGCCGACTGCAACGGGCCACATCAGGGCTGTCACCATGTTAAAATCAACTCACAAGTCGAGAGCAGTACTTCTTCCATCTGTTCAAAAAACACTGCCAGTAACAAATACTCTAGGGGAAACAACTGCTGCAAGACAACACTTAATGCTCCCCCTTTGTGCGCTGATCCCAGCTTTCCAATTGCTTGGAGTCATACAACACCATCCAGGACACTTTCCTGTCAAAGCTGACTTCCACGCACATCGAGTACAGGTCTTGTAGAGGACAGAAGAATGGCTTTGAGAAAGAAGACATGGATTACTGGAAAGAAGAAAAAGTGAAAGAGGATTTAAAAGACTGACTTGATCAAACTGTCACAGAGATAACTTGCAGGGCATCTGTGACGGCGCAGACCTCTATGAAGGTCTACCACAGCCCGAGGCCATATTCCATCACATTTCCCTATTAAAATCAACCGAATAATCAGGTAGCAGAGAACCAGAGTCTGCCCTATGATCCAGATTTCCACCAAAAATTCAACGGATTCTTCCACTGGCCGCAAAACATCTACCACATTTCATTAATAACTGGTTCTGGTGTTTTTGTTTGTGCCATCCTGCTGACATTTGACCTAACGTGGGCGACTACCAAACTTCCTGCGACTAACGACAATTACGCAGTTTTCCACACACCGAACAAACAAACAAACAAACAAACAAAATCCCAGTGCTGCTAAGAATATAAGCTTGTAGAAGAAGAAACACCGATTACCTCGGATAACGCTTCACCTTCACCTGTATTTGCCGTTTGTTTCTTCGCTGCTCTGTCGGCACGATTTTTCAAAACCCGTCGAACCAATTCTGAAGAAAAGTGGTGGAGGGATGGAACGTGCCCTAAGGAAAACCCAACACTTTGGTGCTGACCCATGGCACCGACCTGGATGTCAGCCTGGGTCTACAATCTCTTCAGCCTTCACCCAAGTCAGCAGCCTTCCACACGGGTCTAGCTCTCCCACACTTGGGTGGGGAAGTCCCAAGGAGCTGACGACAATTTTAAACTGAATGGTGGGATTGTGTGCTTGAATGTGTTGTATAGGAAAGTTGGCAGTCTTAATTAAAGTCTAATTTTTTGGGGGGGGTGGAGGGGGGGGGGGGAGGATAGGGGAGTAGGAGGGTTGCTACTGCATGTTGGGAGTTAACTCCCTGCCCTCCCAGCATGGAACAGGAGCCTGGCGTTAGCAGTTTCACAACTGCATTGTCACGATGGTTCCACCCAAAAGGTTTTTTTTTTTTTTTCTCTTTTGTTAAAAGAAAAACAAAACAAAAAGGAGTCGCTGCACTGAACAGTTCAGGTTGGTGGACTATCAAAGCAGGAACTGTTGGTTTTGATCTATCACTGGAGGATAGTTTGTGTTTTGATCTATCACTGGAGGATAGTTTGTGTTTTGATCTATCACTGGAGGATAGTTTGTGTTTTGATCTATCACTGGAGGATAGTTTGTGTTTTGATCTATCACTGGAGGATAGTTTGTGTTTTGATCTGTCACTGGAGGATAGTTTGTGTTTTGATCTATCACTGGAGGATAGTTTGTGTTTTGATCTATCACTGGAGGATAGTTTGTGTTTTGGTAACTACACATGAACAATTACATTAAATTTTTAAAAGACAAAACAAAACAAAAAAGCAGCAATAATTTCATTATGCATGTTGTCTAGGAACTGGTTTAATCATTTTGCCTCGAATGGATGGAAAGTGTGTGTGTGCGCTTGTGTGTGTGTGTGCGCTTGTGTGTGTGCGCACGCATGTATGTGCACATGCGTGTGTGTATGTGTGTCCGTGTTGTGCATGTGTGTGTGAGTGTGCGCGCATGCGTGCATGTGTGTATTGTGTATGTGTGTGCGTGTGAGTGTGAGCGTGCGCACACGTGCGCATGTATGTTTTCAAAGCACAATGAAGGAGCACTTAAATCATCGCAAGAAGCAAGCCAATTTCTTTGGTTGTTTTCATGAAGTGTGCCCAGACTGCCCGGCCAAATGTCTCGTTCCTTTTAGCAGTCCATTCTTCATGCTTATACTGCTTGTTCTAATTAAAGCCTACACATGCTCCTCTTCTGGCTCCACCCACTGCATTCTCTCTCTCTCTCTTTCCCTCTCTCCTCTAGCGCTTTCTCCTTACCGCATTCCCATGACATTTTTCCCCTTCATCTTTGATCACTTTTTTTTTTTTTTTTTTTTTAAAAGAGACAAGTCTGTGTCCTCTCATTTCATAATTCTGCTATGTCTATTTCTTCTAAATGTATCGTATAGCATAGGTGATAGATAACACACACTTTTTGTGCATATTTCACATACTGGAGCTCAAATTCACTCCATTTACATTCAATGCATGGTGTGAGATTCACCCATGAAAATGCCGATTTGCGCATACGATCACCCTTTAAAAGTGTGACGAGTGCATTTTCAAGTTACAGACACAAGAGTGGGCAGTGAAATCGGAAACTTCTGTCATCAGTCGGAGAGTTTCTGATGCTGCGTATCATCAGTGAGTGATCCAAACAACGTCTACCTTGTAGCTAGCTATACGCAACACCACCACACACAGTAGCTGTTTGCGTTGCCTTTCACATGCATCACATGCACCCAATCAGTCAGTTCTCATCGAGAGAAGGTGTAGTCAGGAATGGTGTTGTCCATTTCATCTTAAATAGACACTTTTGCACGTTTTGTCGATTTTCATGCATTTCAAAGACATCATGTCATCAACACCTTTCAAGATATGGCTTTGATGAAGTTTAAACAAACAAAAAACCCCAAACAAACAAAAAAAAAAGCCAAGATGCGAAGCATACAAACATACTCCCAGTTTTCCAAACCGCTTATAAATCAGCCAAGTTCTTTGTGAGATAAGAAATAAAGGCAAAATAACGGTTTTAACGGTTATTTAACTGATATACACTTTTGAAACTGTATTTTAGTCCTCACTGGGTTAAAGCCTGTGTACATACTAAATTTCATCCAAATCGGACAATATGTCAAGAATAACAGTTTTTAACGGTCAGATTTTGAAACACTACATGGAAGTGCCATTTGTGTGTGATAACCTTTCTATATACAAAATTTCATTAAAAGCCACCAATATGTAAAAAAATAACGGCAAAATAATGGTTTAACGGTTATATAACCGATATATACTTTTGAAACCGGTATTTTAGTCCTCACTGGGTTAAAGCCTGTGTACATATCAAATTTCATCCAAATCAGACAGTATGTCAAGAATAACGGTTTTCAACGGTCAAATTTTGAAACACTATATAGAAGTGCCATTTGTGTGTGATAACCTTTCTATATACCAAATTTCATTAAAATCCACCTATGTATAAGAAATAACGGCAGAATAACGGTTTTTAACGGTTGTTTAATCCATTTTCAGCATTACATCACTTACATATAGACAGAGGCTCCGATTTGTCATGAGATCATCCAAACCGCTTATAAATTGGCCAAGTACTTTCTGAGATATTCCATAAAGAAGAAAACCCGTTATAGGCCGTTACAGCCGTTAGTAACGGCTATAGCGGTAAACTAAAACATCGGGCATCATCCGTGGCCCATAATGAACATACCTACAAATTTTCAGAAAGATCGGCCCAGTAGCTTTGTCTGGAGCAAGTGGAACACATTTTGACCACGGACACACAGACAGACAGACAGACGGACACACAGACAGCATTTCTTCGTTCCCATTCTAAAGTACTCCCTGTTCTATAAGAACTGGGAGTACAAAAAGGAGGAAGGAATGCGTCCGGTCATCTGTCATGATAGAATCACAGACAGAACTGAAAGCAAGACCTGAAGAAGACCAGATTCCTTGCCCACGCAGTGGTCAAAGTGCAAGTTAACTGTTTATTTTTCTTCACACTTTCATTTGCCACAAATGATAAATGGAAGTGCAGCTGCTGCCACTTCGTTGAACACTGACCACCGGATCAAACAAGCAGAGCACATCCAAACTTTCAGAGCAGTGAAGACTGCAACAATAGGCACATGCTGTCCTGGAGATAGCATGGAAAATTATAAAAACAAACCTTTAGCTTGCTCATAAATCACTGCATGGACAAGGTATGGGATTTTGAACCATTAAAGTGTCCAAATGAGAGTAATAAAATACCCCTTTTACACTGAAAGCAAAGAGTGAAGAAACCCTTTTTAATTGAAATCAAGATGGGAAGCCCTAGCATTAGATTGGAACTTCCAAAAAAATCTTATCCGAGTGGCTGGTCTCTGCTTATTTACCAAGTGGCTGATCTCTGTTTCCTAGTCACTGGAGTCACATTTCCAGAAGTCATACCACAGCTGACATTCCCAGGCATGAAGATGCTGGTTCATACTTTCTTTACACTGAGCTCACCAATTTCTTCCTCCCAGCTGTGTTGATGCTTTCATCACGCCAGACAATTTCCAACAATTCTTTATCCCATTTGGGTGTCAGTATTTTGAATGAGAGCCATATCTCTGTCACACAGCAACAGACACAGCTGGGGCTTGAAAACATGCTGACCACCAGATTCTTTCACTCCTCAAACAGGCTTCATCTAGCAAACAATTTGATATATTTCAAACCAAATTAGGATCTGCATTTTTTTAGATTGATTGTCCACAGAATACAGATCGATTGTCCACTGACGGAAAACAAACCTCACACACATACATACCCTTAGATTTTCTGTATGAATTTATGCAAAACTCAGGATCAACCCCTGGTGTTCCCCAAATTACAGAAATCTATCAAAAGATGGATAAATCTCATTCCTACATGTTGGCAAATAATGACTTAAAAAAAAAATTATGAGATGTTCATTCTGTCTCCCTATTTTCACTTCATGAACTTCGCAGTAAAACCTGTCTTCTCACTAAAACAATCACAAAACAAGTCCAGCAATAATTCTCTCTTTTTCGTAACCATCTTAACACTTACCTTGCACTTCTTCCTCGTTATATCTCATTCTCACTTTGTCTTGTCCATGAACTCTGTTTCTGTCAGAGAAATCACACTTACAGAACTTGGGGAGTCCAAACTGACAGGAAATGCCAGCACATAAAGAGGAGCCCACAGTAAAACATACAGAGCATTGTCTGCAGAGCCGACAGTAGCATGTTCACACCGTTTGTGGGGTCAACATGGTAAAGCTTGAAAATCCGCTCTTTGCCACCAGGCAGTGAATGGGAACCTAATACAGGTCACCGAAGGTTAAGAAGGTTAAGAAGGTCACCGAAGGTTAAGAATGCAGAGGGTGAGGGATGGGCAACGATTTCATACTGCCCTGTCCTGGACACAGTAAACCTCTATAGTTCTCTGCCCCTTAAGCCATTAGCCTATGGGAGTTAACCTTCTTTTCCCCATCTGTTTAAACTGAGAAGTAGCTATGCCGCAACGTGACATGACTCTACATCTGTCACTCCTCTGGAATTGAATTTTAAGGATAAGGAGATGAAGAGTGAAAGGTGAGGGCAGCTTGCTTTTAGCCTTAAGCTCTCAGGGTGCAAGCAGTTCCCAGACCAAAACCTGTATGTTGTCGTGGGAAAGAAGGCGACAGCCAACTGAAACCATCATCACTTCTTACTCTCTGAACTGATCAATGCCACCAGACGCCCACACAACATGTCTCTTCCATCGCATCCAGCTGCTGACACTCACAGACCATCATTTGGGCATTATTTTCCAACATTTCATCTTTCCCAAAATAGACGTCAAATGACAGATTTTCAGATAACATTTTAAGTGAATTTTTCACCAAACCATGGATTTAGAGAATGATTTTTAACCCAGGAAAATTCCAAGATAGTTTGCAGCTATGCTATTCCCTCTGTTCTATGCTACCTCCTCTCTTCTACGGTGTCGATTGAAACCAACTCTTGTCCCTGTCTTGTCAAAGGTCCAGACATGACAGTTAAAAAAAACACCTCATGTTTGAGGTTGACAACCTGTCAGTGTGGAATTTCTCAGTCCTATGGGATTGTCTTCTTCTTGCTTGCTAACCCATCCTTTCACAATCTTCCAACGCCAAATCTGTTCGCTCTAATATTTGCTGTTGGTGGTACTCCTCATCACAGAGGGCAGCCTAGGTTAGACAACTGGGCCAACAAGCTTGCAGCAACAGGTTTGCAATTGGATAGTTTAATCTCTGAGTAGCATGGACAACTTTCCGAAGGCTTGATTTGGATGTAGAGGATAGTGTGGCCTTTATTTGGAATCAACATGGCTCCCAGTTGCTTAAACTATCACATGTTGTGTTTGTTGCTGTTGTAACAGAGTGCACTAAAAGACAAAAGTGCTTGGATGCAGAGATGTGTAACGTGCTTCCAGAATTCAGCCATCAAACACGTATAGGACACTGTACTGATCTTCCACTCTAGTCAGGTTTTTGAAAAAAAAATTCTGGCAACCAAAAAGGCCACATCAAGGCCTGGCGTTCCCATTCATTGATAACACACACAACAAAACAACACACACACAAACACCAATTCCCAGATATCACGCCTGCTTGACAGCGATTGTACTTGTGGTAGGGGCACCTGACAGTGGGGAAGGGTTGACTGGTTTCCACACTGGAGATCTGTTTAAAGTACTTGTGTAATAGCTCTTCTTTGCTCTCTCTGTAAGACATAGAAATAATACAACACACACACCTCTACACACGCATGCTCACATCTCTTAACAAAACCATCTTCACAAAAATTGTGCATGATATAAGCTTGCATATGGCGTGTCTAACATACACATGAATGCACACACACATGCACGCACACTCACATATATACACACACACAAACTTTAAAGAGGTCAAGACAGCAGACATGAACAGGTAAACACACTAGTCTCTGAAGATGAAAGGAACGAAAACACCATCAGAAACCTGAAAAACAAGGCTTTAAAAGTCAAACAAAGTTTCAAATAGTCAACATCTAAAGTGATTAAAAGAAAGAAAAAAGGTTCAAATGCAGATATACTCAAAGCCGTTATACCTGACTGAATCGTCATGGGCTAAAGTGGAAGTGCCTTTTGCCAGTCAAAAGATACACACCTACTGTTTAGTTTTACAAGGCATGCCAGCAGATACAAAGAACAGTCACAACACTGGCAAACAAGATAGATGAAAAAAAAAGAAGAAAAAAAAAAGACATTCATGCCACCTCAAGTATGTTTCCCCGTATAAATTATCTGTCTACTGAAAAATCGTGCTTAAAAATAATAAGCAGGATAATGGAACAACACAGCAGAGATGAATGAAAGACAGATGTCTGAGAATTTTAATAAATTCACACATAACTTTTTCTTTGTGAATAAAAAAAACAAACAAACATACAAAAAAAAAAAACCCCACCACAAACAAGAGCCTAACAAAATCATTATGATGATAGACAAAGGGGGGGGGGGGGGGGGGGGGGGGGGGGGGGGGGGAGGGGGGGCAGGGGAGAGCTGGTATGTTTAATACCACAACCACATCACAAAAAAAAAACCCAGTTCAAATACTCCTCACATCAGTCACTTATCATTCAAAACAACAACAACAACAAAAGTCATGATTCCCATCTGTTCACCAAAACTCATCCCCCCACCGACATCAGCAACTCTGAAGCTTTTCTGTAACCTCGTGAGGTGGTCACTGTGCGGATCACCCCCCCAACCCATCACACATGCCGGACCTGGCAGTCACAAAGTTGTCCTCCCCCTCCTGGTCACTGCCAGACGGGGAATCCTGCAGGCTGTCACTGTCCTTCTCCTCCTGAAGGCAGCTCTCCACCCACGTCTGCACACGCTCCTTGCTCATCAGCCGACTGCCCCGCGGCCGCCCGGAGCTGTCGGGAGTGTGGGGACACTCCCTGCCTTGCTCGGTGTTGGGCGTCACGCTGCCGTCGCCCAGCGTTCGGGAGGAGTGGGTGGAGAGCACCTCGCTGTTGTCCAGCGTGCGGGAGGAGTGCTGAGAGAGGATCTCGGTGCTGAGGTCGTACAGGTTGCTGTGGATGGAGTCGATGTGGGGCAGGTGCTGCCGGGGGGTGCTGCTCCACAGCTGGGAGCCACTCTCACTGGCCGAGTCCACTTCTTCAGCAGCCTCCTCCTCTTCTTCTTCTTCCTCAGCACCCTGCTGGTTTACAGACGTCTCCACATGACCCACCCTCTCTGGCACCATCTCCATGTCATCCACCGCGTCAAAGAACTCTTCACTGTCCGTGCACTCTGACAGCTTCCCTTTCCCTTCTCCCTCCCCTCTCTTGTTGCTCTTTCTGCGTCGAGGTACGTCAATGATGTCTTCAGTGTCTGCCTCGTTTCCGTCATCAAAATCATCCATGGAGGGTTGGTAGCCTGGCAAGCCGGCCCCGTTCTGATAGGCCCCTGCCCTTGGAGTGGACACGACGTTGCCGTCGTCGTCACGCACGATCTCGTAGCCCTTGCTGTCTGTCTCAGGCTCGGCGTGGGGGTAGTTCTCAGAGATGGGTTCTGACAGGACGCTGGAGGTGAAGGAGATGGCACTGCAACCGGAGGGCGTACGGGAGTGCCCCATGTGGGCATACAGCGAGGGCACCGAGGATCCTGCTGTCATGGAGGGTGGAGGGTTCTCTGCAATTTCTTGTTCCACTGCCCGCACCATGTCGGCATAGGCCTCCCGTCCTTTGTGTGTAAGCGAGATCAGCTGGTTGAACTTCTCCTGCCACCACACAAAGCACGCCATGTCATTTTACAGCTGTTGCTGACCATCCGTGTTACTTGGAGGCTGTGAATCATGCAACATTAACTGTACAGAAGTAAACTCTGATCACACGAACAATGAGATTCTCTGCAAGTTGACAGTTTGGCTTGGAAAGTCTAATGAACCCTGTTTTGTGATGTACGTGTACCTAACCCTATACTTTCTGTATAAAGTATGCCCACCCAGCATTTTCATAGCTGGCCACACTTTTGAGGAAATAAACAACCAATTTTACTCAATCCACATTTCAGTATAAAGTATACCTGGCCCATATTCTGAGGTTAAAAAAAAATACTTAGCCCACATTTCAGAGTGAAGTACATCAACTCACTTCATCTGTGAAAAAAACATATACAACTCACATTTCAGTGCAAAGAACACCCAGCCAACAATTTTAGTATAAAGCATATCAGCCCTACAGTGTTTAGCAACACCAGATTTTCTATACATGCAACAAATTTCTCAGAGGGACATGGTTTGGCTTTTGTATTCAATACACACTGTCTGCCTCATTAACTTAAGTTTCACGTATTTACATTAATTTTTCTCCTCTCCTGTTTTTACTACTATCGCATATAAACACACAAACACATTTCAATGGCTCAGACTGCATGGAAGTGCAGTATTTGAACACATCAAAGAACATTGTGTGAAGCAGACACGGGGACAAGGTGGCCTAGTAATGCATCTTCTCTTTTCCCTGGGGTCCTGGGTTCAATCCAGGCTTGGGACATGCCGATGAGTGGAGATTTTCCCTTTGGGATTAATATACTGGACACTCAAGCACCTTGCATTGAAAGTAACAGCAACAACAACAAAATCTTCCACGCACATAAAACAGAGCCTTGCATGTGTTGTGGAAGTGTAGGGAATTGTGTTGCACTGATATAAAAAACAAACAAACAACACAAAAACAAACAAAAAACATTAGATAAACAAACAAATGTTTAGAAGTGTAGGGAATTGTGTTGCACTGATATAAAAAACAAACAAACAACACAAAAACAAACAAAAAACATTAGATAAACAAACAAATATTCCATGCTCAGGCATCATGCCAAAAAGCAATATGACTACACAGTGCAATTGAAAACGGTCACATACGCCAATATATCACCAACGGTGAACGTCCGACTTGAAGCCGAGGAACAAAGATGAAAAAGAGTAAGAAGCAGCTCACAAACTCATTGCCACTACGGTTAAGACCCAAGTAACCAGACATGGTGTCCATTTCAGTTCCGTTTCACTGATGGCACATCACCCAACCCAATGCCCACAGCATGCCAGGTCTGAGCAGCACCACAGCATCGCCCAATGCCTGACTACCAAACAGAAGGAACCGTCAGCAGGACCCAACCATCATGTTTGCCATTCTCTCTCCATTTCTGTTTTCCTTGGCTAGAACAACGCGGTTCCATTATTGGAGAGATTTGTGCACGTCTGAAGGCTTTTAATCCCACCATAAGAGTTGTCGCATTCTGTCTTCAGGGATGATGTCTCAACATGATCGCAGCGTGAATGCGATTCTGATTTGATGTCATCCACCCTGTGGCCACAACCCATGATGACCTTCTGTTCTGAAACTTAAGGGATCGACCATGTGAACAGGATGCCTTATGCTGGCATTCACACACGGAACCTCAGCCTACAGTCTCCTCTGAGGGACTTGAAGGGGCCCGGAGTCAGCACACAGGTTAATTCCCTGAGGAAAATCTCTTCCAAACATCCGTCTGGAAACTGATGAATCCTTGACCACTGAACAAGAGTTTGATGCCTTACCCACCATGCCAACCAGCCCTCCACTCCCCCCCCCCCCCACCCCCTTGAATTCCTGTTACTCTCCACCTTCTAATTCACTGTGCAGGTCAAGTGCCCAGAATCACTCATAGAACAGAAAAGCAGCCTCTACCACACTGGCAACTTCCATCCAGCCAGTCCAGTGCTGTCTGCTATGGGATTTTCCAGCCACCTACAGCCGCAGGTCTACCACTGGTTCATGACGCCTAGTCCTCCACACACACTTTGCCAAACTACGGCACATCAGGGAGCAACAGCACACTCAAAACAACTTTGAACCTTACTCCTTACAAAAATATTTCCCCACAAAACACTGTTTCGCAACTCCAAAGCAGTGAGCGATAGTGACAGAAGAGAGGCCACTGAACATGACTGAGAACGGTTCAGCCATCCTGGCACTGCTGTACTGTACGGCTCAGAAAGCCGTGAACACTGTGCAAGTGTTTGAAATGACTTCAAAACTGAATGGCAATGTACTTAGTGAAGGGAAA
>CM065744.1:28413080-28415580 GCA_033310375.1 Conus canariensis | reverse complement strand
TCACTGCAGAATGTCAGGTTGTGCTCAGTCCAGTGGTTAAACTCTCACTACCTAGCTGCCAGATTCCCCCCCCCAAAAAAAAAGAACGAAAACTAACGCACCCAGCAAGTTGTAAATTGTGATAAGAATAAAAGAAAAGCGTTCAGACTTCCAGAACAAAGGTGGGTGAACAGGCCACACTCACATCAAAACTGTGGATGACAGTCAAGGCAGTGAACAACAGAAACATAAAAAGGTCATGTTAAAGAGAGAGACAGAATACAGAAAACGGCCACCACAGTGTTCCCACAATACACAGCAATACACCTTACACAGAAAGACACGCACCCCTACCTCTCAATACCCTCAAGTTTGAAGGGGAAAAAGTGTACAGATTTCCACACCAAAGATAGGTGAAAAAAAGATAGGAGAAAAAAAGTAAATGATAGTAAAGAAGGAGAGAAACTTTTTTTTTTTTTTTTCAAAATCAAACAGACTGAAATCAGAGAGGCTGTGGTTAGGACAGACTGCAGGGCTCCAATGTACAGTGAAAGAACTTCCCTGTCTCATGCCCAAGGGCGGCTGACTTTCAGTCAGCATGGACACACTCAGTTCACCCTCAGCTTCGAACAGCTAGATTATGGCAATCCTCAGTCACATCCACAGTAGGTTGAGGCCAAGTTTGGTAAAACCTGTCCAAAGTTGAACCTGACATTCACTGCCCGCATGTGTGTGTGTGTGTGTTAGTGTGTGTGTGTGTGTGTGTGTGAGTGTGTGCGTGTGTGTGTGTGTCTTAGAGTGCGTGTGTGCGTGTGCATGCGCGTGTGTATTTTTAAGATATGAGAGTCACTGGCCCGTGTTTGCTGACCTTTGGACTGGATCTTTTCCAGGTTGGGGGAGATGATGACGCACTTGATCTTCTTCAGCTTGAGGTGTTTGGTCACCTCCCTCAGCCCCAGCACCACCCGTCGCTTGCCCTTGGCCTGGGCGACACACACAACCTCACCATCATCATGGGGCACATGGCAGACCTGTCAACCTCTACTCACGTTTTACTCTTTCCAAACATCCATATGAAGCTACTATTTTTTTCTACCTTAGACTAATTGTGAAGAAAAATCTCAAAATGATGAGAAAAAAATCTGAAAAGAAAGTGTGACAAAAGTTGAAAAAGCACAAAAAATCCCCCATTGTTTCAGGTCTACACGTCCTACTGTGAGTACTGTATTCTGTAATGAACACAACTCCCTTCCTCACCAATCTTTCCTTTTTAACTGTTTTGTGTGCCTCAGTTGTTTATAGCCCAGTTAATTTTGTGTATGTGCATCACATGTCCTGTTCACAATCCTGATATGTGACTATTTTCTTTTCTTTCCCTTTTTTTTCCTTATAATAATTAATTTGGGTAACAGCTTTTCAAATTATATCCAACACCTTCACTTTGTTACAATCTTAAGTGCCTTGAATTGCTGCACCAAGCTGCATCACACACATCTTTTTAATCACTGATGCACCCGCACAAGTCAAATAATGCAAGGAAAGAGTGAGCAAAGGTCCAGTGATTCCAACACTAGACTCTCCACCCAAAGGGAATGGGCTCAAGCCCTCCAGGATCTTTATCGAGGAGATTGACACCATCGAACACTCCTCACCGACATGCTGTGATGAACATTTTGACTGCAGCAATCCACACAAATCTTGTAAAAAAGAAAAAAAAAAAAAAAGTAGCAATAGGGTTTAGGGTTAACAAGCTTGCAGCAACAGGTTTGCGATTGGATAGTCTAATCTCTGAGCAGCATGGACAGCTTTCTGAAGGCTTGATTTGGATGTAGAGGATAGTGCGGCCTTTATTTGGAATCAACATGGCTCCCAACTGCTTAAACTGATCAAAGTGCAGCTAACAAAGGAATCCTGTCCTTTACAGCTCAACGTTGCTGGCATTCACACATCAAGTTAGGTCTATACCACCACATCTTATTAACAAAATATCCCCCCCCCCCCCCCCTCCTAAATTTGGGAGTGGAGGGGTCGGGGTTTTAACCAACCCCTTGGACGCTAAATTTTTCATTCAAAATCAGGATACGAGGAATGACTTAAAAAAAAAAAAACCCAGTGATTTTTCTGAAAAATTCAGGAGGGTTAGCAGCTGTTTTGTGTATACATGTATGGCTGCCTGCGTGCGTGTAAACATGCCTGCATGTATCCTGAGAGAAAGTGGAAGAAGAGATAAACCAGTAGAGGTTTGTACCTTGTTTGGGTCTTTGTGGTACATGCGGTCCTGGAAGCGCACCAGCTCATGCAGGAGGGCGGTGCAGCACGCGTCTATGTCCTTGTCCAAGATCTGCGTGCAGTACCTGTCAGGGCAGCCATCCCAAATAATCAATACCTATGTTTTTTTCTTTCTTTTTTACTTTTTTTTTTTTACAGTCTCACCTCCCACGCTGCCTCTCCAGTGGCATCATTCCCAGCCCACTATTCCAGCCACACCCAGGTCACAATACCAGCGTCAGCAGTCAACAGG
>CM065744.1:28375580-28408080 GCA_033310375.1 Conus canariensis | reverse complement strand
AGGCTAATAGCTTTCAGCCTCTCATTTCATCATCAATACGGGTTCTTACAACAACAGCAAAACAAACAGAAGAAGAACACCAAACAACAAAACCTTACCATCCTGGGACAGGTCACTCTCCCCCAATCCCACTGGGTTCCTGGAACACACATCCCAAACCTTGACCAGTGCCGCATACAAACAGGTCTTGCTCTTCTGCCATTCTGTCAAAGTCATTTTCAGAGAGAGAGAGAGAGAGAGAGAGAGAGAGAGAGAGAAAGAGAGAGAGAGTGACAGAAAGAGAGTCAGAGAGAGAGAGAGGAAGTGCCTGTATTTGTGTATGCATGAGTGTGGATATCAGTGTGCATGAATGTACATGCATGCAGTTTGTATGCACAGATATCAAAGCACAACAAGAGCTCTATCTTTACTACCAATATTATGCTTCATGCTGCACAAACATTTCCACTGGATTTGTTTTTCGCTTACCTTTGAAAAGTCACAGACTAAAAAATCTGACCAATGCTGAATGTCGGAATTCTAGCCAAGGTACAAAAAAGAAGTGAAAGAGACTTCAAATACAATGTGGGTTTAACATGTCTTAAAATCGAAAACCACACGGCAATAAAAACATCAAAGAGATCAGCTCTCATCCAGTTTCAGCAAGCATTCTGAATACATCCACTGGCTCCCATTAAGGCGAGACTCACTCACGTCTCAGAAGACCAAACTTGCATACGTCACCATTTTAAAAAGGCTAAAATCTCACAGCCTAACAGCTGAAAGGAGGATAATCTTGAATTTCACTGTTGTTTGGGCGCCACACGATGAAAGGCAAAACCCAACCCTTGGCGTCCACCATCTTAAAGTTCCCTGAACCGAACCAGTTACTCCCCATTTATTGCTGGGAGGACAGGTAGTCTGTTCAAGCTGTGCAAAATCTGACCCCACCAGTCATGACCGTCAGGCTGCTACCATCTGACTGTGGAAAGTTGGCTTTCAGCACAGCAAGGGTAAGGTAATGTTGCTTATAGCCCAGCCGACCGCAAAGGGCCATATCAGGGCTGTCACCATGTTGAAGTCAGTTCACAAGTCACACACAAACTTTAGGAAAAGACACTGTTTTTTATTCAGTCAAGGCAAGACCTGTTTACTCTCAAAATGCTGCTGCAGTACTTCCCTACAAAAACAAGAATTTGTGCCTACTCCTTCAGATGTCAATCTTACAGAAGCTGCAACATGTTTTTGCAACTATGACTCTCCAAAGCCTAGCTTCCTGTCACTTTTTTTGGTTGTTGAGAAGTTCCCGCTCTCTCTCTCATTTCTGCTGTTGTTTTTTGATGGGGGAAAAGGAGTTGTAAATTTTCAGGGCCTGTGACCTCACTGTTGATGACATTTTGCAAGCCAGAGTGAGCAAGAGTCATCACCGATCGATCAAAGCACGATACTCTGTACACCGTCACATGCTACAGGTACAATTAATCCCTAAAAACCTTGTTTCTTTAAGCTTTCTAAAACTGTATACAGAATATGCTAAAACTGGCCAAAAAACCAGGTCTGTTAAGCAAATTAAATCAAACCTCTGTGTTTTTCTTTAAAAAGAAAAATGACTGATGTTTGAGTATGAACCTCCCCTCGTTTCCTCCTCACTCCTTTCCCAACTGCATTAGGAGGTATGGAAAACCCTCCATTCTACTGTGCTGGGAACTGCTGACACCCACCCTCCATCGTCATCCTTGAGGGACAGGGAATCCTCCACAGGGTTGGTCACTTCATTCTCCGAGTCTGTGTTGCTGGGCAGGTCCACCCTGGGGTAGACGTCCACTTCATCCCCAATCATCCGCATGCGCTTCTTCTCCTCCCGCTCTTTGAGGATGATCTGCAATGGGAGGAAAAAAACAGGCATGCGAGGTCGTGGGCTGCTAGGTCACGTGAATTCACCACAAACATGTAAAGGCACACAAGTAAGCAAGCCACTGCGTTCTACCTATCGACACATGCTGTCGCTGCCCTTTCCAAGCCCAACTGCCCATGTGATGTAGGGCAAGCTCCATTTGTTGTCACAAAAGCTGAAGTTGTAGTGAATTCGGGGAGCAGTCCTACTGAAAGAAATACAAAGCTGACAACTTCTTCTACTCCATGGCAGCTTTGTGTAAGCACTGATGTATGATGACAATCTTGCACACTATGGTTGCCTTTCAAACAGCAACATTAATCAGTTCTTTCCTGCTTGCAACGTTTGTGATGTGAAGGTCAGACCCCACTCACACTTGAATCTCACACTCTACTGAAAATGAAGTGGACAGATTAAGCTTTACTGTCATTAGTAATTAAGCTGCCACAGCAATCAAAAAGCAGCCATGTTTGAATGAGCTAAAATTTTGCACAGAAATCTACACTTTTTTTTTTTTTTTTTACAGTGAATAAGACATAATTCGAATAAGACATAATCAACCCTCAAATTGTGGATATAATGAGACATGGTTTTCTCTCTCTCACTCACTCACTCATTCACACTCACACACACACACTCTTTTTCTAACCAAAATCAGCATGGCAGGAGAGCGCTTGTTGGAGTCTAATATTTTAGACAAGGCTACAGAATACACATGACTATGTTATCAAAGAGCATGGTGCGCATGCGCGCGCACACACACACACATACACACTAGAAGCAAGACAGAAAAAAAAAAATTCATTCATAACATTAGCTAGCAGACTTGTGACACTCACGCCACATTAGGTCTAAGGTCTGCTTGCCCCTTTTGACATTTTAACATTAAACTCGAAATGTGAATCTGGCTCTGTTAAAAATTTTATTCTGCTACAATCCAATAACTAGCAGGAGCCCTTAAAAAGATCAACTGAACTTACATGTATGGGTATGTGGACCAGTAGCAAACTGCGCATGTGGTGTCAGGTGATGTATATATCTATACAGACAAGTGCAAGTTCGTGTCTGCAGGTCAAGTGACTGCTTAAAAACTAAGCTCGAGGGAGCCCTTAAAAAGACTAAGTAAATCTGAATGTATGTGTGGGTATGTTTGCTGAGAGTACATGTAATGTAAGGAGATTGTATAAATACACAGACATGTGCAAGTTTACCAATGCAAACACACACACTCTCTCACACACACACACACATGCACATGCGCGCACACACACGCATGCACACACACACACTCTCACATACACATATACATGGGCTATGTACACACGCACACACACACACACTCTCACACATACATGCGCGCATGCATGCACACACACACACACACACACACAACACACACACACCACACACGCCTGTACTTGTTCCATGTGCACAAGCTGTCTTGACCTGATCCATCCAACACACAGTCACACCCAGCCAACCCACAAAGCCAGTCACCTTCTTCAGGGGGCTGGGTTTTTTGGGTTTGGGCGTCTCTCTCTCCTTGCCCCTCTTGATAGGGGCATTGCTGTCCAGGAGGTTGGTGACGGGAGTTTTCTTGTCATCGCGGGGCAGCAGTGCCTTCTTTGCTCCGCCACTTGGAACGCTGGCCGTCTTCTGCTCCATGTTCTTCTTCTTCTGCACAGAGGATGACCAGGTCACCTGCATTTATCGCACCCAGTTCAAGGTTTGATGATATCATTTGGTTGCAAAGTGAGACGACTGCAGGCAGAAATCTAAACAAATCTTAAATAAAAGTTAGCGAACCGCCAAGAGAAACGTGGACAAACAAGTCACAAGACAAAACACGATGTGTTTCGACCTCTTAGGTCTTCTTCAGGCAAGACAAAAACAAATAATCCAACGAAAATGAGAGTGAAGAGATCTAAGCTGAGTACCAAATTCATTCATTTTTGTTGTACTCTTGCCTGAAGAAGACCTAAGAGGTCGAAAGGCGTCGTGTTTTGTCTTGTGACTTGTTTGTCCACGTTTCTCTTGGCGGTTCGCTAACATTTATTGAATAACATTTGGATTAAAAAGGGTCAAGGCTGCCCCAGGGGTTAATATGAATTGTCGATGATCCCCAACACTTGAGAAAGGGTAAGGGCAGAGGGTAGGGAGGAGTAAGAGGGCGAGCACATTTTAAGTGATGGGGGAGAGAAATAAAAGAAGGAAAACATTAAAGTTGTTTTTAATGGAATGAAAGTTTAGATTGTGAACCTAGACGATCATTGTCATTGTTCTTAAATTGCCAATCTTTTAGTCCACACTCCAAGATCACCATTTTACGATAATTCCACCATCCCAGGCTGGCAAAGGAAACAGGACTGCTCAACCTGGTCTGGGAACTGTTTGGATTTACACGAAGGGAAACTGCCCGAAGCTCTCTACTATAATGAACACCGATTACTGGCTGGTTGCAAAGCTCCTGTGTGATGGAGACTGGAAATCAGCTTGTGGATTGCAAACCCAAATCTGGTCTCTTAATTTGAAAATACACCTTTCATTTGGTATGGTCATAGCACTCAAGATCACAACACTTTAAACAAGAGAAATATTAAGAATAGTTCTTGGTGAGTCCGCCAAAAACAAGGACAAACAAATTATAAGATGAAACGTGATGCGTTTCGATTTCATTTTTTTCATTCAATGCCCATCTTGCGCCAAATACGAGAAGATAAGTGTTTGCTCGTTCTTCATTTTTATTTGTCCTGAATGTTGTTCATCTTGCCTGAAGAAGACCTACAAGGTTGAAACACACTGTGTTTAGTCTTGTAATTTGTTTGTCCTTGGTTCTGGCGGACTCATTGAGAATTATTCTTGAAATTTGTTTCAATTTTCCCCTGTAGTCACCTCATTCTGAACTAGATAAGAAAAATTTTGGATAAAACATTGCTAAAATTGATTTCACACTCTATACAGTTCCAAGTAAAGTAGGTGTAATAATCTATCTCAATCCAGCACCTGTGAGCAGTATTTTGCTGGGTATAGGGATGTGTTCTCTCCCTTGAGAAAAGACTGTTCAATTAAGATGGTAGTAAGGCAACAATATGTGTAACCAAGATCACAGATCAGAGCAAGTTCAAAAAGGAAATAAATCAGGAACTGCACCAAGTCCATGGTCTAGTAACTGAGTGAATTAAAAGCTCATTCATGTTAAAACAGCCTGTTTAAAGAACAAAGAAGGCCAGATAAAGAAAAGGGACAGAATGATATGGAAGGGTAAAACATAATCAAATTCTTCTATCATCAGTTATGCATTATGCGCTGTTTACATCTACCTACAGCATTTCACATATGCCGACAGACAGACAGGCAGACAGACAGCAACAGACATGAATCATAATGCACGTGTATACCCCTAGACTTCCATCTCCAGCGACAGCGTGACAAAAAATTCTTAGACAATGCGCACTGTGGGTCACTACATTCCATATTTCCAGCCTTCCCTTTCTTCCCTCCACTCACCGCCACATCACCTCCATCTCACACACCTCAAATGCATCCAGCATGTCGGCAATGCTCAAGGAAATGGGCTGGTGAAGGCGTTTCCCTGATGACGGCTGGTTCCCGCCCCCTTTGGCCTGCTTCACCACCGCTTGGTCCGTGATCAGACCCCGCGCCGGTGACTTCTCATCCCGCGATCCCGACCCTGGTCTTGACCCGTGACCTGTCGTGACCTTCTGACGAAGCATCTGCTGCTCCAGGGAGATTTCTGCCAGCTCTGCTTCGGCCGCACGGTTGGCTAGTTCCCTCCGCTTCCGCCGCTTCCGAGCTCTCTTGCTGTGGGGGTTTTGCTCAGATGAGCCTTGGCCTGCACATATGTAATCCAGCTTGCAAATGTCAAAAAAAAAATCAAATCATTATTCAATGAACGCCAATAGCCCCCCCCCCCCCCCCCCCTCTTATCTTCCATGCCCTAACAGAAGTATTACACCCATGCAGCTCAGTATGGCCATCCCAAATATGGCCACACCCTTGAACAGTTTATCGAAGCCCTGGTATACTCTACAGCCATCAGTAGATAGGTCATCATGAGGCAAACTGCCAGAGGAGACGGTGCACTTTTCCTGAGTCACTTGGTGAGTGTCCAGTGATGCCCAGTCTATTGTGTGCAAGACACCACTTCCTGAAGGAAACACCACAGCCATCCAAAGACAGCCCCCATCGACTAGCTGATGACAATGACCTTGATTTCCCCAACATGGATGCAGAGAGAAAACAGAAACCAAGGTCACCATGGAAGCAGGGCATGACAAGCCAGAGAATCTGAGCATTTTTTTAACCCCCCCCCCCCCCCCCCTCCTGATCAAAACAAGGATAAGGGCAAAGATGATGCTGTATGACAGGGATAAAACTGTATACTTCCTTTCACAGTGTATACTGGCATCATCAACCAGTGCTGGTCCAGAAACTTCAGCAGCACTCTCAGAGACACCCACATAAGAGGTTGACACTTGAATGTGTGCTTCTAGTTATGCTACTTGCGCCCATAGCGCTCTCACTACTCAACTCTGGGTAGGAGCTCGTTAAGGCTGAAAACTCCCACATATAACCCTTAATGGGACTTGAACTGACAACTTCCCAATCCACAGCAGGCCAGTACTGACCGCTGTACCTGGAGGCAGGTGATCTGAACTTGCTGACAAAAAGAGTCTCAGGCTGCAGAATCTGCAGAGATCCAAAAGCTGAGCGACCACCAGCTTTTCATTCTGTCTCTGTCACAACTTTTTTCTTCTTTTTTTTTTTTCTCAAGTAACAATATGAAAATTTTGTCAAGCAAAACTAGTAACATCAGGGAGAAAAAAAAATTCAGCTCCCCCCATCCCCTGTAATTATGCAACAGGAGAAGAGGGAGGTGAGTGGGGATGCTATAAACATAGTATGTAAAGTACTATGATATAGGCTCCCTGAAATCTGTTGATCCTGATAAACTTTATGCGGTTATTTGACATCAGAGACAGTTGGGAAAAAATTGATATTGTTTTTCAAGAAGTGAGGGGAAAAAAATGTTAAAACAAACATTTCTGAGTTACAAACCTTGGAGCATGAGACAAGTAAAACAATGCACTTACAACAAGCATACACAAGTCCTTAAATCCTTTGTCAGGCTATCCAAGCATTTTACATAAAATAACCCACAGATTTTGCAAAGAAAAGATTAATCAAACCCCACAACCCTATCTCCCACAGCCCCACACCACCTTACCCCCACCCCCTCTGAACACCACCACTACTGCCATGTAAAAAGTTTTTGTTTCTAACAAATAAGATTTTCTGCCACATGTCAATATGCAATGACTATCATCCAATCTGTGCTATTGCTTTCATTTCACCGGACACAACCTGAAGGGAGGTAACTCACCTGGCTGAGAATTAAAGTTCTCATCCCCTCCTTCCTCCCCTGACAGACAGGAACCCGGAGCAGACTGGGTGCGACTGCGGACATCATTCGCTCGGGGCTTCTGTCCACATGACACATTAGAAATTAATCAAACAGGGTGAACAGGATACTACAAATACCACACGTGGTAACAGTAACAAGGAGCAAGGCACTCTGGCCAGCCCTGACCTCCACCAAGACCAAATAGAGCTTGGGAGGTGCTCTCTGAGTCTGTCCTTTGAGTGAAAACACATTTTTCCACCAGGTGAATAATTCATTTAAGCTGAAAGAGTTCTTTCCCACATTTTTTTTTTTTTTTAAACAGGGCACTGAAACTAAATTTTGTCAATATGTCACTGGAAAGTTTTGATATTCCATGAAAATAAACTTGTTTGGGGATAGTTATCAATTCGTGACAGTGACTTCAGAGTGTTCAGGTTCAGTTGTAATGATCTTACTAAATGTATGAAATCTGTGTTTGGAGCTCTGGGCCCTTGAAACAACAAAGACCTCAACCAATGTTGTAGTCAGGTGCTTGCATGGTTTCCCCCCCTCTCCCCCAAGCCTCCCACCCCACTGCCAGTGCCACCACTACTACATCCCTAGCCTCCCCCCCCCCCCCCCCCCATTCCCTCCTGTTCACAAAAGACATTGACATAACACACATCATCCCTCCCCCCAAACAAACCACTGACACTCACGTTATGACACCAAAAACGACCTGGACTACTGCAGATATGAAGCTTAAAATGATAAAGTTACCCACCTGTGAAAACAACTATTTTGCTTTTCAAATCTTGTTGATTGTGAACATTTTGTTTTCCAATCTGGGTGAGCCAGACAAACCTTTTTCCTTTTCAATCAGGTTGACACAGGTAACATTTGAATTTTTCACTTTCCAATCTGCCTGACCCATAAAATGAACATTATGATTTCCAATTTGTCTGGCCCAATTCATGACCATTGTGCTTTTCAATCTGTCTGACTCACATAATGAACATTACGCTTTCCAACCTGTCTGGCTCAGATAATCAACATTTTCCTTTTCCAACAGTCTGGCCTGATAATGAACATTCTGCTTTCAAATCTGGCAGACCCACAAAACTGAACACTGTGCTTTCCTATCTGACATGATACTTTTGTGATAGCGGGAACACAAAAAGGACATATCATCTATACCTTTCCTGTCTGACTGACAGTGATACACAAAAAGGACATTTTACTTTCCTGTCTGACTGACAGTGATACCAAAGACATTTACTTTCCTGTCTGACTGACAGTGATACACAAAAAGGACATTTACTTTCCTGTCTGACTGACAGTGATACACAAAGGACATTATTCCTGTCGAGACAGTGATCCGACATTACTTGAACATTACTCCTGTCTGACTGACAGTGATACACAAAAAGGACATTTACTTTCCTGTCTGACTGACAGTGATACACAAAAAGGACATTTTACTTTCCGTGATACTTGACTGACAGTATACACAAAAAGGACATTTTAGTATTTTGTGACGACGTGATACACAAAGGACATCTTACTTTCCTGTTGACTGACAGTGATACACAAAAAGGACATTTTAGTACTTTCTGTCTGACTGACAGTGATACACAAAAAGGACATCTTACTTTCTGTCTGACTGACAGTGATACACAAAAAGGACATCTTACTTTCTGTCTGACTGACAGTGATACACAAAGGACATTTTACTTTCCTGTCGACTGACAGTGATACACAAAAGGACATCTTACTTTCCTGTCTGATGACAGTGATACACAAAAAGGACATCTTATTTCCTGTCTGACTGACAGTGATACACAAAAAGGACATCTTACTTTCCTGTCTGACTGACAGTGATACACAAAAAGGACATCTTACTTCTGTCTGACTGACAGTGATACACAAAGGACATCTTACTTTCTGTCTGACTGACAGTGATACACAAAAGGACATCTTACTTTCTGTCTGACTGACAGTGATACACAAAAGGACATTTTACTTTCTGTCTGACTGACAGTGATACACAAAAGGACATCTTACTTTCCTGTTGACTGACAGTGATACACAAAAGGACATTTACTTTCTGTCTGACTGACAGTGATACACAAAAGGACATTTATGTCCTGTTAACAAAAAGATGAATTACTTGCATTAACTGAGAAAATAAACCACATAGCATTGTAGTAACAGAGTCTAGATAGCAAAAAACAGAAAAAGGTCAATCTTGTTGAATATTCAACAGGCAAATACCTGGATTTGAATATTTCGAAAAAAAAAAAGATGAGGCCTTAAACGACCTCTCATATCATCCTCAATAATAAGAGCCATCATATGTGACTGATGTTTGACACTCAATAGCAGGTTATTCTATGGTAATCATGTGAAAGATATTAACTCATTAAGGAATATACAATGAACAATGGAGACTTCAATGGACTGAGAGAATTCTTTACTCACATAAAATATATATACCTTCCGGGTACTCTTTAACAAAGAAACTCTTTCCAGACTAAGTTTAATACTCTCTTCTTGACAAGATTAGAGCGAAACATGTGCTTTCAAAATGTACAAAAAACAAAACAAAAACAAAACAACAATGGACAATCATAACGCCTATGCACCTGCACGGAAACAGGGCAGTAAGGAGAGCAACTAAGGGTAACGAAAGCACACTTGCTAGAAATATAACAAACTAAATCCAAAAAAGTTCTATGCTCATGCTTCTCTAGTACTAAATCCTGAGAGGGATTAGACATCTCATTACGCCCAATGGAATGTTGATTCAGAATCATGTAGAAAAGCTGAGGTGCTCACCAAATATTCCTCAGGTGTTCTCATGGATGCAGTTGTAATGAACTGTCTCACTTTCCAACAGGCGAAGATAAATTTATAACGTAAAATTTACCGAGAAAGAAATCAGTAGCAGACTGTCAAATCTAAGTTTCTGAATCATTTCATTTGACAGACGGAATACATCCAACTCCAAGGTTATTCCTGAAAGCAAAAGATTACCCGACAGTTTTTTTTTTTTTTTTTTTTCCAAAGATTCTGTTTGACAAAACAATACTTAGGAATACATCCAAGAATATAATTATTACAGCAAGCAAAAGATGAACCTACAGTTCCCGGGGAAAGATTCTGTTTGACAAAACAATGCTTAGGAATTACATCCAAGAATATAATTATGACAGCAAGCAAAAGATGAACCTACAGTTCCGGTAAGATTCTGTTTGACAAAACAATATTTAGGAATTACATCCAAGAATGTAATTATTACAGCAAGCAAAAGATGACCCTACAGTTCCGGTAAGATTCTGTTTGACAAAACAATACTTAGGAATACATCCAAGAATATAATTATTACAGCAAGCAAAAGATGACCCTACAGTTCCGATAAAGATTCTGTTTGACAGAACAATAGGAATACATCCAATAATATTACAGAGAGCAAAAAATTACCCTGTACAGTTCCTGTAAAGATTCTATGTCACAAAACAACAGGATTGCATCCAACAATACTACAGAAAGCAAAAATTCACCCTGTACAGTTCCTGTAAGGATTCTGTTTGGCAGAACAGTAGGAATATATATCTAAGAATATTACAGGAAACAAAAGATTACAGTTCCTACAAATATCCTGTCTGACAGAAAAATGAGAGATCCCCCCCCCCTTTCTTGCCATCCGGTGAGTCCTTTTGACGAAAAGATCGGAAAGAGAGCGGTTTTGCCCCCCCCCCCCCCCCCCCTTCCCCTTCCTCCCGTGCTTCTAGGGGCTTTTCGTGCACTGTTTTACTGTTGGGTGAATATTAGGATGGGGTGCCTGTGAGTGAGGTTGAACCAAGCACGGGCAGTTCATACTTTAGGGGGGTGGGGGTGAAAAGGTGTGTGTGTGTGTGTGTGTGTGTGTGTGTGTGTGTGTGTGTGTGTGTGTGTGTGTGTGAATTATTCCCCATAGTGTTGGCTAAGAACCGTGTCAGTCTTTTTTTTTTTTTTTCCTGGAATGTTTGTAAGCAAACCTGAGAAATAATTGTGTCTTTACAGCTTGAACATGGTTAAATTCTGCACGTACGTGATTTTTTTTTTTTCTTTCGCATACTCTTGCGCATGCACGATTTTTGATGCAACAAGTTTTTTGCATTCAGACGACTTCTGAACCTTAAACAAAATGAAAAATATCGGCGTCATTTTTGTTGTTTTCTGCTTTTTTTTTTTTATTCAGCATTAGTGGGAGGAGAATGACTCCTATCTACCACCAAATATTGTAAAAAAAAAAAAAAAATTAAAAAAAAAGAGAGAGAGAGAGAGGAAGCAATGGGCTAGCTCTTTTTGGCTTGATACTGCTGGCTACTTACTAAGTATCTTTTGCCTTTGTTTGGATTTATTGTTGTTGCTTTTGTTTGTGTTAATTGTTACTGTTTGTACATACTCTCTTTCTCTTTGTCTCTCTCTCTCTCTCTCTCCCTGTCTCTCTCTTTCTCTGTCTCTGTCTCTTTGTCTCCCTCTCTCTTATTTCCTCTCATGGTAATTATTGTGCTCAAAGACATGCATTTTCCTTTTCCTTTAGACTTGAAATTTTTGGTTTGTTACTGTTCCTCTCTCCCTATGAAGTTGGATGGATGTGCTCTTTTGTATTCAATGTGTGTGGACAAATTTGATGTCCTGGAATATAGTAAAACATTACTGTGTCTTTTTGGTGTTCATTTTAAACCTCATCTTGTAAAAAATGGATAGTGGTGTATCCATTTTTTCTGTTAATTGTCAGGGCCTCAATACCGCCCAGAAAAGGCGGGATATCTTTCATTACATGAGAAATAAAAAACATTCCATTTATTTTTTGCAAGATACACATTTTGAGAAGGAAATGGAAAAGTATATTTTAGCGGAATGGGGGTATCAGGGATATTTCTCAAGCTTTACATCAAATGCAAGAGGAGTCGCGATAATGTTTAATAATAACTTTGAATTTAAGATTGAAAGAACTATTAAAGATAATTCAGGTAATTACATTATGGTAGTTGTTGAAATCCATAAGAAGAGTTTTCTCCTTGTAAACATATACGGACCAAATAGAGACAACCCAGAGTTCTATAATAACCTGAAACAAAAGATTAGTGAAATAAAAGTTGAAAAGATTATAATAGCTGGGGATTTTAATCTAGTTCTTGAGCCTGAAAAAGATTACCACAATTATAAACATGTTAATAATCCTAAAGCAAAAGAGGCAGTTGATGATATGATCGAAAACTTAGATTTGAACGATATCTGGCGAGAATTGAACGTAGAATGCCTTCGTTATACATGGAGAAGAACCAACCCTTTTCAGCAGGCCAGATTAGACTTTTTTCTGATCTCAGACTCAGTAGTGTCGTTTGTAGAGGACGCAGATATTGAATGTGGCTACAGGACAGATCATTCGGCTGTTGTATTAAAATTAAAATTTGAAGACACCAGTAAGCATAACACCTTTTGGAAATTCAATGCGTCCCTTCTAAAAGATAAAATGTATTTGGATGAAATAAATTCGGAAATCGATAAGGTTAAAAAAGAAAACGCGCTAAATGCAAACGTAGAGGAAGTAACTGACGAAGAGCTGAGGTTTTCTATCTCGGATGACATCTTTCTTGATTTTCTTTTAATGAAAATAAGATCCAAAACAATTTCATATGCCACGATGAAAAAGAAAAAACTGACAGAAGAAGAAGAACAGCTTGAACATGACATACAACGGCTAGACAGAATCGAAAATAAAAATGAAGAAGACATCAGATTTATAGACATGAAAAAAGAACAGTTAAAACAGATAAGGGAAAAACGAATGGAGGGAGTATTGTTAAGGTCCAGAGCTCGATGGATAGCGGAAGGGGAGAAAGTGAGTAATTATTTCTGTAATTTAGAGAAACGTCACTATGTTAGCAAAAATATGGCTAGATTGATAGGCCAACATGGCAATACTCTAACAAACCAGAAAGACATTATTCAAGAAGTATATACATTTTATAGATCGCTATATGCAAAGATTGAGGTAGAAAATTGCGAAATTAAAGATTTAGTAGAAAATATCACGTGTTTAAATGAAGAGGAAGCAAAAGGATTAGAGGGGAAAATAAGTCTAGAAGATGCTACATGTGTTCTAAAGAACATGAAAAATAATAAAAGTCCCGGTACAGACGGTTTCAGCGCGGAATTTTTTAAAGTTTTCTGGAAAAAGATAGGACTCTTTGTTGTAAGAGCACTGAATGCGAGTTTTGAACGAGGAGAACTTTCAAATGTACAGAAAGAAGGAATCATTACTTGCATTCCGAAACATGATAGACCAAGACAGTATATAAAAAACTGGAGACCTATCTCGTTATTAAATGTGATTTACAAAATTGGGTCATCCTGTATTGCAAATCGTTTAAAGATAGTACTACCAAAGATCATCAGTGAAGACCAAACCGGATTTATGAAAAATAGGTATATTGGGGATAACTTAAGACTGATTTATGATACAATTGCCTACTTAGATAAACATGGGTTACCAGGATTGCTGTTAAATATTGATTTTGAAAAAGCTTTTGACTCGATAAATTGGGAGTTCATGTTTAAAGTATTAAAAACATTTGGTTTTAAAGAAGACATACGTAAATGGATAAGTATATTCTATAGAAATACTAAATCTTGTGTTATAGTGAATGGCCAGGTGTCAGAATGGTTTCAAATAACAAAAGGTTGTAGACAGGGAGACCCCATATCTCCATATCTTTTCATATTGTGTGTTGAAATATTAGCAATGACTGTCAGAGAAAACACAGATATTAAAGGCATTACGGTGAATAATGTTGAACTCAAGCTGACACAGTACGCTGATGACACTGAATTTTTACTGGCAGGAGACAGAAAGTCTTTTGAAACTTGCATAGATGTACTTGATATGTTTAATTCTGTCTCAGGGCTCCATATAAACTCGGGCAAGACTAATGTGATTTGGCTAGGGAGTCGCAAAAATTCCACAGCTCGTTATATGGAACATTTAGGTTTAAACTGGAATCCGCCGAGATTTCGTGTGTTAGGTATTTGGTTCACTAATGATTTAAAAGGATGTCTTGAAGTTAACTACTCAGAAAAATTAGCAGAAGTAAAGTGTCTGTTCAAAATATGGGTCAAACGTCAGATCACACCTCTTGGCAGAGTTGCAATATTAAAATCTATAATCCTTTCAAAGCTGACTCATCTCTGGCTCCTTTTACCAAACCCACCAGACATATTTTTTCAAACGTGTCAACAAATTTGTTATAAATTTATTTGGAACAGGAAACCAGACAAAATCAGTCGAAACATTTCACACAATAGTGTGAAGAATGGGGGCATTGGCCTTCCTGATTTGAAAACATTTGTCTTATCTTTGAAACTTTCATGGATTCGTAAAGCTGGGAAAACAAAACATAAATGGAAAAGTCTTTTGTTGCATAACTTTCCCAAGTGGGAACTTATTGATAAGTATGGACCAGAGTTTGTGTCAAAATTCACTCAATACAATCAGTTTTGGTCAGAAGTTCTTGAAGCATATAAGGTGTTTTACTACAAATGCATTCCTAAAAATTCTGCTGAACTTCTCGCCGAACCTTTATGCTATAACAAGAGGTTTCAAATGGGAAGAAAATTTATCGTCTCACATGTATTGCATAACAAAAACATATTCTGTGTTGCCCATTTCTTTGATGATAATGGGCAGTTCCTCACTTACACATGTTTCAAGGATAAGTATGATATTAATATCAATTTCCTCACTTACGCTGGTTACAGATCTGTAATACTTGACTATGCAAAAAAGTCTGGCATTAATATAAATAACAATACATACCGAAACTCATCATTGTGTTTTAAACAACTGTTTGCAGTTCACAAAGGTTGTAGATTATATTATGATATATTGATTACAAATAACGTAACGCCTAAATGCTGCGAAAAATGGGATGCCAAGCTCTCAACATCCCATGACTGGAAATCTTGTTTTGTATACGCACACAAGATACAGGATATAAAACTCCAGTGGTTTCAGCTAAAAATAATACATAGATGTCTGTGTACAAATATCATATTAAAGGAAATTGGTGTAAAAAATAACGATAGATGTGACTTTTGTGGAGAGTATAAAGATAGTATTGATCATGTGTTCTGGAATTGTCATTATGTACAATTGTTCTGGAATAATCTCACTGATTTAATGAAAGAAAGATGTATGAATGCACAAAATGTGCGGCTAACAGAGTCACTGATACTATTTGGTAATGATGCAGCAATTTCTAGTGATGTAATCTTTTATTTTATAATTCTCTTTGCAAAATACTATATATACACTTGTAAAGTACAAAACAGTCTACCACAAGTAAGTGCATTTATAAGGAAACTAAGGAATCGGTATAAAATTGAAGAACACATCGCATACTTAAAATTAAATCATGTAGATTTCACTGTGAAATGGTCAATGTACAAACCATTATTTGTTAATGATTAACTATTTAAACATCGCTCGATCTGTATCCTATGACCCATGTTCACAGATTTAAATGCTTTGTCAACTTTTAGTAACCTGTTATGCTTTGATCTCTGCACACACAGACTACCTAATGTTGCAGATGAGTCTGTACATATGTCTGTTCTGACATCATTATCTCTTTTATTGATGGTTATGTTTTTGTTTTCTGGCCACTGTGATTTACTTTGTGAAAGTACCTTGTGTCAACATATTGATTGAATGTAATCCATCCAGCGTCTCTCTCTCTCTCTCTCTCTCTCTCTCTCTCTCTCTCTCTCGCTCTCGCTCTTTCTCATCTTCTCTCTTTTTCTCTACCCCTCCCTCCACTTCTTCTGCAAAACCTACTTTTCTTTTCTTTTTTCTTTTTTCTTTCTTTTCTTTTTTTTTTTTTTTTTTTTTTTTTCAAATGAGAAATGTGGAATTTTTTCTTGCTTGTGTGATTGCTGAATTCTCTTTTTTTTTTTTTCCCAAAATTCCTTATGTATGTTCTGTGTTCATGTAAATGTTTGAAATGAAATTAAAAAAAAAAAAGTTAAAAAAAAAAAAAAAAAAAGAAAAATGAGAGATGGCATAATACTTAACAGTTTTTAGAAAGGAAACAAAAATGAAACTGGCTGTTACAGACCAGTAACTCTCACACCAGTTGTTTGTAAAGTTTAATAATGGTTAAACAAGATGCACGACTATTTCCAATAACTTGCTGTCAAACACCCACTTTGGATTTACATCTACTGGCAAATCCTGTATCACATAACCATGACGCTCAATAAATGATTGGATAACTATGCTGAACAAAAACATTCCAGTCAAAGTCATGTGCTTTGATCTCTAAAAAGCATCCAACAAAGTTCCATAAAAAAAAAAAAAAAAAAAAAAGATTACAGGTATACATAATAATTTATCATTTATGGCATTCAGGATGAATTTCTTGACTGGCTTCAACATTTTTTGATAGACAGACCTCAGTATGCCAGTATTATCAAAGCAAAATCACGGACCACAATTGTTACCAGTGATGTTCCTCAAGCGTGTGGTGTTTTAGGACCGACATTGTACATCAATGGTGTGCCTGATGTGGTTAACTAATTTTTTTGACAATTTTAACTGACGACACCAAAGTTTACAGTAGCATTCTTACTGATGAAAATTGAGGTAAGATAAAAGCTTGATGTATTACTAACAAGTTTGCCATGTTAACTATGACTGGTAAATGAAATTTAATAGCAGAAAAAGTAAAATGTTGCAAATCAGTAACAGTAACTCCAGCTATAATTATGATATTGATGGCTGTGAACTAAACCCTGCTGAATAGGAGAATGACTAAAGGGGTCATGGTTGAATTTTGAAAAGCATAATAAATACTGCTACAGTAACAAAAATAATAATATTAATAGTAATAATAATAATAATAATAATAATAATAATAAGATAAAAAAAATAAAATAAACTGAACTGAATTAACAGGGATGATTGCACATCATATTCAAGTCATAACCAAGGATGTAATGGTACCACCTTTTAAATCCTTTATTTAACCAATCCTGAAATTTGGTAATGTGGCGTGATCCTCTAATCTAAGAAGCATAACACTCATATTTGTATTCGTATAACTCTTGTACAAACTGTGCAAAGAAGATAAAATTCACACACACACACGCACACGCACACACACACACACACAGAGTCCTACCTAGCTTTGAAGCCCTTAAATTATGAAGAATGTCTAATATAATCAAACTTGCGCAATCTTGGATCTTGAAGTATAAGAGGTGATGTGAACCAGACTTTTAAAATTCTGCATGATTATAATGATGTCAAAACCACTAAGAATCTGTTCTGAGCAGGTCACCAACAAAAGGGCATTCTTTGATAAAAAAAAAAAACAAAAAAACAAACCTTTTAATAGTTTTATTAGTCCTAACAAAACTAACATACTTGCACACCTTCTTTTAAAATTTTTCCAAACAGTGGTATTAGTTCTTAAAATGTCTCACCAACTTCTATCATTTCAGCAGGAACACTTAACCATTTCAAAAATCCAACCTAAAAACAAACAAAACTGAGCAGGCAAAAAGTTTGTCTAAGCCTATGTGAAAAGATGAATATGATGAACAAGAAACCAGATGGGAATATCTACAAAACTCTTGATACAGCAGCATGACATTCACTTGCAGAAAATGGGAAGAAGTGAAGAAACAAACCCAGAAAAAACAATGTTTTGGGTCAGAGATGTTACCATGTTTTTTTTCTCTTTGGCCTAAATTATGCTGAGGGGAAAAATCTGTGGGTTCCTTTTTTCCCTAGATGATTACACGATGTGATTATGAAATTATTCAACATTGATAACAATTTGAATAACAGATGACAGATCATTTGAATGAGAGATGATGTGGTCTTCAAAGTAATGCAGTCAGAGGCATCTCTATGCTTTAATTCTGACAACTAAGGGTCACAAACTCGCTTGCTATGCAGACAGGACAAATCACACACACACACACACACACACACACACACACACACACACACACACACATACACGCACACCCACAAATTCAGGCAACTTGACCAAATCACTACATCAAGGTTTCACGGGCAATACTCACTCGTTTGAGAACATCACTATAGCTGATCAACGCCAGAGGATCTGGTTTTCTCACAGCCCCACCATCCACATAAGGTAACGATGATGCAGGGTCCACATCCCTCATGGGACTCCGCCCCTCATTAGAGCTGATCACAGAGTATACACCCTCATTGCCACTGGCGGCACCTGTGCCCAGGAGCTCATCCTCATCCTCAAAGTGAAGTGTGATGTCCGATGAGCGCGAGATGTTGGAGCTGGATACCGTTCGCTCCATCCCGGACGTCCCATCACTCAACCCTTCCTCGCTTTGCGACTTCCCCCTCTTTCTTCTTCGCCGCCGCCGTCGCCGTGTTTTCTTCCCTTCATCATCGGTCTTCTCCTCCCCAGAAAGAGCACTCTGCCCATGTGTGGAATCAGTTCTGTAGCCCCCCTTATCCACACTTCTCTCAGACGACCTGCTGAGCCGCGGGAATTCCAGGGAGAGGGAACGAGCTGCCCCTGATTGTGTTCCTTTTGGAGATGGATTGTCTGGCCTATTCGAGGATGGGCCCCCTTCCCCAGCACTGAGGTGTCCAGCTCCAGTATCACAGTGTTGCCTAGTAATGTCCCCTGCTCCACCCCAAGCACCTGTTGACTGGGGAACCAGTTTTGCAGCAGGGGATGACTGGTTGTTACCACTGTCACTACATGCCCCGGTTTTTCTCCCCACCTTATCCGTTTTTTTCCCTTTCAAGACCGTACCCTCTTCCCCTACCCATATAGCTCTTGATTTCCTCACTGATCCCTGTGAAGATGCTGAAGTGCTGCCCATTTTTGCTGCTGCTGCTGCTGCTGCACTGCCCCCTTTCCTGCTGCCTGATGTCTTTGCTGTGAGTGCAGACCCAGTCTGTGATGGTTGTTGAGCCTGCCCAGGTTTTGAGACGTCCCCCTTCTCAGGCAGCAACCGTACCCATCCTCTGCCAAGACTGCCGGACACCGGCTTCAAACCGTCCATTTTCTCTGGCTGTAGCTGCACCCCATCCCCTCCAACACCGTACACATCCCCTCCAGGGCTGTTCTGGTTCACAGACTTCAAGCTAACCCAACCATCACCAAAACTGCTTGTCTCATTACTGTTTGATGGCTGTAGCTGTAAGCCGGCCCAGCTTGATGCGTCGGTCTTCAATCGAACGGTGTTGCTCTCCCCTGAGCTGGGGCTAGATGTTCCAGCAGCCTCAGCCTGCTCAGTATGGGTCTGTGCATCTGGCTGGGCTTTGGACGAACTAGACAATGACTTGACAATGGAGGCATAGCTCTTTTCAGAGTCGACCACCATACCCATGAACCCACAGTTCTCGGTCTTTTTGCTCTTATTTGCGTTCGGGGTCAAAGACCAGGGAGGTTCATTCCTCTTGGCCGGCTTCAGGACGGGGAAGTCCAGGAGGGCAGGGGAGGGTGTGGCACTTTGCCTGGTGCTTCCAGGGCTATGTGGTTGTTTGGTGGTGGCATGGGTGTCTTTGTGTGGAATCTCCTTGGTTATAGAGGTATCTTTACTTGGAGGCTGCTGGCAGTTTGGAATGTCTTTGCTTTCAGCTTGACTGACAGTCAGGGAGTCTTTACTCTTAGACTGTGTGGTTGCCAGGGTGTTTTTGCTGCCAGGCTGCTTGCCTGTTAGACAGTCTTTGCTTTGAGGCTGTTTGGTGTCTGGAGTGTTTTTGCTTTGCGGATGATTGCTGGTTGTTCTGTCCTTGCCCTGAGACTGTCTGGTCACTGAGCTGGTTCTGTTGCTGGACGGCACGTTATTGCAGTTTTGAGTGGTTTTCATAGGGCTGCTGATGGTCTCTGACTTGGCTGCTGCCTTGGTGTTCACAGGAATCCTTGAGCTCTCTTTGTCTTTTGCTGCTGCTGTTGCTTGTGACCCGGTTTTCCCTGACAAACCATGTGATGATTCCCAAGGACAGGCACTGGCAGAGTTTTTTCCCTCTACACCGGACACTCTCTGTGCTGCACTGGGGGCTTTCTCCCCACCACTGGGGGCACTAGGAGCTCCCTTGTCCCCAGCAGCTATCAGTGGCTTGACAGGACTCTTGGCAGCCTTGCTGATGGCAGCAGCCTTGGTGACCACACCCTCTGTTCGGCCTGAACCCTTCAACTGCTGGGCTTCTCGGGGGCTGGAGCTCTGATTCCCACCAGCCGCTGGTAGCGACCCCTTCTTCCCTTTGTCTCCCGACTGAGCAGCAGACTTGCCTGGCTCCCCATCCTCATCTGTGGTGGTCATGCGAGCAGGGTGAGTGCCGTTGGACACCAAATTCCGACGATGGAGTGGGCTGCTGTAGCCGCTGTCGGAGTCCACCTCCTCGCTGTCAGTGCTGGTGAGGGGACAGTTCCCCTTGTTTTTGCGCTGACCCCGCCGATAAAGGATACTGGGTTTCTCCAACAGGGTGTAGTTGGCTAGGTCCCTGTTGAAATCTGCAACAACGGCAATCCAGCACTATAAGGTGGAAGAGTAGATTCAACATAAATAAACTTCGTTAGACATTCGTAACAAGTACCTCAGCATTTCATTTGACCCAAATGAGGATGTAACTATTCCCAAATAAGCGTTCTTAAAGCAACTGAACATTTCTTTTTTCAGTGAACCATCAAATTTTTCTCTAGAGGAAAATTAACAAAAAAGTTTGGCAAAAAACAAGTCCTGCTGAACAGTAGCATCTTGAAAGAATATGAGCCTGATAATGGAAAAATAGTCCAGGGAGTTGTGATGAAATTTCAGCCTTTCTTTTCAGGAAAGGTACAAGTGTTCTCCCAACGTTATGTCAGTCACCGTGTAGAGTAATTCAAATTCACCAAATCAAAGGGATTCAGATTTTATTTTCAGGTTACATTTATTAAACCAAATTTTAAACTAACCAATTCAATTAACTAACTAAATCAATATGTCACGTTCATCGCCTAGACCACCATGAGGGGCTGCATCAGGGCTCTCATCTTGTCATACTGATTCCGTCAATGGTCTTCAAAAGGAAGAAAGAAACACACAAACTTTTTAAAACAGATTTGCTCAAACACACAAAAACAGCGAAACAAATAATGTCGAGGTGACCAACAAGAAGTTCAGTCATGTAATTCTTCTTGGTTGTGAAGTGTGTTCCTCTGTGTTTCCTTTTGTTTACCACTACCACCAACTCATGTAACCTGCCACCAAGGACTGCAAGTGGAGAGCTGACAGCTGGGGAGACGGTTACAACAGACTCTGCGGGAGGTCATTTTCTTTCTTACATGTGCTAAACTGTACAGTGGAGTCTCCATCAGAGGTGACCCCTCTGTACAAAGCACTTGAAGCATACATGCTGGAAAAAAACCAAAACAGCCTCAGTTTACCATTCTGAAAAGCCCCTCTTCACAAAGACCAATTTTTTATGACATTTTCCAGGTCATTGTAGAGAGGTTCCACTGTGTCATGCCGCACTATTCTTTGAACATTTTGGTACAATAGCCCTGACCATCACTTTGTAACTTGGAAGCCTGACAGATCCTCTTGCCACCTTCTGTCTCCGTGACTCAAATCAATTCATGGTTATGGCCATCTTGAGGCCGAGTATCCAAAGCACCTCTGCTCCCCGGACACACCTACCCCAAAATCTTTCCATCAAAAACAAATGCTGTAAAAAGTCCGGAATGAACTGAAATTTTCAGAGAATTTTCCAGAACACCCAATATTCTAACAAATGCGATTATGTGCAGGGGTGCAGGTATGCATGCTGGCACACTCCCTCCCTCATGGCCACTGTGAGTGATGGACAAAGTCCACTTACAGACCGAGCACAGAGTTTTCCCTTTTTTTTGTCCCTGTTGTAAACATGGCTACTGGCCAAAACACAAAGAAACAAACAAAACAAAGTATGAAGTAACGCAACTTTTACACACAACACAAAATAGACATGAAACTTTTCCACAAAAATGTCCACTTCAGACATTACAAATGGTAAAAAAAAAAAAAAAAAAAAGAGTGCCAAACCATCCTCCCTTGGCAGCAGGCAGCATGAGATTGACAACATATGAAAAGTGAAGGGGAAGAGAGCACAATCTGAAAACTGAGGTCGGGAAGGGGAAGGGAGTCAGACTGACATGACACTGACAATAACTGAAAAGTGAAGGGGAAGAGAGCACAATCTGAAAACTGAGGTCGGGAAGGGGAAGGGAGTCAGACAGACATGACATTGACAATAACTGAAAAGTGAAGGGGAAGAGAGCGCAATCTGAAAACAGAGGTCGGGAAGGGGAAGGGAGTCAGACAGACATGACATTGACAATAACTGAAAAGTGAAGGGGAAGAGAGCGCAATCTGAAAACAGAGGTCGGGAAGGGGAAGGGAGTCAGACAGACATGACACTGACAATAACTGAAAAGTGAAGGGGAAGACAGCGCAATCTGAAAACAGAGGTCGGGAAGGGGAAGGGAGTCAGACAGACATGACACTGACAATAACTGAAAAGTGAAGGGGAAGAGAGCGCAATCTGAAAACAGAGGTCGGGAAGGGGAAGGGAGTCAGACAGACATGACATTGACAATAACTGAAAAGTGAAGGGGAAGAGAGCGCAATCTGAAAACAGAGGTCAGGAAGGGGAAGGGAGTCAGACAGACATGACACTGACAATAACTGAAAAGTGAAGGGGAAGAGAGCGCAATCTGAAAACAGAGGTCGGGAAGGGGAAGGGAGTCAGACAGACAGAATGAGAGGAGATAAGATAATGTTGCTTATAGCCCAGCTGACCGCAAGGGGCCACATCAGGGCTGTCACCACGTTAAAATCAACTCACAAGTCATTAAAAAAAAAAAAAAAAAAAAAAAAAAAACCTTTCACACATCTCTTTAAATGACATCGTCTAGAAACGCACCAGAAACTTCGTTAAAAATCTTTCTTCCGTAAAATCTTAAATCAGATGAAAAATGTTAATCTCTCTCAAAAACTCAAAGATCACGTCAGGCGGAACATCCCTGAACAGGATTTTCATGGACTCTGCTGTAAAATGTTTGTGTCTCACATCGTGCAAGTCCCAACACTCTAAAAGAATATGTTTCATTGTGAGTGGCACATGACATGGAATGCACCACGGAGCTTCCTCATTCTTTAAAAGGTACGAATGGGTAAAATACGAATGGCCGGTGTGCAGCCGGCACAGAACTGTTTCTTCTTTACGGCCACCAGACGTAGATGGGAGGAACTCATTAAGGTTTGGACGGATCTGAAAGAGTTTGTTATCCGTCTGCGTGTTCCAATCCTCCTGCCAGAGGTCTCTCACATAATCATTAATTTTGGGTTTCAGATCTGAGCAAGGGATATAAATATTGGACAATTTCTCTCTTGTGGCATTCTTGGCTAAACGATCAACCATTTCGTTCCCTCCAATGCCAACATGACCAGGAACCCAAGCGAGAATAATGTTGTAACCATCCGCTTTCAACTTGCTAAAAAGCTCAAAGAAATGTAATAGTTCTGGATGCTGAAGGTTGCGGCCAGCTATGGCCTCCAAAGCTGACAGCGAATCCGACAGAACCAGAAAGTCCCTCTTGGTAGATTGTGAAATTATTTTCAATGCCAGAACCAGAGCAGTAAGTTCAGCAGAATAGACAGAGGCATCTGGAGGTATATGTTTTAACAGTATCTGAGAAGGAGCACCAGGGCAATAGGCTGCACAGGCCACTCCATCCTCAGACTTGGAACCGTCAGTGAAAATTTTCTGACAGGATGGAAATTTTGAACAGAGGTCAGCATACAATGCCTTGTATGCCTGAGAGCTGGTGGACTCTTTACGAAAAGCTGCGAGATCAAAACGAATCTCTGGTGTGAAAAAGGTCCACGGAGGCTGATCCGGAAACTTGGAAAAATCAGACACAACTCCTAGGTCTAGACCTGCATTCCGCGCGTGTGGCTGCATACGAACACCAAACGGCGGAATACAGTTAGGGTTGTTTTCGAATTTGTTTTGAAACTGGGGGTCAAAGACACAGTCATAGGCAGGATTCTGTGGTTCTGAGAACAGTCTGATGTAGTAATTTAGAGACATTTTCAGCCTGCGGTTGGACAGTGAGGGTTCACCTGCCTCTGCGTACAGGCTGTACACAGGGGTGGTGCGGAATGCTCCAAGACAGAGACGAAGCCCTTGATGGTGGATAGGGTCCAAGAGTTTCAGATAAGAGGGTCTTGCAGAGCCGTACACAGCACAACCATAGTCCAGTTTGGAGCGGACCAGGGCTCTGTAGAGATGCAGCAAAGTTTTCTTATCAGCGCCCCAGTCAGTGTGTGCTACGACCCGCAGAATATTCAGAGCTTTCTGGCAAGAGGTTTTGAGATTTTTAATGTGGCTGAGAAAGTTGAGTTTTTGATAAAAAATAACTCCAAGGAATTTGGCTTCTTTTACAGCTGGAATGGTGGACTTGTCCAGACGAATTTCAGGATCAGCAAAAAATTGACGAAAATTGTGAAAATGGATTGACTGAGTTTTGGTACGTGAGAAGGTAAACCCGTTTTCCTCGGCCCACTGCTGGATCTTGTTGACACAAAGTTGGAGTCGACGCTGTACGCTGGGGTAAGAAGCTCCAACTGCGTACAGCGCAAAGTCGTCAACGAACAGAGAGGACTCAGAGCCCTGGCTTACCGATTTCACAATGTCGTTGATTTTAATGCTGAAAAGAGCAGGAGAAAGGATGCTCCCTTGAGGGACACCCAACTCCTGCCCATGGATGTCAGAGAGTGTGGTGCCAACACGCACCTGGAACTGTCGATCAGCCAAAAAGTTCTGTATGAACAGAGGCAGGTGACCACGGAAACCAAGTCTGTGCAAGTCCAGAAGAATTCCTGATTTCCATGTGGTGTCATACGCTTTTTCGAGGTTGAAAAAGATAGCGACCACATGCTGTTTATTGACAAAGGCATTGCGGATGGTGGTTTCCAGACGGATTAGATGGTCGACTGTCGAGTGGTATTTCCGGAACCCGCACTGTTGACTGGAGAATGAGAGGAAAGTAGACAGAAAGGAGGAGGATAAGAGGTGAGCTCTGTGTGTGTGTGTGTGTGTGTGTGTGTGTGTGTGTGTGTGTGTGTGTGTGTGTGTGTGTGTGTGCGTGTGTGCGTGCGTGCATGTGTGCGTGCGTGTGCGTGCGTGCGCACACACATGTCTCTGTGTGTGTGTGAAGGGAGAAGAGGAGCAAGGAAGGGTGAGGGGAGACGATGGGGGGATTGAGGGAGAGTTGAAGGAAGAGAGAGAACGGGAAGAGGAGTAACATGGAGTAATAAGTCGAAAGGTCAATATAAACATGGAATAATACGTCAAAAGGTCAATAAAAACATGGAATAATATATCAAAAGGTCAATATAAACATGGAATAATATGTCAAAAGGTCAATATAAACAGGCAGAGTAATGAATAACAGGCAATGTATAATGCTCTTCAACCACACATATTGCAGTGTGAACTGTTAGACTGTGACAACAAAGGAAATGAGATTAAAAAAAAAAAAAAATACTGAGGGAACTGAAGTGTTTGTGAAAAGGAAAGGGAAGCCTATAACAGCCAACCAAGATCTGACCCCAGGGTAGGTTACTTACTTACTTAGGCCCATTGCTCTTGCCAGAGCATAGGCCATCAACAACTGCCTGCCAACGACCACGGTCCTGGGCAATCTTTTCTAATTAGCCCCAGCTGAAACCCATCTGCCTGGTGTCCGCTTCCAGGTCCCACCTCCAGGTGTTTCTTGGTTTTCTTTTGCCTTGGTAATTCCAGGTCAGGGCTTTTCTGGTGTTGTCCGGAGGCTTTCGGAGCATGTGTCCTATCCACCGCCATCTTCTTTTGCAGATGTCTTGCTTTACTGGCAGTTGGTTATTTCTTTCCCACAGCTCTTTGTTGCTAATTGTCTCTGGCCAGTGGATGTGGAGGATCTTTCGCAGGCAGCTGTTAACGAACGTCTGTAGTTTGTGTATGGTGGTTTTTGTGGTTCGCCAGGTCTCTGATCCATATAAGAGGACAGATTTGATGTTTGAACTGAAGAGGCGGATTTTCGTCCTGGTGGTGATTAGTCGAAATTTCCTTATGTTTTTCAGAGTGATGAAGGCTGCTCTTGCTTTCCATATTCTGGTTTTCATGTCGCCATCAGTTCCCCCATGCTGGTTGACAACGCTGCCCAGACAGGTGAAGCTGCTGACTTCTTCCAGTGGGGCTCCATCTTGCATCACAGGGTCTGGACTGACTTGTGTTCATTTTCAGTATTTGGCAGGGTAGGACAAACAGTATCAAAACTCCCCCTTTAGAAAGAAAACAAGGGTGGGGTGGGAGTGGGGGGGGGGGGGGGTCAAGGAGGGGGACAGAGACGGAGGAGGCAAGTGTGGAAGAAGTGACAAGGAGGAGAAGGGGAGTAGCGTGAGAGAAGGGGAAGGAAGTAGGGCATAAAACGAGGAGGACTGGCCAAAAAGGGGGGGGGGGGGGGGGGGGGGGGGGGGAGTGTCGATATTTTAAAACAATTTTTAGGAAAATGATAATAAATAAATATGCAATAACAAAATCAGGTGGTGGGGAGGGTGGGTGATGGTGGTGGTGTTGGAAGTAATGATCTGTAAGGGAGGGGGGGGGGGGGGGGGCAGGCGGGGAAGAAAAAGAATCATTGTGAGGAGAAGGGATAGAAGATGGAAACACAAGTATAACTGTGCAATCACTATACATGAAGTCAACTTCCTTTGTCATAACAAATCTGAAACTGCTGTGCTACAAGTGTAAAGATGAGAAAAGTAAGAAAGTATATTAGATAAACTGACTAAAATAAATCTCAACACTTAAAAGTAGAACAACTCAATCAATCAATTAGAACAAATCAAGCAATCAAAAAAAAAGGATATTAGCATACATGTATACAGGCACGAAAATGCACCAAGCACACATGTACAGTTTCAGACAGACGAGTGACCTTACAGGAGAGTACACAACTGGACATTCTGAGTGGAAATCACACTAAGGGAGAATACAACTGGGCATTCTCAGTTGAAATAAGACTAAGGCAGAATACAACTGGACATTCTGAGATGAAATCAGACTAAGGAGAATACAACTGGACATTCTGAGATGAAATCAGACTAAAGGAGAATACAACTGGACATTCTCAGTGGAAATCACACTAAGGAGAATACAACTGGACATTCTGCATGGAAATCAGACTAAGATAGAATACAAAAAGACATTCTGAGTTGAAATCAGACTAAAGGAGAATACAACTGGACTTTCTGAGTGGAAATCAGACTAAGGGAGAATACAAAAAGACATTCTGAGTGGAAATCAGACTAAAGGAGAATACAACTGAAACCAGACTAAGGGAGAATACAACTGAAATCAGACTAAGGGAGAATACAACTGGACATTCTGAGATGAAATCAGACTAAGGGACAATACAACTGGACATTCTCAGTTGAAATCAGACTAGGGGACAATACAACTGGACATTCTCAGTTGAAATCAGACTAGGGACAATACAACTGGACATTCTGAGTGGAAATCAGACTAAGGGAGAATACAAAAAGACATTCTGAGTTGAAATCAGACTAGGGGACAATACAACTGGACATTCTGAGTGGAAATCAGACTAGGGACAATACAACTGGACATTCTGAGTGGAAATCAGACTAGGGAAAATACAATGGACATTCTGAGTGGAAATCAGACTAGGGGACAATACAACTGGACATTCTGAGTGGAAATCAGACTAGGGGACAATACAACTGGACATTCTGAGTGGAAATCAGAGACTATGCCCAGAGACTGAGGCCTCAGTGCACCACAGGGCCTGTGCTGAAAAAGGGGTTCCACTGAAACATGAACACAAAGGTATGAATGTGTCAATGACAGCAAATGACTGACAAGATAGGCAAACGGACAGACAGACACAGAGCAGGGTGTGCAGACTGGGAGCAGAGTGTTAGTGACAGAGGGAGGGGCTTATTATTCACTCACATTTTACTATTCTGATGTACCGTGTCATTTTCTGCATTTTTTTCTTTTTTTTTTTGCACCTACATTCAACACTAGACCTCAGTGTTTAATGGGGCACTCCCACTCTCCCTTTTCCAACTCTCTCCCTCCCCTCCTTGACACGGCCCAGAGAACTTCCTCACAGCACTGCTTTTCTTACCTGTCTGCATGAAGTTGTCCTTCATGATGATTGTGCGTGCCCTGCCACCAGATGACGGACTGGACGTCTCCTTCTGCGTACCTCGACTGACACTGGCCCCCTGGCCTGCGTTGGCTTGAAGCAGGAGACCGGCCTGGACAAGAGGTACCCCTCGCAATAAGCCTCTCTGAGCAGGCAGTCAGCACACCAACAATCATGGTGAGTGTTCTCAACTTCCACCTACAAAAATCTTTTGGGATTGTGTCTTGAACAGGAAGGAATCTTCATTTGGAGGGAAAAAAAAAACGCAGCTTAAACCAGGCGTTACATCAAGCTGTCATAGACAGTCTAACTGAGAAGCCACTGTGCTGCTCCAGTCACTTTGGTGGTGTTCAGTGGTGCCTGCTCAACACCTACGAACACTCACATTAATAACTGCTTTGTGGTGTATGCAACCTTCCCCTTCAGACAAAGCCACAATGTCATTCAACAACAGTCTCAAAGGACATGCCCACATACCTACAATATGAACACATAATTCGCCACCACTATGAATGTGGACAGCTAATCATAACTAACGCCACCACAAGAACAGGGCTTGACCCCAGCCATAGAATCTGATCCTTTTTTTCTTTTGATGATCACTCCTCCCCCCCCCCCGCAATGACAACACCCTCTAAAACTCACAGCATTTTTGCGGTCGCCCAGCATGACCTGGCCAGGGATGGGCGATGGACAAGCTCCCACCATGAGTCCTGGTGTCAGCACCTGCTGGCCGTTGAGCGGGGAGAAGGTCCGGGTGGGGTTGGGGAGCAAGCCGTCGTGCTTGGGGGTGGGGAGAAGGCCTGCACATCTGCCCAGGCCCGGAGTCCCCCCGTCAAAGGGGATGTGAACCCGGGGGTCAGCGGGGCCATCGGCAGGGCCGGGGCAAAGGCCGGGGCTGGTTGCAGGCCAGGGACCCAGGCCAGGGTGGTGGAGGAGGTGGGGTGGTGGGGGGTGGTAGCCCACCTGGTGAGGGAAGACACCCAGGTGGTGGAAGGGGTGGTGGTGCTGGACATTGCCTGCGTTCACACACACACACACACACACATACATGCGCACACACACACACACACACGCATACACACATGCATGTGCACACACACACACACATACGCACACACACACGCCAGGCACAGGGCTTTCCATTTATTATGTTTGTGCATCATACATATAATACATGCAATAATACTACCAAACACATTTCAACATTTCGGACATAAGTTAGAAGCGTGACAAAATGTTGCTGTTATGTACATCTGTACATAACATCAACATTGTCTGTGTCCACCTTGACAAGCTAACGCAAGACCTTGAAAGTCTACTACAATCATGAACATTGCTCAGAAACGCGCCCTTCTCCTTGGAATACACTTTGATTTTGACATGACTTTTCCTCTGCAAAATCATGGACACTAAATGAAGTGATTTCAAGAGAATTCAATTATTTTACCAGAAAAAAAAAAAGAGAGTGAACCTAGCATTTCCAATTTCATGAAAAGACAAGGTTCATTATCAGACAATGCAGCCATCATCAAATCATAATCTACTGCTGCTCAAGTGGAAAGAAAAAAAAAAGGAAAGAAAAACACACACACACCGACAAAATACACTCTGAAGAATCCTTCGAAACATCAAGATTTTAAGACCAAAAGAAGAAATGCTTTTGTCAGTGGATCACCAAATTTTTAATATTCAACAATAGCAAGTTTTTGGTTACCTTTATAGCACATTATACCCTATTAAATGTTTGAGCTCTAAATACCTTTTAAAAACCTTTCAAAGGGTAAGCTACCCCCTGAAAAAACAAATTTTGGCAACACTGCTGGCATGAAACTAAAACAAAGGGAAAACTCAGACCAGCCTCTGTCCCCAAATACTTTCTAGTAATATACTCCCAATTTTCAGTAATGTAAATGGAGTTATCAGTATTATTGAATGCAGCAGCATTTCTGCAGATTAACTCCTCATGTTCTGTTCTCCCTTGTATAAAGTATAAACCAAGACAGGATTTATGGTCAACAGTTGTCATTATTTTGTCCGAATTTATACAAGAGCTTATTGTTTTAAAAAAAAAACCTGAGCCAAGTTAATAATGATTTTTTTTTTTTGCTGTCCCAACCTCTGCGCCACCTCAGAGGCAGTGCACCCACGCCGCTCATTCCAACACCCCATCCAGAGCCACAGCCGTCGACCCTGCCACAGCCCCGGCAGCAGCAATCCATAGGGAGCAGTCAATGTCAAGTTGTCAAGAGGCAACCCACCAGAGGAGACACTGCACTGCTGCCGAGTCACTTCGGTGGTGTTCAGTGGCGCCTGTTCTGATCTAACATACGCAGGACACCACCTACTAAGCCCCCTACTGACGACAATAATTGCTTAGTCGTGGAGCCAGCGTGAGTGAGCTCTCCCTCCGGAGGGCGCCACCACGTCCATCCAACGACAGCCCCCATGGACTCGCCGATACCGGTGACCCCGACGGAACCAAACCAAGGCCACAGACGTGGAGAGGACATCAAAATTGAGGTCACCATGAGAGCAGGGCATGAAGGGCCACAGAATTTGAGACATTTTTTTTTTTTTATGCTGATCGATGAGAATGAGGATGATTATTAAGATGATGCTACGGATTTCCATTTCGGTCTGAGACTACATGACAGGGCTGCACTCTACGCTTCCTTTCATAATATATCCCGGCGTCAACCAGGCCCGAGAGATACAGGCACCTGCAGTATTGGTCAGGAAATTTGAGCAACACACTCAGAAACGCATCCATTAAGTGGATGAAACTCGACTGTGTGGTCCCAGTCTTCCCAACTGAGTCCGCAGCAAACTCAACTCTGGGTAGGAGCCGGTCGGGGCAGAAAAACCCACATGATTTCTGATGGGATTCGAACCCACGACCTCCCAGCCGGGAGTCCGCGACGCTAACCACTTCGCCACGGCGGCTAAGTCACTAATGATTTTAATTGATGTTTTCTGAATGTGACACTGTGATGTTTTCTGAATACATCAATGTGCTAACAAAAAATGTATAGTTTCACAGTTTCTACATGGGGTCAAGAATCCTCAATCCCCCCATGATGGCTCAAGGTATCTGTCAAACACAGCTCACAGAAGACAAAGGCTTGGTCCTTTGTACTTAGGCAAGCACATGGTACTTTTCCATACACCTATACTGGCTAGAACTGTTGACAGGCAGCCACCAATGTTTTCGTTTTCTTAGTTCTGGAGCAAGCCTTTCATTTTGGTTATCGTTGTAATGATTGAGTTCTTTTCCATTTTTCTTGGTTCTGGAGCAAGCTTTTCATTTTGGCTATCGTTGTAGTGATGGACTTCTTTTCCAGAATCAGTTTCACGCAGCCTTTTTGATTCTAATTTTCTGCCAACATGAAGACACTTCACCCAGAGGCACCAAGTGATTGTTTTCTCTGCAAGTCCAACAAGTGAGCAAAAACATTTCTAGCGAAGCATGCACAGCATGCAATAAAACTGCTGAGTTGGAAAAAATCACTGCATTTTTACTTGCCTTTAGTACTGTAGTCTGATGGTTAAAATTGCAGAACCTAACAGACAAATTGTAGTACGAGGCTGGTCTGAAAACATCAGAAATTTTGTATAAGCTGGGGTGAAAAGATAAGGGGGGAGGAGGGAGGGGTTGGTCATAACATAGTATTTTCAACATTCTTGCCGGAATTTCAGGAACAGTTATTCGCCGTTTCCAAGATTTCTTTGAACAAAAAAATGTCTTTTTGGCGGATTCTATTGGTTTTCAGCTAATGGCACTAAAATGATTTGCAGATTTTCCACTGAAAGCAGAGGAATTTTGTGCCTGACACATCCTATCCCTATCCCCTCCGCACCACACCCCTCACTCCCCCTTCCCAAACACACACACACACACACACCAGATCTGCACATCTGAAA
>CM065744.1:28350580-28360580 GCA_033310375.1 Conus canariensis | reverse complement strand
GAGCGAGGGGAGACATGGAACATGAGTGAGAGGAATGTGGGGAGACAGGCAGAAGGACTTCATGGAGTGAAGGGGTGAAGGAGGGGGGGGGGGGGGAGAATAAGGGGGGGAGGAAAGCAGGAGTGAGAGGCATGGCGCGGCAATATGAAACATGGATCTGAGTGTGGACCTCAAAAACTGTAACAAGGGAATTATTATTTCAGGCAGTTTAAAATCATTCAGGAAGCATTTTCTTTCTTTTTTTTCTTTAGATCTCCTTTGAGAGAAAGAGAGGAGAGAGAGAGAGAGAGAGAGAGAGAGAGAGAGAGGAGGGGGGAGGGAGAGAAAGGGAGACAGCAAGTGTGTGATTCAATGTCTTGAGTCAGTGTCCATGATTCTGTGTGTGTGGCCATTTTCCATGCTCCCTATCCCTCCCTTCCCTCTCCCTCATCTGTGTCCCTTCCAGTCCCTGGCGCTTCACTTCAGCACAGTGTGGAACATTCTCTTCTGGCCCCTTATCCCAACCTGCTGATCCTTACCATACATGATACATTCTCGAACTGTTGTACCTTCAGAAACTGTGAATAGGAAGCAGCCCCAGCCTTTGGAATTGACAACTAGGGGTAGAGAATCTGAGATCAACTATAGTTTAAAAAGATAACAGGCAAGAAGCCTTCTTATTTGTGTGTAACAGACATGTGATTCAGTGAAGCTAAAAATAAACAAGAATTTCTGGTGTTATTACTGGCCTCATAACGTGATCAACACAGAATATGAAATCCTGGTCAGATGCCCAGATACCTGTCGAGGATGACCAGAACACCATCAGATGCTCTGGAGAACTGGACGTGTGCTTGCTGATCATGAAGCTGTGCAGACCAGGTCCATGCTGAACCTGCCTGACTGGACAATCTTGTCAAGCCAAGTCATGTTCTGCCAGCCACCGAGATTATATTAGTGCTCGGATGGCAATCACTGTTTTTTTCTTTTTCCTTGATCACTTAACAGACTGTTCATTTCATTCACTGTTGTATGAGGATTTTTTCTTTTAACTGCAGCTGTAAAATAACCACTGTCTGTGCTGTGCACGCACCCCAAAGGGGAGTTTTGTGCTATTGGAATTCAGTAGCACTGTGAATGATCCTTATCCCTACCTTCTGTACTGAAAGACTGATCTACTTTTTATAGAATTTTTAGTAACAAGCGTCCCTAAGACTTTTTCTGGAATACTTAAATTCCCTCCTTGTCTGCTACAAGATTAACCTCCCAGTGATATTTTTTTTTTCCATGTAAGACCTCAAAAAGCATTTTTCAAGGTCAGCCTTTCTCATAACAGTAGGAATAAACATTAGGAAGAGGTCTTCGGACAGAGAAGAAGCCTTCATCATACACGTATTTCAGCCCATTACTCTAGTTTCACAAGACTGGGCCACATCTCTACTATAGGATGCACTTTTCGTTTTACACTGTTTAGACCATATCATTTCAGATCTGTATGTTTGTGACTTTATGGAAAAACCAAACACTGCAGAGGGTACAACAAATGTGTGCTGAGTACATTTAATAAATTGGGAGATTGCTTTTCGTTTACTTATAGTTATAAACAATTTATTAATTTTCCATATATTCTAAAAAAAAACAATAGTTCTTTAAATTTGTTTATCACTAGTCACATTACCAAAACTGAATGAAAACTGACCTACAGTCTTCATCTCAAGGAGTGTCTCACAACTTCGACAAACGATGAAAAAGCATACTGATTATTTAAGTAGACACCACTCTATTGTTTGGCCTCAAAAGTAAAATTATAAAGTTTAATTCTGAATCTGAACGTTCTCAAACTGAAATTGTTTGTTGTTAATACATGAATAGTAGCAATACATACATGGTCAAGACGAGCTGGACAATGAGGCAAGTAAGAAAAAAAAGTGTGTGAAGACTCTGGTTTTCCTTCTTGTAGAACTTCTGGGGCCAACATGAACAAAGTTTAAAAAAAAAAGAAAAAGAAAAAAAAAGAAAAAAAGAAAACTGTTGCAAAATGAACAAACCACAAAGGTCTGCTCCCTTCCATGTTGAAGCTTCAAGCATTATCAACTGAACCATCACATTCTTACTGCTCCTTTATCTAACAGTTTTTTTTGTTTTGTTTAAACTTTTATCAGCAGGTCAACCAAAAACAACAAAATCATTTCAAGAGTTTGTCCTATCTTTCCATAGTAGTAATTTGTGATTTATAATTGATAATGCAGTTTTAAAACCCACATCTTTAAACTGTTGATTTGCAATGTTCAACATAATCATTTCAAGAGCTTGTCCTATCTTTCCATCATAGTAATTTGTGATTTATTTTTGATAATTCAGTCTTGAAACCCACATCTTTAAACTGTTGATTTGTAAAAATTGTATTAAAAAGCCTCATGTGACATGGGATCAATCATTCAATGACAGTTGACACTGACTCACTGACTGTCAGTCTGCGACACGGAGACAGTCGTTAGTGTCAAACTTGAAACTGGGAAAGATCTGTCGAAGGCATGATCAGTCATGCTAGGTGGAATGTAAGTATTTGGTTAATTACTTAAACTTAGCATGGATATGATCTTATGCAACAAACACAAGTCGCACGCATGCTGATTTAACCATTGGATCAAAGAATCATCAGTTGATTTGTAATACAACCTTTTGTGTAAGCTTCATACTAAACTATCAGTTTTGTTCGGTTTTCTCAAATCCCAAGCCTTTAATTAACGCTAGACTAAAGGATGATGATAAACTCCCTGAAATGCAAAATATCAAAGTACACAAAGCAGGAGTATTTAAGTTACTGACCAACATCAATGAAAACAAAGCTACTGGTCCTGATGGCATTCCTGGCAAGCTCTTAAAATTATGTGCCAGTGAACTGACTGAGGTATACCAACTACTTTACCAAGCTTCACTGGACCAGGGAGTAATACCTGATGAGTGGCGAGATGCTAGCATTGTCCCTTTCTTCAAAAAGGGTGACAAAACAAAAACAGAGAACTATCTACCTGTATCTCTTACATCCATATCAGCAAAACTACTTGAACACATAATATATAAATAGTTACTAGTTAGCATAGTGGACCATCTTGACAAATATGACTTCTTAAATAATGCCCAGCATGGTTTTAGACAGCGAAGGAGTTGTGAGACTCAACTTATAACAACTCTCAATGATTTTAATAACTGTCTTAACAACAGACAGCAAATAGATGCAATTTTATTAGACTTTTCTAAAGCCTTTGATAAGGTTGACAATGAGGGCCTGCTGCTTAAATTAGAACACATCGGCATTGGCGGTTCTTTGCTAAAATGGGCTAGATCATTCCTCGTTGGGAGAACGCAGAAAGTTGTTGTGGAAGGGTCGTCATCCCATTGTAAACCAGTCTTGTCAGGTGTACCACAGGGAACTGTTCTGGGGCCCTTGTTTTTCTTAATTTATATATATATAAATATAAATGACATAAGTAGAAATCTCTCTCCTGGAACTATAAGGCTTTTTGCAGTTGACAGCTTAGTATATATAGAACAATCAGAAGCAAGAATGATACACGCATTCTACAAGAAGATCTAAACGGTTTACAAGAGTGGGAAAGAACTTGGAAAATGGAATTTCATCTCCAGAAGTGCCAAGTGTTGCGTATAGTATATGTAATAAACGCTCACCAACTAGATCAGAATATTCTATTCATAATACTTTTCTTAAAGAAACCAATTCTGCAAAATATTTAGGCGTGATTATAGATAGTTGTCTCAAATGGAAAGAACATTACAATTTAGTATGTAAGAAAGCAAATAACATCTTAGCTTTCTTATACAGGAATATCAATGACTGCCCCAAAAGAAAATGGAAATGAAATGAGGCAGGGAACAGTAAACAATAAACAGTAAACAAGTGGAGTAACTTTTGCTCCCATAAGAAAACCTAACACAGAGTAACTTTTATTCAAGACTGGCACAACCTTTTAAACTTGAATAAAGTCAGACAAATACATCTAAGATGAACAATCTAACAGTGGGGGAAAAGAAGATGAGAAACTGGGAACATGAAATTAAGAAAATATATTACAGACCCTCCCCCCTTAGGTCCAAATCTTTGCCAAGTCATTACTATGAAGACAATTGAGTTGTTGGCCTGTGCTTGTTTTTTCCCCCACTATTAGATCGTTCGTCTGGATGTATTTGTCTGACTTTATTCAATATTAAAAGGCTGTGCCAGTCTTGAATAAAAGTTACTCTGTGTTAGGTTTTCTTATGGGAGCAAAAGTTACTCCACTTGTTTACTGCCCTAAAAAGGTTAAAGACGACTGCTACAAAACACTGGTTAGACCAGTACTGGAATATGGTTGCTCAGTCTGGGATCCTTACCATCTAAAGGACATTGATAACCTCGAAAAGATTCAGAAGAGAGCAGCACAGTTCCTAAGAGGGAAATTAGAGTGGAAACCCTTAGAAGAGAGAAGAGCTTTTATCAAACTTAATATCTTCTTCAAAGGCAGAGCTAAACTAACTGATATCCCAGTGGGACAACTAGTATTGAATAAAAGTAACACCAGGAGTGGCAGCATGTTATGCCATACCTGCATCAAATATTGACAGCCACTTACATTCATTTTATCCTAGTTCTGTACGGCTGTGGAACTCACTGCCGGGTGCCATCAAAATTGCCACAAATGCAGTCTCATTTAAAAATCAAATTGATACGACAGTCTTGAGATCTGCATATTGACGACTTTTCTATTTTAACTTCCCCAGATATTTTATGGTTACCTGGGCCTGAATCTGGCCATTGCTTTTAACTTTTTGAATATCGTGTGCGACCCCTTGTTGCCGGGTTTTGCTCGCTCCAGGGGGCCAACAGGCTGAGACGCACTTTATTTTATTTGATTTTACTTTTTAACATGCGCGCTGGTGACCTACTCGTTTTTGAGTGAACCAGTCTTCTAGGAAGATCAGGTCAACAGATTGCGAAAGTGGGTGTGACCACTTTGCAATGACTTGTCCAAGTTTAAAAAAAATATGAGAATGACAGACTGACATAACAATGATCATGGTTCATCTCCACAATGAAAGAAAGCAAAGCCTGACGAGACATGAAATGATATTTAATAAATATGCGCACTGAAGTCCACTCACGGGCGGTGCCGGATAATGGCTGCCCAACCGTCGTATATACCTCAATGTTACCTAATATTTTGCCCTTTCAAGATTACTTACCGTAGTACCAGTCTCATCTGAAGTAGCCGACATAATTGCCTTCTATCTGTTCGCGGCTGGCCAATGCAACTGTTTCCACGAATCCGTAATTCCCAATCATGTCCACAAAATAGTTCGCGACACTGTCATGTTGCTTTCAGTCTTGGCAACCCGTACCAAAGTAAAACGTGCAATGTCTAGAAACTGAAAACCGGCAAATCGCAAAGTCACGTTGAACCGAGATCATGCAGAGTCAGTATGAAGTAAAAACAGGTGAATGTCAGTCAACATTAAGTGATGTAATTGTTGAGATTTTTCGAAATTTAATGCGACATTAATGAATAGACATTCAGATGCAGCTGACGTCAGCTGGCGGGGGTGTCATGCAAACCGCTAGACAGTTCGTAAGTTTACTATCATCTGATGAAACACTTCGACCGCCACAAAATACTCAGTGACCTACACCTAGGACTGCATGGCGGGGGAGGGGGGGGGGGGGGGGGGGGGGGGGGGGGGGGAAGGGGGGGGGGGGGGGGGTGGGATGACTCAATGTGAAACCTAGTTTGTAGCAAAAATTGCACAACCTATATAAAAGTTTTGACAAAGACAATTAAACCGACATCATTATATATGCTTTCTCATCATTCAGACACCACGCCCCACTCAAGCTACAGAATCAGAGGAAACATTCACCAGGGGTCTTTCTGCCTTTCTCACCCAGACGAGTAGAGATGGTGGTTAACAGCCAGTCATTCCAGGAAGTCTGAGTAGCATCAGGGGACCTTCAAGGTACAGTCCTGTTTCTCTGTCACATGTGTGTGTGTGTGTGTGTGTGTGTGTGTGTGTGTGTGTGTGTGTGTGTGTGCCAGTCCCGAGTACGTCTTTCTGCAATTAGTTCTTCCTCCGCGCTCAAATACCATTGTTTATGCCTAAATCTTTCCGCCTGTCATCCCGATGCCAGAAGCCCCCAGCCTTCCCCAGGCCAGTAGGCCTAGACCTGCCCCCCCCCCTCCCCCCCAGTTGCAGCTTGTCCCTAAGCACCGCTCTCTTTGGCCAGGCTTGGCGTCGTGGCAGTAATGGGTTGGACAGCGATGAAGAATGAGCTCAGGGGTCTGGAGTCCTGTTCCATAGGAACTTTCATCTGTGTGTGAGGTGTGGAGATGATACAGGTGGTTGTGGCTAGTCCTCACTCGGAAAAGTTTTCCTCCCCCCCCCCCCCCCCCCCCGATGACTGCACAGAGAAATTAAGATGGAGGCTGACCCACATAACCCTGCAGGAGGATCTCCAAACACTTTGAGTCATGGTCTGGGGAATGGGGCGTGGGAGTCAGTTAACGCCGGCATGTGCTTCATCGTCAGCGTCAAAAGTAGATCACCCCACTTGTATCGTTTGGAAAATAACATCCTCTAGCATGTGTTGAAAACCAATCCATACCTGAGTGCTGAGCTGCACGAATCCCTCCCCCGGTCCAAGATTTCACATCAACACACCACCAACAACGAAGACAATGTCAGCTAACATTTAGCCCTAACAGTCGTTAAGAGAAACTAGTCTTTGCCCCCAAATTTGTTGGAGAACAGTATGCACCAGTCTTGAGTGCAATCACTCCTAGAATACAAATCAGCTGTGTGGGGCCCCTGTCTGAAGAAGCACATAAAAGGAGACGAAGAAGAAGACGAAAAGAAACCCAAAGAGAGTACAACGCAGACCAGCACGTTCTGTCGTGGAGCAAGATCACCAGTCAGTCCCTCAGGCTGTTTCAGGCATGTTCAGGGAACTGGGCCTGCCCTCCCAGGCTGTCTTAGAGCGTCGAAGACCCCATCGTCTGCTTTTCTTGAATAAAATCACCAGAGAACATCATCAAGACCTCTCAGAAGACATGTACATCAAGCCAGTAACAAACAGGAGACTGATCAACCTAACATGGAAAAGCCCGTATTATTATCATTTTTTTTCAAGATCATTAAATTTTAAATGTTCATCTTCCTAAATTTTAGGGTCTTTCAAAAAAGTAGCAACTGCTGTTATAACACCGACTCGGGTACAACCAGTGTGTGTAGAAATAACTTCTTCCCCCACACACAGTGTGAGAGTGAAGCAACCTCAACGAAGGTACCGTGTCAGCTGAATGAGTGATTCTTTCTTCCCCTGCCCATGTCTATTGGGATGACCTCGCTGCGGTGAGGGAAACTGCAAGGCCAGCATAAAAGCCTTTCACTCCTGTGGAAGCTAGACACGCCCCAACCCTGGTTACATGCGGTGGCCAAGCACCTCAACATCGCCAGATCAAGGCGGCTGGCGGGGACATGACACCTATTACAAGCTTGAAACACCCCCTTTCCATTCCCTTGTTTCACTTCATTTTTCACTGGGAATGGGTCTGATGTATCCCCATTGGGAATGGGTCTGATGTATCCCCATTGGGAATGGGTCTGATGTATCCCCATTGGGAATGGGTCTGATGTATCCCCATTGGGAATGGGTCTGATGTATCCCCATTGGGAATGGGTCTGATGTATCCCCATTGGGAATGGGTCTGATGTATCCCCACTGGGAATGGGTCTGATGTATCCCCATTGGGAATGGGTCTGATGTATCCCCACTGGGAATGGGTCTGATGTATCCCCATTGGGAATGGGTCTGATGTATCCCCATTGGGAATGGGTCTGATGTATCCCCACTGGGAATGGGTCTGATGTATCCCCACTGGGAATGGGTCTGATGTATCCCCATGGGAATGGGTCTGATGTATCCCCACTGGGAATGGGTCTGATGTATCCCCACTGGGAATGGGTCTGATGTATCCCCACTGGGAATGGGTCTGATGTATCCCCACTGGGAATGGGTCTGATGTATCCCCATTGGGAATGGGTCTGATGTATCCCCACTGGGAATGGGTCTGATGTATCCCCATTTGGGAATGGGTCTGATGTATCCCCACTGGGAATGGGTCTGATGTATCCCCACTGGGAATGGGTCTGATGTATCCCCACTGGGAATGGGTCTGATGTATCCCCACTGGGAATGGGTCTGATGTATCCCCATTGGGAATGGGTCTGATGTATCCCCACTGGGAATGGGTCTGATGTATCCCCACTGGGAATGGGTCTGATGTATCCCCACTGGGAATGGGTCTGATGTATCCCCATGGGAATGGGTCTGATGTATCCCCATTGCGGAATGGGTCTGATGTATCCCCATGGGAATGGGTCTGATGTATCCCCATGGGAATGGGTCTGATGTATCCCCACTGGGAATGGGTCTGATGTATCCCCATTGCGAATGGGTCTGATGTATCCCCACTGGGAATGGGTCTGATGTATCCCCACTGGGAATGGGTCTGATGTATCCCCACTGGGAATGGGTCTGATGTATCCCCATTGGGAATGGGTCTGATGTATCCCCATTGGGAATGGGTCTGATGTATCCCCACTGGGAATGGGTCTGATGTATCCCCATTGGGAATGGGTCTGATGTATCCCCATGGGAATGGGTCTGATGTATCCCCACTGGGAATGGGTCTGATGTATCCCCACTGGGAATGGGTCTGATGTATCCCCATTGGGAATGGGTCTGATGTATCCCCACTGGGAATGGGTCTGATGTATCCCCATTGGGAATGGGTCTGATGTATCCCCATTTGGGAATGGGTCTGATGTATCCCCACTGGGAATGGGTCTGATGTATCCCCACTGGGAATGGGTCTGATGTATCCCCATTGGGAATGGGTCTGATGTATCCCCATGGGAATGGGTCTGATGTATCCCCATTGGGAATGGGTCTGATGTATGCCTATTGTCCCACACTCTTACTGCATGTCATTATGAAAGGAAGAGAACTATGCAATGAGCTTGGCACGCCGAAACTCTTCCAAAGACTATCCTTTAAGGACAGGGTGTCTGACAGGCTCACTAGTAAAGTACCGAGGTGGCTGACAGGTCAGATCATGAAGGCATCGCCCCAGTATTAAAAAAAAAAAGGGCGAGTTCGTTTCCCATCTTAAGGTGTTGTCGTTTCGGTAGCATAAGTGTAATGCTAGATAGGCCATCTTCTCTGCCGCCATCTGCCAGTCTGTCTGCGCGGGCTACGCAGCACGGAAGCTGATCATGTCTCACCTCTCCTTGAATCTCTCCACTGGCTTTCTGTAAATGAAAGAATTCTAAGCAAAACTTATGTTTCACGCCACAACTTTTGACTCTGGCCCTTTCCCTATCTCTCTAACCTTCAGATCGTTTATATCCCAGCCATGCAGCTTTGATTATATGCAGACTCGCGATCTCTGTCTTTATATCGTGCCAAAACTAAAACTTTTTGCTCTTGCTCCTATAAACTTACTATGCACCAACTCTTTGGAATTCACTGCCCTATGATTTCTGTCACATAGGAAATACTGCTGCCTTCAAAGGTAGTTTGAACCTACCTGTTCAACCACTGCTTTAACAAGTTATCAACCTTTTTCTAATGTCTGTTTTTCATACCGTTGTAAACTATTTAATATATGCGGGTTCAGATTCGTATGTGTAGGCTTAAAGACGTGGATCTTAACTGGAACGATTGTGATGTTTTTACTGTCAATGATACATATAGGCCTACGTTCCATTCAGTTTGTACTTTACACGATTCTTTGAATTATTTTTTTTTCTTATTCATGTGTGATACAAGTTGATGTGTGCGTGCGTGAGTGCGTGCGCGCGTGCTCGTATTTATGTTTTTTTGCATGTAAAACATCTTGAGCCTAAAACTACTGAGTCTGGAGGTATGCAATACAAATCTGTCGTTTACTGTTGCCATAAAACTCAA
>CM065744.1:28333080-28340580 GCA_033310375.1 Conus canariensis | reverse complement strand
GGCAACCCGATGTTCGGAGGCATTACCTCTGAAGAAGATGGACACTGTTTTGGTTGCCGAGGCACTGGTCACAGTTTTCAGCCGTGTGGGTCTTCCCAAGGAAATTCTGTCCGATTGTCGTACCCAGCTCAGACTTGATGAAGGAGGTCTACCGTCTTGTCTATCATCTTGGTCACTACCACTCCCTACCACCCCAGTCAAATGGCACGGTAGAACGCTTTAATGGTACGTTAAAAACCATGCTAAAACGTGTCTGCGCAGAAAGTCCATCTGACTGGGACAGGTTTCTTCTAGCAGTGCTTCTCGCATATCGCGAGTTGCCAGATGAATCCACCGGGTTTTCCCCTTTTGAACTTGTCTTCTGTCACACACACACCTCGTGGTCCCGTTTCGTTCCTCGGCGAAAAATGGTCCAGACCAGAACATTTCAGATGAAGACCAGAACTCTTTGTGTCTTTGACTTGAAGATTAGAGTTCCGACAGGCTGTAAGCTGGCACAACAGAACTCACCAGCACGTTCAGCAATGTACAATACGTTCGGAAACCGAAAAGCAAAAGCACGTTCACTACAATTCGGGGATCGTGTTCTTGTTCTACTCTCGGAGGAACAGAAAAAGCTGATTCTCAAATGGAAAGGTCCGTTTGCTGTCGACGAAAAAACGTCCGTTTTAATTTACCGGATCAACATGAATGGCCAGGTCAAGACGTTTCACATCAACATGCTGAAAAAGTACTTTGACAGAGAGACTGTTGCAGTGAATGTGAGTGTTTGTGCGCGGAAAAGGGATGAATGTGATACTGACCTCATGGGCATCCTTCCCATAGATGCTGTAGCTGTAATTGGATGTCACAACTCCACGCCTGACACTGTACACGACGTGACTACATGTGCGAATGTGGGAGTGGTTGAGGGCACTGATGGTGGAGCTGGACTGCCTCCTCTAACTGTTCAAGGTGAAACCTACAAAGACGTTGTCATAGACGAGAATCTGCCTTCACACATAAAGGATCAACTGACGAGTCTTCTTCAGGATTTCACTGACATTCTGACAGACAAACCTGCCGACGGACAACATGTTGATCCGCACAGAATCCTTCTTACGACAGAAATACCAGTTCGTGTTAAGCCGTAACCTTTACCATTCGCAAAGCGTCTAATTGTGGAAAGAGAGGTACAGACAATGTTGGATCTCGGTGTAATCGAACCTTCAAACTCACAGTACAGTTCGCCAGTTGTCCTCGTTCCCCCAAGCCCGACGGATCGGTCTGGTTCTGCATCGATTATCGCACCCTTAACAAAAAACATGGTCTTTGATGCTGAACCGATTCCGAACTTGGAGGAGCTGCTCTGTCAAATCGCGAGTGCTCAGTACTTTGCCAAAATGGACTTAACAAAAGGCTACTGGCAAATACCGAGGGCTCCGGAGGACAAGCACAAAACCGTGTTTCAAACTCCGTGTGGCCTGTTCCAATGGACTCGAATGCCGTTCGGTTTGCAACACGCCCCTGCCACATTCGCACGAATGATGCGCCAGCTTCTGCTGCATGAAGTCTCCTCCGTCAACTTTTTTTTGATGACATTCTTCTCGCAGCTGAGGATTGGTCCAGACTTTTGCTGTCGTTGAAGGAGCTTTTCGTTCGATTGCGACAATTTGGGTTGACTGCATGGCCTTCAAAAGTCCACGCAGGTTTCCAGGAGCTGGTGTTCCTCGTACACATGATTTCTGTAGTGAAGGTCAGACCGGAAAAACAGAAGGGGGACAAGATTCTAAAATTAAAAAAGCCCCCCACCTTTAAACAGGTCTGTTCATTGCTTGGTCTTCTGTCTTAGTACAGATGCTATGTGCCAGACTTTTGCATCTTTGACAGCTCCATTGACAGATCTAAGAAAAGGAAACAGCAGGAAACAGATTGCTTGGACAGAAGAATGTCAGGATAGTCTCTCCCAAATTCAGGACACACTTAACAGATTCCCAGTCCTCATTCTCCCGGATTTGTCACAAGATTTTGCGTACGAACGCCAGTAGTGTGGGTATGGGCACTATGCTCTCGCAGAGGAAGAAGGGAATGCTCCATTCCGTGCAGTTTGCCAGTAAGAAGCTCTCTCCCACTCAACAGAAGTACTCCGCCTTCGAGCAAGAATGCTTAGCCACACTCTTGGGATGTGAGAAATTTGCAAGCTTTCTCCTTGGTAAGCCTTACATCCTCCAAACGGACCACAGGCCATTGACTTTCTTGAAGTCTTCCAAGTGCAAGAACAGTAGGTTATTGCGCTGGTCCTGAGCTGTCCAAGAGTTCAGTTCCACTGTTGAGCCTTACTGTCTGGTACTGATAATACCAGGGCTGATCTACTTTCCGAGAGTAAATGCGTCCTTGATATTATCATCCTGCTGGTTCATTTCCTGTAAACGCCTGCCTTTTGGTGACGGTATGGACTTGTGTGGGATGCTGTTCGTTCAGTTTCCGTTGACTCTGCATACCTGATATTGGTCTGTATTCGGTCTTGTGATTTTTCTTCATTTACATCATTCATTCATTTATTTGATTTTGGACGTACAACTCAAAGTTGGTATTGTATGTGATTGTGTGAAGGATTAGTTCGTTTTGCTATTTCAAAATGGTGGTTTAGATAGATGAGGCTGCTGCAAGTTGGTAGTATTAGTGACTTTAAATTCCTAACGTCGGTTCTTTGTAATTTTGAAGTCCTGTCTTGATTTGTTGTAGTACTTCATTGATGGTTTACTGGGTACTGAACTATACATCATTTTAAAAAAAAGTTTGGATTTATGCTATTAAGCTGTGGATTTATGCTATTAAGCTGTGTTCAGGATTAAGTTTGGTATATCTTTCTTGGAGATATTCAGGGCTAATATGTTTTTTGGGTCATGCAATGTTGCATCAGACGTGAATGTGTTTCGATGAAAAGTTGCATATTGCTGCATATTGTATTCAACCTTTACTGCATTTTTATTTTTTAGTTCTTGCGTTTTAAATGGGATGTTTGCCTGATAAGGACTTTGTGAGACATGGATATGGTCATTGATTACTTGACACTAATTTTTGACTTTAAGCAAAGTTAGGATGTTTGAAGTTCCCAAATGTTTGAATTATGTGCTGATGGTATAAAAATGACTATGGACAGACTTGCTTTGAGTAACTATAAGAGTGTCGGGAGTTAACTGGTTGACCGTGTCGGTTATGCTTCACCTGATTTACGTCCCTATTTCAAGAGTCGTGAATTACTTATGTGCTATTTTGGTTGTGCCTGATTTTATTACCTCATGTTTCACATGGTGATTTTAAATCTAAGATATCTTGATTTTTTCAATACTTTTTTTCATTAAAAAAAATATAGAGTGTTGTCTTTGGCCTTGATGGCAAGAATTCTTTTTATATGGTCCTGCAAATCTGTGGGTGTGTGTATATATGGTGATGAATTTCATCTATTGATGATAATGATATATATTTTTTGTATTTGATGCTACTGACTATGATCCTTGATCGTGTGACTGGTGGCAGAAATTAATTCAAAGTTTTGATGTGAATTCTGAAATCGGTTTCTGGGTTTCTCTAAAATATTTTTGGCCTTCATCCAAAAATATTAACCCCAGAAAGGGGGTGGTGGCGTCATGATATCATGGTGTCACGAGTTTGGCTGTATATTTAATTTTCTTTTTAGCTAAAGTGGGCCTTTAAAATTTGAACTAGTTTTTGTGTGGGTGAGTAGATTTTTTGAACTGGTTGAAAGTTGAAGTCTACACACACACACACACACACACACACACACACACACACACACACACACACACACACACACACGTGTGTGTGTGTATATATATATATATATATATATATATATATATATAAATATCAAATATATATATGAAATATAATATATATATATATATATATATATATATATATATGCATGTGTGTTGTGTGTGTGTGTGTGTGTGTGTGTGTGTGTGTGTTGTGTGCGTGTGCGCGTGTGTGTGCGTGTGTGTGCGTGTGTGATTGTGGTCTGTGTGACTACAGGTAATTGGGGATTCTTGTGCTTTGTGCTTGCAGTGGGGTGAACTCTGTTCTCACAGAGAATGTTAGTGTGTCAGATGGGAATAGGACCTCTAAGTGGAAGGTCGTTTTGGAAAAATGTCTCAAATGAAAAAGAAGTTGACTAGTGGAAAAGAGGTCAGGAACATGAAGATAAATAATGAAGAATAATATTAGTGACAAATTAACAAAAGGGAAAAAGGAAAAGAAGAAAAAATTATATTGAAGTCAAGAAGAAGAAGAAGAAGAAGGAAAAGGAGAAGGAGAATAAGGACAAGGGGAACGGACAGAAAGGAAGAAGACAAAGAAGAAGAAGAAGAAGAAGGAGAAGAAGAAGAAGAAGAAGAAGGAGAAGAAGAAGAAGAAGGAAAAGGAACCAAGGAGAATAAGGAGAAGGGGAACAAGAAGAAGTTGAAGAGGAAGAGGACAAAGAAGAAGAGGACAAAGAAGACGAAGACGAAGAAGAAGAAGAAGAAGAAGAAGAAGAAGAAAGGAGGAAGAGGAGAATAATAACAACAATAATAATAATAATAATGAATACTTATATAGCGCCTATTCTCGGCTAGAGACCAAGCTCTAAGCGCTTTACAATCAACACTCGCTTACACAACGGGCTGCCTACCTGGGTAGTGCCGACTGAAGAGCTGCCAGCTGGCGCTTCATTCGGTCGTTTCCCGTGTCATCCAGTCAATATCGTTCAATATCGTTCACTCAGTTTCTTTACTTCCTTCATTCTTTCCATTTCTTACGCAGGGTGCATGCTGTGTGTAACGTGTCATCCATACCAACGGCCAAACTGGCCTACTCTTCCGAAAGTTGGTGATGGGATTTTACGTGTGTGCAAGATATTATGCGTGCGTTCACACACGGAACCTCGGTTTATAGTCTCATTCGAAGGACTGTATGGGAAATGGAGTCAGAACTAATGTTAACTCCGAGGGAAAAATCCCCCTGTACCGAAACGCCCCGGCGGAGATTCGAACCCGCAACCCCAGGATCACCAAGATTACGAGTCAGGCGCTCTACCAACTGAGCTATTCCGGCTCAGATGGGAAGAAGATGGCTCAGAAGAAGAAGAAGAAGAAGAGGGAAAAGGAGCCAAGGAGAAGAAGAAGAAGAAGAAGAAGAAGAAGAAGGAAGAGAAGAAGAAGAAGAAGAAGAAGAAGAAGAAGAAGAAGAAGAAGAGGAGGAGGAGGAGTAGGAGGAGGAGGAGGAGGAGGATGAAGAAGAAGAAGAAGAAGAAGAAGAAGAAGAAGAAGAAGAAGAAGAAGAAGAAGAAGGAAAAGAACTGATGACTGGAGGTGAACGTGTAAAAAGGGTGAGACCATCTGTGAGCAAGATCAAGACTGAAAGTGTGCAAGAGGAGACCGGGTACGTTGGTGTGAAACCTGTGGAAAGATTACTTAGGGATTCACGGAACTTTCAGGTTATGGTTCCATTAAGAGGATGTATCTGATGAATGTAGGTTTTTTTGTGCTGAAAGGAAATGTCATTAAAAAAAAAAAGTTATGACAGTTTGAGAAAAAAATATCCATTGAAGAATGTTGGTTGTTAAGAAAGACTAAATTAGAAAGGTTACAAAGGGAAATTCTACTGTATATGGAAATGTGTATATGAAAGGTATTCTTGATATGTCGATAAAGATGTGAACTGTTGTCGTACTGTGGTTGTGTTGTTTATGAAATTGTAGAGTTGAATTATAAATTTATTTGAGTTTGAAGTGGAGTCAATTGGTGCTTGTTGTCATACGGGGTTAAGATGCTATGGTGAGGGTCTTGTTTGTTTTAAAAAGAAAGTTGTGAATTGTGCGTGTGTTTTGACCCGACCTATAACATCACAGCTTGTTATCCAGCCAAAGTGGTGCTTCAAACAGGTGCGTGTGTGTTGACCCGACCTATAACATCGCAGCTTGTTAGCCAGCCAAAGTGGTGCTTCAAACAGGTGCGCGTGTGTTGACCCGACCTATAACATCGCAGCTTGTTAGCCAGCCAAAGTGGTGCTTCAAACAGGTGTGTGTATGTTGACCCGATCTATAACATCATAGCTTGTTAGCCAGCCAAAGTGGTGTTTCAAACAGGTGTGTGTGTGTGTTGACCCGATCTATAACATCATAGCTTGTTAGCCAGCCAAAGTGGTGTTTCAAACAGGTGTGTGTGTGTTGACCCGATCTATAACATCATAGCTTGTTAGCCAGCCAAAGTGGTGTTTCAAACAGGGAATAGTCACGATAGGGAAAGTAAGAAGAAAAATGGAGTGGAGTGTAAGAGAGAGAGAAAGAGAGAGAGAGAGAGAGAGAGAGAGAGAGAGAGAAAGAGAGAGAGAGAGAGAGAGAGAGAGACAGACAGAAGACAGACAGACAGACAGACAGACAGACAGAGGCAGGCAGACAGATGAGGAGAAGTAACATCTTGTAAATGTTTTATTGTAAATGAAAAAAGATCCTTCAGAGTTTATCATAACCCTTGCAATTCTTTTTTTGCAGTAGAAAATTAATTCTTTGTTGATTTGTTTGTTGTTGTTGTTTGTTGTTGTTGTTGTTGTTTAGTCATGTTTCATTTTTTTCTTTATACGGTTGTGGAATTAATTTTTGTTATTGAAATAGCACTGAAGTTTTGTAACAATCTGTGTTACCACTTATCCTGTTGTAAAGCGTTTTAGACTGAACTTTTTTTTTGGAGAGTTACGTACAATCAGCCATTCATCCGATCACTTAATTTTCTAATTGATTACAAAGTAATCGATCAATCAATCAATCAATCAGTTATCTATCTATTTATTTTTTTCGTTTATTTTTCAAAATTTTATCTGCCTATACAGATTTTTAAAAAAATAGAAATAAAGCATTAATTAATTTAATCAGGAACCAACTAACTGACTAAGACACCTGATCAAAGTCAGTTGAACGAACGAGTGAACGAACGAATGAACGAACGAACGAATGAATGAATGAATCAATCAATCAATCAATTAAAAGAACTTGTAAGAATAGTCATGACACAGTCTAGGTCTGTAAAATCCCCAAACTTTTATTTTTGTAAGTTAAATGACAAATGTTTAAAGATGCGCAAAAGGGGGGACCAGATTTTGCGTATCAACAAGATAAATGAGATGTGATATAAGACAGGGACGGTCCCAAAATGACTACATCTACGTTTTGTAGTAATTCGGGGACATTTTCAAAATTGCGTAGTGTAATGTATTCAACATAAAAACTTACGAAACATATTTTGGATTAATTTGGACAACTTTCATTTTTTGTGTAATTTCGGGACGTCCCGAAATTACACAGCGGCCCGACTTTTATAACATTACAGCTACAAATGTCACCTTTTTATTAACTAGGCGCACACACACACACACACACACACACACACACACACACACACACACACACACACACACACACACCAACACACACATGTTCAAATTAAAGGAGATAGGAATTTGTGG
>CM065744.1:28323080-28325580 GCA_033310375.1 Conus canariensis | reverse complement strand
GTGATGGCAGGTTTCTCTTGTTTGGCGAATTCTAACAAAATCCCAGCTGCAGATAGATTTCATGACTTCATGCACCAGATACGTACAGGCAGTAAAAGGTTACCTGGGGAATCGTCATACCTCAATGGGGCCGGAATAGCTCAGTTGGTAGAGCGCCGGACTCGTAGGCCTAATCCAAGGGTTGCGGGTTCGAATCTCCGCTGGGCCGTTTCGGTACTGGGGGATTTTTCCCTCGGAGTTAACATTGGTTCTGACTCCATTTCCCTTACAGTCCTTCGAATGAGACTATAAACCGAGGTTCCGCGTGTGGACGCACGCATAACATCTTGCACACAAGTCAAATCCCATCACCAACTTTGGGAAGAGAAGGCCAGTCAGTTTGGCCGTTGGTATGGATGACACGTTACACATAGCATGCACCTTCCCCGAAGATGGAGTGTGGCTGCCTTAATGGCGGGATAAAAACCGGTCACACACGCAAAACTCCACTCGCTTTGTTGAGCATATGGGATTAATACCCGCCAGTCAATACAGGGAGTGTCCGCAGGAATATCAGCCTGCGTACGCAGAAGAAGGAGAGAAGGAAGTCATATCTCAATAACGTATACGAATGTTGAAACACTCCTCAAGTGCCATATAGGTTGCACAGCCACTGCAGAATGGAGGGACCCGTTGTCACATGGTGAGGTGTTTCCATGCGCAGCTCACTGTCTTGAGTTGCAACCAGTCGTGGGATCGGATTTGTTCGGTTTGAAAACACTCTGGCTGCAGCCAGAAGAAACTTGATGCTGATTGTGTACAGGGAGGGTTACAGGCGGCGGATGGAAAACGATGGGCTCTGCCTGTCATCATGCTGTGCCCTAGACACGGTAAACCTCTGAGAGGTCTCTGCCCCTACCGTCAATAGACTATTGGAACTTTAACCTGGGGTCAGTAGACGATTGGAACTTTAACCTAGCGTCAATAGACTGTTGGAACTTTAACATAGACCATTGGAACTTTAACCTACCGTCAATAGACTATTGGAACTTTAACCTACCGTCAATAGACTACTGGAACTTTAACCTAGCGTCAATAGACTATTTGAACTTTAACATAGACTATTGGAACTTTAACCTACCGTCAATGGACTATTGGAACTTTAACCTAGCGTCAATAGACTGTTGGAACTTTAACATAGGACTATTGGAACTTTAACCTACCGTCAATGAACTTTAACCTAGCGTCAATAGACTATTGGAACTTTAACCTTCCGTCAATAGACTTTTGGAACTTTAACCTATCGTCAATAGACTCTGGACATTTAAAATGAATAAAGATCAATGCTCTCCAAGAATTGTACCTTCATCCATTCCAGTGATGGAACAAGAAAAGTAGACCCTTGATCTTTGGTTCTTCGTAATCAGTCCTCCGTGTGTGGTCTAAAATGACTGGGATATCCGTGTGCATCGTTATCTGATATGATTCGACATGACGTTGATCAGCCTTCTTGGCATCAACGTTATCAAGATCGACATTTGCTCCACTTCCTCCCCAACGTGGGATGGAATGCGCATTGTGCCAATGATCCAATGTTCGCATCAATTCCATTCAACAGGTCTGCAATACTGGAACCAGTGGTAAATAGGGAGGAAATGTTGTTTCATTTCTTTTGATAATAAGATTCTTTGCTTAAAGACATTTCGTTTTATCATAGCAAAACATTTTACTACATGATTTCGCAAGTGTGTTTCCTGTATTCATTTAATGGTGGAATATCGATTTCTCTGCAAGTCCCCAAACTGGATGCAAGTATTGCAACTCTGAGGCGTTGTTGACATTCTTTTCAATCTCTCTGCTTTTCTAAGAAGTCTTTAGAAGTAAGTCTGTAGGGGGCGAAATAGTGGTAGTGAGCCGGATTCGTAATCTTGGCGATCCTGAGGATGCTGGTTCGAGTCTCCGCCAGGCCGTTCTGGAACGGTGCTGGAAGGAGGGAGGGGGAGGGGGAGGGAAGGGAAGGCAGGAGGGGAAGGGGGCAGCGGGGCCTCAGAAATAATTTTGGTTATGACTCCCTTTCCTTAAAAGTCCGAATGAGACGTGAGACTTGAACCCAGGTTCCATGCTGAAGCATAAGAACGAAGGGAGATTTTTTTCCTATTAAATCAGCTTCTATATTATGAAAAAAACAACAACAACAAAAAAACAACCAGTAAACAATTCTAAGTATTACCAATTGTAATTACTTCAATATGTCTGACGATTTCGTGAATACCGTCGGATGGTCCTAGATTACCTTTTACTTTGATTTGGTTCTGACGTATGTTTCGTCTGTAATGCAGTAAGTTAGATTATTGTGACTGCAGGTAGAATGCAGGTAGAATTCTTTCTTTCGTATGTATGTAGGTGTGTGTTACATTCTTGTGTGTCCTTTGCAAGAAAACTGTTAATTGCCCCCCTTGGCATGAAGGCCAGTTAGGCTATTGTCAATAAAACTGTCAATTGTCAATTGTCTCTCTGTCTC
>CM065744.1:28315580-28318080 GCA_033310375.1 Conus canariensis | reverse complement strand
GTGAAGATAGTTCACTGGAATATCAGTCATAGGCCAGTCAACAGGCTATACGTTGTGGAGAGAGTTCATCTGGGTTATCAGTCATAGGCCAGTCAACAGGCTATACGTTGTGGAGAGAGTTCATCTGGATTATCAGTCATAGACCAGTCAACAAGCTATACATTGTGAAGAGAGTTCATTGGATTATCAGTCATAGACCAGTCAACAAGCTATACATTGTGAAGAGAGTTCATTGGATTATCAGTCATAGACCAGTCAACAAGCTATACATTGTGGAGAGAGTTCATTGGATTATCAGTCATAGACCAGTCGACAATCGATTGATTCTGAAAATGAGGATGAACAGCGGATAAATTCCAGTTACACAGTAGATGAAATCATTCACTTCTCTTCTGTCGACTGTTTTCCCACTAGACTTTTAACTGTAATTTCTTCAGTATGCTGATAATGCCATACCCTCGTATTTCCGAACCGTATAATAAAACGGTAACAATCATTAACTTATAAATATTAAGGATAACATTTATTTGGTAGGTCCTTGTTCTTAGATATTTTGCATGAAAGAAAATATTGCTTTTTTGTGCGTGTTCATATGCCATTTTCTTATCTTTTAAAAAAGTTTCTGTTGTGGGTAAACATAAATCCTAAATAGTCATGAGATTCTACCGTGTGAATACATTTGTGACCAAATCTGAGGTTTAACTTTTGGTTTTTATATGAATCGAATATCAATATTTCTATAACAACTTCAAGTTTCCACATATCGCAATGCATATGACAAACATCGAAGATGTTTTGTAAACCGTCCACTGAATATGTTGACAATAGTGTGTCATGTGCGTACAAAAGAAACAATGATTGCATGTAGTTACAAAATTCACTATCGTTTAGTCTGATGTTTCTATATCACAGCTGTTGTTTAAAAAGTCATTGAATCATTTGGATATGGTGAAAACAAAACGGAAGAGAGATTTTCAGCTTCTCTCTCTCTCTCTCTCTCTCTCTCTCTCTCTCTCTCCACACACACACACAGACACACACGCACGCACGCACGCACGCACGCACGCGCACGCACGCACGCACACACACACACACACACACACACACACACACACACACACACACACACACACACACACACACAAATACACAAACGCGCGTGCATGCGAACAGATTCCGAGAGAGAGAGAGAGAGAGAGAAAGAAGAGAGAGAGAGAGAGAGAGAGAGAGAGAGAGAGAAGACAGACAGACAGACAGACAGACAGACACACGGACAATGAACATCATGTAGACCACAGTGTGTGTGTGTGTGTGTGTGTGTGTGTGTGTGTGTGTGTGTATGTTGTGTGTGTGTGTGTGTGTGTGTGTGTGTGTGTGTGTGTGTGTGTGTGTGTGTGTGTGTGTGCTGCGTGCTGCGTGCTGGTAGGTGCCCGCTAGTATCCTGTTCTCTGTTGGTGAGCGTGTCGCTTCATGTTACGTCGTTTTCTGTCTGATAAGTTGTATTTATCTTAGATATGATGAAATGATTGAGCGTGTATGATGACATGGAAGTTGTTCGTGCGGACTGCCAATTATGAGTGTCAAGGAGTGTTTTCTCTCTCTCTCTCTCTCTCTCTCTCCTCTCTCTCTCTCTCTCTCTCTCTCTCTCTCTCTCGTAGACGAATGAGAGTTATATTTTACAGTGGTTGGAAGGAACGGGGTGGGAGTAATTTGTTAAGAATAAATGTGACATGGTTAAGAGTAAATGTGACATGTTTTTTTGTACATTTGACGATATGTACTTGACAGTTCATTTTCATTTAATGGTAGATACTAATAGATGATGTACACTTAACATGATCACATAGCGCCCTGCAGTTGTTTAAGAGTCAGGATGTGTAATGGTAAGTGGGTAAGTCTGACGTAGTCAGTAATACACATTACTACAGAGGGATTTTCCCCTCGGAGTTAACATTGGTTTTGACTCCATATCCCATACAGTCCTTCGAATGAGACTATAAACCGAGGTTCCGTGTGTGAACGCACGCATAACATCTTGCACACACGTACAATCCCATCACCAACTTTGGGAAGCGAAGGGCAGTTTGGCCGTTGGTATGGATGACACGTTACACATAGCATGCACCTTCCCCGAAGATGGAGTATGGCTGCCTTAATGGCGGGATAAAAGACGGTCATGCACACAAAACCCCACTCCCTTTGTTGGGCAGATGGGATTAATACTTGCCTGTCTATACAGGGAGTGTCCGCAGGAGTAACAGCCTGTGTACGCAGAAGAAGAAGTAGTACACATTAGTCTTTTGTTTGTGTTCGCCAGATTACAGGGACATTGTACCGTCAAAAGTGAGAATGAAGTGATGTAGGTGTAACAGTGAATAAACCGTAGTGTAATATATCTCAGCGTCAACAGTTGTGTTTTTTTTTTTTTACGTTCTAAATTCAACAGTCAGCTTTGCGGGGTCCTGTACTGAGTACTGAGTAGGATGAAGTGCCCTGCATT
>CM065744.1:28293080-28313080 GCA_033310375.1 Conus canariensis | reverse complement strand
CTTGCTCTTCCTTTAAGTCTGGATGTGCGGCCACTTCCTCTCTTGATGTTCAGATCGGAAAGATGGTTTATGGTATAGTGACTTTGATATTGTTTGTTGAGGTGCTTCTTTAGATTTCTTATCACATTAGAACGGCCACGCTGTAATCCAGTTCTTATCGTTGCCTTGCCTGCCAGTGTGTCTGCTCTCTCGTTTCCTTTGATACCTGCATGTCCAGGGCAGTACATCCATACGAGTCTCTCCAATGGAAGGTTGCACATTACTTCATGCCAAGCAAGGCTTCCCATTCCACTCTTCACTTTTTGAAGTACGTTCGTGGAGTCAGTCAGCATCATGGCTTGATGAGTTACACAGTGGTCTGTGGATAAGAGCCAGCGGAGTGCTTGCGTCACTGGTCCTACCTCCATCGTTAGACTTGAAGTTGTTAAACTGTATGCACCATTGTCTTCCTGGATAGTTCTGCCATTTTGCATCAGCGTGTATCCCCAGCCTGACTTACCTTTGGTGACAGAGTCGTCAGTGTATATAACAATACCTTCTTTTATGCCGAGGTTTTCTACCTGCAGTGCGTTGGTTTTGCCTTCTGGCCATTCTCGACAGTGTCTTCCAAGTTCTGGAGCGATGGCAATTTGGTAGATGTGCTTGAAATGGTCTGGATACTCTTACCATTCCTTCGTTTCTTTGAGTTCCACTAACTGGCACACAAGCTGTATATTGTCTTCTGCCTGTCCCATCCATGCTTTTCTACGTCCTAGACTAGTTTTGTTTCCTTGACTGCCGAACGTAGTGGGTTTGGGGAATTTTCAAGCGCTCTGAAATATGCCTTCATCTGTTCTAGCTTGTGTCTTGCCCTCATTGAAGGACGAGTCAAGCAGGTATTGGACAGTTTCAACTGTTGTATCCTTCTATGACTCTCCAAATCGTGGGATGACGGTTCGCTCCCGAAGTGCTGCGGCCATCCATCGTGTAAGTGTCACGCTGACTCCATTGTCAAGGAGTAGTTCCATGAGAAGCGAGGACTGGACTTTGTTGTACGCCTCTTTCAGGTCTATCGCAACTGCCAGTGTTTCTTCCTTTCTTCGGAATCCTCCGTACACTTCATGGCCAAGAGCGGTCGCATTTTCCCATGTGCTTTTACCTGTTCTGTATCCTTCTTGATTGGGTGGGAGGATTTGTCTACATGTAAGGTCTCTTGCGAGCTTTCCTTCTTTATTTTGCATAGTGAGTATGCAGTAGCCATTTAGCTGATGATGATATTTTTTTTCTGGTTTTGGTAAAGCTCTCATGTAACTATGTGTGCAGTCTTCTGAGACGTAGCCTTTATTGAAGCTGCTACATACTATAATGACGGAGACTGAGTGCTCGCACTTGCATCCCCCGTCCCCCACCACTTACTTGTGGCCTGAACTTTCCCTCCCAAAAGGACAAGGACAGGATGCCGTTGCTAAGCTTTTGCGATACGCGTAGAAGACAATATCTCGCCCTTTGCTGTTTCATGTTTTCTGCTGACATTTCTAGCAAAACGCAGTTTCAGGCTAAATACTTCTATGTTACATGTCTTGTGCATTTTCAACTGTTAAGAAACAAAACGTCAGCCTCCTCCATTTAGACGATCATAAGTCTGTTGAGATGAAACATTTATTCTGTCGACTATTGCAAGTTATTTCTTATTTTAAACACACACACACAACACACACACACACACACACACACACACACACACACACACACACACACACGCGCGCGCGCGCGCGCGCGCACACACACACATACACACACAAGTTGGCTTCTTATATAAAGGCGCGCGCGCGCACACCGCGCGCGCACACACACACACACACACACACCACGCACGCACGCACGCACGCACGCACACACACACACACACACACACGCACACACACACACGCACACGCACTCACACACGCACACACAACACACACACACCACACACACACACACCACACACACAACACACACAGAAATACGCAAGCTGAAACCGGTCCCATGTCACACGGGCCGTTTGAATCGTGTCCGTGTCTTTCGTATGACCTTTTGCGAGACTGTACAGTAGGTCAGCATCATTTGAACAGCTCCTGAATGACAAGTCTTCGACATTATCTACTCTCTGTCTCTCTGTCCGTCCGTCTGTCTGTCTGTCTGTCTGTCTGTCTCTCTCTGTCTGTCTGTCTGTCTGTCTCTTTTGTGTGCCTCACTTATATGTGTAAACCCGAGCATTGCAGTTTAGTAGTTATCTCACGGTTTTGTTTGTTTGTTTGTTTGTTTGTTTGTTTGTTTTTTTTCCTAATGAAGGACGTGATTTCATACACGCACATAAAAGAGACTCGCCTGTTATCTGTACTCGAATGAGTCTCGCTTGCATGGGGATGTGGTTTGTCATAGAGAGTTTTCTGTCAACGCGTCTCTCTGAAAGACAGACGGAGAGAGAGAGAGAGAGAGAAAAAAAAAAAGCACAAAAGAATCGTCACATTACGCAGTGAGCTTGAGTAACACAACGAATGAAAGAAGTGTGGGAAAGTGAAAGAAAAGCTCTCACACACACACACAGAAGAGAGAGAGAGAGAGAGAGAGAGAGAGAGAGAGAGAGAGAGAGAGAGAGAGAGAGAGAGAGAAGGTTTCGTATTGCGTGGAGAGAGAGAGAGAGAGAAAGAGAGAGAGAGAGAGAGAGGAGAGAGAGAGAAGAGAGAGAGAGAGAGAGAGAGAGAGAGAGAGAAGAGAGAGAGAGAGAGAGAGAGAGAAGGTTTCGTACTGCGTGTTAAACAAACGTCGCTTCGCAGCTCGTCTCTTCATTTACATTTTGCCTCTTTGTGAAAATGTTGCGATCTGTTTCATATACTGACATAGACATGCATTCAGGCGTTGAAGTACGCACTCCCCACAATGATTCATACCTGACATCCGTGTCATGCTAACACAGACGCATGCATTTGCGCTCCTAGGGAACGTGTCACCCGTCCTCTCTGGCTTTGTAATCCCCATGTTGTCGTGACTTCAACCCGGATCTAAAAACCCCGCCAAAGAGAACCTTGAAGACGGCAGCCGTCGTGGCGTAGTGGTTAGTGTAGTGGATTCCAGGCTAGGAGGTTGTGGTGTCCACTCCCATCAAAACTTTTTTTTGTTCGTGGGATTTTCGGCGCTAGACGACCCTTACCATGGGTTGACTTTGCTATGGGGTCAGTTGGGAAGACCGTAACCACACAGTCGAGTTTCAGCCAGTTTATGAATGCAGATCTGAGAGTGTTGTTCAAATTTTCTGACCAACGCTGCAAGGTGTCTGTATCTCTCAGGACTTGGTTGACGCCAGGATATGTTACTATGAAAGGAAGCGTAGAGTACAGCCATGTCATGTAGCCGCAGACGAGAATGGTATTTCATCGCAGCATCTTTATCGTCCTCATCCTTGTCGATCATCATTTATTCAAAAAAAAAAAAAAAAAAAAAAAAAAAGAAAACAACATGACGACATACGTGGGTGTTTCCGATATATTAGTTAATCCGCTTAACACTGCATACACATCTGCTGTTTATGTTGAAAACCCTCTGCGATGAGTCGGCTGAATGTTCTCCTGTCCTGTAAGCAGGTTCAGGGTAATTTTGCTGATGTCGAGATTAGTTTCCTCGGGTCCTTAACGTGTGCGAACTCCAGTGCCACCGAGTTGAATGCTGAAGGAGGAAGAGTAACTGAGGAGTAATTGGCATGTCCAGGGGAGAGCTGACGGTCAGTGCACATCAAACTGCCAGTCCTGGGCGAGGAAGGCGTCTCACCTCCACCAACGGCTTTTTCCCTGCCCCCCCCCCCCCCCCCACCCAATGGACTTGAGGACAGGCAGTCTGGCCAGGCGTCGACGCATCGGTGTAGAGACCGTCAGCCTGCAAGTAGATGTTGATGACCCTCACCTTTGCTTAGTCTGGAGGGTGAACACCTGTTGGATGGTTTGCGCCTTGTGGGCTAGGGGTCGAACACTGGAAGCATAGGTCCTGACTGGTGGAGAGGTCTGGGCGGGCTGTTGGCCCAATGGGTAGTTTAAGGGAACTGAACATGAGTTAGAATTAGATGATATACATTAACAAAAGGTACCCAACTCTTTGTGGAGCGTGTATACGGGGATTCTGGTGATTCCACTGGTTGAACCCACATAATCTGGACAGCCATCATTTAGATTGTCACTGTTGTTGGTGTACGTCGTTGTGGCGTGTGTGGTGTGTATGTGACCAGTGTTGGCTGGTTGAACCTGTAGGACTCGTTTTCTCTTTGTTCGAGAAACTGTTCCAAGACGCTGAGAAAGTCATTCAAAGTAGGACTCACTTGGGGAAGAGAACTCATCCCGCCTTGCTGAGGGCTCGGGACAAGACAGCGAGGTAAAGTCAAGGCCAAAAGACTTTACGTAAAGCGGAGGTTTGCTGTCGCCTCGGAGCCGACGACAGTAGAGAATTGTCTTCTGTGTGGGGATGGAAGACAGAGAGACGTATTAGGAGCCTAGACAGGGAGCTGCCAGCCAAACAGTGGGGTGTCTGCAGCACCACAAGACATGAGGGAGAGGCCGACAGGTGCCCTTTCTGTGGAGAGGGCAAAGATCGCAGCCCAGGAGTCCAGGAGACTCAATCCGAGAATGCAATACAGCTACACTGTCAGTGTCCGCCCGACTGGGAATCGGCCAATCGGGCGGACACAACAGTGTGGCAGCTTCAGCGATCTTAGTTCCACTGACTGATGAGAGAAACGACCGGTCAACCCAGAGAAACAGCTGGCAAGTTGTCAGTGCTTCTTTCTTCCTTGCATTTATATTTGTGTGACCAGACTGTTCGAATGTCGTCAAGATTCCCTGGTTAATGAAGAGTTACTGAGAAAAAGGGGGTGTCATCACTGGATGATATGTATGATGATTACGTTTTTGTATGTTACAGATAAATGTGTTGCATAATGATGCGCGGGGCCTCGGAATCAAGTTAAATAACATTCCGGTTTTCTTTCAGAAGTTGCTGATATCTCGTTACCTTTGCGAGGGCCCGATGTAAGTGTGACAGACTGTGTGTGTCTATTTGAGAGCACAATTTGTCTGTGGAGATATGACTGCTTCTGTCCATACACCTATGCATCCCTGTGTATGATAAACATATTCTAATAGCGAGGGAGAACGTCGAAAGACCCGTGACATCCTTTTTTACACAAGCTACGGTTTGGGTATATGACGACTTCGAAAAACCAAATTCAGAACCGCTATATTAGTTAATACCTAACTTTCATCGATCTCTGAGTTCCTCTCACGTCATTTGTTGAAATACTTATGACCTTCCTTTTCTTCATATTGATCAAATCTTAATCAGTGTTTTAATAAAGGTGAGATCCCACAGAAGCGTCTGAAGAATCATTGGAATTTATGATGTAGAAATATTGCTGATTGATGTAACATCACAGGTACGCATTATACTGGTTGGCTGCATGAATTAGTTCAGAGGTTTTGCTCTCTCCCCCTCCCCGTGGGTGTGCGTGTGTGTGTGTGGTGTGTGTGTGTGTGTGTGTGTGTGTGTGTGTGTGTGTGTGTGTGGTGTGTGTGCGTGGTGTGTGTGCGTGCGTGTGTGCGTGCGTGCGTGCGTGCGTCCTTGCGTGCGTGCTTGCGTGTGTGTATGTGTATGTGTGTGTGTGCGTGCGTGCGTGCGTGTGTGTGTGTGTGTGTGTGTGTGTGTGTGTGTGTGTGTGTGTGTGCGCGCGCGCGCGCGCGTGTGTGTGTGTGTGTGTGTGTTGTGTTGTTGTTGTTGTTTGTTACTCTTTAGACAAATTCTCATTGAAATCCGTAAAATGTCGTCAGTGACTCCAAGATCGATTTTTTTTTTTTGGCTTGCTCGTGATATATTTTGCCCAGTTCGACCTTTCGGTTCATCAATGAATGCCGGTGTCGTATAATATCTGGGAACCGTGATATCTGGGAACGCGTTCCCAGATTTCCTGAACTTCTAATCGTGAAATCTGGGAACGGAAAGAGAGTACTTTGTGAAAATCATGCCAAGAAATTAATGAAAAAAAAAAGTGACAAGAAGGCCAAAGATCTCAGTTACACCTAAATAAGTTGTTTCCTACCTTATCTCGAAAATCCATTCTTTTTTCGTCTTCTTTCTGCCCTTCTGAGCTCTGAAAGACCACGTTCCCAGATATCACGGGCCTTCCCAGATATCACAGTACATTTTGGGAACGCGTTCCCCCCAAAAAAATCTGTCATATCTGGGAAGCCTTCCCAGATATCACGTTCCCAGATTTCACGCGACACCGGAAAATGTGCGTGTGATCTGAACGTCTTGCTGTCCATCTACTGCAGATTCCTTTCAGAATGAATTTGGCGCTGAGTCATTTGCCCATGCTTCTCATAGGTACTTACGTTTTGATCGGACTAAAAAAAAACAACACACAAAACAAAACAAACAAACAAACAAAGACAGGCGCAAGAAGTAGTTTCGTTCCGAATTTTTTCTCTCAGATTTGTGCTTATATATAGGCATTTCTGAATCTCCATATGCACATCTTTCCGATGCCTTTGTATCTCATCTACTGGAAAGGGAAACTGGAGAAGGAATCAGTGCGGACTTTTTCTCCGTTATTGAGTATTGTTTGCATCCTGACAGTTGTCGATCTTTTTTGCTTTATTTACGTAGTGTTTACTTGATTTTGCACAAACGAATGCTTTTGATTCTATGTTCCTTCGTTTCAGAGTTTCCTTTTAGCAGTATTCATCAGTGTAGCATTGTCGACGACATATTACACCCTTTGAGTGACTTTTGACATTGTCTTCGGCAGACAAATAGGTCGTCTACTACTACTATTACTACTACTACTACTGATGATGATGATAATGATAACAACAACAACGATAACTATAAAGATAATAGTAATAATAATGATAATAATGAAGATAACAACAACAACAATGATCATGATGAAAATGATAGTAATAATAATGATAACAATAATAGTAATAGAATGAAAGAGAGCAATGGTTGATAACTTAGACCACCAGCTCTCATGTATTTTCAAAACAAAGATACCAACTCTTGTACTTTATGCGTGTTTGTCTTTGATTTGACACGTTTTCCCTCAACATGTCAAAACAGAGTGACAACAAACTGACATATCCCAGTTCATGTAACATAGGATAGAATCAGACTTTCTCTCCAGATAACAACAACAACGGAGCCGGAATAGCTCAGCTGGTAGAGCGCCGAACTCGTAATCTTGGTGATCCTGGGGTTGCGGGTTCGAATCTCCGCCGGGGCGTTTCGGTACTAAGGATTTTTCCCTCGGAGTTAACATTGATTCTGACTCCATTTCCCATACAGTCCTTCAAATGAGACTATAAACCGAGGTTCCGTGTGTGAACGCACGCATAATATCTTGCACACACGTAAAATCCCATCACCAACTTTCGGGAGAGTAGGCCAGTGTGGCCGTTGGTATGGATGACACGTTACACATAGCATGCACCCTGCGTGAGAAATGGAAAGAGTGAAGGAAGTAAGGAAACTGAGTGAACGATATTGAATGATATGGACTGGATGACACGGGAAACAACTGAATGAAGCGCCAGTTGGCAGCTCTTCAGTCGGCACTACCCAGGTAGGCAGCCCGTTGCGTAAACGAGTGTTGATTGTAAAGCGCTTAGAGCTTGGTCTCTAGCCGAGAATAGGCGCTATATAAACATTCATTGTTATAACCATTTTCCAGTTTGGTCACTCGGTTATATGACCTGTTGTTGATTGACTTTTCCTCAAACCAGGCCGTTGAACAGAAAGCATGTCATGGTTCCTAGCTTTTTCACAACAGTGCGGCCAGCGTTTTCCTGCACATGTTTCCTAAAAAGCCTTCAGCAAGATGAACTCCTTGAGTGCCAGAGAATTGCTGCCCTGTTGATATTCCTCTATGCCAGAGCAAATGCTGAAGTTGTAAGACCCCTCTCTCTTGGTGAACAGAAGCAGCTCAATAAGCAAGTTTTCCAGACAGAACTGAGGTATAATTATGTTCACACACACACACACACACACACACACACACACACACACACACACACACACACACACACACACGGGGTAATGGGCAATGCTGCAAAAAGTAATTTGAAGTTAGATATATATGAAATACATTCGTTATTGGAAAGCTGATTCCGAATTGAGAAGTCTCAAGATAAACGTGTAATGGAAACATATCCTAGATATATTTCTAGTTTAATATACAAGATACGTTTGAACTCTTGGAAGACCAAATATTCCCAAAATATAGAGTGTGCATGTTCTAAGCCATTTTCTGGTGAACATATACTTTTCCATTGCCCCATTTTAAATGCTCTTTATTCAAAAGCAAACATTGAAATTTGGAAATCTAAACCAGTTCACGCTATTTCTTTCAGTTCAGAAATTGAGGTTGCAAAAATTATCTCTCAATCTCAAATAAGCATATTTTTATAATTATGATAGTGTAGTTTATATTTAAATTTGTACTGTTCTTGACATTATTTCTTACCTTTTCCTCCACCCTGTCCTCCTCCTTCCCCCTCCCCTAACCCCCCCCCCCCCCTTCCCCCCCGTAAAGTCTAATATCACCAAGTGTGAACAGACTATAAATCAACAACAGCAGCAACAACAACAACAACAACACACACACACACACACACACACACACACACACACACACACACACACACAGGCAGAGAGAGAGAGAGAGAGAGAGAGAGAGAGAGAGAGAGAGAGAGAGATTTCCACTGTTTTGCATTCAACGATCCACATGATTGGTAGAAAAAACTTGCGCCATGCCCCAATGAAGGTGTGTGCATCTATCTGCCCCACCCCTCACAGTCCAACATAAACGTACCCTGATCACACGTCTGAGAACTGTCAACAGACTTGTCTTCTAACCCAAATGATTTGTGACTGCTGACTGCTGTCAACAATACAAACTATCTTTGAGGATACTCCGAAGATTTAACAATAGAAAAAACAACAACAACAACAAAACTATTTGACGTTTCGGTCATAGACCGTCTTCAGGACTGGTGACATCAAATTAAAGACAAATAAATACGTATAGGCAATGACGTATGAAAACATATACGTAAAAGGACGAATACGTGTGTGTGTGTGTGTGTGTGTGTGTGTGTGTGTGTGTGTGTGTGTGTGTGTGTGTAATGGAAAAAAAAGGAACAAGAGAGGCAGATAGAGGGATAAGGCAAACAGAAATAGAGAGAGAAAAAGAAAGGGAGAGAGTGGTAGAGGAGTCTTATGCTTGGAAGGGGGCGCTTTAGGGTGTGTATGAGAAAAGATGAAAAAAACGCGGGAGTGAGGTGTGTGTGTGTGTGTGTGTGTGTGTGTGTGTGTGTGTGTGTGTGGATGGAGATGGGGTGGGGTGGGGTGAAAACTCCTATAGAAATGGGTGCAAATGGATTCTCCACATGTGTGCATGTGTTTACGAGATGCACATGTAAATGGTGGAGATGGCGTTTGGTGTGTATATATTATACTCTATATGTTACGTTATAAATATGCTACATATGTACATAGGGTGTTAATGTAAATATGGTTGGATGGGGAAATTGGGGGAGGGGTGTAGAGAGAGAGAGAGAGAGGGATGGAGGAGAGGTTAGGGGAAAGGAAAGCGAGGGCAAAGAGCTGGAATGATTCAAACTAAAAAAAAAAGTCAAATGCAGGAGTTGAGTCTATCAAAGAATGTGGTGCCAAGGAGAGAGATGATCTTTTGACCCATGAATTTTCTTTCTGGAGCTGAGGAGTGGTTTTGCCAAACAGCAGTGACGGAGATACGGATTTGGCTGCGGCAATCGGCGTTGAAATGAATCCGCACTGGTGTTGGATGAGACGACTGGATGGTTTTGAGTGGCTCCACAAAGCGTTCGTTGAGGGTACGATATGTTTCCCCAACGTACAACTTTGAGCAGAGGCTGCATCTCAGTACGTACATCAAGTTGGTAGACTGGCAAGTGAAACGGGATTGGACGTTGAATTTCCCTTTTGGGCCAGTGATGCTGTGGGATATTGGCCATGAAAGAGCAGGTTTTACGTTCCGATTGATTGCTTGGGCAGTTTCCGGCTGAGGAGTTGGTGTTTGTACTGAACTTGGTTCGCACCAGGTGGTCGCGAAGGTTTTTGTCTCTCAAAGATTCAAAAGATTTAATCCTGTGACCCCTCTTGGGGCATGGAGGACTTGAAAAAACAAACAAACAAACAAACAAAATTTTAATGTAAATGAAACACATCAAACATCAAAACATTTTCCCGATGATTAACACACTGGATATAATGTTACACAACTTTTCTAAGTTTGAAAAACTTCGCTAAGTTTAGCAACACTTTTTTTTATCACCACAGAGCAAACGACAATAGTTAAATACGGACTTTATACATGTAAATTGTTTTGGTATAAACTTATTTCTAATATCATCATATTTGATGCATTTCATTACAAAATGAAATTCGTCGCCAAGGTCAGTCTGGTCGCAGTCCCGACAAAATCGTTCATCATGAGGTATTCCAAATCGTCTGCCGATTTCGATCATGAGTTTATGATTACCACAGCGGAACCGAATTAGAGGGTATATGTAAACATCAGGTAACATTTCAATATATTTTTTTCACGGCAAAACTCTGTTTTAACATTCCTCTTGTAGGCGATGAGGGGAGGTTTGGGAAAGATCGGCTTCAGTTTGGATCAGATCATAAGGTTTTCAAACGGCATAAGAGGATGTTTTTAACAGGAATATTATTATGGGGGTGGTAGGTAAGTGTCAATGGAATACGGTCTTCGCTGTCTGCATCAGGTCTGGACATCAAGGCTTCTGACCGGGAGACAAGAGTTTGCTCGAACAAGAGCCTCTTGAACAGTGGTATGTGGATAACCACGTGTTCTTGAGAAAAAGGATGCCATGTCCAGTGCCTTTGCCTCAAAGGGCCGATCATCACTGCACAGGGACGAAGGAATTGGGAGAAGGCAATGTTGACCTTTGCAGCGTGACTCCCCTCATCACACACAACCAGGAGAAGGGATGACTAAATGGATTCACAGATGATTGGTTTCGTACCCTTGTCCTGGTTATTCTGTATATTTCGTGTCAAAATAATGAATAAACTGTGCATCAAATGCCTGTTACTAGCGCGCGCGCATGTGTGTGTGTGTGTGTGTGTGTGTGTGTGTGTGTGTGTGTGTGTGTGTGTGTGTGTGTAAATGTATATCACAGTCACCGTGAGAGATGCCTAAAGTGTGAAGGCCAACAATGAAGACACCTTAATGTTCCAATATTATTGTGAACAGCCAAAATAATCGATGATTACGTTACAGAAGTGGTGAGTAATGTATTAGTCATGATCGGCTGATTTAATTCAATGTTTATGCACACAGGTGTGTAATGTACTAGTCATGATCGGCTGATTTAATTCAATGTTCATGCACACAGGTGTGTAATGTACTAGTCATGATAGGATGATTTAATTCAATGTTCATGCACACAGGTGTCGTTGTGTAATCAACCAATCGTAAGAGGTCAGTTGGGAGAACAAGGGAGGGAGGAGTGGGGGTGGGGGGCTGCAGAATGGGGAATGGGAGGGGAGGTGCGTGTGTGTGTGTGTGTGTGTGTGTGTGTGTGGGGGGGGGGGGGGGTTGGAGTATAGAAACAGACCTATGCCGTCAGCGTCTGTGCGAGTGCTTGACCTATTTTGGCGTCTGTTTGTAGTGTGTTCGTGTTGTATATTACTTTGCCTTATCTTGTATCATTTATCTCATATATCACTTTTTCATTTGTGATTGTGTCCTCCACCCTCCCGCCACCACCCCGCCGCTGTCCCTCCGTCTCTTTCGTCTCCTCCAGCAGTATCTGAAAGCGCTTAGGGCATTGTTCAGCTAAAAACGCAAGGTAAGTACGTACAAATGCTGATGACAGTGATGATTTTTTTTAATCGAAGGTTCATTCACACAGGTGTGGTTTCGCAAAATACACCGGTCTTGACAGGACAGTCCAATTTCATCACAGATCCATTCACAGAGATGTTGCTATGTAATACAACAGTCACGACAAGCCAATTTGATTAAAGATTCATTTACACAGATGTTGCTATGTAGTACAGCAGTCACGACAAGCCAATTTGATTAAAGATTCATTTACACAGATGTTGCTATGTAGTACAGCAGTCACGACAAGCCAATTTGATTAAAGATTCATTCACACAGATGTTGCAAAGTAATACAGCAGTCACAACAAGCCAATTTGATTAAAGATCCATTTACACAGATGTTGCAATGTAATGCAGCAGTCACGACAAGCCAATTTGAACAAAGATTCATTTACACAGATGTTGCTATGTAATGCAGCAGTCACGCCAAGTCAATTTAATCATAGATTCCTTCACACAGATGACGCTATGTAATGCACCACCAGTCGTGATAGGCCGTTTTAATCATAGATTTTTTTTCTCACTCAGATAATACTATGTAATATAGCTTGTCACGACAAGCCAGTTTAATTAAAGATCCATTCACACAGATGTTGCAATGTAATACAGCAGTCCTGGACTAGCCAGTTTAATCGAAGATTCATTGATACAGGTGCTGAATCATCTCCATCAGCGTCACATAGACATGTTCAGCTGGCGTTGGCGGTTTTACTGAAGCACAGCCTCATGTGTACACCCGCCTGTGCAACACAACCTACCCCTCCTCTGGCACTCAGTACTGCTAGACTGCCGCTGGTTCTGCAGCAGTTGCCGCTGCTCTTGTTGTACCGTCTAAAATGGCTGCTGTTAATTTTGTTGTTGCTGCTCCTGTAACTGCTGTGGCTTGTACTACTATACTACTACTACTACTACTACTACTACTACTACTACTGCCACTGCTGCTGCTGCTGCTACTACTACTACTACTACTACCACCACCACTACTACTGCTACCACTACTACTACTACTACCACTACTACTACTGCTGCTGCTGCTGCTGCTGCTGCTGTTGCTGCATCGTCTGCTGTTGTAACGGCCATAAATACTACCGCTTCTGCTGTTTTTACTGTTGCGAATATCCACACCAACTCTCATCATTTTTTCGCCTATGACTTTCGCTTCTCCACCACTGTCATTTCAAGATCCACCAACTGCCACTGCACGTGCTGCTAGCAACACACCACCACCACCACCACCAGCACCGCGACATCCATCACAGTCTGTGACACCCCCAGCGGCCCTTCCCGCGCTTCTTCTAACTCCGACCTATGGCAGTGGAACAGCGCCATTTCCAAGTATGGGACTACGTGGTGTTCGCCCTGATGCTAGCAGTCTCAGCAGCCATCGGCATCTTCTATGGCTGCTTCGGACAGAAGCAGAAGACGACGAAGGAATTCCTGATGGCCAACCGCAGCCTGAGCATCGTGCCTGTCGCCATCTCCATCCTGGTCTCCTTCATGTCCGCCATCTTGATTCTGGGCACGCCGGCGGAGATGTACACGGCGGGGACGGAGTATTTCATCTACCTGGTGGGCATGATCCTCGCCATCATCATCGCTACGCAGCTCTTTGTGCCTCTCCTGTACCCGCTCAACCTCACCAGCAGTTTTGAGGTGAGCTGCGGTACCCGTTGATGGCTTGTGATGAATAGACAGAATGGGCTGCTGTGTTGTTATGGGGTGGTGTGTTGTGTGTGTGTGTGTGTGCTGTGTGTGTGTGTGTGTGTGTGTGTGTGTGTGGTGTGTGTGTGTGTGTGTGTGTGCGCGCGTGCGTGCGTGCGTGCGTGTGCGTGAGGAGAGAGAGAGAGAGAGAGAGAGAGAGAGAGAGAGAGAGAAATCGATGAGTTGTTATTGATGTGTGTGTGTGTGTGTGTGTGTGTGTGTGTGTGGCGCGCGCGCGCGTGCGCGCGTGTGTGTATGTATGTATGTGTGTGTGTGTGTGTGTGTGTGTGTGTGTGTGTGTGTGTGTGTGTGTGTGTGTGCGTGCGTGCGCGTGCTCTTTGATGAAATAGTCATTTGTGCCTGTGTAGCCTTGCCGAACACAGTAGCCTCCAAAAAGTGCTCCCCTGCCATGGCTGATTTTGTTCATAAAAAGGCATGTACAGTGTGAAATGTGCAAGTTCTGTTTTCTGGTGCAAAAATAATAGACTAAAGAAAATGATGCTTATTGTGTATTATTCCTAGTCGTAAAATCTATTCATTTCTTCCTTTTCTTAATACGAAAATACAATGCACATGTAAAAGTTGTCTTTGTTATGGTTACTTATTGGTAGTTACGTTCTTTTATATTTTCTGTTCTGTTGTTGAATGTGAACATAAACTAAAAACAAAGTGGCGTTTACTATAGTATTACTGGTTACTGATTGTATGTAAGAATCTTTTTTTTTTTTCAGCCCACAAACTTGCCTCTTGTTAAAAAAAAAAAAAAAAAAAAAATCGATACTTATAATGATTGAACCTGTTGTGTGGCAGTACTTGGACAAGCGGTTTAAGTCGAAGGCAGTGAAAGTGACGGGCACCCTGATTCTGATCGTTCAGCAGGTAAAGATGGGATGGCTCTTTTTTTTTTTTTCATGTAAGTGGAATGACTTTGCAACACGCCAAGCTGTGAACAATTCTGTGTTTCCATTTAAGTTGGTTTGGCATTGTCACGTGTACCCTAAAGACACGAATAGCTCTGTGTCCTGATGTGTCTCATCATCTGTACGTTAGACTTTCCATTGCAATACATAGAGATGACAAGACCTTTCTGCTCTTATGTTTTCAGTTTCGAGATGGGTTTGCATTACGACACAAAGATTTGAATACCTTTCTATTCCCGTGTTTTGTGTTTTTCAGTTTGACATGGTAGGAGGACTGTGCAGAAGGTGGAGATCGTAGCACTTTTTTTTCTTTTCTTTTTGTTCCTGAGTTTTATATTTCTAAGTTCTAGTTTTTCATACTTAAGGAAACGTAACACACACCAGGACAACCATATTGAAAAGTATCTGCCTTTTTCTCAGTGCCTTCAGAAAGACTTTTGTTCAATATCTGGACAGAGTTTCATCAGTTGATCTCTCCAAACACGCCTACTGCACAGACGCTAGCTTTTTTGTACTCCCAGTTCTTATGGAACAGGGAGCACTTTACAATGGGAACGAAGAAATGCTGTCTGTGTGTCTGTCTGTCTGTCCGTGGTCAAAATGTGTTCCACTCGCTCCAGACAAAACTTCCTGGCCGATCTTTCTGAAAATTTGTAGGTATGTTCAGTATGGGTCACGGATGATGCCCGATATTTTATTATACCAGAATAGCCGTTACTAACGGCTACAACGGCCCAAAACGGTTTTTCTTCTTTATGGAATATCTCAGTGACGAAATACATTATGATGCACGTTTGATTGTGACGTCAAACACATTATGACGCATGTTTGATTGTGACGTTTTTTTCAGGAAGATAAACTGGGAGTACGCTTATATGCTTTGCATCTTGTTTCTGTTTGTGTGGAGGTGAGGTTTAATTTCAGTCCACCATAATGGCCATTTTCTTACGTCATGTATGACGTGGTTCTTTCAGATTCTGTATATGGGCATCGCATCCTTCGCTCCCTCCACAGCGCTAGAAGCGGGTGAGTGGAACTACGTTGCTTGTTGTGCCTGCCTGGATGCGCTTGATTAATCAGATTGTTGATTTTTTCTTCGTTTGTTTAATTTTTTGTTTCCTGATAGGTAGTGAAGAATTTAAGGGTCAGTTTTCAAGGAAGGATTACATTCACACACATCGCATTGATAATTTCTGTTGGATGTTGCTCATAAAAATGCAACGCCTACCATAAAACAGAGAAACAAATAATAATGATGATGATGATGATGATGACAGTGTAATGATAATAATAATTATGATGATAATAAAAACAATATATATATATATATATATATATATATATATATATATGTGTGTGTGTGTGTGTGTGTGTGTGTGTGTGTGTGGATAGATAGATTGATAGATAGACCAAATCTTTGTCAAATCAGTAATGTAATGATGGAGGAATTGTAAGCCTGCACTTGTTTTCAACCCTACTAAATTATTACACACACACACACACACACACACACACACACACACACACACACACACACATGTATCACGGGCAGAAAAGGGAGCACTACATAAACACTTTTCTCATACAAATACGCATAGACGTGCACCATTATATTCTGAGCAATTACTTCCAAACACGAAAGAAAAATCATGGCAAAGTGAAATTCTGTTTCAAACAAACTTAACTGACTAGTGGCTTACGTCCTACAACAAATGCCACTTAAAGCAATCTTTAAACTTATCCGCTCAACAATTGCTTTAAACAGTAGGCCTACATATTTGTACAGTAAGGAAAAAAGCGAGTGCTAACATGTTCTCTTATCGCAAGAGGTGCGGACGTATTACCAGTGTTTGCAGATGATAGAAACAGCTGAAAATGAAGTAATGAATTCTTCAGATAACTAGTAACCAGCAGAGGAATTTTAAGAAGAGGTGAATTATGACAACGTTTTCTTGCCTTCAGTATAAGTCAGCTGTTGAGCTGCGAACTGTCTAAAGCTTGTTAATAACGGACAGCCATGAAAAAAAAAGTGGCAATAGGCACTTAACTCAATGTAAGCTGGTCAACGAACTATCTTTTTTTTTTTTTTTTCTATACAAACCCATGTTTGAAAAAAAAAATGGCAACAGGCACTTGACTTAATGTAAACTGGTCAACGAACTATCTTTTTTTTTCTATGCAAACCCATGTTTGGAAAAAAAAGTAGCACTAGGCACATAACTCAATGTAAACTGGTCAAGGAACTATCTTTTTTTTGTATACAAACCCATGTTTGAAAAAAGTGGCAATGGGCACTTGACTTAGTGTAAACTGGTCAACGAACTATCTTTTTTTGGTATACAAACCCATGTTTGAAAAAAGTGGCAATGGGCACTTGACTTAATGTAAACTGGTCAACGAACCATCTTTTTTTTCTATGCAAACTTATGTTTGAAAAAAATGGCAATAGGCACTTAATGTAACTGGTCAATGAAGTATCTTTTTTTCTATGCAAACCCATGTTTGAAAAAAGTGGCAATAGGCACTAAATATAACTCGTCAATTAACTATCTTTTTTTCTATGCAAACCCATGTTTGGAAGAAGTGGCAATAGGCACTTAATTTAATGTAAACTGGTGAATTAACTTTTTTTATTTTCTATACAAACCCATGTTTGAAAAAGTGGCAATAGGCACCTAACTTAATGTAAACAGATCAATGAACAAATTTTTTACCATGCAAACCCATGTTTGGAAAAAGTGGCAATAGGCACTTAACAACTTAATATAAATTGGTCAATGAACTATCTTTTTTTGTATGCAAACCCATGTTTGAAAAAGTGGCAATAGGCACTTGACTTAGTGTAAACTGGTCAATGAACTATCTTTTTTTGTATGCAAACCCATGTTTGAAAATGTGGCAATAGGCACTTAACTCAATGTAAACTGGTCAATGAAATATCTTTTTTTTCTATGCAAACCCATGCTTATTTTTTGTTACTTTTTGATTTCAACTATTTACCCAATGAATCATTTTTTTAAAATCTCAAAACAAAATAACAAATCACAAATAAGGACTACAAAACGCATAAGACAATAACAACATCAACAAAACATCATCATCATGATCATCATCATAATGATCATAATTATCCCTATCGTCATTATCCATTAATGAGCATTATATGCGTTTCTTTCTCCAGTCAGAGACATATGTAAACACAGTAATAACCACAAAGGACAAACACACAGAAAAAGGTTAAAATTAAGAAAAATACAAAATAACTGAAACAAGCAAATGAATTGATCAGAGAAAACAAAGCAGCTGGTTGTTGCCCATATCATTTGAAAGCCTTGAAAAACTAATGTATTAATTCAGTGAAGAAGAATATGGCAGCCACTGTGTAAGAAACTAAGTGAGTGACATGAGAAGACAAGCAGTATGCTTTTCTATTTCATGTCATAGCTTTCAAATACACAATGAAAACTTGAAGTGACTGTAAATCCTTGTCATATTTACATTTGTAGATATAGAATTTGGCATGCAACAATTAAATCAAACGTTCTGTCTGATCTAAAGTTATTGTTACAGCCAAACAGGACAATATTTTCATTCAGCAGTAGCTTTATATCTTTGCATTTTCTATTTAGTGCATTTGGAAATTCTTGCCAGAAAGTTTACACATGATTACAGTGCCAAAGTAGACGTTGAATATTTTGTTTTTCTCTCTTACAAAAAGAACATTGTTGTGAATCTTCAACGTCCATGTTTTGTAAAACAATATTGATTCCAAGTATTCTATTTATGATTCTAATCTGAAACCATTTTAACTTAATATCTTTTGCCTGTCGGATTTTCTGAAAAGTTTTAGCCCACATTACATCCTTCGGTAACTTTCATTCCTTTTGTGGAAAAACAAACAAACAAAAAAACAAACAAAAAAAAACTGGCTCTGGGGGGTCTTGATTCAGTAAATCGTAATAAGGTGAGGCACCCTTTGAAGTTGAACACATCACAGTTATCAGTTTACTTGACTCCCTTCTTCACAATGTATTATTTTTATTCCAACTTCTCTTGAATACTTTTCACAGCACTAATATAACCATTGTATGTTACTAATTATGCGTTGATGTTATATTTATTCACAAAGGACTGGAAACACAAGAAAATGACAATTTTCATCTAAAAGAGTTCTTACGCAGAATACACCATTTCGATCCAATTTTATAAAAAAACAAACAAAAACAAAACAACAACAACCTAGATCTGCCCCCAGTCTTTAAATTCGTGTTGCAAAACAAAGGCTATGAACAGAGTTCTTGTGCGGTTTTGACACAAACAATCTTACCTATTTCTTTATATGCTTCGAATATATCTGTCCAGAAGTTACTGAACTTATCATGCCCAGACAAATCAGCACCTAATTTAGAAATAATTTCTGCTTGTAATATGATGAAAAAGTAATATCTTCCACCTATGAACACCTGATAAAAGTTTACGAATCCAAGTTGACGTCAGTGCATTAATTTGTTTTCATATGCTTGGAATTCCTATACCCACATGCTGTATACTTCTCAGAGACGTTTTCCATTTAATTCTGTCTCTTTTTTGCCACATACAAACTTAAATGTAAATATCTTAATTCCATCAGTTATATAGTCTGGTGGGTTCGGTAATAACATCCATAGATGGGTTAGTTTTGATAAGATCACGGATTTAAGTACTGCTACTCTACCGAGCGGTGGTGTTATCTACTTCTTCAGCCAAGTTTTGTACAATGTTCTTATTTCTGCAAACTTTTCTTCGAGATTAATAATTTAGCAATATTTTGAGTCACTCGTAAATCAAATACCCAAAATTTTGAATTTAGGAAGGTTCCATTTTATATCTAAATGTGGCATATACTTAACGGGCGAGTTTCGTTTTCTTCCTAACCATATTGCATTTATTTTTCCGCATTTAGTAAAGTCCAGACACTCTTCCAAACTTTTTCAATTGTCATGATCGATTCGTCGAATGATTTACGATCTCATTCTTGTAATAGTTCAGTATTGTCTGCATACTGTGATATTTTGTTCTCAGTATTACCCATTTTAATTCCTTCTATGTCTTCATTTTGTCTCATCATATTGGCTAAAATTTCCACAAATAACAGATATATACGGTGAAATTGGATTGCCTTGTCGGCATCCTCTCTCATCAGGGAACCAACTGGCTAGTTTTCCACTCACTGAAACAGTTGACTTAATATTTCTGTAGAAATTTTTTTTTATTCATTGACAGAAATTTAAACCAAAGCCAAAAGCATGTAATGAAATTATAGCCTACACTATCCAAAGCTTTTTCAAAGTCTAAGCATAAAACTATCCCTGTTCTCTCTCTCTCTCTCTCTCTCTCTCTCTCTCTCTCTCTCTCTCTCTCTCTCTCTCTCTCTCATTATATGTA
>CM065744.1:28283080-28285580 GCA_033310375.1 Conus canariensis | reverse complement strand
ACCACAGGGCGTGATGTAACACAGGGTGTTGACCACAGGGCGTGATGTTATGCAGGGTGTTGACCACAGGGCGTGATGTAACACAGGGTGTTGACCACAGGGCGTGATGTAACACAGGGTGTTGACCACAGGGTGTGATGTAACACAGGATGTTGACCACAGGGCGTGATGTTATGCAGGGTGTTGACCACAGGGTGAGATGTAACACAGTGTGTTGACCACAGGGTGTGATGTAACACAGGGTGTTGGACCACAGGGCGTGATGTAACACAGGGTGTTGACCACAGGGTGTGATGTAACACAGGGTGTTGGACCACAGGCGTGATGTAACACAGGGTGTTGACCACAGGGTGTGATGTAACACAGGGTGTTGACCACAGGGCGTGATGCAACACAGGGTGTTGACCACAGGGTGTAATGTAACACAGTGTGTTGACCACAGGGTGTGATGCACCACAGGGTGTTGACCACAGGGTGTGATGTAACACAGGGTGTTGACCACAGGGTGTGATGTAACACAGGGTGTTGACCACAGGGCATGATGTAACACAGGGTGTTGACCACAGGGTGTGATGTAACACAGGGTGTTGGCCACAGGGCTGATGTGTGATGTAACACGGGGTGTTGACCACATGAGTGATGTAACACAGGCTGTTGACCACAAGGCGTGATGTAACACAGGTGTTGACCACAGCGCCTGATGTTACACAGGCTGTTGACCACAAGGCGTGATGTAACACAGGGTGTTAACCACAGCGCGTAATGTAACACAGGATGTTGACCACAGGGTGTGATGTAACACAGGTTGTTGACCACAAGGCGTGATGTAACACGGGGGTGTTGATCACAAGGCGTGATGTAACACAGGGTGTTGACCACAAGGCGTGATGTAACACGGGTGTTAACCACAGCGCGTGACGTAACACAGGGTGTTGACCACAGGGTGTGATGTAACACAGGGTGTTGACGACAAGGTGGGATGTAACACAGGGTGTTGACCACAGGGTGTGATGTAACACAGGGTGTTGACGACAAGGTGGGATGTAACACAGGGTGTTGACCACAGGGTGTGATGTAACACAGGGTGTTGACCACAAGGTGTGATGTAACACGGGTATTAACCACAGCACGTGATGTAACACAGGGTGTTGACCACAAGGGTGATGTAACATGGGGGAATTAACCACAGCGCGTGATGTAACACAGGGTGTTGACCACAGAGTGTGATGTAACACAGGGTGTTGACCACAGGGTATGATGTAACACAGGGTGTTGACCACAGGGCGTGATGTAACACACGTGATGTAACACAGGGTGTTGACCACATGGGTGATGTAACATAGGGTGTTGACCACAAGGCGTGATGTAACACGGGGTGTTAACCACAGCGCGTGATGTAACACAGGGTGTTGATCACAGCATGTGATGTAACACAGGGTGTTGACCACAGGGTGTGATGTAACACAGGGTGTTAACCACAGAGCTGACGTGTGATGTAACACAGGGTTTTGACCACAGGGTGTGATGTAACACAGGGTGTTGACCACGGAGCTGACGTGTGATGTAACACGGGGTTTTGACCACAGGGCGTGATCCGTGTGGGCAGTCTGGATACGGTGTGGCAGCTCAACTATGACTGGGACAGAATCACGTTCTTTGAGTGAGTCCGTTTCTCTGTTGGTCTGGCTCGTTCCCTCTTCTCCCTGACTGTTTATGGTGTGTGTGTGTGTGTGTGTGTGTGTGTGTGTGTGTGTGTGTGTGTGTGTGTGTGTGTGTGGTGTGTGTGTGTGTGTGTGTGTGTGTGTGTGTATGTGTGTGTGTGTGTGTGTGTGTGTGTGTGTGTGTGTGTGTGTGTGTGTGTGTGTGTGATCCATTTCCAACGTTTTATTTACATTCTCTCGTCCATTCCCCTTGACAACATACTCTTTCAGACCCCTCTACAGTGCATAGTAAGAAACGTTGCTTTAGATTGAACTATTTTCTCCAAGACAGCTATGCTCAGTCACCTTAACTGAGCGTAAATTCACTTGCTGTTGTGCTTGTCAACCGCTTAGTCAAACAAGGGAAGAGGCCTGTCGATTGAATCTGTTCTAGAACTGAGGGCACTTCCAGAAAGTTGTGACCCTACGGTGGAATGTTCGTTTAACTGGTGACTTATGCGTTGCTTACTCGTAGCGTCAGATCACAGAATAATACAGTTGTCTATTCAAATATCTGATCGAGCTGAATCTCGGAAAGTTTTGGTTCTGAATCTCCACACAAAGACGATTCTTTGCTTACGTATTCAATTCCATGGACTATTTGTCCTTGGCAGTGCTCTTTTCCTTAATGTTGTTGTTTTGTTTGTTCCGTAGTTTATTTATTTTTGCTTTTGCGTGGAGCCGGTGACCTTTATTTCCTCATTTGCTTTGTGTGTCGCACGATAAGATGCTGATATCTGCTTGAGATAGCTCGATTTTTTTTCTCTCTAGATGCAGATATCTGATTGAGATAGCTCGAT
>CM065744.1:28263080-28280580 GCA_033310375.1 Conus canariensis | reverse complement strand
TGTAATGGGTGATATATCATTGGTTAACGCCAACATGTAATGGGTGATATATCATTGGCTAAAGCCAACATGTAATAGGTAATATATCATTGGCTAAAGCCAACATGTAATGGGTGATATATCCCTGGACTGACGCGACACTGGTGACCTTGGCACAGATCGGTCCTGCTCAACATCATTGGGGTGACCGTGCTGGTGGTTCTGACCAGTCTGGCAGGAATCGTCATCTTCGCGTATTACGTGCAGCAAGACTGTGACCCCCTGACCTCTGACCGCATCGACAACTCCAACCAGGTGAGGTTGAGGAAGAAAGTTGAGGTAGATCAAATAGGGGGGAGGCGGATTGGGGATAGATCAAAGGGAGGGGTAGGGGGTTGGGGATGGGTGAATGGGGGACGGAAGTAGTGACAGACGTTCGGTGCAATGTGTGTCTATGTGCGGTGTGTGCGCGCGAAAGACCACTGGCATTGTAACTGTGTCGTACGTCCGTAGCATAGACCACTCACATTGTAACTGTGTCGTACGACCATAGCATAGACACCAGGCATTGTAACTGTGTCGTACGTCCATAGCATAGACAACTGACATTGTAACTGTGTCGTACGCCCATAGCATAGACAACTGACATTGTAACTGTGTCGTACGTCCATAGCATTGACACCTGGCATTGTAGCTGTTTCGTACGTCCATAGCATTGACACCTGACATTGTAACTGTGTCGTACATCCATAGCATAGACACCTGGCATTGTAACTGTGTCTTACGTCCATAGCATAGAAACCTGGCATTGTAACTGTGTCGTAGGTCCATAGCATAGACCACTGGCATTGTACTTGTCGTAGGTCCATAGCATAGACACCTGGCATTGTAACTGTGTCGTACGGTCCATAGCATAGACACCTGGCATTGTAGCTGTTTCGTACGTCCATAGCATAGACACCTGGCATTGTAATGTGTCGTACGTCCATAGCATAGACCACTGGCATTGTAAGTGTGTCGTACGTCCATAGCATAGACACCTGGCATTGTAAGTGTGTCGTACGTCCATAGCATAGAAACCTGGCATTGTAACTGTGTCGTACGTCCATAGCATAGAAACCTGGCATTGTAACTGTGTCGTAGGTCCATAGCATAGACACCTGGCATTGTAATGTGTCGTACGTCCATAGCATAGACCACTGGCATTGTAAGTGTGTCGTACGTCCATAGCATAGACACCTGGCATTGTAAGTGTGTCGTACGTCCATAGCATAGAAACCTGGCATTGTAACTGTGTCGTACATCCATAGCATAGAAACCTGGCATTGTAACTGTGTCGTATGTCCATAGCATAGACACCTGGCATTGTAACTGTGTCGTATGTCCATAGCATAGACACCTGGCATTGTAACTGTGTCGTAAGACCTTAGCATAGACACCTGACATTGTAACTGTGTCGTACGTCCATAGCATAGACACCTGTCATTGTAAGTGTGTCGTACGTCCATAGCATAGACACCTGTCATTGTAACTGTGTCGTACGTCCATAGCATAGACACCTGGCATTGTAACTGTGTCGTACGTCCATCTTTCCCTGGTAGCCAAATATCCACCTTTTTTTTTTTAGGAAATACGATGATGTTATGATATTGCTTGTGTGTGTGTGCATGTGTGTGTGTGTATGTGTGTGTGTGTGTGTGTGTGTGTGTGTGTGTGTGTGTGTGTGTGTGTGTGTGTGGTATGTGTGTGTGTGTGTGTGTGTGTTTGAGAGAGAGAGAGAGAGAGAGAGAGAGAGAGAGAGAGAGAGAGAGAGAGAGAAGACCAACAAAGACAGACAGAAAACAGACTGAGGAAGGGAGAGAGACAGACATATAGACGAACGAACGAAGAGAGAGAGAGAGAGAGAGAGAGAGAGAGAGAGAGAGAAGAGAGAGAGAGAGAGAGAGAGAGAAGTAGACACAGGAACAGAGAGAGGAGAGAGAGAGAGAGAGAGAGAGAGAGACAGAGACAGAGAGACAGACAGACAGACAGACAGAGAGTTAGGTGCTGGCGGTGGGTGGGTGGGTGGGTGGGTGGGTGGGGGTTGTGTTTCACGTGCATGGTGTGTTGACAGATCATCACGTTGTGTGTTGACAGATCATCCCCTACTTCGTGATGGAGGTGTTGGACTATCCCGGTCTGCCTGGCCTGTTCATCTCCTGTCTGTTCAGTGGGGCCCTGAGGTGTGTGTGTGTGTGTGTGTGTGTGTGTGTGTGTGTGTGTGTGTGTGTGTGTGTGTGTGCGCGCGTGCATGTGCGCGCGCGTGTGTATATGTGTGTGTGTGCGTGCGTGCGTGCGTGCGTGCGTGCGCGCGCGAGCACGCACGCACGCACGCACGCACACACACCACACACACACACACACACACACACACACACACACACACACACACACTCACGTACACACACACATACACACACAAATGCACACATGTTAATACTTGCCGAAGAGGGGATTTCATACTCGCTGAAGTTAGTTTCCCTAACTGTATTCATCTCATGAATCTCACTTCACGGATAACGGAAGAACAGTCTGTTTGAAGAAAGAAAAAAAAAGAAAAGAAAAGAACAGAAAAGAAAAGAAAAGAAAGAAAGAGAGAAAGAAAGAAATCTTTAGAGCCGCGCACGGCAAAATCATCACATTGAATTAAACACAAAACATAGAGCTAAATGGGCACAATGGGCAATGATTAGGGTAGGTTGTGTGTGTGTGTGTGTGTGTGTGGGAGAGAGGAGAGAGAGAGAGAGAGAGAGAGAGAGAGAGAGAGAGATAAGGTAATATTGCTTATAGCTCAGTCGACCGCAAAGGGCCACATCAGGGCTGTCACCGCGTTGAAGTCAACTCACAAGTCATTCATTCACACAACCCTTTAAATACTCCTCCTAAACACATACCTGAAATTTCGTTGAAAATCTTTCCACTGTAAAATCTCAGATCAGATGAAAAATGTTTATGTCTGTCAGAAATGCCACGAAGAGACAGTTAATATGCGGACTCTAACCCACCACATCTCATTTTGCACGAAACCCCCCCCCCCCCCCCCTTTTCACAAACAAATCTCGCCCATCTCATGCTACTTTTTGCCAAAATTAACACCTTTTCTACAATCAAAATTAACATGCAAAACCACCAAAAAATCGAAGTAATCGTTATTTTAAAATGGGGGGCTTACGTGCAAAACAAAAACGGGTGATTTAGAGTCCGCATATTAACTGTCTCTCTCCATAGCATAAAAATCTAATGGTTTACAGTACGCTCTTCTACTTCCAGCACCACTAACAAATCAGAACAAACAACCGGCCTTCCATTTTGGTTAGTTATTTTTACACACACTGAATTTATAGACCCCTCAACTAATTCTTTAAACCGGCTGTCTTCACCAAATGTGCTTAACTGATAATCGTAAAACCCCGCCTTAATTGATGGCAGTACCCCTAGAACTGTAGATGGATTGCCATCAAATAAATTAGTACTTGTTTTTAACTCCCGTAAATGGACATACAACATCGGGTTAACGAGAAAATCACATGGTTCATTACCTTCAAATTGATAGATGTTTTCTCTTGTACTAAATTTATAAGATCTGCTAGTACTGTGGAAACCCAAGATTCGCGCAAGGCCTTTAGGAAAAGTGTATTCTCTTTTTTCTTCTAGTGGAAAGTGCATCGTAATTCTGAGGTTTGCTTCGTTAATTTTTAGCAATATGCCTAATTCGATAAATACTTCTTTTAAAGAACAAAAGCTGTAATAGCCTTCTGGTATTTTTTCATGAGTTATTTGATTGCCCTCTTCATTACTAATATTAATCCAGTTATTCTGAGCTTCTTCAGATATATTAAACCACTTAACTTTAAAACCAATTTTTCTAAGAGCAACCCTACTATTACCGCGCCTATTGTTAATTGGATACTTTAAGAACACACTTATGTTTTGTTTAGTTATATAAAGGAACATCCTTTTTAAATCCTTTTTAAAAAATCTATTTAAAAATGGAACCTTTTAAATATAATGAAAGTGCTACTTACGATGTAGGGGGGGGGGGGGGGGGGGGGGTTATGAGCCCAAATCTTTGGACTTTAGTAGCCTAACCATCGCAGTGGATGAATCATATGGCTTTCTAGTCAGACTTGTAAACCCACTAACTAGATATTTAAATCCTCCAATAAAGAGTGATAGAGTGCCATCAGCATGGTCAACTCATCCTATGGCTTTTTACCAGAATCAGCTAAATTTTGCTGTTTACTGCTCAACCACTGGTTGCGGTGTTTCATATACAAACCATTTATACCACCCCAATCTCTTAGTAAGGTCAATATATAACTTTCATGTTTATTATCAGTATAGACGCATACTAACTGAACTACAAGTACGCCTCCCCAATGACAACGCGTTTAATCCATTTCTCAGCTCAATGGACAATAATGCATATGAAAGAATCTGCAACGAATTTAACATTAACCCTTCAAATAACTTTAGACAAAAGTTAGACCACAATCACGGGTTGGGCACATTGTATTTGTGGGGTCAGCGTAGAGAATATAATTTTGACTACTGGCCCGGCCACACCTCTTTTAAGCCAAACTCCCAAGTTAGATTGGATCAATAGAACAAAAAACCCCAATGCTTGGGCAACATTTATCTTAGATGAAAGTAAAGGCTTAACAATGCCAGGAGTGCAAAGACTTAATGACTCCATACGGACGTACGTTTGGTGTCTATTAGGAGCACAAGCACAGACTAAGTCTAGCATAGTGGATCAATCTACAGGCTTTGACGCCAGAAAACAATTTCTAGCCAATTTAGAAGATGCTATTAACTCTGCTGTTGATTTGCCTTCCAGCATACAAAGGTACCAAAACGTTCTTTCACATGCTAGGTCAAAGGTTGACTTTGTTGTAGGTCATGGATTATACATGCTGCCCTCTGACCTTAGACTACAGATTGGCATGATACAGAATTATAATAATGAAATCCTCATAGCCGGAGACGATCAAAACTTAGGGCACAATCAAGGCTTAAACACAAGGCCCGCACCAGCCATTTTAAAAAAAGTATCTAGCCCTGAAAGCGACCCCCCACCGCCAGTTATAAGACTTTAGACTTTAACTTTTACTGGATTAGCCATACTTTATTTCACTAAAAATTAAACCAGCAGCCAGCACCCCCAAAGTCCACAGATGGTCGGCCATATAACCAGCCACTTTGCCTATGGTAGACAAAACCCAGCTAACAACACTGCCTATTATGCCAGGCAGAGCATCAAGCGCTTTGACAGCTAACTTCTTTAATAAGTTTGCTAGATGACGCAATTGTTTTCTAATCCAACTTTTACCGGGCTGAGGCGTTGGAGGTGCTGCTGGCCCTGCTGGCTCACTGCCGGTTAATGCATAAACCAGTGTAGAGATAGCAAACCCAATGGCCGTTAATATACTAACTATTGTAATCCCCTGCTCTCTGAACAGAGTCCTTATTCTTTCTGCTAGCGTAGTATTTTCATGAAGTATTCTGTTTATAGTTTCTCTGATTCTGCCTGTTTGGTATGCTATTTTTTCTCTGTTAGTAGACAACGCCGCTAACCTGGCTGCCCTTTCTGTCGTTAACTCCTGTATTTTCGCCTGTATTCTAGCCTTTTCTTCTAACCCTAAATTGTTATTATCTGCATCGCCCAGTTTATTTTTTTCTTCTCTTATCTCTATATCTAACTCACCAAGTTTTGACAAGTTGTTTTTTAGCTCGCCATTTATTCTCCGTAGAGCATCATCAAGACCCCTGAGTTCACGTATAGCAGCTTTAAGATTCTTGTGTACACTCTCAGACAATGGAGGATCATCAATTGTTTGTAAAGCTGCTTCTTCTTCAGGACTCAGCTCACGTTCTCTTTGACTAGGTAATTGAGAATCGTCAATTGTTTTTAACTGTGTTTCTTCATTAAAACTCGTCTCAAGTTTTGCTATTGCTTCATCTGTTCTTTGACTTAATTCTTGAAGAGGCATGTTTTGCATTTCAGATTGTGTTGGCAACCTTTGCTCCAAGTTCTGTAAAGCCCTAACGGCCTCAGGCCTTAGATTGCTAATAAAGTTTAACTGCCTTTGGTCAGAAATAGGGAGCTCTCTAAGAATTGTGCTCCTGCTTAAAAACTGGGTTGGGTCTGGTTTTGTAGTAAGCCGTACAAGGTTTCCTTTACTAGTTCTTACATACAAATGATTATTTTTATCTGTTGAAAAATTGGAAACCTTAAGTGCTTCTGGCCGCTCTCGCCCCATATGGCTATATAATGATTCAATTCTATCTAACATTCGTATTTGACTTAATCCTACTCCTTGGCCTGCTGCTGCTGCTTCAAGTTCTTCTTGTATTGAAGGGCCTAGTTCTGTTTCATCTTCTTCTTCAATAGGACTAATCGCGTCAAAATCTTCATCTTCTTCTTCAATAGGATCAATCGCGTCAATATCTTCGCCAGACATATTTATATATTTATTATTTTTTGTTTTATAAAAAATGAATCCATACGGCTGCGACCTTGATCCATTCAGAAAAGCAAAGGAGCCCCACGGCATAAAAGGCATAAGACAGACTGTGCGGGTTGTAAATAATCCATCAACAATTGAGCCCAATGAAATGTTAACAGTAAGATTTAGTGATCTCGGGCCTGACGATGTTATAATGCCAGGCACTGCCAGGCTGTCATTCAAAATAGATATTGAGTCGGCGGATCCTAATGCTACCGTCGTTGCTAACCTGGGCAGAGCCATCATTAAAAATATGGTAATCAAACTGGAAGGTAGAGAAGTTTTCTCACTGAGTAGCGCAGACATTTTTAATCTCCATTCTGATCTGTGGCTGCCTAGAACAGAAAGAAAAGACAAAATCTTTCAGGGAATCCAGAGCCCAAACGGTCTTAAGCACAGGCTTAATGCGGCAGATGCAAAGGAAGACGAGGGAGACCAGGCAATAGCGCGAGCATTTAAGAACAGATTTTGCATCCCTCTAGATTTTGAACTGTTAAAAACCCATCAGCCATATTACCAAGGCGCACTAAGAGACAAACTTACTTACGAACTGACATTCAATGACAGCGGATCTGTTATTCTATCAGATGACCCAACAGCCAGATACACTATCAGTAACATCTCTCTTAATTTTAACGTTGTTACTAACCCTGAACTAGCTAGAATAATCTTAAATCAGTATAAAAGTAGGGCGGTTGTTTACTTTGAAAGAGTTTTACACCACAGTCTAGCGATTAAAAACAAGCAAGACACTGTCTGGGAAATAGCTATAAGCAATTCTTTAAGATCCCTAAAGGGGGTTCTCTTGCTATTTACTAAACCCTCAGCTCCTTTTCAGAGAGAATCTGAGGTGTTTTACAACCCAAAAATTGAGCAACTGTCTTGCACCGTAGATGGCAAGCCTTTTCAGTTGTATTCAGCTGGACTTTTACCTGACCAACACTTTGATGAAATAAGAAAATTGTTTGCTGGAGGCAGACAGACAAGCCCCACAGCCGATCATGTGTGTAAAAAACTTCACCTTCACGATGTAAGACTTGAAGATTATCTAACAGACAAATATGGACTATGGCTGGATTTTAGATCCACGTATGACAACAGACTGCACGGGAGCGGAAGAAGGGTAGGGTCAGATGGCATACTCATACAGATTAATAAGGAAGAGGAGGAGAATGGCCAGATACAAATGCACGTTTTTGTGGTTTATGACGCCCAGCTGAACATTGAAGAAAATAGACTGAAAGAAATAGCCTATTAAAACAGATGGATAGTTTGAACTTTTTGCCCAAAGACCCGCACTGTTCGCTTATTTGTGGGATTACTGGGTGTGGGAAAACTGTCTTCGTACTTGATTTGTTACAAACAATCTACAGATTTCATTACGAGTACATTGTTATATTCTGCACAACCATTAAGCACAACAAGTCTTACAAAGAAAGGCAGTTTGTTTGGACAGATGATAATATATTTTTAGTTGATCCTACTGACAAGCTAAGCGACTGTTTAGAACATTACTATAGGCTATTTGAGGGAACTGAAACGCTGTTTATTATTGATGACTGTTCAGCCGAACAAGACATTGTTAAAAAAAGGAGGACTCTGTCTAAGCTAGCCTTTAGCGGAAGACACGCATTAGTTTCTGTTTGGCTCTTAACTCAAAAATACAATGCTGTCTTAAAAGACTTTAGATCGCAGTTAAAATCGGTTGTATTATTCTATACTAAGGACAGGGATAGTTTTGAAGAATGTTTAAGTGAAAACTATATAATCAGGGACAAGGATGAACTAAAAAAAATAAAAGAACAGCTAGAAAAATCTAAGCACGCTAAACTATGCTTACGGACTGACCCGCCAGTTCAATACGTTTGCTTATTATAGATTGCTCATTACAGATTGCTTATTATAGATTGCTCATTACAGATTGCTTATTATAGATTGTTTACTATAGATTGTTTAATAATAAATTGTTTATATTAAAAAGAATGTCTCGAGGACCAGAATCAAAAGCGGAGTTAGCTCCTAAATGCGTTGCAGTAGAGATAAAAGATCTAGCAGATACAACGGACTTTGATCTAATAGGAGTGACAGGAAATGTTTATGGATTTGAGTACACCGACGATGGTGTTTACAAACGAATAGAAATTGAAGATAAAAAACGACAGCAATATCCCACCCTGGAAGAGATAAGAAATCTAAGGGCAAACGATTTTGGCAAACACGAATACAAACTTCATAAACGAGAGAATGCCTGGGCGTTGCTTCCTGACATTAACTGGAATTTAAAGTTTGAACTACGAAGCCCCTATGTATACTTTGATAAGAAATACAATTTTAGAAAAGCTTTAAATGAAGGGCGCCTTCTTGCTAGCCTAGTCCCAGGAACACAACAGAAAAAGCAGATTGAAATAACTAAGCAGGGCTCTGTATATATGCTGCGGAGAAAGAAGTCCTTAGCTGAAGTGGGGGTGACACCGTCGGCTTAGAGTTTAACCCAAAACTAGAATCACTGCCTAGAAAAATGACGATGCTTTTTCGCTTATTTATTACACCAAGGGAGTCTGATCCTAGTTTGCCAGAACATACGTTAATCAGAGGTGTACAAATAAAGTCTGAAAACTTGGACGGACCTCTTAGGCTTGTTATTGTTATTACTAAAAACGGGGATGAAATAAACACTTCTGTATCTTCTGACAAAGTTACTGTGATGGTTGACAATACTAAACTAACAGTGCTTGATTTTATTTTCATTAAGTATGTTGATTTTATTGCGTTTTACTCTGTTGATGAAGTGCTGCCAGAAGGGTTAATAAGAAGATATGTACAAGATTAATCTTAATTAAAAAATTAATCTTAATTAAAAAATGGATGATCGGGCTCAAAAGTTTAGGTTAGAGCAAATAACTGAACTTCAAGAAGAAATAGAAAGTGACTTGGATAATTATAGGGTTACTAGAAAGAAATATGCTAAAGTTTTAAATACTCTTTCTTATATAATCACCGCTCATCAGCTGTAGCGAGCGTAAGTGCTGGGTCTAGCGTTGCCCTTTTAGCTACTGGGGCTGGAGCACCAGCCTCTTTAGCATTAGGGAGCATTGGTTTGGGTTTAGGTGCTATGTCTATGATTGTGAGTGCTGTTTTAAAAAAATTAACGCCTAAATTACAAAAGCACACTGCCATTGTAGCCCTAGCATCAGCAAAACTTTGTTCATTAAGACTGAGAATAAGCAAAGCATTGCAGGACGAAAACATTACAGCTGAAGAATTTGAGCGTCTTATGGCTGATGGTGAGGATTACAGACGACAAAAAACTGAACTTCAAAAGGAGTGGAGAAAGACTTTTACTTCGCAACAGGTAGACACTGAGACAATCAAACAGAACATTGAAAAACAAGCAAACAATCAGTTAAACCCAAAAATAGACTAAAAAAATAAGATGTGAACTAAATAAAATTATAAGTTTAACAAAAAAAATAAATAAATCATAAGTTTAACAAAAAATAAATACTATTTTTTTTTTAACTAATCGGCACTGTGTTTGGTGGGACAACTTGCAACTCTTCGCGAACAAACGATCTTTTAGGGGCAGGCTTTTTAGACGTAGTAGCACCGCTGGAAGATAAAGTCTCTCTTAAATAATACACGGGAGGGGCTGTTTTCATAATTCTTTCAACTTCATATACATCCACGCTCCATATAGGGTCTGTGGCTCTAATTCTAACATCGCCCTCTGCTTCTCCAGGCGCATACAAGTATCTTACTTTTAGTCCAAACGGCAAGAGTTTTTGATTACCTTGGATGTCTTCAGTAATGCTAATTTTTTTAAATTTGATCGCGTTCACTGGCTTAAGGCCTGTTGCTTTAAATTCTTCATTGTTCATGGCGCGTAAGACTGCTGGCAATCTCCTAACCCATTCTGTGTTGCGTGTTTTGTCCATAAGGTCTCTATGATATTGATAGGTAAACAGACGCTCAGCCAGATTTTTATTAAAGTTTTCTACTAGAGCCTGAGAACGATGGTTGCCTGGGATCCCTCTCTTAACTGTAACCCGATGTCTTAAAAACAGTTGGTTTACAGCTCCTTTAAACTCTTTCCCATCATCAACCTGAATCAGCCTAGGATACTTTAATGGACCTCGCATGTATATTTGTTGTAAAGCCACAGCCACAGCAGTTGAGCTTTTATCCGTTAAAGGCTCAGCGTCTTTATACCTTGAAGCCATGTCAACAACTGTAAGAGCATACTTAAACTTTTTTCTTCTAACTTTGTCATGTGGAAGATACAACAAGTCCATCTGGTGGGTGTCATTAGAAACTGAGTTAACAAATCGAGGCCTTATTATTCTTTTTGGGGCAGGCAGATATATTTGCCAGATCGCTTGTTTTGAAAGCCAGTCTTTCGCTTCTGATTCAGACACCCTAGCAGCTTTACTCAGTTTATCAATAGCAGCCTTTCCTTTCCAATACCCTCCAGGAGAATAATATATTTTGTACTTTGTATCGTCCATAAGAGACTGTTTTTATTACATTTTTAACTATGTTTTTTAGATTGAATATGCAAGAAGAAAGATTGCTCCCATAGCACCTATAATAAAGCCTATTTCTACCATTTTCTGATCCTCAGATGGTTCATAAAAGTCAGACAGTTCTGGCGGTGACGATGTTAGAAACGTCTTTCCCGTCATTAAGTAATATTCATTCATTGCGTCATCAACGTCTGTAAATGTGTGCTCTGCATGTCCCTGTTCTCTTAACTTTTTATTAATAAAGTCTAAGTGAGCAATTCTCCTTTTCTCGTAAGCGTCTCTTGCCTTAGCTAAATCTTCCATTGCCTTGTTATGGCGTTCTCTCTCTTCATCAGACCGCAATTTACTAAACATATAATTGCTGCCAGAGAAAGCCAATGCATTAACAATAGCCCCGCCCACCATCAGAACTATTCCAGACATCTTTTTTTATAAATGAATGAATCTTTTTTTTATAAATCAATCTGCCTAAATGCATTAATCTTTCTATGCATTAATCTTTCTATGCATTGATGTTTTCTGGGATAATCCCCTGTGCAACAAGAAAGTCTTTTGAGGCAATCCCTGCAGTTATTACAGCTATAACCTTAACAACATCCTCAATGTCTAACCTTCCTAGATCGGCCGGCCTCATCTTAAACATGTTTTTTGCTAACATGCTATATCCTATACTAAGACCGCCGATTACAGCAGAGTGGTAAATAGTATTGATGATCTTTGCAGTGCTCATATGTTTTATTAACTAAAAAAATAATTAAAATAATCATAATATGAAAGACTGTCTATGTGCTTTTTAATCAGATAATCTTTTGTTGCTAGAGCTAAAAATAAGGTTGTAACTAGTTTCGGCGAATCTTCTATCTTTTCCATGTTGGGCGGTTTTATTCTTAACAAACATTTTGCTAGGGTTGAATAAACTATAACGCCGACAATGGGCACTGCATAATTAACTAGCGTTAAACTCATGGTTTTATTTAATTTTTAGATTTAAAAATGGCGGCCAAACACAGCGAATCTGATCTAATGATTTTAATAGAAAATTGTAATGAACTATTTGACGAAACGATGAAAGTGTTAAACATTGATTTTAGTAAATCTGGGTTTGAGAATGATGTAAACAATTTAATAAAAAATCATAGTGAACTATTTGACGAAGCAATCAAAGAGTTAAACATTGACTGTAGTGATTCAGAAAAAGCCAAAGTATTGGCAGGCGTTCTTGTAAGATTAGGGTGTCTTGAAGTATTGCAACGCCTGGGTGAAGAATAAAAACGCGTTTACTTACTTTTACTTACTTTTATTTTTTTTAATTTACGTAAAATATTGTGGGATAAAAATGAACCCCACAAGCGAGTCCGAGTTTGAAATACTGCTCAACAACGTACAGTTGGAAGGTAGTAACAAATCATTAAGCAATATGTTCATTGAATTAGACATGGGCATTATTAACCCTACAAACGTTCAGGAAAGTGTAACGCATGCTATTTCTAAAATCCCGGGGGGGTCTCTTCAAATTAACCCACCAGCAAAAGTGTTGTTGGCCATTCTGATTGAATATAAAACCCCTGATGATAATAGTATGCAAGTCTGGGTGTCAACTAGACAGAAAGAAGTAATCAGCTATCACGACTTTACACCTGGCTGGGCTGATTACATGCTTACACAGTTTAACCATGCGATTGAAGAAGCGAAACTGCGCGGCTCCGGTTGGTCTGAAGGAACAGTCATTGAAATCAAATTAAGACAAACCAAATACTCTCCTATAGTCGGCAATTCTTACATTCCTCTCCCAAGAGAGTTAGTTCTTAAACGAGCAGTCTTAAATATACATAATTCAGATAACTTGTGTTTCATGTGGTGCGTTTTGGCGCATTTACACCCTGTTAAAAAGCATCCAGACAGAGTTTCTAATTATTGGCAGTATATAAATGAGCTGAACTTAAATAACATAACCTTTCCAGTGAGCGTAGAAAGTATATCTCAGTTTGAAGAGCAAAACAAACCAATAACCGTGAGCGTATACACATGGTCTGTAGCAGACAATCTAGTCCCTCTAAGGATCTCTCCCGAAGCCCCTACTTTAGGCGAATCACTTGAGAATCATGTAGACCTGATTCTGTTTGCAGATGGTTCCAAGAGCCATTATGTATTAATCAGATCGATTAGCAGACTGTTAGAATATACATCAAAGCATAAATCTAAACAAGAGCTTTGTAGAAGGTGTTTGGTCAGGATTCCAACTGTAGAGGCAGCTGCTAAACATAAGAATCATTGTAAAAGTTTTGTAGACTGTAAAATCGAACTTATTACACCCAAACCAGGGTCTAAAGTTAGTTTTAAGAATGTACACAAACTGCAGATGAGCCCATACGTAGTCTATGCTGACTTTGAAGCAATCTTGCCACAGTACTATGGCCCTCAAGAACGGACACAACAAAAAACAACCTTATTAACCCACCATCAGATTTGTTCTTATGCTTTTGTCGTTGTTAGGTCAGACGGTGGGCACTCACAGCCGGAGATTTACAGAGGTCCCGACGCAGCTGGCCGATTTTTGGAGCAGATGAAGCACCTTCGCAATCAATTCTCTAATCGGCTGAACCTTTCAGACATTTAGATGACCCCCGAAGATGAAGAACGTTATAGATCAGCCACCCACTGTTGGATATGCAAATGCAAGTTATTAGGTGACACTGTAAGAGACCATGATCACATTACTGGAAAATTCAGAGGGGCAGCGCACAACAGCTGCAATCGTCAACTTAAGGTTGACCCCGAAAAATGGAAAATGCCAATCTTCTTTCATAACTTACGGGGCTACGATTCTCACTTTATCATGCAAGCAATAACTTCTGAATGTAAGAGGGTTAGCTGTATTGCACAGTCATCAGAAAAGTACATGACCTTTACTATTGACTGTTTATCCTTCTATGACTCTGCCCAGCATCTGATGGGGAGTTTAAGCAAACTAGCAGAATCTCTGCAAGACTATCCAATCACCAAACAATATTTCGACCCATCTTTAGTCCGTAAAGGCGTCTATCCCTATGAATACATGGACTCGTGGGAGAGGTTTGATGAGCCGGCGCTGCCAGCAAAGGAAGACTTTTACAGCCGTCTTAGAGGTGGAGGCATATCTGACGCTGACTATGAATACGCACAGAAAGCCTGGACAGAATTACACTGCAAAACGATGGGCGACTATCACGATCAATACTTGATGGCCGACGTGTGTTTATTGACAGACGTCTTTCAGAATTACAGAGCTACTTGCATGAAACATTACGGCCTAGATTCATCACAGTACATCTCTGCCCCGGGCCTTTCTTGGGACGCATTCTTGAAGTCTACAAACATCGTGATTGACTTAATATCTGATCTGGACACACTCCAGATGATTGAAGATGGGCTGAGGGGAGGCATTAGCATGGCCTGTCATCCTTACCGCAGAGCCAACAACAAGTATTTAGACGATTATGATCCAACTAAGCCATCCAACTATCTGATGTACTTAGACGCCAACAATCTGTATGGGTGGGCCATGAGTCAGGCACTGCCATTAAGAAACTTTAAAATGATAAACGGGCCTCATGACGTTAATAAAGTGTTGAGTTATCTACGGCGTCTTACGCCCGATTATCCAATAGGACTAATTTTAGAGGTAGACTTAGATTATCCCGCAGAGTTGCACGACCTTCATAATGATTATCCTCTAGCCGCAGAAAGATTAAAGATGAGTCCCACAGAACCGCCCAAACTCGTGCCTAATCTTCGAGACAAGACTAAATATGTCTGTCATTACAGACTTCTACAATTTTACGTAAGACACGGGTTAAAACTAAGAGCCGTTCACAGAATTATAGAATTTGAACAAGGGCCTTTCATGAGACCATACATCATGAAGAATACTGATCTTAGAACTAAAGCCACGGATGCATCAGAAAAAGACTTCTTTAAGTTGATGAACAACAGTTGTTTTGGCAAAACCATGGAGAACCCACACAAGCGTAAAGATGTAAGATTAGTTACAAAAGAAAAACAAGCAATTAAGCTGGTCTCTAAACCTAATTATCAAGACTTTAGACGGTTTAGCGACAGCCTGGTTGGCATTACAATGAAGAAACAGAATGTGAAGTTGGACAAGCCAGTGTTTATCGGGTTTGCCGTGCTAGAGCTGTCAAAGCTGTTAATGCTTGAATTTCTATACGACTACTTTAAACCGCTGTACCCAGAATCAAATGTCCTTTACACAGACACTGATAGTTTTATTCTGGACATCCCAACTGAAGACTTCTATAAGGATTTAGAATTAGAGGTAGTCAAAGGAGCTAACAGCTGGTACGACACATGCGACTATCCAAAAGATTCGCCTTTACATTCAACTGTGAACAAGAAAGTAATTGGAAAGATGAAGGATGAACTTAATGGGACGATTATACAAGAATATGTTGGCTAACGGGCAAAGATGTATAGTATTGCTACCCAGACTTCTGCGATAAAGAAAGCTAAGGGCATAAGTAAAGTTGTAAAAACAAATATAAGTCACGACAACTACAAGCAGGCTCTCTTTAAAAATAAAGTATTTCATCACACAAATGTTAATCTGCGCTCTACTCTTCATCAAGTAAACACAACTGCTGTTAATAAGAAGTCACTAGCCTCTAACAATAACAAGCGAACTTGCGTTAATCCCGAGCTTTCATACGCTGTAGGCCACTGGAGAGCCGACTTGGCTGACTTAAATTAAGATCTTAACTAGTACTTAACTAGTACTTACTTAAGATCTTAATCAGTACTTAACTTAAGATCTTAACTAGTACTTAACTTAAGATCTTAACTAGTACTTAACATGACTTGCACTTAACTTGCGCTTTACTTACACTTAACTTGCACTTAACTTGTTATAACTGACCTAGCCAGTACTTAGCTTGTACTTAACCAGTACTTAGCTTGTACTTAACCAGTACTTAACAACACATTAAAAAACTAATTTATTAAAAATGGGTCTACAGCAGGAGGTTGTACTTTTTTTGCAGAAGCTGGTTCTTTTACTGTTTTTGTGGGGGTTTGTGACTTTGCTGCTAAGTATGGCTTTAGGCGCTTGTATGCTAAAAGCCCTCCACCAACAACAATACTCCCCAGTACATAATAATACATCTTATAGTTTGATTGTGTTGTTGTTGGTGGAGGCGGCGGTGCTGGTGCTGATGTTGTATTACTATCTAATAATTTTTGTTTTGCTGCTTGGTTTGCTTTTTGCAGTCTGTTCCATTCAGCTAGTCTACGACCGGCCTCAACGTGGCCAGAATTTTTAGACTTAGTAACACTACTCACTTGCGGGACACTCAGTTGTGAATTCACTTGTGGGGCACTCGCCTGTAAATTCACTTGTGGGGCACTCCTGTAAATTCACTTGTGGGGCACTCGCCTGTCATTGTCTGTCCCACCGATCTAACCATTTTTGATCCTAGCTGTGCCTCGTACCTGGCGTAATACTTCTCAACGTCTGATGTAGACAATTGCTGAATCTGTTCAATACTTAGTTCAGTGCCTAGATACTGCCTGGTTTTCCCACATGCAGCCAGAGAATATAATCTTTCTTTATGACAGAGGTCTGCTGCCTCCTCACACTTTAATAGCTCGTCGCAATCCATTTTTAAAAGCAATAAACATAATAAGAAAATAATAATAATAATAATGAAAGTGATTTGCCTCCCTTTAATTATGCATAAAAGTAATTGTCTCCCCTGAATTAATTATCTATTTATAGATTAATGAGAGAGATTTGATTATTAAAAGTTGTGTTTTGTGTTTAATTTGCTAAAGCTTTTAATATGATTATTGTACAAAGTAGTAACTAAAAAGTACTTTAACGTACAGTTGTTGTTAACCTTTAAAAAATATTCTGCTTGAATAAAAAATAATTTTAACAACAGTCACACTTATGCATAAACACCATAAAACTATGAGAGCTTTCAGTGTGTACAGTATATATATATTAATCCTAAAAGTGTAAAGTTGGGAATATGCCTGTGGTGGTTTTGTACTTGTTTGTCATGGCATTTTGAAAGTCCAAATTTGGCCCTATTCTCTGCCCTCTAGTGACTCTTCCAATTTCGTTCGTGTTTGTCTGTCTGGGTCACTGGCGAGGCTATAAACGCCCGTAAACCACAATGTGGTCACTGGCGAGGCTATAAACGCCCGTAAACCACAATGTGTATCCTAGGAAGAGTCACTACAAAGGGGGTGAGAGAATTGCCCCAATTAGGCAAATTGAAAGTAGACAACCAAGTATAAGAAAATACCACTATTAGAGGCATATTCCCAAAACCCTTCACATCTTGGCCACATTATGCGTGACCCTCTGGGTCTGGCTTGGGGCCCTAGGGCGCCATAGGTCTCAAGTTAGACCCAGAGGTGATCGGTAATGTGGTCAGATGCGAAGAGTTT
>CM065744.1:28245580-28253080 GCA_033310375.1 Conus canariensis | reverse complement strand
TGTCTCTGTTACAACATCGTTCATACACAGACTAACTAGCCGATACACATCATCTTATTCTCTCGCTGTCTCTCTTACAACATCGTTCATACACAGACTATTCTGTCGCTCTGTCTCTCTTACAACATCGTTCATACACAGACTATTCTGTCGCTCTGTCTCTCTTACAACATCGTTCATACACAGACTATTCTGTCGCTCTGTCTCTCTTACAACATCGTTCATACACAGACTATTCTGTCGCTCTGTCTCTGTTACAACATCGTTCATACACAGACTATTCTGTCGCTCTGTCTCTGTTACAACATCGTTCATACACAGACTATTCTGTCGCTCTGTCTCTGTTACAACATCGTTCATACACAGACTCCCCAGTCCTTGTGGCGGAGCATGGTGATGTGAAAGTCAGAACACGGAATCATTCCTCTGTCCAGGTCTGGAATCGATCTCCTGTACACCGTGTCCTACCTGTGGTACCCGTCCATTGGCCTTGCCACTGTTGTCGTCGTCGGCCTTGTCGTCAGCGTTGTCAGTGGTAAGTCGTCACCGACTGTTAATGGCGTTTGTGTTTAAAGCTTTTGATTACAGTTGGCGTATGTTTTGTTCAGGTGTTGTTTATCATCACATCATCATCATTTTTTTTTTCAATATCATCATCATCATCATCATCATCATTTTCGTCATCATCATCGTCATCATCATCGTCATCGTCATCATCATCATCATGATCATCATCATCGTCGTCGTCGTTGTCGAAGTTGTCGTCGTCGACGTCGTCGTCGTCATCGTCGTCGTCATCATCATCATCGTCATCATCATCGTCATCGTCGTCGTCGTCGTCGTCATCATTGTCATCGTCATTGTCATCATCATCATCATCATCATTACCCCAACCACCACGACCAGCAGCTTCTTTTTGTAGTTGTTGTTGTTGTTGTTGTTGTTCTTCTTCTTCTTCTTCTTCTTCTTCTTATCACACACCGCAGTCGCTGTCGGTTTTTTTTTTTTTTGTCGTGAAAAGACCTGTACGTCTGCTTGTCCCTCTTCTACCCTTTCTTCCCACAACACACTTCAATGGTAGACAGAACTTACAGCTTTAGGCAAAACATCAGTCAATTCAATAACGCTTTCTTTCTAATCTCGCCAAACCTAAAACTTCAGATAAAACTAATCGCAAAAATTTGTAACGATCTACTTAATCGTTCTTTCATGCCAACAAAGCAAGTTTCAGTGTCAGAAAAGTAATGACGCGAATGAACCACGTCAGTCCCTTCCAGTGTGTTTAACTGCACAGAAACCACAAACTGCTGGCAAAAGAGCGCCACAAGAATCCTGAAAATTGTCACCCACTGCGATGAGTAATACAGTCAGCCATCTCTGCCCACAATTGGACGTAGGGGCAGAAGGAAAGAGAGACGCTGTCCCACAGTTAGGTGCTGGTGTAAGAGTGCGGATATGTCGTCTTTCGTGCCAGTGACAACGCAGGATCACGATAAAGGTGCCGAAGGTCCTTCAGGAACAACCCTCCGGAAGAAAACATCATCAACCTGCTGCAGCTTCATTACCAAGTTACAGCAACAGAAACAAATCTTTTTGTCCTTAGCGAAGAGCACTACTTAGAGACTGACCTCTATATGGTAGCAAAGGAATTTTTTAAAAACTGTTTTATTCTACAGCCAAATTCTGTGTACAAAATGACTGTCTCTTTGTCTCTACCTCACTCAAATACGGGGGTGAGAATAAGATCTTGCAAAACACCTTTACCTAAACATGGATTATTTCCCTTTAGTTACTCAACTCTCCAAACTTCTCTCCCAACGACTTTAAACAACATTCTACCCTATCAACGAACAACCGGCAAAATAAACATGCAAGAAAGTGCATGTAATAAACAGTGTCAATACCAGTTACGAGATATGCTTGCCACGAGTGTTTTCATATATCCCCCAAAATTCTTAACTTCTAAAGAAAGATTTCGATTTGCAAGCTCTTCACTATCGCACATACATGAATAGGCACGAGCAAGCGCATGCGTGCTAGCAAGGAAGCATACAAGGTCGTGCTGTTTTCTGTTCTGCTTTTCCTCCTAGGGCTTTTGCTGGTAGCATCCCGCAGACTGTGTACCCTGAGCATGGTCAGGACAACAAATTACACCCTCAAACGTTTCTGTTGGCGAGGATGCAGAGATTTCCATCGACTGGTTGTTTGAAGCATGTATAGATGGATGGATAGATGGATGGATGGATTGACTGATTGATTGGTTGATTGATTGGTGAACAGATTGTGTTTTTGATTGAGTGGGTAGTCGGTTGATTGGTTGGTTGGCTGCTTGGGTAGTTCGTTCGTTAGTTTGTTGGCTGGCTTGTTGGCTCCTTGGTTACATGACTGCATGACCGTTTGCTTGCTTGCTTGGTTGTCTGAGTGGCAACTTGCATATTTGTTTAGCTGGTTGCTTTCTGTACAGGGTGGCCGACTGAGTAACTGGTTCTTGGCTTGTTGGTTGGTGGCTTGGTTGTCAGGCTGGTTACTTGGTTACTTGGTCGGCTGGTAAATTGGTCGGTTAGCTGGTTGACCTGTTGTTTGGTTCCCTGGTTGGCTCATTTAGTTGGTTGGCTGATTGGTTGGTTGGCTGATTGGTTGGCTGGCTAGCTGTCTTTGTGGTTTGTCCGTTGGTTAATTTTTTGTTTTAGCTGGCTGGTTCGTTGGTTGGTTAGTTTGTTGGCTGGTTCGTCAGTTTGTTTGTTTGTTTGTTTGTTTCTTGGTTCGTTGACTGGTTGATTCGTTGTTTGGCTAATTTGTTTGTTGGCAGGTTCGTTGGTTGTTCGATATGTTGGTTGGTCAGTTGATTGATTTGTTGATTGGGTGGATCGTGTGTTGGCTGGCTGGTTCGTTTGTTGGTTGCTTTACCGATTCGTAAGCTGGCTTCTTCGTCGGTTGCCTGGATCGTTACTTAGTGGGTGCGTCAGTTGGTCGGTTTGTTGGTTAGCTGGCGTGTTGAATTGCTTGTTCCTTGGTTGGTCTTTCGGTAGTGGATTGGTTCTCTAGCCGACTGCTTCGTTGGTTGGCTGGTTATGTAGTTAACTAGTTCTTTACTTGGTTTGTTCGTCATTTGGTTCGTTCTTAGTTGGCTGGCTCGTTGGTTGGCTAGTTCGTTAGTTGGCTGGTTCGTTGGTTGGCTGGTTCGTTGGTTGGCTGGTTCGTTGGTTGGCTGGTTTCTTGGCTGGCTGGTTCGTCGGTTGGCAGGTTTCTTGGTTGTGTAGTTCCTTTGTTGGCTGGTTCGTTAGTTGTCTGATTCGTTTGTGGACTGATTTGTTTGGTGACTGATCTGTTTGTAGACTGATCTGTTTGTTGACTGATCTGTTTGTTGACTGATCTGTTTGTTGACTTATTTGTTTGTTGACTGATTGTTGACTGATTTGTTAGTTAATTGGTTGGTTTGTTGCCTGGTTCGCTGGTGGCAGATTCAATGGTGGTTCGGTTCATTGACTGGCTGAATTGTTGGTTGGCTGGGTCGTTAATTAGCTGGTTCGTTTGTTGATTTGCTCGTTGGTTTGACAGGTTCGCTTGCTTGCTTGGTTAGTAGATTTATTGTGTATTATGTCTTTCCGCTGAGGTTTACATACTCTGGTATATTGATTGATTGACTGGTTGATTGATTGATTGATTATTCTGATATGTTCATTGAGTGATCGGTTAATCGATTGATCGCCTGCTTCATTGATTGCTTGATTGATTAATTGCTTGCTTGCTTGATTGACTGACTGGCTCTCATCTATGTTTCAGGCCCAATGAGTGTGGAGGAGGTGGATCCCAAATATCTCATACCGGTGTTTGACCGTCTCTTCTGCTGCCTGCCCGCTTCCTGGAGAAGAACCCTGCGTTGTAACAGAGACTTCCCCAGGCCTGAGGTACGTAACTGTGTAACGCTTCGCTGAAACAGACGTCTCCAGACCCGAGGCGCGTATTTATTTGTAACACTGTAGTGTTACAGACTTCTCCAGACTCGAGGTACGTAATTATCCAAAACTGTAGTGTAACAGAAACTTCTCCAGTCCTGAAGAACGAAGACTTCTCCAAACCTGAGGTACGTAATTATGTAACAATGCAATGTAACAGAGACTTCTCCAGTCCTGAGGTACGTAATTACGTAACAATGCGATGTAACAGAGACTTCTCCAGACCTGAGGTACGTAATAATTATGCAACAATGCGGTGTAACAGAGACTTCTCCAGACCTGAGGTACGTAACTTTGTAACAATGCGGTGTAACAGAGACTTCCCCAGACCTGAGGTACCTAACTGTGTAACAATGCGGTGTAACAGAGACTTCTCCAGACCTGAGGCACGTAATTATGTAACAATGCGATGTAAGAGACTTCTCCAAACCTGAGGTACGTAATAATTATTTAACAATGCGGTGTAACAGAGACTTATCCAGACCTGAGGTACGTAACTTTGTAACAATGAAATATAACAGAGACTTCTCCAGATCTGAGGTACGTAACTATGTATTCCCCAGACCTGAGATACGTAACTATATATTCCCCACAGCTGAGATACGTAACTATGTATTCCCCACAGCTGAGATACGTAACTGTGTAACATTCCGCTGCAACAGACGTCCCCAAACCAACCTGAGATACGTAACTATGTTACAGCTGGGTGTGACGAAGACTTGACGACTTCCACAGGCCTGCGTTATGTAACTAGGTAACGCTCTGATGTCACAATGATTTCCCCAGACTTGAAATACGTACTATTTGTAAGTCTGTGACGTAACGAAAGGTCGACCAGATCTGAGATACGGAAATTGTGTAAGGCTGAGCTGTAATAGAGGTGAACCTATTAAATCTCCGGTATGTAACCCATGAAAGGTTGTGGCGTATTCTAGTTTTCCAGGTCTTATGCTGCTGTGCTATTTACATTTCTCCACATCAGAGGAAAGGTCTCGTTTTGAGTTAACACGTTTGGGATTTCGCCCAGCCCCTCCCCCACCCTCTCCCCCTCCCTTATCCCCCCTTCCTGTCACTGATCTAGACGCTGTGTCAGGACCTGTGTAAAGCTGCGGTTTATTTTAACACAGACCTGTGTAAAGCTGCGGTTTAACACAGGCTACCCCAGGTCAAAGGTGAGGTCTCATGCTGACATCATTTTTTGTTTATTGTTCTACCCCTCCCTCTCTCCCCCCCCCCCCCCCCCCCCCCGCCAACAAACATGCTATTGTCATGGCCTATTCCAATAACTACAGAGTTTGGACACACTGTGTGAATAGTGCTAGGTCACGCCATAGAGTTAGGACACGCTGTTGAATAGTGCTAGGTCACGCCATAGAGTTAGGACACACTGTGTGAATAGTGCTAGATCATGCCATAGAGTTAGGACACACTGTGTGAATAGTGCTAGGTCACGCCATAGAATTAGGACACACAGTGGGAATAGTGCCAGATCATGCCATAGAGTTAGGACACACTGTGGAATAGTGCTAATCATGCCATAGAGTCAGGACACACTGTGTGAATAGTGCTAGATCATGCCATAGAGTTAGGACACACGGTTGAATAGTGCTAGATCATGCCATAAAGTTAGGACACACTGTGGAATAGTGCGAGATCATGCCATAGAGTTAGGACACACTGTGTGAATAGTGCTATGATCATGCCATAAAGTTAGGATACCTGTGTGAATAGTGCCAGATCATGCCATAGAGTCAGGACACACTGTGGAATAGTGCCAGATCATGGCATAGAGTTAGGACACACTGTGTGAATAGTGCTAGATCATGCCATAGAGTCAGGACACACTGTGGAATAGTGCCAGATCATGCCATAGAGTTAGGACACACTGTGTGAATAGTGCTAGATCATGCCATAGAGTCAGGACACACTGTGTGAATAGTGCTAGATCATGCCATAGAGTTAGGACACACTGTTTGAATAGTGCCAGATCATGCCATAGAGTTAGGACACACTGTGTGAATAGTGCTAGATCATGCCATGATTTTTAGATACGTAGGGGGGGGGGGGGAGGGGGGCAAAGGAGGGATGAGGTCAGGAGGACGATGTCATATTCCTTGTGGATGTGAAAACACGTTTGTAACTGCGCACACATTACTGTGACTCACTGGTGCAGAGATTTCTGTTTTGGGTGGGAAAAGACTGGTTTGTACAGGTGCGTGTACTCCTAATGACATGCGTCCGTCTCGGGTGACGATGACCACCGACATCTCTAAGAGGGAGGAGGGGTTGGGGGATGCTAGAGTCCGGAGGTGACCGAACAGTCCGATGATGGCGACCAAGTGCCTCCCTCCCACTGGTAGCACACGTTAAGGGAAGCAGAAGTATCGTTGTTAGCATCTCTCTCTCTCTCTCTGTCTCTGTCTCTGTCTGTCTGTCTGTCTGTCTGTCTCTCTCTCTCTCTCACTCACTGTCTCTGTGATTTGCATCGCCCTTCAGCCATGGCTGCTCCTGTGATGCCATTGCGTCAGGAGCTGCGCTCCGAGAGTGCCTGTTCCCAGGAACCGGATCCTGTTCTTAAGGTTTCCAGGGAGCTTTGAGACTGGCTTTGAGCCATCTGAACTGACCACAAAGAGAAGCGCTTTCCTCGCCCACGTACAGGGCTGGTCAAGAGGTGTGTGTCCATCGTGCATTCTCACGACGTGGTCAGTCCATCTGATCTGATTTTTTCCATGAAAGTGGTGTTGATTGAAAGAGAATTTTATTCTGCCTTTTCAGGTTTTCTTTACTTTCAGTGTTACTGTGGCACAACATGTGGAAGTGTATGTATGTCTCTCCTGTTTACAGTCCAAGTCTCACGAACGTAGTTACCTCCCTTCTACGTCCCCCGTGAAATGCCCTCTTCTCTGACAGCCATGTTTTGTCGTCCCCCGTGTATGCTACATCTGAGTATTCTCCCCTCCATCTTTTTCCTGTTTGGGGGGTTTATTGCTTGTTTCAGTTATTTCACGTGTTTGGCTGAGCAGGTCAGAATGAAGGTCAGATCAGAATCACGTCATGTTTCCCACGTCCGTGGCTTTTGCTCCACCTCTTTCACTGAGTGGACCACTCTTCCTCCTGCACCTTCACCACGTCATCCTCTGCCATCGTTTTCTGCAGCCTCTTCTTCAGCCCACGTTGTCACACAGTTGGCTGTATTGTTCTCCTGAGCGTCGCCATTGACATACTCGTCATATCTTTGCCTGTCACCATTGACCTACTTGTCATATCTTTGCCTGTCATTATTGACCTACTTGTCATATCTTTGCCTGTCACCATTGACATACTTGTCGTATGTTTGACATACTTGTCATATCTTTGCCTGTCACCATTGACGTACTTGTCATATCTTGGCCTGTCACCATTGACATACTTGTCAAATCTTTGCCTGTCACCATTGACATACTTGTCATATCTTAGCCCGTCACCATTAACATACTTGTCATATGTTTGACATACTTGTCATATCTTTGCCCGTCACCATTGACATACTTGTCATATCTTTGTC
>CM065744.1:28238080-28240580 GCA_033310375.1 Conus canariensis | reverse complement strand
GTATTCTCATTCGGCCAGTCTTCTCATTCGGTCAGTCTTCTCATTCAGCCAGTCTTCTCATTCGGCCAGTCTTCTCATTCGACCAGTCTTCTCATTCAGCCGGTCTTCTCATTCGGCCAGTCTTCTCATTCGGACAGTCTTCTCATTCAGCCGGTCTTCTCATTCGGCCGGTCTTCTCATTCGGCCAGTCTTCTCATTCGGCCAGTCTTCTCATTCAGCCAGTCTTCTCATTCGGCCAGTCTTCTCATTCAGCCAGTCTTCTCATTCTATGGGAGACAACATCAGCCTGCTGGCTGTCAGGGCCACGCCATTGTTCCCCAGGAAACCTTTCATAATGGAGCTAGCGAACATCATGGGAAACTCTCCTCCCAAAGGCTCCCCTGCAATCTCCAGAGGACTGCGATCAGCCCGACCCCTTCGTCATTTAAGGTGGTTTGGAGTGAGGGAAAGTAGCCTTTCCTTCCTTCCCTGAAGACCCTGACCCAGGAGCCTGTGTACGGGCAGCTGCTCCGGAGGATACGAAGCTGCCTCACATGGCCCCTTTCCAGGATCTGCTTCTAGATAGATCTCAGCGACCTCAGACAGTATCCCTTCACTCCTTTTGCGGGAGCCTTACTGTAAAGTCTTGTCCCCCAAGAAGACCTCTCCCCCATTGCCTTGGAGAGGTACAGCCAAACCCACGCCTCGGGTGGTCTGTCACGCCTTTCACGCGATGTGGCGTTTGCATTGGATGGACGGTTTTGCTTCACTCAGGCTGTTCCTGACTTCCTTGCCCAGGATCAGGCGCCAGGCGATCCATGTTCAGTTCAACTCACCGAGCCTTGCTCAGCCATTCTCAAATCCCGTCTGAAGACACACAGGTCGCTTTGCGCTGTTACGGTTAGTTATTGTGTGAAAATAACTGTTTTCTTCATGCATCAAGCGCTTTCTTTTGAAAACAGCTGTTTTTACACGGTCATACACATTTTGTTCGATGGATTCAGTTATAATCGCTTTTTCATTTGTGACAGTAACTGGTTTCGTGTAAATGAAGGTGTGAAAATAGTAATCATAGAGTCCTGAAGTGAATATACTCCAATATTTCATCTGCCACTGGTCTTGGTGACTGGAGACATTTGTTCTTGTGTTTTGTTCGGTGCGGGTTAGCAGTTTTTTTTTCTGTGGTGATCAACATTAATAATGTACATATATGTCACACAAGGTTATAAAACACATCACACGCCTCATCTCAAAGCATCAAATCATGACATTTGGAGAATGCAAATTACACTGACAAATTTCAGCATCATATTGTACTGATCAGGCTCCAAGGTCGTGGATAACATGTAAACGTTAAGGAAAACAATACACAAGTATGCATAATATGCATTAGCCCTCTAATAATGTAACACATGGGGCCCATTTTGTTTGGTAGCCTGCATTATTCATCTCCATTAACATTAAGGACATAAATTTCTCCATTTTATATCTACAGTCCAGCTCATTCAAAAAATGTTTAGATTAGGTTTTGTTTTGTTACTTCTACATTTCTAGATGAAATATTTTCCCATTAGAATTATCAGATCTAACGTATCATCGGTTTTTGTTTTTTTGTCAGAGCCAAATAATATATTTCCACATTAAAGGAAAATCCTTCACAGTGTGAACAGATCACTTTAAAAAAACTTTCAAGTTCTTCCCAGACAGTATGTGTTAACTCATAACCCCACAGGTAGTGATGAATTGAATCTTTCTCTCTGTTACGAAATTTCTTTTGTCATTTTCAAGAATAATTATTGACTGGGTAGAAGTACTAGAAAGGATGAAGAAAATTGAAGAAACAAAGCTGAAATGAAAGCAATAGTCCTCCAAAGGGAAGAAGACAGTACACAAGATCACAATTCCACTCTTCTAATTTTCGGCCACGTGGCCTTTTTCAAGAGAAAAAACCAAAAAACAATACAGCTACGTAATGTCCATCTTTGGCAACTGGTCAGGAGCAAAGAATTGACGTCATAAATGTATTACGCAAGTTCTGACATCATAATATGTGATGTCATCAAAAAGGGGAAAAAGAAAAAAAAGAAGGAGCAAGTTGTGTGTGTGTGTGTGTGTGTGTGTGTGTGGTTATGCTGTAACCAATGTACTTAAAAAACATAACAATACGCTCCACAAATCACAATGAAAACTGAACCATAGAATAATGTGAATATAGTCCTGTCTGTGACTGTGCATGGCATACAATAACTGTCATCTGAAAAAATATAAATTTTCTGCAAATCATCAATGTTGTTCATAGGTAAATTTGGATAGGGTTGTTACAAATTTGTCTTAACATTACATCCATTTGGCATCCTTGTATCTAATGTCCTCATCCATTTTTCTTCAGTAATAAGTCTGAAGCTTTTGCTTTCACCGTAAGCTTTTGCCAACACTGCAACAGCAAGGTCTCCTACTGAATGCTGAAGGAAATGTTGCATTACTGGCTTTTCTCTTTGGAACTTGATGTCACGTCTGTGTT
>CM065744.1:28230580-28233080 GCA_033310375.1 Conus canariensis | reverse complement strand
ACACTGCCTCCCTCAGCCCCATCACACACATACACACTGCCTCTCCCCCGCCCATCACACACATACACACTGCCTCTCCCCCGCCCATCACACACATACACACCGCCTCTCCCCCGCCCCATCACACACATACACACTGCCTCTCCCCCGCCCCATCACACACATACACACCGCCTCTCCTCCGCCCCATCACACACATACACACTGCCTCTCCCCCGCCCATCACACACACACACACTGCCTCTCCCCCGCCCATCACACACACACACACTGCCTCTCCCCGCCCATCACACACACACACACACACACACACACACACACACACACACACACACACACACACACTGCCTCTCCCCCGCCCATCACACACACACACACACACACACACAACACACACACACACACACTGCCTCTCCCCGCCCATCACACACACACACACTGCCTCTCCCCCGCCCATCACAACACACACACACACACACACACACCACACACACACACACACACAACACACACACACTGCCTCTCCCCCCCCCCATCACACACACACACACTCGTTACGCCAAAATTGAATCTGTACATAATTACGCACTCACGCCATTTATCTCAAGAAAAGGGAGTCAAAAATCTATTTTCAGTGTCTTTCCATCTTTCAGTTTTGTCAGTATTTTCCCGTTTGATGACCTGGCGGTCATCGTTGCGGAATGCGCACTAGCTTTTTTCAACAGTTTAAAAACAGGTTTATGTGAAGTCTCATCCCACAGTTACTCCGGTCTGTTTCAATTTTCCCCAGGCAGTCAACACCTCTCCTCTCTTCCTCTGTTGAAAAAGCAATTGTGAAAATTTTAGAGTGCGATATGTTTGTGACGAGTTGTCTGTCCTGACACACTCCTTGCAGTTGGCTCGGCGTAGAAGTCACTCACGGTATTATACTGTTTTATGACGTCATTGTTGCAACCATTTTCTCTGAATGTAAATCGGGAGTGAGTGAAGGATTGAACGAACAAGTTATTCTCTGATACAGGACATAAGAGCGGATGAAGAACTCACGGAGTTTGACGTCATGCCGGACCCTGAAAAACAGCCACACGATGACGTCACCAACGCTCCCATCTACACCGTCACCAACGGAAAAGAGTCCATCACCTCCCTGGACAGTGGCTGCGGGAGTGACGTGATCGGCGAGAGCGTGCCGGGACGTGACGTCATCAACGGGAACCGCCGACTGACCACTCGTCTATGAACGCTGAGGGGAGACTACCGTGCCTTGGATCACAGACAGCGCCTCGTTCTGACACGGCGGGCACGGTGGAAGAGTTGTCCTTCCTGTGATCTGTTCAGTATGATTGACAGAGTATTAGTCACTAAATCCATTCAATATACAGTGTTCTTTACCTTCGCTTTTTTCCCCACCTATGTGCTTTCGGCCTCGATGTGCGTCAAAGCAGATTTAGACAGCAGTTGATACCGTGGGAAATCCAAGACATACCCTGGAAGTGATGATCATGTTTGATGACAGCTGCACGTAGATGTTCCAGGTCACACGTTATTGAAATACAGAATATGTGATTTCCTAAGCAGTGAGATTATCGTGTTTCTCTCTCTCTCTCTCTCTCTCTCTCTCCTCCTCTCTCTCTCTCTCACACACACACACACACACAAGCGTGTGCGCGCGCACACATACACACAATCTATGAAATGCTGTTTGTTCATGAAATGTTACAACTTTCTAATGACATCATCGTTGACTTTCATGTGTTTTCTACATTTTGCTCTTAACCCTTTCTGAGCCAGCTGTCCCCAGGCTGCGAGCAGTGACAAACCAGCTGTGCAGCAGTGTGACTGTGTGGTACTAGGCTGGAACATTGGCACCACTGGATCATCTGTTATCATTCATATACCCTCTTAAAGATAATACCACTCAGATTTATTCTGTTCACTATTTAGATATGATATGAAACCTGAAAAGACATACACATAAACACAAGCAATGGATGCATACTCGTTGTTCCAAGAGGTTATTGTGACGTTGGGACTGAAGACGATGTGCGGCGACCATGGCCATGAAAGGGTTAAAGTGTAGGGAAAGAGCCACTGTTAGCCTGTAATTGCTTCCACTTTCAGACCTGCCACGAAATCATTTTGTAGTCACTCATGAACTGATTTGTTCACAGGAATTTTAAAGAATGAATGAAATACGGACAAAAAGACAGAAAAATAATAGCCAACCCACCGACCCTGCCCTCTCTCCCCCATTAGTTCGTCTCTTAAGTTACAGGGGGGGGGGGGGGGGGGGGGGGGGGGAGGGGAGGGGGACAGGTGGAGGTTGAAGGGGGAAGGGGGGAATGGAGGTTAAATGTTACGGCGCATTCGGATCAAAGAACGGTCTGGAATTCGTTGGACCATAGCGGAAGTCTTTGCCTACCCGTGTGCCTTTTCCTTCCAGTAATCCAATTGGTTCAGTGTAATAAAACCAGCAATGAAAATGAACAAGACTATCGAC
>CM065744.1:28200580-28225580 GCA_033310375.1 Conus canariensis | reverse complement strand
AAGCAGGAAACAAAGAAAGAAAGAAAGAAGGAAGGAAACAAAGAAAGAAAGAAAGAAGGAAACAAAGAAAGAAAGAAAGAAGAAGAAGGAAACAAAGAAGAAAGAAAGAAAGAAAGAAAGAAAGAAAGAAAGAAAGAAGGAAACAAAGAAAGAAGGAAAATCAATGCTGCATGAAGAATCCTGGCTAATTCGTGCTAGCTTCCAGTCTCGCATGACCTTTACACTCCAGTGGGCGGCACATAACATGTTTATGGGTGGGGTGGGTATTGGGAGGTAAACATTTCCTTTAACACTGTCTCTTTCCCCCTATGCGAGAGCTGTTCCAGTCAAATATTGAGGCTGGTTTACTATAGGCAATGTATCTTTCACTGGCAGTTGAAAACATTCATGCGGTGTGCACCTAAAAAGACCTTGATCTTTAGTAGAAAAAAGGGTCTGTGCAGGGAGACGGGAAGATTATGAAACGAAAGTTTTAAGCACTCCTCCCCCACTGTTCTTGTGGAATTTCACACACACACACACACACACACACACACACACACACACACACACACACACACACACACACACACGTACACACACACACGTACGCACACACACACACACACACACACACACACACACACACACACACACACACACACGCACATACACAGAGAAGGAGAGACAGACAGACAGACAGACAGACAGACAGACAGACAGACAGACAACATTGCGGTCCAGTCTACAAAAGAATTCCTTGACACGTGTAATAAAACATAAATTAATACAAGTTTAGGCAGCAAGACGATGGACAGACCACAGAGTGAGAAAGACGATCCACGCTGACCACTTCAGGCTCCAAGTCAACATTAACCGTCTACTCACCAGTGGTACTGCATACTACTTCAGGCACCAAGTCAACATTAACCGTCTACTCGCCAGTGGTACTGCATACTACTTCAGGCACCAAGTCAACATTAACCGTCTACTCACCAGTGATACTGCATACTAATTCAGATATCAAGTCAACATTAACCGTCTACTCACCAGTGGTACTGCATACTACTTCAGGAATCAAGTCAACATTAACCGTCTACTCACCAGTGGTACTGCATACTACTTCAGGCATCAAGTCAACATTAACCGTCTACTCACCAGTGGTACTGCATACTACTTCAGGCATCAAGTCAACATTAACCGTCTACTCACCAGTGGTACTGCATACTACTTCAGGCATCAAGTCAACATTAACCGTCTACTCACCAGTGGTACTGCATACTACATCAGGCACCAAGTCAACATTAACCGTCTACTCACCAGTGGTACTGCATACTACTTCAGGCATCAAGTCAACATTAACCGTCTACTCACCAGTGGTACTGCATACTACTTCAGGCATCAAGTCAACATTAACCGTCTACTCACCAGTGGTACTGCATACTACTTCAGGCATCAAGTCAACATTAACCGTCTACTCACCAGTGGTACTGCATACTACTTCAGGCACCAAGTCAACATTAACCGTCTACTCACCAGTGGTACTGCATACTACTTCAGGCATCAAGTCAACATTAACCGTCTACTCACCAGTGATACTGCATACTAATTCAGATATCAAGTCAACATTAACCGTCTGCTCACCAGTGGTACTGCACACCTCTTGTCCACTCTGATGAGTTAATAGTTATCGCAACAATGGTACATCGTAAACTAAGTCCGATGGCAACTCGCCGATGGCATGGCAGGAAACTCCGTCACGAATTAATGACGTGTGTAGAGTGTAAAATCCATTCACCAGTATTGAACATATACTGTGTCCTGCTGACCATTTCTTGCTCTACATATACGTAACGTAGTTTAACCAGCTGTTGATCTGCTCACCAAACTCATGTTGCATGTTTGCCTGTCCTGGTGTACAATATTTTTTCCTACAAGATTCATCCCATGCCAGTTCACTATACTAACACTACCTAACTCATGTTGCATGTTTGCCTGTCCTATTGTATAATATCCCCACAAGGTTCATCCCATGCCAGTTCACTATACTAACACCTCGTTCATCCAGTCAAAATTCTCTATACTCTATGCTTTCTTCCCAGGCCATTCAATTGTGCTGACACTTTCCTTTCCAACTGCTCACCTCGCTTACACTGCCTTTGGGCTGAGCGCCATGATTCCCTGCCAATACCGTCTTCCTAGGCACTGCAGACAGCAACTATAGAAGAGGCTGACACGAAATCCTGGCTGCACAACGTCAGGGAACGGACAGAACACAGCGCGGCCGAACCGTTACCTGACATATGTTAGATCATACATTAACACACAAACTAAGCTAAAAGACGTTATTTGACTAAAACTGACCCCCGTTAAATCATATAGTCACAAACAAAAACTAATGCTAAAAGAACGTTATTTGACTGAAACTGACCCCCGTTAGATCATATATTCACAAACAAACGAACGCAAAAAAAAAAAAAAAAATTTATTGAAACTGACCCACGTTGGATCATATATTCACGAACAAACTAACGCAAATTAAAATCGTTATTTGACTGGATCTGATCCACTTTGGATGATATTTACACAGACAAACCCTAAAAGAACATTATTTGACTGAAACAGACTCGCATTAGCTTTTACATTCACAAAGAAGCTAACGCGAAAAACAATCGTTATTTGACTTTGCTGTGACGCTCAGCGTGACACAGAAGTTCTCTGCAAGGTCACCTCTCTGCTGTTTTGACCGGCGAAGGATGACGGCAGAGGGTTAGGTAGGTCAGACGAATCAGGTACATTTGAAGAAGCGTCACGTGACCGGCAGAAGCAGACGATTTTCACAAATTCCTTCCTGAATCTCTCCCCAGTGAGGCAGTACAGGTAAAAGTTGACTGCACTGTTGCTGAACAGAAGCATGTACGTGACAGCTTCCATCATGTAAAGCCTGGCACGTTTGGACGCTGAGATTGTTACTGAGTTACTGTAGACAACTATGAAATAATCTAACAAGGAAATGAAATACACTGGAAATGTCAACACTATGTAGGCAAAGGAGACCACAAGGACAGTCCGGGTCACAGAGCTGGCTGATTTCTTTCGAGCTGCTGATTGGTCAAATCCTTTTCCAGCATAGTTCTGGCCAGCCTCTCGAACAGCTGCCCTGAGTTTCCAAACCAGTACACCGTTAGCAACAGCGATGCATGTGAAAGGGAGAAGAGAGTAAAACACCAGGTCTATGTACGTGAAGACTTTACTGGCGAACGTGAAGTAGCTCCCAGATTTCATCTCACAACGATATTCATTGGTGCCATTCAAATAACGTAAGCTCCATCCGTACAGATTATGAGAATAAACAGCAGCGAAGAAGGCCACCATTCCCAAAATCAGACCCGTGACCAAACGCTGTGTGCACAAAGCATTGACTCGGTGAGGCCACACAACAGACACCGCTCTGTGAATGGTCAAACCAACCAAACACCATCCGCCGGTCGTCGTGCACTGGGTTACTATCCAGAAGTACAGTTTGCACAGCAGGTTACTCCAGTTACTTACATAATGCCCAAAAGTTATTCCCACCCAGTTTGGCAATAAAAAAATGTCGAGAGTGACCAAGTCCACAACTGCCAGGGCGGTGAAGTAGATGTTAATCACGGCGGATTAGAGGGAGGAGGAGGTGGAAGTATACTGACCGACTGTCGACGAGGACAGCAACCCGATTTACATGCAGAGAAAATGGTTGCGGCATTGACGTAATAAACAGTATAATACAGTACAGTAGAGAACAGTACGACACCAGAAACCAGTCAAATGAGCTAAGCAGTGCAGTGCAGCGGTTTTCTTCAATAAATAGAAAAAAAAACATACAGATCTCCGCTACTAAAGAACAATAGTAACCATGAATAAGAAAAAGATGTAACCAGCCCCCCCCCTCCCTCCCCCCTCCCTTTCATTACCTCCCCTCGCTTCGACCACTCCCTTGGTCCCCCTCCCAATATTCGTCAGACATGAAGAACGAGATCAACATATGTTAGAAATAAACACGTGTCGAAATAGAATTGTGATCTGCTTTGACGATCGAAAGACACTGCATGCTACTAGTTTATGAACATCACTATTGGAAAAAGGAAAACAAAGAAAGAAAGAAGGTAACAAAGAAAGAAAGACAGAAGGAAACACAGAAAGAAAGAAAGAAGGAAAGAAAGAAAGAAAGAAGGAAACAAAGAAAGAAGGAAACAAAGAAAGAAAGAAGGAAGGAAAGAAAGGAAGAAAGAAAGAAGGAAACAAAGAAAGAAAGAAGGAAGGAAAGAAAGGAAGAAAGAAAGAAGGAAACAAAGAAAGAAAGAAGGAAACAAAGAAAGAAAGAAAGCAGGAAACAAAGAAAGAAAGAAAGAAGGAAGGAAACAAAGAAAGAAAGAAAGAAGGAAACAAAGAAAGAAAGAAAGAAAGAAGGAAACAAAGAAGGAAAGAAAGAAAGAAAGAAAGAAAGAAGGAAACAAAGAAAGAAGGAAAATCAATGCTGCATGAAGAATCCTGGCTAATTCGTGCTAGCTTCCAGTCTAGCATGACCTTTACACTCCAGTGGGCGGCACATAACATGTTTATGGGTGGGGTGGGTATTGGGAGGTAAACATTTCCTTTAACACTGTCTCTTTCCCCCTATGCGAGAGCTGTTCCAGTCAAATATTGAGGCTGGTTTACTATAGGCAATGTATCTTTCACTGGCAGTTGAAAACATTCATGCGGTGTGCACCTAAAAAGACCTTGATCTTTAGTAGAAAAAAGGGTCTGTGCAGGGAGACGGGAAGATTATGAAACGAAAGTTTTAAGCACTCCTCCCCACTGTTCTTGTGGAATTTCACACACACACACACACACACACACACACACACACACACACACACACACACGTACGCACACACACACACACACACACACGCACATACACACACACACACATACACATACACACACACACACACACACACACACACACAACACATACACAGAGAAGGAGAGACAGACAGACAGACAGACAGACAGACAAATTGCGGTCCAGTCTACAAAAGAATTCCTTGACACGTGTAATAAAACATAAATTAATACAAGTTTAGGCAGCAAGACGATGGACAGACCACAGAGTGAGAAAGACGATCCACGCTGACCACTTCAGGCACCAAGTCAACATTAACCGTCTACTCACCAGTGGAACTGCATACTACTTCAGGCACCAAGTCAACATTAACCGTCTACTCACCAGTGGTACTGCATACTACTTCAGGCATCAAGTCAACATTAACCGTCTACTCACCAGTGGTACTGCATACTAATTCAGGCATCAAGTCAACATTAACCGTTTACTCACCAGTGGTACTGCATACTACTTCAGGCATCAAGTCAACATTAACCGTCTACTCACCAGTGGTACTGCATACTAATTCAGATATCAAGTCAACATTAACCGTCTACTCACCAGTGGTACTGCATACTACTTCAGGCATCAAGTCAACATTAACCGTCTACTCACCAGTGGTACTGCATACTAATTCAGGCATCAAGTCAACATTAACCGTCTACTCACCAGTGGTACTGCATACTAATTCAGATATCAAGTCAACATTAACCGTCTGCTCACCAGTGGTACTGCACACCTCTCGTCCACTCTGATGAGTTAATAGTCATCGCAACAATGGTACATCGTAAACTAAGTCCGATGGCAATGTGGTAACCGTCAACTCGCCGATGGCATGGCAGGAAACTCCGTCACGAATTAATGACGTGTGTAGAGTGTAAAATCCATTCACCAATATTGAACATATACTGTGTCCTGCTGACCATTTCTCGCTCTACATATACGTAACGTAGTTTAACCAGCTGTTGATCTGCTCACCAAACTCATGTTGCATGTTTGCCTGTCCTAGTGTACAATATTTTTTCCTACAAGATTCATCCCATGCCAGGCCACTATGCTAACACTACCTAACTCATGTTGCATGTTTGCCTGTCCTAGTGTACAATATTTTTTCCTACAAGATTCATCCCATGCCAGTTCACTATACTAACACTACCTAACTCATGTTGCATGTTTGCCTGTCCTATTGTATAATATCCCCACAAGGTTCATCCCATGCCAGTTCACTATACTAACACCTCGTTCATCCAGTCAAAATTCTCTATACTCTATGCTTTCTTCCCAGGCCATTCCATTGTGCTGACACTTTCCTTTCCAGCTGCTCACCTCGCTTACACTGCCTTTGGGCTGAGCGCCATGATTCCCTGCCAATACCGTCTTCCTAGGCACTGCAGACAGCAACTATAGAAGAGGCTGACACGAAATCCTGGCTGCACAACGTCAGGGAACGGACAGAACACAGCGCGGCCGAACCGTTACCTGACATATGTTAGATCATACATTAACACACAAACTAAGCTAAAAGAACGTTATTTGACTAAAACTGACCCCCGTTAGATCATATAGTCACAAACAAAAACTAATGCTAAAAGAACGTTATTTGACTGAAACTGACCCCGTTAGATCATATATTCACAAACAAACGAACGCAAAAAAAAAAAAAAAAAAAAAAATTTATTGAAACTGACCCACGTTGGATCATATATTCACGAACAAACTAACGCTAAAAATCGTTATTTGACTGGATCTGATCCACTTTGGATGATATTTACACAGACAAACCCTAAAAGAACATTATTTGACTGAAACAGACTCGCATTAGCTTTTACATTCACAAAGAAGCTAACGCGAAAAACAATCGTTATTTGTCTTTGCTGTGACGCTCAGCGTGACACAGAAGTTCTCTGCAAGGTCACCTCTCTGCTGTTTTGACCGGCGAAGGATGACGGCAGAGGGTTAGTAGGTCAGACGAATCAGGTACATTTGAAGAAGCGTCACGTGACCGGCAGAAGCAGACGATTTTCACAAATTCCTTCCTGAATCTCTCCCCAGTGAGGCAGTACAGGTAAAAGTTGACTGCACTGTTGCTGAACAGAAGCATGTACGTGACAGCTTCCATCATGTAAAGCCTGGCACGTTTGGACGCTGAGATTGTTACTGAGTTACTGTAGACAACTATGAAATAATCTAACAAGGAAATGAAATACACTGGAAATGTCAACACTATGTAGGCAAAGGAGACCACAAGGACAGTCCGGGTCACAGAGCTGGCTGATTTCTTTCGAGCTGCTGATTGGTCAAATCCTTTTCCAGCATAGTTCTGGCCAGCCTCTCGAACAGCTGCCCTGAGTTTCCAAACCAGTACACCGTTAGCAACAGCGATGCATGTGAAAGGGAGAAGAGAGTAAAACACCAGGTCTATGTACGTGAAGACTTTACTGGCGAACGTGAAGTAGCTCCCAGATTTCATCTCACAACGATATTCATTGGTGCCGTTCAAATAACGTAAGCTCCATCCGTACAGATTATGAGAATAAACAGCAGCGAAGAAGGCCACCATTCCCAAAATCAGACCCGTGACCAATCGCCGTGTGCACAAAGCATTGACTCGGTGAGGCCACACAACAGACACCGCTCTGTGAATGGTCAAACCAACCAAACACCATCCGCCGGTCGTCGTGCACTGGTTACTATCCAGAAGTACAGTTTGCACAGCAGGTTACTCCAGTTACTTACATAATACTCAAAAGTTATTCCCACCCAGTTTCGCAATAAAAAAATGTCGAGAGTGACCAAGTCCACAACTGCCAGGGCGGTGAAGTAGATGTTAATCACGGCGGATTAGAGGGAGGAGGAGGTGGAAGTATACTGACCGACTGTCGACGAGGACAGCAACCCGATTTACATGCAGAGAAAATGGTTGCGGCATTGACGTAATAAACAGTATAATACAGTACAGTAGAGAACAGTACGACACCAGAAACCAGTCAAATGAGCTAAGCAGTGCAGTGCAGCGGTTTTCTTCAATAAATAGAAAAAAAAACATACAGATCTCCGCTACTAAAGAACAATAGTAACCATGAATAAGAAAAAGATGTAACCAGCCCCCCCCCTCCCTCCCCCCTCCCTTTCATTACCTCCCCTCGCTTCGACCACTCCCTTGGTCCCCCTCCCAATATTCGTCAGACATGAAGAACGAGATCAACATATGTTAGAAATAAACACGTGTCGAAATAGAATTGTGATCTGCTTTGACGATCGAAAGACACTGCATGCTACTAGTTTATGAACATCACTATTGGAAAAAGGAAAACAAAGAAAGAAAGAAGGTAACAAAGAAAGAAAGACAGAAGGAAACACAGAAAGAAAGAAAGAAGGAAAGAAAGAAAGAAAGAAGGAAACAAAGAAAGAAGGAAACAAAGAAAGAAAGAAGGAAGGAAAGAAAGGAAGAAAGAAAGAAGGAAACAAAGAAAGAAAGAAGGAAGGAAAGAAAGGAAGAAAGAAAGAAGGAAACAAAGAAAGAAAGAAGGAAACAAAGAAAGAAAGAAAGCAGGAAACAAAGAAAGAAAGAAAGAAGGAAGGAAACAAAGAAAGAAAGAAAGAAGGAAACAAAGAAAGAAAGAAAGAAAGAAGGAAACAAAGAAGGAAAGAAAGAAAGAAAGAAAGAAAGAAGGAAACAAAGAAAGAAGGAAAATCAATGCTGCATGAAGAATCCTGGCTAATTCGTGCTAGCTTCCAGTCTAGCATGACCTTTACACTCCAGTGGGCGGCACATAACATGTTTATGGGTGGGGTGGGTATTGGGAGGTAAACATTTCCTTTAACACTGTCTCTTTCCCCCTATGCGAGAGCTGTTCCAGTCAAATATTGAGGCTGGTTTACTATAGGCAATGTATCTTTCACTGGCAGTTGAAAACATTCATGCGGTGTGCACCTAAAAAGACCTTGATCTTTAGTAGAAAAAAGGGTCTGTGCAGGGAGACGGGAAGATTATGAAACGAAAGTTTTAAGCACTCCTCCCCCACTGTTCTTGTGGAATTTCACACACACACACACACACACACACACACACACACACACACACACACGTACGCACACACACACACACACACACGCACATACACACACACACACATACACATACACACACAACACACACACACACACACACACACACACATACACAGAGAAGGAGAGACAGACAGACAGACAGACAGACAGACAAATTGCGGTCCAGTCTACAAAAGAATTCCTTGACACGTGTAATAAAACATAAATTAATACAAGTTTAGGCAGCAAGACGATGGACAGACCACAGAGTGAGAAAGACGATCCACGCTGACCACTTCAGGCACCAAGTCAACATTAACCGTCTACTCACCAGTGGAACTGCATACTACTTCAGGCACCAAGTCAACATTAACCGTCTACTCACCAGTGGTACTGCATACTACTTCAGGCATCAAGTCAACATTAACCGTCTACTCACCAGTGGTACTGCATACTAATTCAGGCATCAAGTCAACATTAACCGTCTACTCACCAGTGGTACTGCATACTACTTCAGGCATCAAGTCAACATTAACCGTCTACTCACCAGTGGTACTGCATACTAATTCAGATATCAAGTCAACATTAACCGTCTACTCACCAGTGGTACTGCATACTACTTCAGGCATCAAGTCAACATTAACCGTCTACTCACCAGTGGTACTGCATACTAATTCAGGCATCAAGTCAACATTAACCGTCTACTCACCAGTGGTACTGCATACTAATTCAGATATCAAGTCAACATTAACCGTCTGCTCACCAGTGGTACTGCACACCTCTCGTCCACTCTGATGAGTTAATAGTCATCGCAACAATGGTACATCGTAAACTAAGTCCGATGGCAATGTGGTAACCGTCAACTCGCCGATGGCATGGCAGGAAACTCCGTCACGAATTAATGACGTGTGTAGAGTGTAAAATCCATTCACCAATATTGAACATATACTGTGTCCTGCTGACCATTTCTCGCTCTACATATACGTAACGTAGTTTAACCAGCTGTTGATCTGCTCACCAAACTCATGTTGCATGTTTGCCTGTCCTAGTGTACAATATTTTTTCCTACAAGATTCATCCCATGCCAGGCCACTATGCTAACACTACCTAACTCATGTTGCATGTTTGCCTGTCCTAGTGTACAATATTTTTTCCTACAAGATTCATCCCATGCCAGTTCACTATACTAACACTACCTAACTCATGTTGCATGTTTGCCTGTCCTATTGTATAATATCCCCACAAGGTTCATCCCATGCCAGTTCACTATACTAACACCTCGTTCATCCAGTCAAAATTCTCTATACTCTATGCTTTCTTCCCAGGCCATTCCATTGTGCTGACACTTTCCTTTCCAGCTGCTCACCTCGCTTACACTGCCTTTGGGCTGAGCGCCATGATTCCCTGCCAATACCGTCTTCCTAGGCACTGCAGACAGCAACTATAGAAGAGGCTGACACGAAATCCTGGCTGCACAACGTCAGGGAACGGACAGAACACAGCGCGGCCGAACCGTTACCTGACATATGTTAGATCATACATTAACACACAAACTAAGCTAAAAGAACGTTATTTGACTAAAACTGACCCCCGTTAGATCATATAGTCACAAACAAAAACTAATGCTAAAAGAACGTTATTTGACTGAAACTGACCCCGTTAGATCATATATTCACAAACAAACGAACGCAAAAAAAAAAAAAAAAAAAAAAAAATTTATTGAAACTGACCCACGTTGGATCATATATTCACGAACAAACTAACGCTAAAAATCGTTATTTGACTGGATCTGATCCACTTTGGATGATATTTACACAGACAAACCCTAAAAGAACATTATTTGACTGAAACAGACTCGCATTAGCTTTTACATTCACAAAGAAGCTAACGCGAAAAACAATCGTTATTTGTCTTTGCTGTGACGCTCAGCGTGACACAGAAGTTCTCTGCAAGGTCACCTCTCTGCTGTTTTGACCGGCGAAGGATGACGGCAGAGGGTTAGGTAGGTCAGACGAATCAGGTACATTTGAAGAAGCGTCACGTGACCGGCAGAAGCAGACGATTTTCACAAATTCCTTCCTGAATCTCTCCCCAGTGAGGCAGTACAGGTAAAAGTTGACTGCACTGTTGCTGAACAGAAGCATGTACGTGACAGCTTCCATCATGTAAAGCCTGGCACGTTTGGACGCTGAGATTGTTACTGAGTTACTGTAGACAACTATGAAATAATCTAACAAGGAAATGAAATACACTGGAAATGTCAACACTATGTAGGCAAAGGAGACCACAAGGACAGTCCGGGTCACAGAGCTGGCTGATTTCTTTCGAGCTGCTGATTGGTCAAATCCTTTTCCAGCATAGTTCTGGCCAGCCTCTCGAACAGCTGCCCTGAGTTTCCAAACCAGTACACCGTTAGCAACAGCGATGCATGTGAAAGGGAGAAGAGAGTAAAACACCAGGTCTATGTACGTGAAGACTTTACTGGCGAACGTGAAGTAGCTCCCAGATTTCATCTCACAACGATATTCATTGGTGCCGTTCAAATAACGTAAGCTCCATCCGTACAGATTATGAGAATAAACAGCAGCGAAGAAGGCCACCATTCCCAAAATCAGACCCGTGACCAATCGCCGTGTGCACAAAGCATTGACTCGGTGAGGCCACACAACAGACACCGCTCTGTGAATGGTCAAACCAACCAAACACCATCCGCCGGTCGTCGTGCACTGGGTTACTATCCAGAAGTACAGTTTGCACAGCAGGTTACTCCAGTTACTTACATAATACTCAAAAGTTATTCCCACCCAGTTTCGCAATAAAAAAATGTCGAGAGTGACCAAGTCCACAACTGCCAGGGCGGTGAAGTAGATGTTAATCACGGCGGATTAGAGGGAGGAGGAGGTGGAAGTATACTGACCGACTGTCGACGAGGACAGCAACCCGATTTACATGCAGAGAAAATGGTTGCGGCATTGACGTAATAAACAGTATAATACAGTACAGTAGAGAACAGTACGACACCAGAAACCAGTCAAATGAGCTAAGCAGTGCAGTGCAGCGGTTTTCTTCAATAAATAGAAAAAAAAACATACAGATCTCCGCTACTAAAGAACAATAGTAACCATGAATAAGAAAAAGATGTAACCAGCCCCCCCCCTCCCTCCCCCCTCCCTTTCATTACCTCCCCTCGCTTCGACCACTCCCTTGGTCCCCCTCCCAATATTCGTCAGACATGAAGAACGAGATCAACATATGTTAGAAATAAACACGTGTCGAAATAGAATTGTGATCTGCTTTGACGATCGAAAGACACTGCATGCTACTAGTTTATGAACATCACTATTGGAAAAAGGAAAACAAAGAAAGAAAGAAGGTAACAAAGAAAGAAAGACAGAAGGAAACACAGAAAGAAAGAAAGAAGGAAAGAAAGAAAGAAAGAAGGAAACAAAGAAAGAAGGAAACAAAGAAAGAAAGAAGGAAGGAAAGAAAGGAAGAAAGAAAGAAGGAAACAAAGAAAGAAAGAAGGAAGGAAAGAAAGGAAGAAAGAAAGAAGGAAACAAAGAAAGAAAGAAGGAAACAAAGAAAGAAAGAAAGCAGGAAACAAAGAAAGAAAGAAAGAAGGAAGGAAACAAAGAAAGAAAGAAAGAAGGAAACAAAGAAAGAAAGAAAGAAAGAAGGAAACAAAGAAGGAAAGAAAGAAAGAAAGAAAGAAAGAAGGAAACAAAGAAAGAAGGAAAATCAATGCTGCATGAAGAATCCTGGCTAATTCGTGCTAGCTTCCAGTCTAGCATGACCTTTACACTCCAGTGGGCGGCACATAACATGTTTATGGGTGGGGTGGGTATTGGGAGGTAAACATTTCCTTTAACACTGTCTCTTTCCCCCTATGCGAGAGCTGTTCCAGTCAAATATTGAGGCTGGTTTACTATAGGCAATGTATCTTTCACTGGCAGTTGAAAACATTCATGCGGTGTGCACCTAAAAAGACCTTGATCTTTAGTAGAAAAAAGGGTCTGTGCAGGGAGACGGGAAGATTATGAAACGAAAGTTTTAAGCACTCCTCCCCCACTGTTCTTGTGGAATTTCACACACACACACACACACACACACACACACACACACACACACACCACACGTACGCACACAACACACACACACACACGCACATACACACACACACACATACACATACACACACACACACACACACACACACACACACACACACATACACAGAGAAGGAGAGACAGACAGACAGACAGACAGACAGACAAATTGCGGTCCAGTCTACAAAAGAATTCCTTGACACGTGTAATAAAACATAAATTAATACAAGTTTAGGCAGCAAGACGATGGACAGACCACAGAGTGAGAAAGACGATCCACGCTGACCACTTCAGGCACCAAGTCAACATTAACCGTCTACTCACCAGTGGAACTGCATACTACTTCAGGCACCAAGTCAACATTAACCGTCTACTCACCAGTGGTACTGCATACTACTTCAGGCATCAAGTCAACATTAACCGTCTACTCACCAGTGGTACTGCATACTAATTCAGGCATCAAGTCAACATTAACCGTCTACTCACCAGTGGTACTGCATACTACTTCAGGCATCAAGTCAACATTAACCGTCTACTCACCAGTGGTACTGCATACTAATTCAGATATCAAGTCAACATTAACCGTCTACTCACCAGTGGTACTGCATACTACTTCAGGCATCAAGTCAACATTAACCGTCTACTCACCAGTGGTACTGCATACTAATTCAGGCATCAAGTCAACATTAACCGTCTACTCACCAGTGGTACTGCATACTAATTCAGATATCAAGTCAACATTAACCGTCTGCTCACCAGTGGTACTGCACACCTCTCGTCCACTCTGATGAGTTAATAGTCATCGCAACAATGGTACATCGTAAACTAAGTCCGATGGCAATGTGGTAACCGTCAACTCGCCGATGGCATGGCAGGAAACTCCGTCACGAATTAATGACGTGTGTAGAGTGTAAAATCCATTCACCAATATTGAACATATACTGTGTCCTGCTGACCATTTCTCGCTCTACATATACGTAACGTAGTTTAACCAGCTGTTGATCTGCTCACCAAACTCATGTTGCATGTTTGCCTGTCCTAGTGTACAATATTTTTTCCTACAAGATTCATCCCATGCCAGGCCACTATGCTAACACTACCTAACTCATGTTGCATGTTTGCCTGTCCTAGTGTACAATATTTTTTCCTACAAGATTCATCCCATGCCAGTTCACTATACTAACACTACCTAACTCATGTTGCATGTTTGCCTGTCCTATTGTATAATATCCCCACAAGGTTCATCCCATGCCAGTTCACTATACTAACACCTCGTTCATCCAGTCAAAATTCTCTATACTCTATGCTTTCTTCCCAGGCCATTCCATTGTGCTGACACTTTCCTTTCCAGCTGCTCACCTCGCTTACACTGCCTTTGGGCTGAGCGCCATGATTCCCTGCCAATACCGTCTTCCTAGGCACTGCAGACAGCAACTATAGAAGAGGCTGACACGAAATCCTGGCTGCACAACGTCAGGGAACGGACAGAACACAGCGCGGCCGAACCGTTACCTGACATATGTTAGATCATACATTAACACACAAACTAAGCTAAAAGAACGTTATTTGACTAAAACTGACCCCCGTTAGATCATATAGTCACAAACAAAAACTAATGCTAAAAGAACGTTATTTGACTGAAACTGACCCCGTTAGATCATATATTCACAAACAAACGAACGCAAAAAAAAAAAAAAAAAAAAAAAAAATTTATTGAAACTGACCCACGTTGGATCATATATTCACGAACAAACTAACGCTAAAAATCGTTATTTGACTGGATCTGATCCACTTTGGATGATATTTACACAGACAAACCCTAAAAGAACATTATTTGACTGAAACAGACTCGCATTAGCTTTTACATTCACAAAGAAGCTAACGCGAAAAACAATCGTTATTTGTCTTTGCTGTGACGCTCAGCGTGACACAGAAGTTCTCTGCAAGGTCACCTCTCTGCTGTTTTGACCGGCGAAGGATGACGGCAGAGGGTTAGGTAGGTCAGACGAATCAGGTACATTTGAAGAAGCGTCACGTGACCGGCAGAAGCAGACGATTTTCACAAATTCCTTCCTGAATCTCTCCCCAGTGAGGCAGTACAGGTAAAAGTTGACTGCACTGTTGCTGAACAGAAGCATGTACGTGACAGCTTCCATCATGTAAAGCCTGGCACGTTTGGACGCTGAGATTGTTACTGAGTTACTGTAGACAACTATGAAATAATCTAACAAGGAAATGAAATACACTGGAAATGTCAACACTATGTAGGCAAAGGAGACCACAAGGACAGTCCGGGTCACAGAGCTGGCTGATTTCTTTCGAGCTGCTGATTGGTCAAATCCTTTTCCAGCATAGTTCTGGCCAGCCTCTCGAACAGCTGCCCTGAGTTTCCAAACCAGTACACCGTTAGCAACAGCGATGCATGTGAAAGGGAGAAGAGAGTAAAACACCAGGTCTATGTACGTGAAGACTTTACTGGCGAACGTGAAGTAGCTCCCAGATTTCATCTCACAACGATATTCATTGGTGCCGTTCAAATAACGTAAGCTCCATCCGTACAGATTATGAGAATAAACAGCAGCGAAGAAGGCCACCATTCCCAAAATCAGACCCGTGACCAATCGCCGTGTGCACAAAGCATTGACTCGGTGAGGCCACACAACAGACACCGCTCTGTGAATGGTCAAACCAACCAAACACCATCCGCCGGTCGTCGTGCACTGGGTTACTATCCAGAAGTACAGTTTGCACAGCAGGTTACTCCAGTTACTTACATAATACTCAAAAGTTATTCCCACCCAGTTTCGCAATAAAAAAATGTCGAGAGTGACCAAGTCCACAACTGCCAGGGCGGTAAAGTAGATGTTAATCACGGCTTCTCCAGACTTCATTCTGTGCATAACGATGATGGTCATCACGTTTCCGAAGTTGCCCAAGCCTAGGATGATGGGAGCACCAAAGTACCAAATGCCCTGGCTGATTTTGTACAGTGGAAGGGAATACACAGAGGGTCCATCATCGCCTTCAGGATTCTCTGTGCTCACAGAACTGTTCCAGTCCTCTGAAGACAGCATGGCCACTGTGCCCTCGGCCAGCCAGGACTATCGTGAAGAACGGGGATTTCCAGCAATTGTTTGTGGACGTGTTTGTGTAATCTATGCAGCGCACTGACAACCTTCTGAAACATACAAAATCACCTTTTCATAACCTACGCATTTTAAGCCATAATGAAAAGGTCGGAATAAATGTGAGCGATTTGGGTATTCAATGGCAGCTTCTCCTCTTTTTCAATTTCTTTAATTTGACAATTGATGAAGACTACACACAACTGACCTTCAGTGACATAACTGATGAGCAATGTGAAGTCTTTACAAGTAGGCGGCCTCATGACACGTTGTGGTGAAACGTTTCTAGGAGCTGAAGAGAAGTCTTTGATGGTTATGTTCTTTGTGAGGAGGGGAGGGAGGAAGGAGAAGTATTGGAGGGAAGAGAGGGATAACAGCTTGATCGTCGTAGAGAAGACTTAAGTTGATAAATATAATGAACAACATGTCCGTTTTGGTCCTTTCTGTGGAGGCAGTGGTTGTTTGCGAGAATTGAGATGGAGCTGGGGCTACTTGTTTGGAACAGATATTATTTGAGTATAGATTTTCCGTGTCAGTGATCATAAAACACAAAACACTTATTTCATACAAATAATTCACAGAAAAAACTGACGGAAAAATTAGCAGTACATATAATGAAACCAACTCAAAAGCAGACTGCAGAGCTTGACGTGTAAATGAGTAGAAATAAATGATACTCTTCATGGAATTTGTCTTTTGCTCTGTCTCATCTTCTGTTCCACTACAGTGCTACAATGGCATTACTCCCCTCCCCCCCCTCCCGCCCCCCCCCCCCCCCTCCAGCCACTTATTCCTATCTCCACTCACTATCACACCCTGGCTCATCCCGTCGCAGCCTCAGCACGGCAATCCACAGAGAGGGTTGAAGTCAAGTAATCAAGATCCAGCCTACCAAAACAGACACTGCGCTGCTGCCCAGTCACTGTGGTGGTGTTCAGTGGTACCTGTTCTGATCCAGCGTACGCACGACACCACCTGCCTAGACCCCTCTTCACTACAGTCATTGTGGAGTAGTGCAGCCAGCGTGAATGAGTGTCTCCCTGGGCAGAGCGCGTCCATGCAGCGACAGTTCCACGAATTAGCCGATAACGGCAATCTCCACATGAGTTCCCCATGGGCATAGACGTGGAGAGGAGATCAAAAGTGAAGTCACCAGGAGACAGGGTATGAAGGGCCTCAGATTTTTAGACATTATTGTTTTTGTACCAATCGATGAAAATGATAATAATGAAAATGATGATAAGGAGATCCATTCTAGTTTAAGATTGTATGACAGGTCTGTGCTCCTCGCTCACTTTCATGTAGCGTCAACCAGGCCTGAGAGATACAGACACCTGCAGTGTTGGTCAAGCAATTTGAGCGACACTTTCAGAGGCGCATCCATGAAGTGGATAAAAGTCGACTATATGATTCCAGCCTCTGCATTTGAGCTCACAACAAACTCCCCTCTGGGTAGGAGCCGGCCATGGGCCGAAAAATCTCATAAATATAAACAGCTCTTGTGGGAATCAAACTCACAACCTCCCAAACAGGAATCCGCGACGCTAACCACTTCGCCACAGCGACTAGATGATCTTTTTATTATTGTCAAATGTTTAAACAGACATCTGTAGCTCTGATGAAGTCTGCTGTCTGTTGCAAACTCTGTAATTGCCTTCAGTTCGTGTATTGTAGCTGTCTTTCTGCGTGTCGGGCTGCTTCTTTCATTCTAGAAACCAGAAGAGCCATAAACGACGGGTTTCAGATCATCTAAGGATGGGTTTGAGGGTAATTGTGTCTCTACGCCACTGGTGTCAACAATACAGAATACTATGTACGTGAGGTACCAGAACGTGCAGTCATCAGTTCTCAAACATATCAGCATCAGCTGCTCTTCCTGGAGCCATACACACGGTATCTGCTGATGCACTGGAGATCCTGTCAAAATCACCTGGATGCTTTTGCTTTGTTTGGTTGTTTTACCAAGCCATTTTCTATGTAGCTAGCGTCCCTGTCTTCTTCCCCAAACTTACTCCCACCCCTCCTCACCCATTCCAATTTCCCATGTAGATTTTCCTGTCATATGTCCAGGACAGAGTCAAGCGTGGAGCAATCAACAACAGATCGTCATAAGGCAAGCACCCGATGTATTGCTGCCGAGTCACTTCCGTCTGTTCAGTGTCTCCGTTTGGTTTTCATTGTGGTTCTCGATGACTCATAGGAAAATTATTTGGTGACATCCTCCGACTTTGGTTTCATTTCTTCGCCAATATGTCTGCTTCTCAATTCCCTTGCATGTTGAGGTATGAAGGAATCAACTGGATTTTGGTGTTAGTAACTCAATGCAGACATGTTGATGGATAGAACACGGACAGAGAGGCTGCAGAAACTGCTAAAAATCCACAGAGACTTGAGAAGCTTGTCTACCTGACTTGGATTCATTTACCATGACGTTTCATCCAGGGCTGCTCATGTGACCTGACAGCTGTTAGCTTTGAGGTCTAAACCGGACTTCATAAGGGGTGCTTAGTGTCGTCTTTCTTCGTCCTCCTGATCATCGATTGCCTCATGAAGACTGCCACAGCGTGCTGGAAAATAGAACACAGTGCATGCTCTGAACTCAGTGTGAAGATCACAGCTTCACTGACGACCTGCTGTTTATCTGGCACAACCGCAGCGAGAGGCAGGGCAGTTCCAGCCACCCGGCAGGTAATGTTGCTTATAGTTCGCCCAACCACAGAGGGCCATATCAGGGCTGGGCCACCCGGCAACAATATCACCAGGCACAGAACTCAGAATCAACAAGAGAAAAACTGAGTTCATCATCGGTTTAGTATTTTTACGTAATAAAATATGCGGTACTCTCGTTGAACCTTACTGGATCTGTTGTTTATTCTGACCTACATCAAGACTTACTGGATTTGTCCTGAGGACACATTAGGTGTTTTAATAAAGCTTTGTTTAAATGATGTCATGGGTCAGGTTTGTCCACAACAGCAAGTGCACATTGTGATTTCAGTAAACGAATTTTATTTCACATTTAAACCGTTTTAATTTCATAAATGTGCTTGGTGCTTGCAACAGTAAGACGTATCTGAACAGACGAATAGAGTTTTATTAGACTTATTCACATCCAAACAATCAACTCGGACAACGGAATCTACAGCACACAAGAAACAGTATAATTTAAACAAAGAAATGATTCAAAACATATCTTCTCTAGGGTCACAAACTCACTCATGCAAGCTGTTACAGAGTATACTAAAGGTCAGTAAGTTCTAACGTAACTCCACTGAAATCCAACACAAATGTTTTTCAGGAAATTCAAACGCAGTTGCGCTCAAAACAAACATTCCTTTGTTAAAAAACGGTGTAATATTTAAGTTTCACTCTCCATCGACGACAGCAAAAAGGAGGCTGTGCAGATTAGAAATCCTCTCCAAGTGTACTGATCTCCAGGTGTACTAATCTCCAAGCGTACTAATCTCCAAGTGTACTAATCTCCATGTGTACCAATCTCCAAGTGTGCCAATCTCCATGTGTACCAATCTCCAAGTGTACTAATCTCCATATGTACCAATATCCAAGTGTACTAATCTCCATGTGTACCATTATCCAAGTGTACCAATCTCCATGTGTACCAATCTCCAAGTACGCTGATATCCAAGTGTACTAATCTCCGAGTGCACTAACAGTGGCACTACCAGTTGTGCAGACTGAGTGCAGATACACAGAATTTTACTGACAGCTGCTGCCTGGGCTTCCTCAAGAAAAGGAAACCAGCTGTTGGCTTTCAGGACACATTAGCTGTGTCTTTACTGCAGTCCCACTCCACTGGCAGAAAAGGGAATCGTGCCTTGATAGGTTTCACCTGACAACTGAGCATACCAATCTACCATGGCTGACCTTGGTTCCTGTCGCAACATGGGATTGATGCTTTACAGAATATAAAAACCCCATACAACAAACCAGATTAGAAAAGAAAGTTAGGATTCATGCTGTAGATAACCAGGGGCTACACATCAGACACTATTCGCACAGTATGTTTCATTAGTCTCAGTCTTCTTAGATATATATATATATATATATTGAATTATATACAAAGCTTGCTCTTATGTCTTAGATTGAAGAAATAGGGGGAGATAAGCATTCATATCTGCAGTGGCAGATGATTCTGCCTAACTAACAGTATGTGCTTGAGTGGGTGAATGGGGGGAAAAATGCTTCTCAAAATGAGCCTTCAGCAAGCTTATAGTCTCCAAGAGTGAGACAATCTCCAGTGGGGAGGGGGGGGGGGGGGGGGTTACTCACTAACATATAACTCCTGGTCAGATACCGATATTTCGAAACCCGATTGTTTCTCCTCAGTGACCGCGGAAAGTGGTAACTTCACTCCTCTGCCTTTTCGGTTTTCAGAAGAATGCTATCCCAGAAAAAGGCTGGTGTGCAATACCGTAGTATGTTTGTTGAGTTTTCAAAAATAAAAACAACCAAAGGTGCCACCAAAGAAGCAAAAGAAAATCATGAAAGAGCAAAACAAGCTACATTTTCTAGTGAAAAGTAGAAAATATAAAAATATAACCTCTTAAGACACAAGTGCTGAGGGCCAGTTCTTGGAATGAATCCGCAAGGGACTAAATTACAATAAACTAATACATTCCAAGGATAAGTACCAAGCACCATTCCAGCAGCTTACAGAGCAGCTTGGTGTTGCAATGACTGCAAGAAATATTGAATTATAAACAAAGCTTGCTCTTACGTCTTAGATTGAAGAAGTAGGGGGCGATAAGCATTCATATCTGCAGTGACAGATGATTCTGCCTAACTAACAGTATGTGCTTGAGTGGGTGAATGGGGAAAAATTAAAAAAAAAATGCTTCTCAGAATGAGCCTTCAGAAAGGGTGGCACCTTTGGTTGTTTTTTTGTTGTTGATAAGTTACCATTTTATATATAAAATTAAATAAAATTAGAGTTAAAAAGCCACTCAGAATTCTAAAAATGCTCAACCAAATAAGGAGCGACATAACAGTTTAAAATAGGATTTTAAAACGGAAAGTAAAACCACCTACAAACTTGTTTCGAGCCAAGTGCTGTCCTCAGGGTATATATAATCTGGGCATGCCACCAGTGTTATATAGTGTGGTGTGTGGGCGTGTGAGCTCTGCGCGTGTGGCATGTGGCCTGTAGATTTTTTTCTTTTTGGGGGCTCGTTCAGGGGGGACGTGCCAAGGAATGGTGCATTGACAAAGATTTCCATTTGTGCCTGCAATTATTAATCATTTCTACTTTAGAGTTCAGGGATGCTAGATGGGGTTTACATAATATCAGCCACTTTTCTGTAGTACATAAGTTGCATTTTTTAGAAATGTTGTTGTATGGTGTTGCTCTTTTTATAATTTTCCATGATATGTTGTAATCTATTTTCTTATCTTTAAGCTTCCAAATATATTTACTTAGTTCTGTTTGGTTTTTATATTTTTCATTTTTAAAGGACTGTTTTATTGGAATAAAACCAAAAACAATACAACCAAAGAGGGTGACGAAAGGATATCTTGTAATTGCACAAAAAAAGACCAGTGCCCTCTGAATAACAAATGTCTCCACAGCAACATTGTGTACCAAGCTACGGTAACAACAGACAGTGATAAAGACACATACATAGGGATCACGGCAAACCATTTTAAAACCAGATATGCAAACCATAAACAGTCCTTCAAAAATGAAAAATATAAAAACCAAACAGAACTAAGTAAATATATTTGGAAAATCTACAGGCCACGTGCCACACGCGCAGAGCTCACACGCCCACACACCACACTATATAACACTGGTGGCGTGCCCAGATTATATATACCCTGAGGAGAGCACTTGGCTCGAAACAAGTTTGTAGGTGGTTTTACTTTCCGTTTTAAAATCCTATTTTAAACTGGTATATATATATATATATATATTAATCACTTTTTTCCGAGTTCAGTTGTAAGTTTCTAAACCATGTGGACTCTGAAAAAGACTCTCACTTCGTCTTTTTCCCTAGAAAGAAAAGATCCAACAGTAAAATCTACTTCCACTCTCAGCAAGGGAGGTTTTGTTTTCCGCCTGGTCCATCAGGTGACTGTGTCTTGCTGAAGCTTCCCCATCACCAGGGCAACAACAAGGAGATTCTCGTAACTTGGATCCTCAAGCCTGCAAAGGTGGGCCACTGTTAAGAGAAAAAGGTCTCAACAAACACCGTTACATGCATGGAATTTTCGTTTTGTAAACTTAACACAGAAATTATATATCAATGACGCTGGCTGGAAAGAAAATGGTATGAAAATATTTATTTTCTGCTACTTAGATTTGATGAAAGAATTTTGAATGAAATTAGAAACAGTCCACAAAGGGTAAAATGCAGCGAATGGACAGTATCCTGAAGTCAAAATGTGGGGGGTATTGACTCACAAATGTCATACCTGATCCTGCAACTAAAGGGGCTGCAAGGAAAATCCACAGAACGAACTGAACTAGCTGTGCTGTAGGTCACCTCAGGTGCGTGGCCAGACAGGGCAAACGCTCAGTCCAGAATGACAAACAAATTTCAGATACTCAGCGCATTATGCAGAGAATCAAAGCAAGTTGGAAGAGCTCAGCAGTTTAGAGGTCTCAGCCATTGGGAGGTGTGCTGACTGTTGTGGGCCTTAGCTGTTCTCTAGGGTGACAGGCGGCCCAGAGATCTTCCGCATATGCAGGACTTCTCCACTCACCATGACAGGGAGCTTCAGCTTCATCCAGGGCAAGACCTGTGAGGACCACATCTCTGAGACGCCGATGGAACTGCACCCTCTGTCATCCCAGAGCGGGCCTGAGGGAGACCCCAGGGTTCTACCAATGGAGAGAGGATCGAAGGGCACTGTGAGAGGCTGCCAACAGTCCCCCTCCGGTCCTCTGACACTGACTGTTGAGGTGAGCATAGAATCTTGGGGTTACAACAAAGATGGGGGGGGGGGGGGGGGGAGACTGTGATTACTTCTGCATCTTTTAATGATCGCATTGATATCATTTGTCTTCCTCATCAACGGACGATGGTTCTGACAAACAGGTAACACAAAAGAGAGCCATGTGAAACGAATTCAGTTTAGTCAAACTATTAGTTCAAAGGAAAAACTGGCTCAGATTTTTAGAGATGAAACACAATAACAGTGTTTATAGTTTTGGCAAGATATCGGTTTATTTCCCAATGCGTGTCGAAAGTTTTGATGATGGAATGTTGAGACAGCAATAAAACTGCCCAAACTATACATGTACAGCTAGACTGAAGCGTTGTATTACAGCCGATTTACATACCCCAGTGTCAGGAATTGTGTTCAAATTCATGGTGGTTGCTTGAGTTTGTTTGTTAGGGAACTTTACCAAGAGAAAACATGTATCGATAGCGCCTGCTACCGAAGAAAGAGGAAGGATTATTGTCTTGTGCCTGCCCTCACCTGTTCAAGGAAACCGTGCATGGATGCTGAGCCGTGGACAGAGGAGTTGTTAGCTGTAAGATGTGTAGTTGAGGCAGACTGAGGGAGACCAGTCAGTGGCGCCGTACTTGCAGACAGGCTCTGCATAAAAACATGCCTCGTAGTTTTCGTAAAAGACACAGGCACCTTCTTTGGCTGTAAGCTGAGGGCCTCGGCTGGCCATTGCGAAAAAGCACGCACGCACGCACGCACGCACACACACACACACACACACACACACACACACACACACACACACACACACACACACACACACACACACACACACGCACGCACACACACACAATTTGTTTGTGTGACTGAGGTACTTTCCATGTGTGTTACCCGGCGTGACCTTTTGTTGTGGTCAATAACATATACATGTACCTGTACCACAGCGCTGTGACCTTTCTTTTCGAAATATCGGGTCGGGACATAGATGTGGCAACTCACTCTGTTAATACACACAAGCTATTGAGGTGAGTCTCATAAAATAGGAAGCCAAAGCAAATGGTTTACTTTGAGTGTTCTGTTTTTCCCTCAGTGTATCAAGGGCTGTTCAGGTTCATTCAAATAACTCAGCAATTCCATTTTATTCGATTAATTTAGATGATGATTTGTTTTCCAATTTAACATCTATTTAAACAATAACAGTATTGTGAATGCCACACAGACGGACTTGATTTAAATCATTGACGGAAATGTTTTTGAAAAAAGTTTATCTTGTTATTAGATGGGTTTTACAATTGTTATTTGACCACTACGCTATTTTACCAGCTCCGTTTGTATTGACTGCACATGGTGAATATAATTTATGGGAGAAATCGTATCTTTAGCTCATACAACAAAAAAGCTGGGTTTTAGAATTTTACTTAGACTTTTTAAGATTAGACTAGAAAAAATGTCAAATTTTACTTTTTGTACAACAATATGTACATTTTCAATGCATTTACTTTTAATCGTTTCAACCTATCAAAAGTCTTTGTCAGAAATCTTGGTACTTCTCCCTTTGGTTTGAGAGGACTGGCCGGGTAATTACGTGGGCAGAAAAGTTTAGTGAGTGTTGCAGCTTCGTTCACTATGAGATGAATTTCGTTGAAAGAAAATTGACTTGTAAAGTATGTATGATATAAAAGAAAAACAACAACAACAGCAACAACAGCAAAAATGTAATATTGGCGTGAGTGTTGGTGATGGCGTATCTGTCTGTGTTGTTTTCTTGCTTTTACAAAATAATTGAAATCTTGTTCTCCCTTAGGTTTCTCTTCCATCACTCACTGGATTCGAAGGGAAAAGGGGAATGGTACCCTTTTTTCCATTGTCTTTGGGGTTTATATAAACTTAGGCTTGTTGACTTGTGAGTTGTATTA
>CM065744.1:28188080-28195580 GCA_033310375.1 Conus canariensis | reverse complement strand
TGCCAGTTCACTATACTAACACCTCCTTCATCCTGTCAAAGTTCTCTATGCCCTATGCTTTCTTCCCAGTCAATTCCACTGTGCTAACACTTTCTTTTCCAACTGCTCACCTTACTTACACTGCCTTTACGCTAAGCGCCATGACTCTGCCCAGTACCATCCTCCCAGGCACTGCAGACGGCAAGTGTGGAAGAGGCTGACAGAGGAAATCCTGGCTACACAACATCAGCGAACGGACAGAACACAGCACGGCCAAACCGTTACGCATGATGAAGAACAGAGAGCAACGGCGCATTCTGACTGCAAAGGTATCCACAATGTCATCCTAACAGATGCCTCTGACGCCTGTAGGACGATGATGAGGATGATGGCACTGCCTTTACCTCGTTCCATGTTACGATTCTCACCTGCCTGATACCATCCCGTTTCACTCTACTCATTCTTCGTCCGCTCCGTTACATGTTCCTGTGCAGTCTGTTGCCTGCTTTCTAAAACACACCACAAATCTCTCAAAACGTACACACTTTTAAGTCATATTGCAAAGACCTAAACGTGAACGATTTCGTTCTTTCATTGGTGGCTTTTTCTCCTTGCAGCCTGTTCACCCCCAACACTTGATTCACTACGGACATCTGACCAGCAGAAAAATAAGTGAGTGCGAAGTCAGCACTGTCAGTGATGTAAAACGTTTCTTTCAACTGAACACAAGACAGACAACCAACCAACCAACAAACAAGTGACCTCACCAAAAGTTAAAACGAGACGTCGAACAATGCATGGAGACTTGTAGTGTCCTAAATTCTTAAGTCTGAATGCGCAAAAGGAAAACGTGTTCATGTCTAAAGTACGATGTAAGCCAGGGCAATGTTTTCAGCACCACTGATATATTCTATGTCTTCAGCATGGTGGATAGAATCTTATGAGAATGGAATAGTCAGCAGGCAGTACTGCCCAGCCTCCAACACTCAATATGACCTATGGTGGCTCATATTTTCACAAACTAACGCTAAAAGAACGTTATTTGACTGAAAACTGATCAATATTAGATCACATATTCACAAACAAAACAATGCTAAAAAACGTTATTGGAACTGACCTACGTTAGATCACATATTTACAAACAAACGAACGATAAAAAAACGTTATTGAAACTGACCTACTTTAGATCATACATTCACAAACAAACTAACGCGAAAAGAACGTGATTAAACTAAAACTAACCCCCTTAGATCATATAGTCACAAACAAAAACTAACGCTAAAAGAACGTTGTTTGACTAAAACTGACCCCCGTTATATCATAGTTTCACACACAAACGAACGCCAAAAAATGTTATTGAAACAGACCCACGTTAGATCATATATTCACGAACAAACTAACGCTAAAAATCGTTATTTGACTGAAACGGATCCACTTTGGATCATATATACACAAACAAACCCTAAAAAGAACATTATTTGACCGGAACAGACTCACATCAGATTATACATTCACAAAGAAGCTAACGCAGAAAGCAAATACTATTTGACTTTGCTGTGACGCTCAGCGTGACACGGAAGTTCTCTGCAAGGTCACCTCTCTGCTGTTTTGACCGGTGAAGGATGACGGCAGAGGGTTAGGTAGGTCAGACGAATCAGGTACATTTGAAGAAGCGTCACGTGACCTGGCAGAAGCAGACGATTTTCACAAACTCCTTCCTGAATCTCTCCCCAGTGAGGCAGTACAGGTAAAAGTTGACTGCACTGTTGCTGAACATAAGCATGTACGTAACAGCTTCCATCATGTAAATCCTGGCACGTTTGGACGCTGAGATTGTAACTGAGTTATAGACAACTATATAATAATCTAACAGAGTAATGAGGTAAACTGGAAATGTTAACACTACGTAGGCAAAGGAGACCACAATGACAGTCCGGTCACAGAGCTGGCTGATTTCTTTCGAGCTGCTGATTGGTCAAATCCTTTTCCAGCATAGTTCTGGCCAGCCTCTCGAACAGCTGCCCTGAGTTTCCAAACCAGTACACCATTAGCAACAGCGATGCATGTGAAAGGGAGAAGAGAGTAAAACACGAAGTCTATGTAGGTGAAGACTTTACTGACGAACGTGATGTAGCTTGCAGATTTCATCGCAACAACGATATTCATTGGTGCCATTGAAATAATGTAAGCTGTATCCGTACAGATTATGAGAATAAACAGCAGCGAAGAAGGCCACCATTCCCAAAATCAACCCCATGACCAATCGCCGTGTGCACAAAGCATTGACCCGGTGAGGCCACACAACAGACACCGCTCTGTGAATGGTCAAGCCAACCAAACACCACCCGCCGGTTGTCGCGCACTGGGTTACTATCCAGAAGTACAGTTTGCACAGCAGGTTACTCCAGTTACTTATATAAATACCCAAAGTTATTTCCAATCAGCTTTGCAATAAAAAAGATGTCGAGAGTGACCAGGTCCACAACTGCCAGGGCGGTAAAGTAGATGTTAATCACGGCTTCTCCAGACTTCATTCTGTGCATAATGATGATGGTCATTACGTTTCCAAAGTTGCCCAGACCTAGGATGATGGGAGCACCAAAGTACCAAATACCCTTGCTGATTTTGTACAGTGGAAGGGAATACACAGAGGGTCCATCATGGCCTTCAGGATTCTCTGTACTCACAGAACTGTTCCAGTCCTCTGAAGACAGCATGGCCACTGTGCCCTTGGCCAGCCAGGACTACCGTGAAGAACAGGGATTTCCAACGACTGTTTGTGGACGTGTTTGTGTAATCTATGCAGCACGCTGACAACCTTCTGAAACATACAAAATCACCTTTCCATAACCTACACATTTTAAGCCATAATGAAAAAGTCGGAATAAATGTGAATGATTTTGGTTATTCAATGGCAGCTTCTCCTCTTTTTCAACCTCTTTAATTTGACAATTGATGAAGACTGCGCGCAACTGACCTTCAGTGACATAACTGATCAGCAATGTGAAGTCTTTACTAGCAGACGGCCTCATGATACGTTGTGGTGAAACGTTTCCAGGAGCTGGAGAAGTCTTTGATGGTTATGTTCTTTGTGAGGAGGGGAGGGAGGAAGGAGAAGTATTGGAGGGAGAGAGGGATAACAGCTTGAGCGTCGTAGAGAAGACATAAGTTAATAAGTATAATGAATAACATGTAGTTTTGGACCTTTCTGTGGAGACAGTGGTTGTTTGTGAGAATTAAGATGGAGTTGGGGCTACTTGTTTTGAACAGATATTATTTGAGTATAGATTTTCCGTGTCAGTGATCATCAAACACAAAACATTTATTTCATACAAATAATTCACAGAAAAAACTGACGGAAAAATTAGCTGTACATATAATGAAACCAACTCAAAAGCAGTCTGTAGAGCTTGACGTGTAAATGAGTGAAAATAAATGATACTCTTCATGGAATTTGTCTTTTACTCTGTCTCATCTTCTGTCCCACTACAGTGCTACAGTGACATTACTCCCCTCCCCCCTCCCCCCCCCCTCCAGCCACTTATTCCTATCTCCACTCACTATCACACCCTGGCTCATCCCGTCGCAGCCTCAGCACGGCAATCCACAGAGAGGGTTGAAGTCAAGTAATCAAGATCCAGCCTACCAAAACAGACACTGCGCTGCTGCCCAGTCACTGTGGTGGTGTTCAGTGGTACCTGTTCTGATCCAGCGTACGCACGACACCACCTGCCTAGACCCCTCTTCACTACAGTCATTGTGGAGTAGTGCAGCCAGCGTGAATGAGTGTCTCCCTGGGCAGAGCGCGTCCATGCAGCGACAGTCCCACGAATTAGCCGATAATGGCGATCTCCACATGAGTTCCCCATGGGCATAGACGTGGAGAGGAGATCAAAAGTGAAGTCACCAGGAGACAGGGTATGAAGGGCCTCAGAGTTTTAGACATTATTGTTTTTGTACCAATCGATGAAAATGATGATAATGAAAATGATAATATGGAGATCCATTCTAGTCTAAGACTGCATGACAGGGCTGTGCTCCGCGTTCATTTTCATGTGGCATATCAGCATCAGCTGCTCTTCCTGGAGACATACACACAGTATCTGCCCATGCACTGGAGATCCTGTCAAAACCCTCTTGATGCTTTTGCTTTGTTTAATTGTTTTCCCAAGCCATTTTCTATGTAGCTAGTGTCCCTACTTCCTTCTCCAGTCTTACTTCCCCTCCATCCATTCCAACTTCCCATGCAGATTTCCCTGTCACATGTCCAGGACAGAGTCAAACGTGGAGCAATCAACAACAGATCGTCATAAGGCAAGCACCAGAAGAGACGCTGTATTGCTGCCAGTCACTTCAGTCAGTTCAGTGTCTCCATTTGGTTTTCATTGTGGTCCTCGATGACTCATAGGAAAATTATTTGGTGACATCCTCTGACTTTGGCTTCATTTCTTTGCCAATGTGTCTGCTTCTCAATTCCCTTGCGTGTTTAGGTATGATAGAGTCAACTGGATTTGGGTGTTAGTAATTCAATGCAGACATGTTGATGGACAGAACACGGACAGAGAGGCTGCAGAATCTGCTAAAGATCCATGGAGACTTGAAAAGCTTGTCTACCTGATTGGGATTCATTTAGCATGATATGTCATCCAGGGCTGCTCATGTGACCTGACAGCTGTTACCTTTGAGGTCTAAACCGGACTTCATAAGGGGTGCTTAGTGTCATCTTTCTTTGTCCTCCTGATCATCGATTGCCTCATGAAGACTGCCACAGCGTGTGGGAAAATAGAACACAGTGCATGCTCTGAACTCAGTGTGAAGATCACAGCTTCACTGACGACCTGCTGTTTATCTGGCACAACCACAGCGAGAGGCAGAGCTGTTCCAGCCTCCCGGCAGGTAATGTTGCTTATAGCTCAGCCGACTGCAAAGCGCCATATCAGGGCTGGACCACCCGGCAACAATATCACCAGGCACAGAACTCAGGATCAACAAGAGAAAAACTGAATTCATCATCGGTTTAGTATTTTGACGTAATAAAATATGCGTTACTGTCGTTGAACCTCACTGGATCGGTTGTTTATTCTGACCTACATCAAGATTTACTGGGTTTGTCCTGAGGGCACATTAGGTGTTTTGATAAAGCTTTGTTTAAATGATGTCATGGGTCAGGTTTGTCCTGAGGACATATTATGTGTTTTAATAAAGCTTTGTTTAAATGATGTCATGGGTCAGGTTTGTCGGCAACAGCAAGTGCACATTGTGATTTCAGTAAACGAATTTTATTTCACATTTAACCGTTTTAATTTCATGAATGTGCTTGGTGCTTGCAACAGTAAGACGTATCTGAACAGACGAAGAGAGTTTTAATTAGGCTTCCCCACATCCCAACAATCAACTCGGACAACAGAATCTACAGCACACAAGAAACAGTTTAATTTAAACAAAGAAATGATTCAAGACATATCTTCTCTAGGATCACAAACTCACTCATGCAAGCTGTTATAGAGTATACTAAGGGTCAGTAAGTTCTAACGTAACTCCATTGAAATCCAACACAAATGTATTTCAGGAAATTGACACGCAGCTGCGCTCAAAACAAACATTCCTTTATAAAAAAAAAACCGATGTAATATTTAAGTTTCACTCGACGACAGCAAAAAGGAGGCTGTGCAGATCGGAAATCCTCTCCAAGTGTACTGATCTCCAAGTGTACTAATCTCCATGCGTACCAATCTCCAAGTGTACTAATTTCCATGTGTACCAATATCCAAGTGTACTAATCTCCATGTGTACCAATCTCCAAGTGTACTCATCTCCATGTGTACCAATCTCCATATGTACTAATCTCCATGTGTACCAATATCCAAGTGTACTAATCTCCATGTGTACCAATATCCAAGTGTACTAATCTCCAAGTGTACTAATCTCCTAGTGTACTAACACTGACACTACCAGTTGTGCAGACTGAGTGCAGATATACAGAATTATACTGAAAGCTGCTGCCTGGGCTTCCTCAAAACAGGAAACCAGCTGTTGCCTTTCAGGATACATTAGCTGTGTCTTCACTGCAGTCCCACTCCACTGGCAGGAAAGGGAATCTTGCCTTGGCAGGTTTCACCTGACAACTGAGCATACTAATCTGCCACGACTGACCTTGGTTCCTGTCGCAACATGAGATTGATTCTTTACAGAATATAAAAACCCCATACAACAAACCAGATTAGAAAAGAAAAGAAAGTTAGGTTTCATGCTGTAGATAACCAGGGGCTACACACCAGGCACTATTCGCACATTATCTTTTTTCTGTCTCTGTCTTCTTCTCTTCTTCTTCTTCTTCTTCTTCTTCTTCTTCTCTCTCTCTCTCTCTCTCTCTCTCTCTCTCTCTCTCTCTAATGCTGAACAATTAAGTAGTGGTGGAAAACAAGTGCAGGCTAATCTATCTATCTGTATATATATATATATATATATATATTTCACTTGATTAAAACACACAATGCTGCTTGGCACCGCACTTCCCAAAAAGGTAAAAATACAAGGGAAAGATAAAAACACAGTGTTGTTCAGTTCCATTGTGTGTCTTCACAAATTTTCGCTCAACGAGCTTCTTCATGGCATGGCACTGAATGATGGACACAAGATTGCAGATCTAACTGACTAGCTGCTCAGTCAAATTAAGGACGGCTTCAAACATCTTTAAAATCACGTGCAAAATTGTCCCACACGAGCGAGCTGCACATATCCGAACATTCAAGAATCAAAAGAAACTGTGGGGAGGGACTTATTTTTAAGGGGGGGGGGGGGGGGGGGGAGGAAGGGGGTAAGGGGGGAGGGGGATGGACATATTTGGGGGGTGGGTGGTGGTGGTGGGGGGCGTTTACATGTGGGTGAAAAGCCATTTCTCAATCCATTTGAGATCCTGTTATAATACTTGACTCATGATTTGTTACAACATTTATTTATCGCAACATTGTTTATCATTCTAAAAGAGGGGGAGGGAAAAGAATTTTTTATCCAGTAACCTTTATCAGTCATACACACACACACACACAGCCACAGACACACACACACACACACACACACACACACACACACACACACACACACACACACAAAAACACACACACACACACACACACACACACACACACACACACACACACATATATATATATATATATATATATATATATATATATGTAATCGTTTTTCTCCCGAGTTTAGTTGTAAGGTTCTAAACCATGGTGGACTCTGAAAAAGACTCTCACTTCGTCTTTTTCCCTAGAAAGAAAAGATCCAACAGTAAAATCTACTTCCACTCTCAGGAAGGGAGGGTTTGTTTTCCGCCTGGTCCCTCACGTGACTGTATCTTGCTGAAGCTTCCCCATCACCAGGGCAACAACAAGGAGATTCTCGTAACTTGGATCCTCAAGCCTGCAAAGGTGGGCCACTGTTAAGGGAAAAAATGTCTTCAACAAACACCGTCACATGCATGGAACTTTTTCGTTTTGTAAACTTAACACA
>CM065744.1:28168080-28180580 GCA_033310375.1 Conus canariensis | reverse complement strand
AACTCATGTTGCATGTTTGCCTGTCCTAGTGTACAATATTTTCACAAGGTTCATCCCATGCCAGGTGACTATACATACACTACCTAACTCATATTGCATGTTTGCCTGTCCTACTGTACAATATCCCCACAAGGTTCATCCCATGCCAGTTCACTATACTAACACCTCCTTCATCCTGTCAAAGTTCTCTATGCCCTATGCTTTCTTCCCAGTCAATTCCACTGTGCTGACACTTTCTTTTCCAACTGCTCACCTTACTTACACTGCCTTTACGCTAAGCGCCATGACTCTCTGCCCAGTACCATCCTCCGAGACACTGCAGACGGCAAGTGTGGAAGAGGCTGACACAGGAAATCCTGGCTGCACAACATCAGCGAACGGACAGAACACAGCACGGCCAAACCGTTACGCATGATGAAGAACAGAGAGCAACAGCGCATCCTGACTGCAAAGGTATCCGCAATGTCACCCTAACAGATGCCTCTGACGCCTGTAGGACGACGATGAGGATGATGGCACTGCTTTTACCTCGTTCCATGTTACGACTCTCACGCTGCCTCATACCATCCCGTTTCACTGTACTGGCTTGGCTGTCTATGCCCTATGGTTTCTACATTTTGCGGGGAATGTACCACTCTTACCACGTTGTCATGAACACTGAATAATACCAGAAACGCACCATTGTCACCATCTGGTGAGGAACACGGCGTAAGACTGGGAGCGTACCATTCTTACCATCAGTTGAAGAACATAATCAAAACTGGTGTGTAACACTATCAGGTAGAAAACACAGAAGAATATCGCAAGTGTACCACTCTTACCAACAGGTGAGGAAGACAGAACACTACTCGGAATGTACCACTCTTACCAACAGGTGAGGAACCCGGAACACTACTCAGAATGTACCACTCTTGTCTTCTGGTAAGGAAGACAGAGTAATGCTGGGAATGTGTTCTATCATCAGAACAGGAACATAGAACAATGCTGGGAATGTGTTCTACCATCAGAATAGGAACATAGAACAATGCTGGGAATGTGTTCTACCATCAGAATAGGAACATAGAACAATGCTGGGAATGTGTTCTACCATCAGAATAGGAACATACAACAAGCCTAAGGATGAACCAGTTTGACCAAAGGTAAGGAACACAAACATGACTGGGAACATGATCACCACTCGGAATGAGTACAAACACGATCACTACACAGATGGTACCACCCTTATTATTTGGTAAGGCACGTAGAGCAATACTGAGAATGTATTTTTCTTACCATCAGGTTAGGAACACAGAACAATACTGAGAATGCATTTCGCTGACCATCTGGTAAGGAACACAGAACAATACTGAGAATGTATTTCTCTGACCATCAGGTAAGGAACACAGAACAATCCTGAGAATGTATTTCTCTTACCATCAGGTAAGGAATACAGAACAATACTGTGAATGTATTTCTCTGATTGTCAGATATGGAACACAGAACAATACTGAGAATGTACCACTCTACCATGTACCATCTAGAAAGGAGCAAAAAGCGACGTTGGGAATATACTACTCCAGCTGTCTGGTAAGAAGCATGGAAAAGACTGGTGGTATGCCACTCTGAAAATCTGACATGGGACACAGAACAAAACTGGGAGTGTACCATTCTTACTATCTGGCGAGGAACAACGACAAAAAAGGGAGGGAGCAAAGGGTGGGGGTGAAGGTGAGGGGGGGGGGGGGCTCAGGATATTATTTTACTATCTCATGAGAAACGGATAAGAAGAATGGGAATGTTCCTCTCATGCCATCTAGGAAGGAGCACAGGAGAATTGTGGTACACCATTTCCACCGTCTGCAAAAGAGCACAGAAGAAGAGTATAGTACTCTTGCTATCTGAAGGAGTGCAAATAAGCAAAGACTGAGATCGTGCACACTTATCATCTTACAAGGAACGGAGAGACACTGGTAACTTTCAACTCTTATTGAGGGCAAGGAATTATACTAAGACTGAAAATGTCTCGCTCTTATCATTTAGGAAAGAGTAGGAAACAAGACTGGAAATGATTCACTCTCTCTCTCTCTCTCTCTCTCTCTCTTACACACACACACACACACACACACACACACACACACACACACACACACACCCCACACATCCACACACATACATAATTCATGAAATGGGATTGTTCATGAAATGTTACAACTTTCTAATGACATCATCGTTGACTTTTGTGTATTTTTCTACATTTTGCTGTTAACCCTTTCTGAGCCAGCTGTCCCCAGGCTGCGAGCAGCGATAAACCAGCTGTGTGGCAGTGTGACTGTGTGGTACTAGACATACAAGGCTGGAACATTGGCACGACTGGATCAACTATCATTTATTTATCACTCTTCTTCTTCTTCTTCTGGAATTTTAACCACACACACACACCACACACACACACAACACACACACACACACACTACACAACACACACACACACACATACACACACACACACACACACACACACACACACACTACACACAACACACACAACACACACACACACACAACACACACAACACAAACCGAGAGAGAGAGAGAGAGAGAGAGAGAGAGAGAGAGAGAGTTGAATCCAGTAAGAAAGGAACTGGACACGTGTAATAAAACATAAATTAATACAAGTTTAGGCAGCAAGACGATGGACAGACCACAGAGTGAGAAAGACGATCCACGCTGACCACTTCAGATATCAAGTCAACCGTCTACTCACCAGTGGTACTGCATACCTCTCGCCTTACGCTGATGAGTTAACAGTCATGGCAACAATAATACATCATAAACTAAGTCCTATGGCAATGTGGTAACATTCAGCTCGCAAATGGACATGGCAGGATACTCCGTCACGAATGAATGATGTGTGTCGAGTGTACAGTCTACTCACCAAGATGGAGCATACACTGTGTCATGCTGACGAGTTCTCACTCTACATACACGTAACGTAGTTTAACCAGCTGTTGATCTGCTCACCAAACTCATGTTGCATGTTTGCCTGTCCTATTTTACAATATTTTCACAAGGTTCATCCCATGCCAGGTGACTATACATACACTACCTAACTCATATTGCATGTTTGCCTGTCCTAGTGTACAATATCCCCACAAGGTTCATCCCATGCCAGTTCACTATACTAACACCTCCTTCATCCTGTCAAAGTTCTCTATGCCTATGGTTTCTTCCCAGTCAATTCCACTGTGCTAACACTTTCTTTTCCAACTGCTCACCTTACTTACACTGCCTTTACGCTAAGCGCCATGACTCTGCCCAGTACCATCCTCCCAGGCACTGCAGACGGCAAGTGTGGAAGAGGCTGACACAGGAAATCCTGGCTACACAACATCAGCGAACGGACAGAACACAGCACGGCCAAACCGTTACGCATGATGAAGAACAGAGAGCAACGGCGCATTCTGACTGCAAAGGTATCCACAATGTCATCCTAACAGATGCCTCTGACGCCTGTAGGACGATGATGAGGATGATGGCACTGCCTTTACCTCGTTCCATGTTACGATTCTCACTCTGCCTGATACCATCCCGTTTCACTCTACTCATTCTTCGTCTGCTCCGTTACATGTTCCTGTGCAGTCTGTTGCCTGCTTTCTAAAACACACCACAAATCTCTCAAAACGTACACACTTTTAAGTCATATTGCAAAGACCTAAACGTGAACGATTTCGTTCTTTCATTGGTGGCTTTTTCTCCTTGCAGCCTGTTCACCCCCAACACTTGATTCACTACGGACATCTGACCAGCAGAAAAATAAGTGAGTGCGAAGTCAGCACTGTCAGTGATGTAAAACGTTTCTTTCAACTGAACACAAGACAGACAACCAACCAACCAACAAACACGTGACCTCACCAAAAGTTAAAACGAGACGTCGAACAATGCATGGAGACTTGTAGTGTCCTAAATTCTTAAGTCTGAATGCGCAAAAGGAAAACGTGTTCATGTCTAAAGTACGATGTAAGCCAGGGCAATGTTTTCAGCACCACTGATATATTCTATGTCTTCAGCATGGTGGATAGAATCTTATGAGAATGGAATAGTCAGCAGGCAGTACTGCCCAGCCTCCAACACTCAATATGACCTATGGTGGCTCATATTTTCACAAACTAACGCTAAAAGAACGTTATTTGACTGAAACTGATCAATATTAGATCACATATTCACAAACAAACAATGCTAAAAAACGTTATTGGAACTGACCTACGTTAGATCACATATTTACAAACAAACGAACGATAAAAAACGTTATTGAAACTGACCTACTTTAGATCATACATTCACAAACAAACTAACGCGAAAAGAACGTGATTAAACTAAAACTAACCCCCGTTAGATCATATAGTCACAAACAAAAACTAACGCTAAAAGAACGTTGTTTGACTAAAACTGACCCCCGTTATATCATAGTTTCACACACAAACGAACGCCAAAAAATGTTATTGAAACAGACCCACGTTAGATCATATATTCACGAACAAACTAACGCTAAAAATCGTTATTTGACTGAAACGGATCCACTTTGGATCATATATACACAAACAAACCCTAAAAGAACATTATTTGACCGGAACAGACTCACATCAGATTATACATTCACAAAGAAGCTAACGCAGAAAGCAAATACTATTTGACTTTGCTGTGACGCTCAGCGTGACACGGAAGTTCTCTGCAAGGTCACCTCTCTGCTGTTTTGACGGGAAGGATGACGGCAGAGGGTTAGGTAGGTCAGACGAATCAGGTACATTTGAAGAAGCGTCACGTGACCGGCAGAAGCAGACGATTTTCACAAACTCCTTCCTGAATCTCTCCCCAGTGAGGCAGTACAGGTAAAAGTTGACTGCACTGTTGCTGAACATAAGCATGTACGTAACAGCTTCCATCATGTAAATCCTGGCACGTTTGGACGCTGAGATTGTAACTGAGTTATAGGACAACTATATAATAATCTAACAGAGTAATGAGGTAAACTGGAAATGTTAACACTACGTAGGCAAAGGAGACCACAATGACAGTCCGGGTCACAGAGCTGGCTGATTTCTTTCGAGCTGCTGATTGGTCAAATCCTTTTCCAGCATAGTTCTGGCCAGCCTCTCGAACAGCTGCCCTGAGTTTCCAAACCAGTACACCATTAGCAACAGCGATGCATGTGAAAGGGAGAAGAGAGTAAAACACGAAGTCTATGTAGGTGAAGACTTTACTGACGAACGTGATGTAGCTTCCAGATTTCATCGCACAACGATATTCATTGGTGCCATTGAAATAATGTAAGCTGTATCCGTAAGATTATGAGAATAAACAGCAGCGAAGAAGGCCACCATTCCCAAAATCAACCCCATGACCAATCGCCGTGTGCACAAAGCATTGACCCGGTGAGGCCACACAACAGACACCGCTCTGTGAATGGTCAAGCCAACCAAACACCACCCGCCGGTTGTCGCGCACTGGGTTACTATCCAGAAGTACAGTTTGCACAGCAGGTTACTCCAGTTACTTATATAATACCCAAAGTTATTTCCAATCAGCTTTGCAATAAAAAAGATGTCGAGAGTGACCAGGTCCACAACTGCCAGGGCGGTAAAGTAGATGTTAATCACGGCTTCTCCAGACTTCATTCTGTGCATAATGATGATGGTCATTACGTTTCCAAAGTTGCCCAGACCTAGGATGATGGGAGCACCAAAGTACCAAATACCCTTGCTGATTTTGTACAGTGGAAGGGAATACACAGAGGGTCCATCATGGCCTTCAGGATTCTCTGTGCTCACAGAACTGTTCCAGTCCTCTGAAGACAGCATGGCCACTGTGCCCTTGGCCAGCCAGGACTACCGTGAAGAACAGGGATTTCCAACGACTGTTCGTGGACGTGTTTGTGTAATCTATGCAGCGCGCTGACAACCTTCTGAAACATACAAAATCACCTTTCCATAACCTACACATTTTAAGCCATAATGAAAAAGTCGGAATAAATGTGAATGATTTTGGTTATTCAATGGCAGCTTCTCCTCTTTTTCAACCTCTTTAATTTGACAATTGATGAAGACTGCGCGCAACTGACCTTCAGTGACATAACTGATCAGCAATGTGAAGTCTTTACTAGCAGACGGCCTCATGATACGTTGTGGTGAAACGTTTCAGGAGCTGGAGAAGTCTTTGATGGTTATGTTCTTTGTGAGGAGGGGAGGGAGGAAGGAGAAGTATTGGAGGGAAGAGAGGGATAACAGCTTGAGCGTCGTAGAGAAGACATAAGTTAATAAGTATAATGAATAACATGTAGTTTTGGACCTTTCTGTGGAGACAGTGGTTGTTTGTGAGAATTAAGATGGAGTTGGGGCTACTTGTTTTGAACAGATATTATTTGAGTATAGATTTTCCGTGTCAGTGATCATCAAACACAAAACATTTATTTCATACAAATAATTCACAGAAAAAACTGACGGAAAAATTAGCTGTACATATAATGAAACCAACTCAAAAGCAGACTGTAGAGCTTGACGTGTAAATGAGTGAAAATAAATGATACTCTTCATGGAATTTGTCTTTTACTCTGTCTCATCTTCTGTCCCACTACAGTGCTACAGTGACATTACTCCCCTCCCGCCCTCCCCCCCCCCCCTCCAGCCACTTATTCCTATCTCCACTCACTATCACACCCTGGCTCATCCCGTCGCAGCCTCAGCACGGCAATCCACAGAGAGGGTTGAAGTCAAGTAATCAAGATCCAGCCTACCAAAACAGACACTGCGCTGCTGCCCAGTCACTGTGGTGGTGTTCAGTGGTACCTGTTCTGATCCAGCGTACGCACGACACCACCTGCCTAGACCCTCTTCACTACAGTCATTGTGGAGAAGTGCAGCCAGCGTGAATGAGTGTCTCCCTGGGCAGAGCGCGTCCATGCAGCGACAGTCCCACGAATTAGCCGATAATGGCGATCTCCACATGAGTTCCCCATGGGCATAGACGTGGAGAGGAGATCAAAAGTGAAGTCACCAGGAGACAGGGTATGAAGGGCCTCAGATTTTTAGACATTATTGTTTTTGTACCAATCGATGAAAATGATGATAATGAAAATGATAATATGGAGATCCATTCTAGTCTAAGACTGCATGACAGGGCTGTGCTCCACGTTCATTTTCATGTGGCATATCAGCATCAGCTGCTCTTCCTGGAGACATACACACGGTATCTGCCCATGCACTGGAGATCCTGTCAAAACCCTCTTGATGCTTTTGCTTTGTTTAATTGTTTTCCCAAGCCATTTTCTATGTAGCTAGTGTCCCTACCTCCTTCTCCAGTCTTACTTCCCCTCCATCCATTCCAACTTCCCATGCAGATTTCCCTGTCACATGTCCAGGACAGAGTCAAACGTGGAGCAATCAACAACAGATCGTCATAAGGCAAGCACCAGAAGAGACGCTGTATTGCTGCCGAGTCACTTCAGTCAGTTCAGTGTCTCCATTTGGTTTTCATTGTGGTCCTCGATGACTCATAGGAAAATTATTTGGTGACATCCTCTGACTTTGGCTTCATTTCTTTGCCAATATGTCTGCTTCTCAATTCCCTTGCGTGTTTAGGTATGATAGAGTCAACTGGATTTTGGTGTTAGTAATTCAATGCAGACATGTTGATGGACAGAACACGGACAGAGAGGCTGCAGAATCTGCTAAAGATCCATGGAGACTTGAAAGCTTGTCTACCTGATTGGGATTCATTTAGCATGATATGTCATCCAGGGCTGCTCATGTGACCTGACAGCTGTTAGCTTTGAGGTCTAAACCGGACTTCATAAGGGGTGCTTAGTGTCGTCTTTCTTCGTCCTCCTGATCATCGATTGCCTCATGAAGACTGCCACAGCGTGCTGGAAAATAGAACACAGTGCATGCTCTGAACTCAGTGTGAAGATCACAGCTTCACTGACGACCTGCTGTTTATCTGGCACAACCACAGCGAGAGGCAGAGCTGTTCCAGCCTCCCGGCAGGTAATGTTGCTTATAGCTCAGCCGACTGCAAAGCGCCATATCAGGGCTGGACCACCCGGCAACAATATCACCAGGCACAGAACTCAGGATCAACAAGAGAAAAACTGAATTCATCATCGGTTTAGTATTTTGACGTAATAAAATATGCGGTACTGTCGTTGAACCTCACTGGATCGGTTGTTTATTCTGACCTACATCAAGATTTACTGGGTTTGTCCTGAGGGCACATTAGGTGTTTTGATAAAGCTTTGTTTAAATGATGTCATGGGTCAGGTTTGTCCTGAGGACATATTATGTGTTTTAATAAAGCTTTGTTTAAATGATGTCATGGGTCAGGTTTGTCGGCAACAGCAAGTGCACATTGTGATTTCAGTAAACGAATTTTATTTCACATTTAACCGTTTTAATTTCATGAATGTGCTTGGTGCTTGCAACAGTAAGACGTATCTGAACAGACGAAGAGAGTTTTAATTAGGCTTCCCCACATCCCAACAATCAACTCGGACAACAGAATCTACAGCACACAAGAAACAGTTTAATTTAAACAAAGAAATGATTCAAGACATATCTTCTCTAGGATCACAAACTCACTCATGCAAGCTGTTATAGAGTATACTAAGGGTCAGTAAGTTCTAACGTAACTCCATTGAAATCCAACACAAATGTATTTCAGGAAATTGACACGCAGCTGCGCTCAAAACAAACATTCCTTTATAAAAAAAAAAAAACCGATGTAATATTTAAGTTTCACTCGACGACAGCAAAAAGGAGGCTGTGCAGATCGGAAATCCTCTCCAAGTGTACTGATCTCCAAGTGTACTAATCTCCATGCGTACCAATCTCCAAGTGTACTAATTTCCATGTTGTACCAATATATCCAAGTGTACTAATCTCCATGTGTACCAATCTCCAAGTGTACTCATCTCCATGTGTACCAATCTCCATATGTACTAATCTCCATGTGTACCAATATCCAAGTGTACTAATCTCCATGTGTACCAATATCCAAGTGTACTAATCTCCAAGTGTACTAATCTCCTAGTGTACTAACACTGACACTACCAGTTGTGCAGACTGAGTGCAGATATACAGAATTATACTGAAAGCTGCTGCCTGGGCTTCCTCAAAACAGGAAACCAGCTGTTGCCTTTCAGGATACATTAGCTGTGTCTTCACTGCAGTCCCACTCCACTGGCAGGAAAGGGAATCTTGCCTTGGCAGGTTTCACCTGACAACTGAGCATACTAATCTGCCACGACTGACCTTGGTTCCTGTCGCAACATGAGATTGATTCTTTACAGAATATAAAAACCCCATACAACAAACCAGATTTAGAAAAGAAAAGAAAGTTAGGTTTCATGCTGTAGATAACCCAGGGGCTACACACCAGGCACTATTCGCACATTATCTTTTTTCTGTCTCTGTCTTCTCTTCTTCTTCTTCTTCTTCTTCTTCTTCTCTCTCTCTCTCTCTCTCTCTCTCTCTCTCTCTCTCTCTCTTTCTAATGCTGAACAATTAAGTAGTGGTGGAAAACAAGTGCAGGCTAATCTATCTATCTGTATATATATATATATATATATATATATTTCACTTGATTAAAACACACAATGCTGCTTGGCACCGCACTTCCCAAAAAGGTAAAAATACAAGGGAAAGATAAAAACACAGTGTTGTTCAGTTCCATTGTGTGTCTTCACAAATTTTCGCTCAACGAGCTTCTTCATGGCATGGCACTGAATGATGGACACAAGATTGCAGATCTAACTGACTAGCTGCTCAGTCAAATTAAGGACGGCTTCAAACATCTTTAAAATCACGTGCAAAATTGTCCCACACGAGCGAGCTGCACATATCCGAACATTCAAGAATCAAAAAGAAACTGTGGGGAGGGACTTATTTTTAGGGGGGGGGGGGGGGAGGAAGGGGGTAAGGGGGGAGGGGGATGGACATATTTGGGGGGTGGGTGGTGGTGGTGGGGGGCGTTTACATGTGGGTGAAAAGCCATTTCTCAATCCATTTGAGATCCTGTTATAATACTTGACTCATGATTTGTTACAACATTTATTTATCGCAACATTGTTTATCATTCTAAAAGAGGGGGAGGGAAAAGAATTTTTTATCCAGTAACCTTTATCAGTTCATACACACACACACACACACACCACAACACACACACACACACACACACACACACACACACACACACACACACACACACACACACACATATATATATATTATATTATATATATGTAATCGCTTTTCTCCCGAGTTTAGTTGTAAGGTTCTAAACCATGGTGGACTCTGAAAAAGACTCTCGCTTCGTCTTTTTCCCTAGAAAGAAAAGATCCAACAGTAAAATCTACTTCCACTCTCAGGAAGGGAGGGTTTGTTTTCCGCCTGGTCCCTCATGTGACTGTATCTTGCTGAAGCTTCCCCATCACCAGGGCAACAACAAGGAGATTCTCGTAACTTGGATCCTCAAGCCTGCAAAGGTGGGCCACTGTTAAGGGAAAAAAGGTCTTCAACAAACACCGTCACATGCATGGAACTTTTTCGTTTTGTAAACTTAACACAGAAATTATATATCAATGACTCTGGCTGGAAAGAAAATGGTATGAATTTTTTTTCTGCTACTCAAATTTGATGAACGAATTTTGAATGGAATTAGAAACAGTCCACAAAGGGTAAAATGCAGCAATGGACAGTATCCTGAAGTCAAGATATGGGGGGGGGGGGGGGAAGTATTGACTTACAAATGCCATACCTGATCCTGCAGCTTAAGGGGCCACAGGGGCGATCCACAGAACGAACTCAACTGGCCGTGCTGTAGGTTCTATACAACCAGGCACGTCATGTTACCTAGACACCTGTCACCTCAGGTGCGTGGCCAGACAGGGCAAACGCTCAGTCCAGAATGACAAATGACAAATGTGTTTGAAACGTAGGCTGGGATGGAAGGACATGTTAAAGACACTTGTTGGCATGTGACACTTTTGTATTTTTTCCCCTTCCTTTAGAGGAGGGGTGAGCTGGGAAGGAACTGGTCATAAAGTGCTGCTGCAGCACATGGTGTCTGTGCCATGACACATTGATAATGAGCGTTCTGTAAAGCGATCCACGTGGAGTGTCAACTGGAGCCCACATGAACTTCACTCCTGCCAGATCGGTTGGCTGTGATGTATGGCACCCCTCTCATCTCTTGAGATGAACCTGTGCCGAAAGTCTCGCTGTATTCATCAACAGGGGTGAAAGAATGGGGGGACAAACAGATTTCAGATGCTCAGCGCATTATGCAGAGAATCAAAGCAAGTCGGAAGAGCTCAGCAGTTTAGAGGTCTCAGCCATTGGGAGGTGTGCTGACTGTTGTGGGCCTTAGCTGTTCGCTAGGGTGACAGGCGGCCAGGGAGCTTCCCCATGTGTAGGACTTCTCCACACACCATGACAGGGAGCTTCAGCTTCATCCAGGGCAAGACCTGTGAGGACCACATCTCTGAGATGCCGATGGAACTGCATCCTCTGTCATCCCAGAGTGGGCATGAGGGAGAGCCCAGGGTTCTACCAATGGAGAGAGGATCGAAGGGCACTGTGAGAGGCTGCCAACAGTCCCCCTTAACTCCTCTTTCACTGACTGTTGAAGTGAGCATAGAATCTTGGGGTTACAACAAAGGTGGGCAGAGTGGGGGAGACTGTGGTTACTTCTGCATCTTTTAATGATTGCATTGATATCATTTGTCTTCCTCATCAACGGACGATGGTTCTGACAAACAGGTAATACAAAAGAGAGCCATGTGAAACGCATTCAGTTTAGTCAAACCATTAGTTCAAAGGAAAAACTGGCTCAGATTTTTAGAGATGAAACACAATAACAGTGGTTATAGTTTTGGCAAGATATCAGTTTATTTCTCAATGCGTGTCGAAAGTTTTGATGATGGAATGTTGAGACAGCAATAAAACTGCCCAAATAATACCTGTGCAGCTAGACTGAAGTACTGTATTGCAGCTGATTACACACCCCAGTGTCAGGAATTGTGTTCAAGTTCATGGCGGTCGCTTGAATTTGTTTGTTGGGAACTTTACCAAGAAAAAACATGTATCGATAGCGCCTGCTACCGAAGAAAGAGGAAGGATTATTGTCTTGTGCCTGCCCTCACCTGTTCAAGGAAACCGTGCATGCACGCTGAGCCATGAACAGAGGAGTTGTTAGCTTTCGTAAAAGACACAGGCGCCTTTGTTTGGCTTAAGCTGAGGGCCTCGGCTGGCCATTGCAAAAAAGAGTCTACCACGTAAGCATGATGAAGAAAATGAAAAATGAGAACAAAAGGAAGATAACTATTCTTTAGATAATTGATATGATGATTAATATCTTTTTCTTCTTCTTTCAGGATCTGGCTCGAAAAGTTGGACTAGGGCAATAGTCTATTGTTGACAGGGGCACAAGCACAGTTTGTGGTTGGTTTGTTGTGTAAGTCGCAAAGACTGAAG
>CM065744.1:28155493-28162993 GCA_033310375.1 Conus canariensis | reverse complement strand
GTATTAGTCACTAAATCCATTCAATATACAGTGTTGTTTACCTTCGCTCAGTACCCTCACCTATGTGCTTTCGCCCTCAATGTACATCAAAGCAGATTTAGACAGCAGTTGATACCATGGGAAATCCAAGACATACCCTGGAAGTGATGATCATGTTTGATGACAGCTGCACCTAGATGTTCAAGGTCACACGTTATTGAAATACAGAAAATGTGATTTCCTAAGCAGTGATATTATCGTGTGTTTCTCGCACACACACACACACACACACACACACACACACACACACACACACACACACACACACACGCACACACACACACAGACACACACACACACACACACACACACACACACACACACACACACGCACACACACACACACACACACACACACTCACGCACAAGCACACACACACACACACACACACACACATACAAGCACCCCCACCCCCACCCCCACCCCCACCCCCACCCCCACACAGAGACACACACACGCTCACACACAAGCACACACACACCCACGCACACACAGACACACACACACACACGCGCGCGCGCACGCATGCGCATGCGCACACACACATATACACAATTTATGAAATGTGGTTTGTTCATGAAATGTTACAACTTTCTAATGACATCATCGTTGACTTTTGTGTATTTTTCTACATTTTGCTGTTAACCCTTTCTTGGCCAGCTGTCCCCAGGCTGCGAGCATGCGACAAACTAGCCATGTGGAAGTATGACCGTGTGGTACAAGACATGCAAGGCTGGAACATTGGAACCACTGGATCAACTGTTATCATTTATATACCCCTTAAAGATAAGACCACTCAGATTTATTCTATGTTCTATTTAGATGTGACATGAAACCTGAAAAAAAACATGCACACAGACACAAGCAATGGAGGCATGCTCGTTGTTCCAAGAGGCTATTGTGATGTTGTGACTGCAGTAGCAGTGCGGCGACTATGGCCATGAAAGGGTTAAAGTGTAGGGAAAGAGCCACTGTTAGCCTGTAATTGCTTTCACTTTCAGACCTGCCAGGAAATCATTTTGTAATCACTCATGAACTGATTTGTTCAAGGAATTTTAAAGAATGAATGAAATACGGACAAAAAGACAGAAAGATAATCGCCAACCCACCGACCCTACCCTCTGTCCCTGTTAGTGTATCTCTTAAGTTACAGTTAGCGCTTTTCTGGAGAGGAGGGGGTGGGGGGTAGACGACATTGGAAGGGTAAGGGGGGAATGGAGGCTAAATGTTGCCGCGATCCGGAACAAAGAATGGTCTGCAATTCATTGACCATGGCAGAAGTCTTTGCCTTCCCGTGTGCCCTTCCTGTATTTAAATTGTTTAGTGTAAAAAAATAAAATCAATGAAAATGAACAGACTATCGACGCGCGAACTAAACAACCTTTCCACAATCTCCCACTCTATCTCTCATGCGATGGCCGAGCGCTAATCTGTCGGAGGATAGAACACAAGATGGTAGTCAACCCGCGACAGCGGGAGTGGCCATTGGCGCCACATTCTGCAGACAAATCCACTTTGACAGAGAAATAACAACATAGCCCCAGGCAAGGGGGTGGGGTGGGGGGATGGGGGTGGGGGGAGCGGGAGTATACTGACCGACTGTCGACGAGGACAGCAACCCATTTACATACAGAGAAAATGCTTGCAACAATGACGTAATAAACAGTATAATACAGTACAGTAGAGAACGGTACGACACCAGAAACCAGTCAAGTGAGCTAAGCAGTGCAGTGCAGCGGTTTTTTCTTCAATAAACAGAATAATAAATACAGACCCGCTATTAAAGCAACAATAGTAACCAGAATAGAAAAATATGTAACCAGCCCCCCCCCCTCCTCCTCCCTTTCATTACCTCCCCTCGCTTCGACCACTCCCTGGGTCCCCCTCCCAATATTCGTCAGACAGGAAGAACGAGATCAACATATGTTCGAAATAAATACGTGTCGAAATAGAATTGTGGTCTGCTTTGACGATTGAAAGACGCTGCATGCTACATGTTAGTAAATATCACTATTAGAAAGAAAGAAAAAAAAGAAAGGAGGAAAATTAAATCTGCATAAGGATTCCTGGCTAATCTGAGCTAGCATCCAGTCTAGCATGACCTTTTCACTCGAAATAACATGAGGTTTTGGGTGGGGTGGGCATTGGGGAGTAAACATTTCCTTTAACACTGTTTCTTCCCCCCAATGCCATAACCTTTCCTGTCAAATATTGAAGATGGTTTACTACAGGAGATGTGTGTTTCACTGGCAACTCAAAACATTTATGTAGGGTGCACCTAAAAAGACCTTGATCTTAAGTAGAAACAAAAGGTCTTGTGCAGGGAGGCAGGAGGAATTACCAAACGAAAGTTCTAAGCATTCCTGCCCCGCTGTTTCTGAGAAATTTTACACACACACACACACACACACACACACACACACCACACACACACACACACACAGAGAGAGAGAGAGAGAGAGAGAGAGAGAGAGAGAGAGAGGTTGAATCAGCCTAGAAAAGAACTTGACACAGATAATAAAACATAAATTAGTACAAGCTTGGCAGCAAGAAGATGGAAATGCCACAGAGTGAGAAAGACGGTCCACACTGACCAGTTCATATATCAAGTCAAGATTAACCGTCTACTCACCAGTAGTACTGCATACTCTCGTCTTACTGCATACCTTTCGTCTTGCTCTGATGAGTTAACAGTCATGGCAACAATAATACATCATAAACTAAGTCCTATGGCAATGTGGTAACATTCACCTCGCAAATGACATGGCAGGATATTCCGTCACGAATGAATGATGTGTGTCGAGTGTACAGTCTACTCACCAAGATGGAGCATACATTATGTCATGCTGACGAGTTCTCACTCTACATACACGTAACGTAGTTTAACCAGCTATTGATCTGCTCACCAAACTCATGTTGCATGTTTGCCTGTCCTATTGTACAATATTTCCACAAGGTTCATCCCATGCCAGATCAACATATAACATCCCTAACTCATTTGCATGTTTGCCTGTCCTATGTATAAATATTTCCACAGGTTCATCCCATGCCAGTTCACTATACTAACACCTTCATCCAGTCAGAGTTCTCTATGCCTATGCTTTCTTCCCAGTCCATTCCACTGTGCTGACACTTTCCTTTCCAACTGCTCACCTTACTTACACTGCCTTTACGCTAAGCACCATGACTCTCTGCCCAGTACCATCCTCCCAGGCACTGCAGACGGCAAGTGTGGAAGAGGCTGACACAGGAAATCCTGGCTGCACAACATCAGCGAACGGACAGAACACAGCATGGCCGAACTGTTACGCATGATGAAGAACAGAGAGCAACAGCGCATCCTGACTGCAAAGGTATCCACAATGTCATCCTAACAGATGCCTCTGACGCCTGTAGGACGATGATGAGGATGATGGCACTGCCTTTACCTCGTTCCATGTTACGATTCTCACGCTGCCTCATACCATCCCGTTTCACTGTACTCATTCTTCTTCTGTTCCGTTTCATGTTCCTGTGTAGTCTGTTGCCTGCTTTCTAAAACACACAACAAATCTCTCAAAACATACACACTTTTAAGTCATATTGCAAAGACCTAAATGTGAACGATTTCGTTCTTTCATTGGTTGCTTTTTCTCCTTGTAGCCTCTTCACCCCCAACACTTGATTAAAGCTACGGACATCTCACCAGCAGAAAAATAAATAAGTGCGAAGTCATCACTGTCAGTGATGTAAAACGTTTCTTTAAACTGAACACAAGACAAACAACCAACCAACAAACACGTGACCTCCTCCTTTCCTTGTCCTTGATCCCTTAGACTCCCGTCCGTAGGGGCACCTGTGTAGCTCACCAAAAGTTAAACGAGACGTCGAACAATGCAAGGAGACCTGTAGTGTCCTAAATTCTTAAGTCTGAATGCACAAAAGAAAAACGTGTTTATGTCTAAAGTACGATGTAAGCCAGGGCAATGTTTTCAGCATCACTGACATATTCTGTGTCTTCAGCATGGTGGATAGAATCTTATGTGAATGGAATAGTCAGCAGCACTGAAACTGACCTATGGTGGCTAATATTTCACAAATAAACCGACGCTGAAAGAATGTTATTTGACTGAAACTGACTTACGTTAAATCATATATTAACAAACAAACGAACGCTAAAAAAAAAACGTCATTGAAAGTGACCTACGTTAGATCATATGTTAACAAACAAAAACTAACGCTAAAAGAACGTTATTTGACTGAAACTGACCTACGTTAGGTCACATATTCACAAACAAACGAACACTTAAAAACGTTATTGCAACTGACGTATGTTAGATCATACATTAACACACAAACTAAGCTAAAAGAACGTTAGTTGACTAAAACTGACCCCCATTAGATCATAGAGTCACAAACAAAAACTAAGCTAAAAGAACGTTATTTGACTGAAACTGACCCCTGTTCGATCATACAATCACAAACAAACGAACGCCAAAAAAAATGTTATTGAAACTGACCCACGTTGGATCATATATCCACGAACAAACTAACGCTAAAAGTCGTTATTTGACTGAATCTGATCCACTTTGGATTATATATACACAAACAAACCCTAAAAGAATATCATTTGACTCGCATTAGCTTTTACATTCACAAAGAAGCTAACGCGAAAAACAATCGTTATTTGTCTTTGCTGTGACACTCAGCGTGACACAGACGTTCTCTGCAAGGTCACCTCTCTGCTGTTTTGACCGGCGAAGGATGACGGCAGAGGGTTAGGTAGGTCAGACGAATCAGGTACATTTGTAGAAGCGTCACGTGACCAGCAGAAGCAGACGATTTTCACAAACTCCTTCCTGAATCTCTCCCCAGTGAGGCAGTACAGGTAAAAGTTGATTGCACTGTTGCTGAACATAAGCATGTACGTGACAGCTTGTATCATGTAAATCCTGGCACGTTTGGACGCTGAGATTGTTACTGAGTTACCATAGACAACCATGAAATAATCTAACAAGGAAATGAAGTACACTGGAAATGTTAACACTATGTAGGCAAAGGAGACCACAATGACAGTCCGGGTCACAGAGCTGGCTGATTTCTTTCGAGCTGCTGATTGGTCAAATCCTTTTCCAGCATAGTTCTGGCCAGCCTCTCGAACAGCTGCCCTGAGTTTCCAAACCAGTACACCGTTAGCAACAGCGATGCATGTGAAAGGGAGAAGAGAGTAAAACACCAGGTCTACGTACGTGAAGACTTTACTGGCGAACGTGAAGTAGCTCCCAGATTTCATCTCACAACGATATTCATTGGTGCCGTTCAAATAACGTAAGCTCCATCCGTACAGATTATGAGAATAAACAGCAGTGAAGAAGACCACCATTCCCAAAATCAGACCCGTGACCAATCGCCGTGTGCACAAAGCATTGACTCGGTGAGGCCACACAACAGACACCGCTCTGTGAATGGTCAAGCCAACCAAACACCACCCGCCGGTCGTCGTGCACTGGGTCACTATCCAGAAGTACAGTTTGCACAGCAGGTTACTCCAGTTACTTACATAATACCCAAACGTTATTCCCACCCAGGTCTGCAATAAAAAAAATGTCGAGAGTGACCAGGTCCACAACTGCCAGGGCGGTAAAGTAGATGTTAATCACGGCTTCTCCAGACTTCATTCTGTGCATAATGATGATGGTCATTACATTTCCAAAGTTGCCCAAACCTAGGATGATGGGAGCACCAAAGTACCAAATGCCCTTGCTGATTTTGTACAGTGGAAGGGAATACACAGAGCGTCCATCATCGCCTTCAGGATCCTCTGTGCTCACAGAACTGTTCCAGTCCTCTGAAGACGGGCATGGCCACTGTGCCCTTGGCCAGCCAGGACTATCGTGAAGAACAGGGATTTCCAACGACTGTTTGTGGACGTGTTTGTGTAGTCTATGCAGCGCACTGACAACCTTCTGAAACATACAAAATCACCTTTTCATAACTTACGCATTTTAAGCCATAATGAAAAAGTCGGAATAAATGTGAACGATTTTGGTTATTCAGTGTCAGCCTCTCCTCTTTTTCAACCTCTTTAATTTGACAATTGATGAAGACTATGCGGAACTGATCTTGAGTGACTTAACTGATCAGCAATGTGAAGTCTCTACAAGCATGCAGCCTCATGATACGTTGTGGTGAAACGTTTCCAGGAGCTGAAGAGAAGTCTTTGATGGTTATGTGCTTTGTGAGGAGGGGAGGGAGCAGCGAAAAGTATTGGAGGGAAGAGAGGGATAACAGCTTGAGCGTCGTAGAGAAGACGTAAGTTGATAAATATAATGAACAACATGTCCGTTTTGGTCCTTTCTGTGGAGACAGTGGTTGTTTGCGAGAATTGAGATGGAGTTGGGGCTACTTGTTTGGAACATATATTATTTGAGTATAGATTTTCCGTGTCAGTGATCATCAAACACAAAACATTTATTTCATACAAATAATTCACAGAAAAAAACTAACGGAAAAATTAGCTGTACATATAATGAAACCAACTCAAAAGCAGACTGTAGAGCTTGACGTGTAAATGAGTGAAAATAAATGATACTCTTCATGGAATTTGTCTTTTGCTCTGTCTCATCTTCTGTCCCACTACAGTGCTACAGTGACATTACTCCCCTCCTGCCCTCCCCCCCCCCCTCCTCCAGCCACTTATTCCTATCTCCACTCACTATCACACCCTGGCTCATCCCGTCGCAGCCTCAGCACGGCAATCCACAGAGAGGGTTGAAGTCAAGTAATCAAGATCCAGCCTACCAAAACAGACACTGTGCTGCTGCCCAGTCACTGTGGTGGTGTTCAGTGGTACCTGTTCTGATCCAGCGTACGCCATGACACCACCTGCCTAGACCCCTCTTCACTACAGTCATTGTGGAGAAGTGCAGCCAGCGTGAATGAGTGTCTCCCTGGGCAGAGCGCGTCCATGCAGCGACAGTCCCACGAATTAGCCGATAACGGCGATCTCCACATGAGTTCCCCATGGGCATAGACGTGGAGAGGAGATCAAAAGTGAAGTCACCAGAAGACAGGGTATGAAGGGCCTCTGACTTTTAGACATTATTGTTTTTGTCCAATCGATGAAAATGATGATAATGAAAATGATGATATGGAGATCCATTCTAGTCTAAGACTGCATGACAGGGCTGTGCTCCACGTTCATTTTCATGTAGCATATCAGCATCATCTGCTCTTCCTGGAGCCATACACACGGTATCTGCCCATGCACTGGAGATCCTGTCAAAACCCTCTTGATGCTTTTGCTTTGTTTAATTGTTTTCCCAAGCCATTTTCTATGTAGCTAGTGTCCCTACCTCCTTCTCCAGTCTTACTTCCCCTCCATCCATTCCAACTTCCCATGCAGATTTCCCTGTCACATGTCCAGGACAGAGTCAAACGTGGAGCAATCAACAACAGATCGTCATAAGGCAAGCACCAGA
>CM065744.1:28140493-28147993 GCA_033310375.1 Conus canariensis | reverse complement strand
CTAAGGTTTTGTGCTTAGCTTTTCTACTAGGGGGCGATAGGTAAGGTTTTGTGCTTAGCTTTTCTACTAGGGGCGATAGTAAGGTTTTGTGCTTAGCTTTTCTACTAGGGGGCGATAGCTAAGGTTTTGTGCTTAGCTTTTCTACTAGGGGGCGATAGCTAAGGTTTTGTGCTTAGCTTTTCTACTAGGGGGCGATAGCTAAGGTTTTGTGCTTAGCTTTTCTACTAGGGGGCGATAGCTAAGGTTTTGTGCTTAGCTTTTCTACTAGGGGGCGATAGCTAAGGTTTTGTGCTTAGCTTTTCTACTAGGGGGCGATAGCTAAGGTTTTGTGCCTAGCTTTTCTACTAGGGGGCGATAGCTAAGGTTTTGTGCTTAGCTTTTCTACTAGGGGGCGATAGCTAAGGTTTTGTGCTTAGCTTTTCTACTAGGGGGCGATAGGTAAGGTTTTGTGCTTAGCTTTTCTACTAGGGGGCGATAGCTAAGGTTTTGTGCTTAGCTTTTCTACTAGGGGGCGATAGGTAAGGTTTTGTGCTTAGCTTTTCTACTAGGGGGCGATAGCTAAGGTTTTGTGCTTAGCTTTTCTACTAGGGGGCGATAGCTAAGGTTTTGTGCTTAGCTTTTCTACTAGGGGGCGATAGCTAAGGTTTTGTGCTTAGCTTTTCTACTAGGGGGCGATAGCTAAGGTTTTGTGCTTAGCTTTTCTACTAGGGGGCGATAGCTAAGGTTTTGTGCTCAACTTTTCTACTAGGGGTACAGGAAAGGTTTTGTGCTTAGCTTTTCTACTGGGGGTGACAGCAAAGGTTTTTCACTCGGCTTTTCTACTCTGAGGTGATAGTAAATATTTCGAGCTTGGCTGTTAGAACATAGAGTAACTGCAAACGTTTTGAGTTGAGGTCATAGAGCTGGGGATAATTACAAAGGTTTTATTCTTGGCTCTACGAGCAGGAGGTATCAAGTAACGGTTCCAGTTGAGGTCATCGAGCAGAAGGACTAAACAACTGTTTCATGCTAAGCTCTTCAAAGAGAAAGAATAAACACCTGTTTCATGCTCAGCTCTGCAAGGAGAAGGAATAAACAATTGTTTTAAACTTAGCCTTTCAAGGACTAGGAATAAACACCCGTTTCATGCTCAGCTCTGCAAGGAGAAGGAATCAACAACTGTTTTATGCTTAGCTTTCCGAACAGAAGGAATGTTTCATGCTCAGCTCTTCGAAAAGAAGGAATAAACAACTGTTTTATGTTCATCTCTTTGAGCAGAAGGTGTAAACAACTGTTTCATGTTTATATCTTTGAGCAGAAGTTATAAACAAACTTGTCCACCTCAGCTCTTCGAGGAGGAGGTATGAACAAACGTTTCATTCTTAGGTCTTCAGGCAGACAGTAAGAACAAATATTTCACGCTTAGCTCTTCCAGGAGGAAGTACGAACAAATGTTTCATGCTTGGCTATTCGATCAGGAGGATTAAACAAATGTTTCCAGCTTAACTCATCGAATAGGAGGCATTAACAAACGTTTTCTGCTTCGGTCTTCTAGGAGGAGGCATGAGGAAACGTTTCATATTTAATTCATATTTAATGTTTCCAGCACGGTTCTTCGGGCAAGAGTCTCCAATTCAGCTCCTTGAATGCTAGGTGTTGGCAAAGTTCTGACCATAGCTGGTCGAGCAGAAAGCAAGAGAAAAACGTTTGGATGGTAACTCTTCCAATAGAAGTAGAAGCATTATATTTCCAGAACAGCAGGCAGGAGGAAATGGCGTCAATTGCCCGTCTATGAGCACAGCAGTGTGATTGTCATGCAGTCAATTTTGTAGCAACAATAATCATATAAGATACAGTACAACAAGGTAAAATTACCATCTGATAAACGGCACTACGCAAAGCGATGCTACTGTATCTGTTCATAAACAACAGAAATAGAAAAAAGAGGCTTTAAACAGCCAAGAGAAGGTAAGAAACACACACACCACACACACACACACACACACACACACACACACACACACACACACCACACACACACACACACACACACACACACACACACACACTCACTCACACACACACACACACACACACACACACACACACACACACACACTCACTCACACACACCACACACACACACACACACACACACACACACACACACACACACACACACACACACACACACACACAAACACACACACACCCTTACCCCCATCCCCATCCCCCTCCAATGTTTATAAAACGGAGAAAATAAAGATGTACACTTTTTTTTAGAAATAACGAGCTGTGAAAACACGCTTGTGGCTCTTCCTGTACAAAGACATTACAGTTTGGTTCGCGAGTAAGATGTCCGCTGGGAAAACGGAAAGAAAACGGATGCCGCTAAAAGAAGCCGGCACTGGCTCATTCATACAAGTATCGAATCTAGCATGACCTTTACGACCAGTTGGCTGCGAATAATAGATCTGCTTGGGGAGGGGGCGTAGAGGGGACGAGAGTTTCCTTTCAGTGAGCAGCCTTCTCTCGTGATACCAGCGGATCGTTTTTGTCAAATACGAAAGTGGATTTCTTGAGGTCAAATGGTATTGTACGTTTCCTCGCGAATTTAAAGCACCGTGAATGGTTTGTTCAACAGAATAAATTTAACGTTTCCACAGCCTATTGGCTGTAGGGGCAATGACCTGTCAGAGGGTCATCATGTGTAGAGCACGGCATGACGGAAGGCGGTGCCCATCCCTCTCCATTTGCCGCCTTCAACATTCTCTGAAGAGAATCAGGTGCCCATTTACCATGAGGGCTTTCAAGCCGAAACAAAACCAGCTCCACGCCTGGTTAAATCTGATGACCTTCAGCTCAGCAGGCACAGGTTTGTACAACCAAACAACTCTTGAACTTTGACAGAAAGAAGCTGCTTGACGCAAAATGGGAAACCCCTGCCCAAAAAACGTCTCCTTTCTTTTTCTTCCCACCTCATTTTCCCGTGACTCCTCCTGTGCTGCTCTTCTTGTTGAGATTGACAGAGCACAGAGTGAAACAGACGGCCCACACTGACCAGTTCAGATGGACAGAGCACAGAGTGAAACAGACGGCCCACACTGACCAGTTCAGATGGACAGAGCACAGAGTGAAACAGACGGCCCACACTGACCAGTTCAGATGGACAGAGCACAGAGTGAAACAGACGGCCCACACTGACCAGTTCAGATGGACAGAGCACAGAGTGAGACACACGGCCCACACTGACCAGTTCAGATGGCCAGAGCACAGAGTGAAACAGACGGCCCACACTGACCAGTTCAGATGGACAGAGCACAGAGTGAAACAGACGGCCCACACTGACCAGTTCAGATGGACAGAGCACAGAGTGAGACAGACGGCCCACACTGACTAGTTCAGATGGACAGAGCACAGAGTGAGACAGACGGCCCACACTGACCAGTTCAGATGGACAGAGCACAGAGTGAGACAGACGGCCCACACTGACCAGTTCAGATGGACAGAGCACAGAGTGAAACAGACGGCCCACACTGACCAGTTCAGATGGACAGAGCACAGAGTGAGACAGACGGCCCACACTGACCAGTTCAGATGGCCAGAGCTCAGAGTGAAACAGACGGCCCACACTGACCAGTTCAGATGGCCAGAGCACAGAGTGAGACAGACGGCCCACACTGACCAGTTCAGATGGACAGAGCACAGAGTGAAACAGACGGCCCACACTGACCAGTTCAGATGGACAGAACACAGAGTGAAACAGACGGCCTATACTGACCAGTTCAGATGGACGAAGCACAGAGTGAAACAGACGTCCTACACTGACCAGTTCAGATGGACAGAGCACAGAGTGAGACAGACGGCCCACACTGACCAGTTCAGGCAGAGAGTTAGCCATCTACTCACCAGTGACTCTGCATTCTTCCCGTCACATGCTGATGAGTTTCCATTCTGCTCAATGGTGACACTTCATACATAACGCACGTGGTGATGTGACCATAACCAACTCGCCAGTGATATTATTGACAAAGCTATAAATGGTGTATTGTTTCAGTGTTAACCGTCTACTCACCAATGCCACAGCATACATCGTGTCTTGTTGATGATTTTACAGTCTGTTCACCCCTTACACAGTACATATGCTATAACACGATCTTCGTGCACAACTCACCACACTCATACTGCCTTAGTCTCATTACATGTCATTCTTCTCATACTATCTTCTTCCCGTCCGATTTCAGCATACTCGTACCGCCTTCTTCCGGCTGCAATTTCATTCTGCTGATGCAGCTTTCAACTCATGCTATGTCCTAATACTCATACTGCCTTCATCGCATCTCTTTTCATTGTACTCATACTGTTTCATCCCATTCCAATGTCACTGTACTCATACTGTCTTCATCCCATTCCATGTCACTGTACTCATACTGTCTTCATCCCATTCCATGTCACTGTACTCATACTGTCTTCATCCCATTCCATGTCACTGTACTCATACTGTCTTCATCCCATTCCATGTCACTGTACTCATACTGTTTCATCCCACTTCATTTCATCGCCCTGGCTGGTTTTGTACAGTGGAAGGGAATACACAGAGGGTCCATCATCGCCTTCAGGATTCTCTGTGCTCACAGAACTGTTCCAGTCCTCTGCAGACAGCATGGCCACTGTGCCCTTGGCCAGCCAGGACTGCCGTGAAGAACAGGGATTTCCAACGACTGTTTGTGGACGTGACTGTGTAATCCTATTCAGTGTGTTGTATATTTTCTGCAATGTACAAAACGCCTCTTCATAATCCCTTTATTTTCAAACCGTATCATCAAACAGGCGATAAGAATGTCAATGGTTTTGTTTATTGAGTTTTAATTCTCCCAACCTCATCAGCCTTTGTTTGGGTTTTTTTTTCATTGAAGCAATGCAAACTTTACTATTGGTAGAATGGCTGATAAGCAATGCGAAATGTATATGAGTAGGTGGTCTCATGACAGTACTATGCAAAGCGATTCTATAACATGAAAACAGTTTTTTTTTTGGTGCCGTTGTGTTTTGGAAGGGAGGATTGTGTAAAGGGAGGAGAAAGACAGCAGGGTTAGTATCATGAAGAAGGCGTACGTTGATGATGTCCATTTAGGTCCATCGTTTAAGGCAGAGGTTACGTCTGGCAGCTAAGGTCGAATTTAAACTACACATTCTGATTGAAAACTATCTGAATGAAGACGATTCCGTATGACATGTCATCATATATAGATACTCTCTATGTATTGAATTCTCCATCGTCTTCATCATTATCTTCAGCAGCAGCAGCAGCAGCAGGTGCTGCTGCAGCAGCAGCATTATCATCATTATCCTAGCCAGAAGGGCTCCGGGGAAAGTGCGGGAGACGTCCACCAAGGTTGAGCAATGGGTTCATAAGTGAAAACAACATTGATTTACAACAAGGGGAAGTAATAGATCGTGCGGATTAGAAGAGTTACATCTTATGCACTCTTTTTTTACATTAGATATAGAAAATGCGCAAAGTCAACGTTTTTCCCTGAATGAAATTGTCTATATTTTATTTATATATGTTGCTTTATATATGGTTATGAGCTGGTAAACACCATTTAGATATATTGCTTTTTATATAGTTATGAGCTGTAAACAGCATTTAGATATATTGCTTTACACATAGTTGTGAGCTGGTGAACAGCATTTAGAAATACTGCTTTATACATAGTCATGAGCTGGTAAACAGTATTTAGATATGTTGCTTTATACATATGAGATGGTAAACAGCATTTAGATATGTTGCTTTATATATAGTTATGAGCTGGTAAACAGCATTTAGATAATGATACATAGTTATGAGGTGGTAAACAGTCACTTCACAGACTTCATGTTCTGTGGAAAATCTGCCATAAATTTGCTGACAGGATCCTGGATCCGCTTTTACTCTGGAATCAGGCCTTGAATCTGCATCCACATGACATGGGTTTGTTTTGGAGCCACAGTTCATCTTTCCATCCATTTGCTCAGAACCAGTTCAGCAGTTTTTGTGTAAGCTTGCTAACAGACAAACAAACAAAGATGGTGGTGAAAACGTAGCCTCTACGGTGAAGGAAAACTAGTTTTTAAACGTAGGGGTACGTGAAATAAAACAAACTCACGAATGCCTGCAGACCTCGATGTGCGCAGATACAGCTACAGATAAACTTTTTGCCATAACTCTCTTTCTTAACCGGATGTTCAGACCGAGATACTGTAAACTCTTGCAGCGTTCAAATGTCTACATCCTCTGCCTTCTTGCTTTGCAGCCTTTTTAGCGATCACAAACATTCTCTGTAGTCAAATTTGCAGATTCTCGGATAAATTCAGAATCTAAAGATATGAACCTACATTTTGGTGTATAATATCACATATATATCATACATAATCTTTTATTTTCTTATCAATAAAGTGTCATAATTCAATTCTTTTTAATTTTGCGCCAAAACGTCCGAACTGACATCTAGTAATTTTCTCTCTGATTTATTTCTGTATGTGACACGTTGTCCCCCTTTCAGTCTGGTAGGCTGAGAGGACGGTTCTGCCGTTATGGAGGCTGTACTACGCTGGTGTCTGAAATACAGAACTGCGAACGTGAGGAGACAGAGCTGGCAGGAATCAGAACTGAGTGGCATCATAATCCTTTACTCTTCCCTGACAGCTCTAAGGGGGCGTCTCTATGCTCCTGAATTCCGGAATCTGGTTAACGGACCACTTCCAGACCACTTCTTGCTTTTGTTTATTTTGTCGTTTCATCTTCACTGCATCTCCTTGCTTACACCATTCCCCACCCCCACTCCGCTCATTCCAGCTTCCGCCTGCACAGCCCCAGGATTGTCTCGTCACAGACAGCGGAAAGGCACTCCCCCAAGGAGCAGTCACAGCCCCAGGATTGTCTGGTCACAGACAGCGGAAAGGCACTCCCCCAAGGAGCAGTCACAGCCCCAGGATTGTCTGGTCACAGACAGCGGAAAGGCACTCCCCCAAGGAGCAGTCACAGCCCCAGGATTGTCTGGTCACAGACAGCGGAAAGGCACTCCCCTAAGGAGCAGTCATAGCCCCAGGATTGTCTGGTCACAGACAGCTGAAAGGCACTCCCCCAAGGAGCAGTCACAGCCCTAGGATTGTCTGGTCACAGACAGCGCAAAGGCACTCCCCCAAGGAGCAGTTCCAGCCCCAGGATTGTCTGGTCACAGACAGCGGAAAGGTACTCCCCCAAGGAGCAGTTCCAGCCCCAGGATTGCCTGGTCACAGACAGCGGAAAGGCACTCCCCCAAGGAGCAGTCACAGCCCCAGGATTTTCTGGTCACACACAGCGGAAAGGCTCTCCCCCAAGAAGCAGTCACAGCCCCAGGACTGTCTGGTCACAGACAGGGGAAAGGCACTCCCCCAAGGAGCAGTCACAGCCCCAGGATTGTCTGGTCACAGACAGCGGAAAGGCACTCCCCCAAGAAGCAGTCACAGCCCCAGGACTGTCTGGTCACAGACAGCGGA
>CM065744.1:28112993-28135493 GCA_033310375.1 Conus canariensis | reverse complement strand
GAATAACTGATGTCAGCGAAGGGTGATTCATTGTGAATAACATGATGGTCAACGAAGGGTCATTCATTGTGAATAACTGATGGTCAACAAAGGGTAATTCATTGTGAATAACTGATGGTCAACGAAGGGTGATTCATTGTGAATAACTGATGGTCAACGAAGGGTGATTCAGCACTGACAATGGTGAATTTTGTTGTCAGTAACTGGTGGTCAGTGTGGGGGAATTCAGAAATTCAAACCGTGGACTCACTGGAAATGACTGGTGGTCAATAGAGATAATTTATCACTAGGAACAGTTCAATCTATAAATGAGAGTGATCAATGCAAGGTAATTTGATATGGTAAACAATGAACTCCCTGCAAATGTCTGCTGGTCAAAAAAAAAAAAAGGGGGGGGGGGGGGTAATTCAGCACTGCAATCAACTGACTCAACAACTGATGGTCAGCATGAGGGAATTCAGCTCTGCAAACATTCCTTGCTGTCAATACCTGTGGTCAGTGTGCGGTATTTCAGCATGACAGACGGACAAATCGCCTCAAAAGACGCGTGTCCACTGCAGAGTAGATCATGTACTAGCAGAATCAGAACAACAGTTGCTTTGCAAAACCTGTGGGTCCTACAGCACTGATGTTGCTGAACTGTGTAGTCGAAAGTAAAGCCTGTCAATGGTTGATAATTGAGACTGTAAAAAACATTCCCACGGTAAGCATTGCTGAATGAAATCATGCCGCTTTGCGTACATGTTCGAGCGTGTCAGAGACACATATAGGCTACTGAGTAATCTATAATTATTGGAACACACGACCTTTGAGGGTCAAGTATCAATGCAGTTGACCGAAAGTCGTTCGGCATGTATGGATAGGCGTCCCTGGTTGAACTGCTTCGGATTAACGATGATGTTGGCAAGATTCTGCCAAGGAAACTGGGCGTTAGGGTTCGAGCCCATGCCTGGCGAGGGGACATTGTGAGCGCAGATCCGCCTAGGATATGCATACACAGTTTTCTGGAGGATTACAGGAAGAATCTGAAGCCGAGGACTTTTTGCAGGAGCAAAGGTGAAACCCGGTGCCCACGGAATTCATGAAGGAGAACAGGAAAAGTCTGGTACCCACTAACTTCCCAGAGGATCACATGCGAAACCAGGTGACGAAGAATTTCGTTTTGAATCACAGGTGGAGCATGGTGATCAAAGACTTCGTGGAAAAGCAAAGGCAGAGCTTGGTTCTGACGGACATCCTGAGGACCTCAGTCAGAGTCCAGGGACCAAGGAGTTTCGGAAGGCGCTTAGGTGTCCAGCGACCTCCTGGGGGGAGCTCAACTGGAGCCAGGGGCGAAAAAATTCTTGGAGAGCATAGCTGATGTCATTGGACTTCGTATAGGAGCACACGTGGAACTTATGCTTGAAGGAACGCAAGTGGCTCCGGTGCCGTAAGATTTTCTGGAGGTGCACAGATGGAGCATGGGGTCCAGCAAGTTCCTTCAGGGGCACAGGTAGTGTCTGATTCTTCAGGACTTCATGCAGAAACCCAGGTGAAGTCTGGTAACCAAAGAATTCCTGGAGGAGCACAAGTGCTGTCTGATGCCCTTGAAGTCTACCGATGATCGGCAGTCTGGTGTTCATAGACATCCTGCCAGAGACACATGGAGGCTGGTACCGCAGATCGCCAATGGTGGTCATAGACCTCCTACAGTACTACAGGTGGACTCTGGTGTCCGAGGTCAGCTCAGGTGAAGAACTCAAGATCTTTGTGGTGGGAACAGATGGAACTGGTGCCCTGGGATTTCCTAGGGAAGTACGGGGGCCCAATGACTGACTGTGGGATCACGGGTGGACCCCGGACCCCACCAACTCATTTCTGCTTTGTTCTATTCTGTTTTTTTTTCTGTTCCGTTCTTTTTTGTTCTGTTCGTTTATGTCTTAATATATAATATATATCATGTTTTGCTTTGTTCTGTTACATTCTCAACTGTTACATTTTGTTCTGTTCTGTCCTATTTTGTTTTATTCTGTTTCATGACAGTTTGTTCAGTTTTGTTCTATTCCATTCTGCTCTAGTCTAGCCTGTTAATTTCTGTTGCATTCTCGACTGTTATGTTCTGTTACATTTAGTTCTGATCTGTTTAGTTCTGTTTTATTGTGTTCCGTTGTCTTTTGGTCTATTCTGTTTTTAGCCATGCTGTACGATGTTCTGTCGGTTTTTTTTATCTGTGCTGCAGTTATACACATGCACACATATCCCCCCCCCCCTCACCTCCCCCGCACACATAAGAGTATACATTCATACATATACCCGCGCGCACAAGCAGGCACGCACGCCGCACGCGCGCTGCACTCAGGCATATACACATATTTTCAACGACACACCCACAGAGCGAGAAGTTCGCCCAAACACACACACACACACACACACACACACACACACACACACACACACACACACACACACAGAGAGAGAGAGAGAGAGAGAGAGAGAGAGAGAGAGAGAGAGAGAGAGAGAGAAATGAATGAATGAATGAATCACGCTGATACACACTCACGTTCCTTATTTCTGATCACTTTTTTTTAATTTCTCAACAGGTACACCATTGAGAGACAAAACTCCATTTCATAACTGCCACCACTGCAGTCGACGTGAAACTCTCGCGAGATGTCTCCTCCACTTCCGGAAGACCCGTGATGCCTCGGTCAACATGGCCGACGACTTGAAGGTCCCAGAATGCTTTCGTTCACTTGTGCCGACTGTGAGAGCACCCCTTCATGTGCATGATTCGGCACAGTTCTCCCAAAGGGGGCAGTACTCCTGAAATATCATAGAGGGGCAGTTTGAAAGGTTGGTTTGATGTGGGCCATCGTACATATGTGAAAGGCGAGGACATAGACAACAAGAAGGAAAGAAAGAAGAAGGAGGAAAGAAAGAAGAGAACAGAAAATTGAAGGGATAGGGAAAGGATGGAGAGTACAGGTGGAGGGGGCCAACTCATGATGTTTACACCCTGTCGACCGCTGGGGATGTATTAAGCCTGAAAACCCGAAAGAACGACAAGAGAGAAAAAAAAAAGACTGAATGATGGGAACAAATGAATAACAAGAGAAAAAAAAAAAACAGATAGAACACCACACTATGGTGAAAGAGAGAATGAAACTAAAGCACGGCCAGATAACAATAATAACGATAATAACAACAATAATAGTAATAATAATAATAATATAATGATGATGATAATGATGATGTTGATAATCATAGTAATAGAAATAATAATTTAAAAAAATTAAAGATGATATTAATGATAATAATAGAAATAACAATAATGATAATATAACAATAATAATAATGATAACAATAATAATAATGATAAAATAATAATAATGATAACAATAATTTCTTTCTTTCTTTCTTTCTGCCTACGTAGGCTGATACTCCTGAGGACACTAATTGTATAGACAGGCAGTGGAGTTTTGTGTGTATGGCCGTTTTTTTTTTATCCCGCCATTAAGGCAGCCATACTCCATCTTCGGGGAAGGTGCATGCTATGTGTAACGTGTCACCCATACCAACGGCCAAACTGGCCTTCTCTTCCGAAAGTTGATGATGGGATTTTACGTGTGTGCAAGATGTTGTGCGTGCGTTCACACACGGAATCACGGTTTATAGTCTCATTCTAAGGACTGTATGGGAAATGGAATCGGAACCAATGTTAACTCCGAGGGAAAAATCCCCCTGTACCGAAGTTCGAACCCGCAATCCCAGGATCACGAGTCCGGTGCTCTACCAACTGAGCTATTCCGGCCCCCCGATAACAATAATAATAATAACAATAATAATAATAATAATGTGCCCGCAAAATTAAAATTTTGATGCTCAACTTGAAATGTGGACGGAGGATACGTCAAAACTGGAGATCGTGTCAAAAGTTTCGAGCTCAGGTATTCCCGTCTGAGAAAGTTGTAAAAGGTTTGGACAAAAAGAGCTCTTCGTGCAGTAAGTGCCGAAATCATTTTGAGCCTAACTCTGTACTGGAGCCAGCTGCAATCGGTCTGAGCTTAACTCTTTGCGCAGAGTATAGTTTCAAACGTTTTGAATTTAGCTCTTTGTGTGGTGGCAAATGTGAACGTTATGAGCTCAGCCCTGTGCGAATGAAGCGTTTGAAAACGTTTTGAAGACAGTCTTTTGTACGGGGGATGCTTGCGAACGTTTTGACCCTAGTCCTTTGCGCAGGCGATGCCTTCTTGTCGTTTTGGAAAACAGCAGTACCTGTATTATGAACGGGCGGATATGTGAACGCGATAACAGTAGTAGGATTAGATGTCAAGGTTCTAGTGTGGTAGACTACATCTTTGTTTCTGAACCCATGTTTCATTGGGTCAGGAGTTTCGCTTTGCTCAACATCTATCTGATTTACACTGTCCTGCATTTGCCGGTTGTGCAACTCAGTCCAGTTTTACAACAGAAGAGAACAGAAAATTATCGTCGATAACATTGATACCTACACAAACGATAATGTTCCATTGCAGCCAAAATGGTCAGAGCAGAAAGGAAGCGATTTTGTTAACATGCTTGACAACAATTAATTGAATCGGTAAACGCTATGCTAAGCATAGTTATGATATGTAATGCAATAATAGACACTGTTTGTGAGAGATGTGTTTTATGGTATGTGAACGATGTGTTTTATAGTATGTGAACGATGTGTTTTATAGTATGTGAACGATGTGTCTTTTAGTGTGTGAACGATGTGTTTTATAGTATGTGAACGATGTGTTTTATGGTATGTGATCGATGTGTTTTATAGTGTGTGAACGATGTGTTTTATAGTGTGTGAACGATGTGTTTTATAGTATGTGAACGATATATTCATAGGATGTGAACGATGTGCTTTATAATGTGTACACGATGTGTTTTATAATATGTGAACGATGTGTTTTATAGTATGTGAACGATGTGTTTTATAGTACGTGAACGATGTTTTATAGCATGTGAACGATGTGTTTTATAGTATGTGAACGATGTGTTTTATAGCATGTGAACGATGTGTTTTTTTGTACATGAACAATGTGTTTTATAGCATGTGAACAATGTGTTTTATAGCATGTGAACGATGTGTTTTATAGCATGTGAACGATGTGTTTTACAGTATGTGAACGATGTGTTTTATAGTATGTGAACGATGTGTTTTACAGTATATGAACGATGTGTTTTATAGTATGTGAACGATGTGCTTTATAGTATGTGAACGATGTGTTTTATAGTGTGCGCAACACAATGACATGGGCAGCGGTGGTGGGTGCTGGCATTCTGCCAGACAAGTCACAGAGAAAGAACAGACATGTTAGAGGAAGACGACTCTCAGACTTGTGAGTGATTTGATCATGACTATGAAAAGAAAAAGAACACTGTTTTTCAGAGCCAAAAACTTGGTAAAAGTGAACGGTGATGCGCCAGCGGCAACGGCAAAATCCATGGCCGGCAGAAATGATGAAGCTCAGGTGGGTAAGTTATTTTGAATCTGGTTAAGGAGATGCATTGAAGGAAGATCAAGCAAGTGTAGCATTATGTCAATTGGTGTGTCCTCCGTACTTCCCAAGATCAGTCTCATTGCTTCATTTTGAATTCTTTCTAATTTAGGGAGATTGCTCTTGGACGGTATTTCAAGCCCTAATTCATAATCAAGTAGTAGTAGTAGTAGTTGTTGTAGTAATAGTTGTTGTTATATAGAAAATGCGAAACATAAACTCTTACACATACACAAATAGTTTTATTGATAATCATAATCATGATCATAAATATTATAAAATGATTATAATCAAATGAAAAACAAGAAAAACTGTAAGTTCAATCTGAGAAATATACAAGAGCATGATTTATTTGAATTGTAAAAGGATAAAGGTCGAAATGTTTGCCACTATCCGCTTTAAGAACTAAGGTTAAAATGTTTGCCACTATCCACTTTAAGAACTAAGGTCGAAATGTTTGCCACTATCCACTTTAAGAACAGGTTGAGAATGTTTGCCACTATCCACTTTAAGAACAGGTTGAGAATGTTTGCCACTATCCACTTTAAGAACAGGTTGAGAATGTTTGCCACTATCCACTTTAAGAACAGGTTGAGAATGTTTGCCACTATCCACTTTAAGAACAGGTTGAAATGTTTGCCACTATCCATTTTAAGAACTAAGGTTGAAATGTTTGCCACTATCCACTTTAAGAACAGGTTGAAATGTTTGCCACTATCCATTTTAAGAACTAAGGTTGAAATGTTTGCCACTATCCAATTTAAGAACTAAGGTTGAAATGTTTGCGATTATCCACTTAAAGAACTAAGGTTGAAATATTTCCCACTATCCACTTTAAGAACTGAGGTTGAAATGCTTGCCACTATCCACTTTAAGAACTAAGGTTGACATGTTTGCCACTATCCACTTTAAGAACTAAAGTTGAAATGTTTGCGACTATCCACTTTAAGAACTAAAGTTGAAATGTTTGCGACTATCCACTTTGAGAACTGAGGTTGAAATGCTTGCCACTATCCACTTTAAGAACTAAGGTTGACATGTTTGCCACTATCCACTTTAAGAACTAAAGTTGAAATGTTTGCGACTATCCACTTTGAGAACTAAGGTTGAAATGTTTGCCACTATCTGCTTATAGACTTAAAGAGAAAAAAGTTTACTGCTATCTATTAATAGAAGTAAAGATGGAAGGTTTACTATTATCCATTAACTGCTTGAAGGACTAAGATCAAAATGTTTGTTATTATCTGCTTCAAGAATTAAGCTTGACATGCTCGCTATATTTGCTACTATCTGCTTAAAAATTAAACGTTTGCTACTATGTGTTAAAGATAGGATGGGATGTTTGCTACTAATTGCTTCAAGACATAAGGGTGAAATATTAGCTACCATCTGCTGAAAGAAATGCTACTATCTGCTTACAGGATGAAATGTTTGCTACTATGTGTTAAAAGAAGGTAGGGTGGAATGTTTGCTACTATTTTCTTCAAGATGTAAAAGTGAATGATTAGCTACCATTTGCTGAAAAGAAGTGCTTGTGTCTGCTTAAAAGAGAAAATGTTTGCTTCCATGTGATAACATAAGGTAGGATGGAACCTTTGCTGTTATTTGCTACTAGATTAAATGGCGAAACACTGGCTGTTATCTGCTTAAAGAGGTCCAAAAGCATCCAGGTCACAATTTTCACAACTACGACTTTTGCAGGGTGGTCCATTCCGTCTGACTAACTCAATTTCAGGTTTATGGCAACGACATCGAAAACGATTTAACGGGACATTAACATATCTGGTAACTGCATAATATACTGTTCTTGTCCATAACATGTCTTAAGTTTTCTATAGAGAACACAGTGCTTTGCTTAACTCAGTTTCCCACTCCTGCTTTTACACACACACACACACACACATACACACACACACACACACACACACACACACACAAAACACACACACACACACACACACACACACCACGCACGCACGCACGCACGCACGCACGCACGCACGCACCACACACACACACACTCACATACACACAGGCGCGGGCGTACGCGCGCATTCTAAACCACCTGCACTACCATCACCACCACCACCACCACCATCACCAATATACCTTCACCCATTCCAATGATGTCAAATCCTTGCTTACTCTTCAATACCGACACCTCTTCGTCATCATCGTTGTCGTCGTCTTCGTCGTCATCCCCAAAGACGAAAGGTCGGTCCTGTGGACGCCTGTCTCTCTGGGACTGAAAGGCCATCTTCACGTTCTGGCTGTCGCCTTCCATGGATCCGCCCCTGTACAGCTTGTCCAAGCTGAGGAGAACTGAGGGCACACCAGAGGCTAAGGAACACGCTTTCCAATATTGTCAAAAAGCAGTTAATTAATTAATTAATTAATTAATTGATTGAGTGAGTGATTGAATAACTGTATGAATGAATGAATGAATTAAATGATTGAATGAATGATTCATTAACAAATGAATGAATGAATGACACGTGGTATGGATGACACGTTACATATAGCATGCACCCTGCGTGAGAAATGGAAAGAATGAAGGAAGTAAGGAAAATGAGTGATCGATATTGAACGATCCTGACTGGATGACACGGGAAACGACTGAATGAAGCGCCAGCTGGCAGCTCTTCAGTCGGCACTACCCAGGTAGGCAGCCCGTTGTGTAAACGAGTGTTGATTGTAAAGCGCTTAGAGCTTGGTCTCTAGCCGAGAATAGGCGCTATATAAGTATTCATTATTATTATTATTAAAGAAGAAAGTTTTACCTTTCATTTTTTTCACTCTTCAAAATGGGCTCATTTCTTTTGAAAAATTATGACAAGCATGAATCAAACGTGTAAATATTATCTCGTGATACAAACCGTACGTGAATATGATCCAGCATACGTGCACAATAAACAAGTAGTTAAATGAATACAAAATATTGTAAGCAAAAGTAACTCCAAGAACTAGATAAATAAATACATAAGGTAGCTGAACACATTGAACTATTTTCACCCCTCAAAAAAGGGTAATTTCACGTCAACAAAACTCAGACGTGTACATGTACATAATACAACGCAATTGTCATATAATCAAATATATACTGCATTAAAACGTCATTTACATGATTATGTTAATCATCCTATTACAAAATCATGTAAAGAAAGAAAATAAAAATGTCCGCATGCATAATATTATTAATCGAAAAAAGAAGGCAGTTTCGAAACATTTTTTTGTGATTGTTCATTGATGACATGGTCTGTATTTGTCATACCGACAGTATTCCTTGGTAAATGTGCTGCCGGAATGGGATGTTACGTTAGCTTTGAGTTAAAGTCCAAAATTAAGCACTTCCTAATCTCGTCATTTGTTTTATACGCTTGTATCGAGTCCCATGTGAATTATGCATTCGCGTTTTGGGTTTCGACAAGTAATCATGGTCTCAAACCATTGATGAGTCTTTATAGACGTTCCCTAAGATCAGTTTTGGTAAAAATCTTCCAAACTATCATACTTTGACAATAAAGAAAACTGAGCATTCTACCATCAGATTTTGATTTAAAATATTAAAAAGCACTCTTTATGCTTAGAATTCTCCCGGACTGCTAACTTCAATTACAGAGAGAATGTAAATTCAGTTTGACCTGTAATGGTCATTCAATTATGCTACTTCTTCCCGGAACGGATACATCTTAAATCAAATCTTTCCCATATTGCTGGTTTGATTTGAAATTGCATTTCACCCTTAGTTAATGTTCATGTCAGTCTAAATAGATTTAAAAGAGCATGTCATTTGCAATCAATGAATGGAAATTCCAATTCACATACATGTTATGTTTCTTCTGTCTGTCTGTCTGTCTGTCTGTCTGTCTGTCTCTCTCTCTCTCTCTCTCTCTCTCTCTCTCTCTCTCTCTCTCTCTCTCTCTCTCTCAGTACATTCACTGTACATTGCTTGTGTTGCAACATTTTCTCCTTTGACTATTTGAATTGACTTATACGTGTATCTACTTTATAACTCGCTTTACTGAGTTGACTTGATATGTGTATCTACTTTATAACTCGCTTTATTGAGTTGACTTATATGTGTATCTACTTTATAACTTGCTTTATTGAGTTGACTTATATGTGTATCTATAACTGGCTTTATTGAGTTGACGTAATATGTGTATCTACTTTATAACTCGCTTTATTGAGTTGACTTATGTGTGTATCTATAACTCGCTTATTGAGTTGACGTAATATGTATATCTACTTTATAACTCGCTTTATTAAGTTGACTTATATATGAATCTATAACTCGCTTTATTGAGTTGATGTAATATGTATATCTACTGTTAAACTCGCTTTATTGAACTGACTTATATGTGTATCTATAACTCGCGTTATTGAGTTGACGTAATCTGTGTATCTACTTTATAACTCGCTTTATTGAGTTGACTTATATTTGTATCTATAACTCGCTTTATTGAGTTGACGTAATCTGTGTATCTACTTTATGACTAGCTTTATTAATTTGACTTACACGTGTGTCTACTTTATATCTCGCTTTATTGAGTTGACGTAATATATGTATCTACTTTTTAACTCGCTCTATTGAGTTTACTTATATGTGTATATACTTTACAACTCGCTTTATTGAGAGTCGGATGTAAGAAAACGGACGTGAACTTATTCCCTCTTTCCCTCGTTGACGAAATATCATTCGTTCGTCCATTCCTTTCTCTCTCTCTCTCTCTCTCTCTCTCTCTCTCTCTCTCTCTCTCTCTCTCTCTCTCTCCTTTCTTATCTTAATCTCTTCTTTCATCCCGCAAGCGCACAGTGACCCCCCCAAAGGAGCAAAATTCCTACCTTCCCCTCAACACCAGACACTCGCAGTATTAAGTCATGCGCATCAGAATAAATGTGAACAAACACAACTTCACTCCAAAACACCCTTTACCCCAGTCCAGCCCGCACATCTGATAACAAATACAAAAGACCTACTATATGTGAAGAAAAATAATACTGAACACGAAATTAATTGATTAATCGTTAACCAATTAATCAATCCATCAAATGATTAACTAATTAGAGAATCAACTCACCTGACAGCAGCCCATTGCGCTGTTCAGCAGTCACGCTACTGTCATCCTCCACCACTCTCTTGGAGTCTGCCAAATGAAAAAAAAAACAATAGTTAGGAGCCCGAAGAGAGAGAGAGAGAGACAGAGAGAGAGAGAGAGAGAGAGAGAGAGAGAGAGAGAATACATGCTCCGTTAGGCATCTATATCAGGACAGCTCCAATCCTGGGAACGTTCGTCAGAACCCAGCAGTGCTGTGGACCGTTCTGCTGTGTCGTGAGTGCCAAGATGCAGGTTCCTGAGAACAGCCAGGCGCCAAATGTCGGGAGAAAACTGTCTTGCTTCCTTTTTCTCCATGGTAACTCTCTGTCTGTCTGTCTGTCTGCCTGTCTCATTTCTCTCTCTCTCTCTCTCTCTCTCTCTCTCTCTCTCTCTCTCTCTCTCTCTGTGTTAAAAAATTCCTTGTTAAAAAAAAACGTTCTCCACTAATCTGAAGAGTTCAGAGGCTCGTGCCAGAAATGCACAATTAAAAAACAACTTTAAGACCTGGCCCCAAAAAGCTTTCCATCTCTGTAACAGGATAATTGCTTGCGTCAAACGCCATCCCAGTATTCACACAATAGTTCACCACGTAATCCGCGTTTAGAAAGAAGATGGTGTCAAAACGAACGAACTCTTCTCTGTTGAATCCTCAACATGCTTTAAGTTTTCTCCGAAGCGGAGGTCAGTAAGATCAGCAAGCGGCAGCTTGTTCGCTCCATTCAGAGATCGTTAGACTCGTACCCGGATCCTGGGCTAATTGCTTTGAGAATCACTTCACCAGAAATAGAAACTCTCCCAGGGTAGATCTTTCTGCCTAAAGGAGAAATGTCTAAAAAAAAAAAAAAATGAGCGTTCAGTACTTGGAAATGAATGAATTTTCAATAAAATGATAGACCCAAATTTGTTCCATAAACAAAAAGGAGGAAATGTAAAAGACACGGCCGATGGGGAAAGGGCGGGGGGGGGGGGGGGGGGGCTGCTACTAAGGATAAAAATCAATAAAGATTAAAAATTACGTTTAAAGAATTCCTGGCTTACAGCTCTGTTCCCCACCAGCCTGATGTCCAACTTTATCTATCATATTTTATTCCACTTTGGAATCGTATTTTGATTGTAATCTGTCTTATCACGTATGTCTATTTTACGTTTGTAATCTTGTTTCATCCTTACATAGAATAGAGCATCTACATGATTGTGCACATATCTCCAAACTGATTAAATGAAATCTCTGTCTGTGTGTCTGTCTTTCTGTCTGTCCGTCCGACTCCTCTCTCTCTCTCTCTCTCTCTCTCTCTCTCTCTCTCTCTCTCTCTCTCTCTCTCTCTCTCTCTCCTGTTGTGTTTAGTAAAGAAATGTATCAGAACACCGATGTTGTATGAACATGGCTATCTTAGTATGAAGCGCTCAAGATGCACCTGTATGGTAAATTGTACTTCATGTATTTGTGTACTATGTTGTTGTTATACTTACTATGCCATGTTTTGGGTGTGATCCCCCTTCAGAAGGTGCTGTGGCTTATCCTGAATAAATTTAATCCCCCCCCTCTCTCTCTCTCTCTAATTGTGCTTATGTATTTGTGTACTGTGTTGTTGTTGTTTTACTTACTATGCTATGTTTTTGGATGTGATCCCCCTTCAGAAGGTGCTGTGTCTTATCATGAATAAATTTTATCCCCCCCCCTCTCTCTCTCCTCTCTCTCTCTCTCTCTCTCTCTCTCTTCTCTCTCCATTTTAAAAGTATGAATTACTACACTTCTCTGCAGACTTGTTTCAGTTCAAATCTATAAACATTTCCTAGTGACGCGACTTTTCATTCCATACAGTCGTTACAGTTCGTGTTCCAGTACACCTCATTCTTATGGCCCCTTCTTCAAAGCTCTATGTGACCAGCAAAACTTTCTAATGCTACTTCAATCCACCGTATTTGGGCCTGTTTGTCGAATTCTTACAGAATAGTGCTATGCTGAGTTGTGCAAGTTTCGCTTTCAGCTTACAATTTAACTGTCTGACATGAAGTTGTGTATGTTCTATTTTAATGCATTATTCATCGTTTGACCAGTCCACAGTTGTACAGAAAGAAACGAAAGAACTCTCGATCGCTGACACGCAACATCAGGAGCTGAATTGTTCAGGCATTCAGTGTTGTTATTTCCTGGTTAGTGTTGTGATTCCTTCTGATGAGCCAAATCAGACCTCGTCAGCTTGTCTTGTTTGGGGGTGTGTTTCGCTATGACTCCTCAACCAATATCAACCTGCGTGGCATGGTGAAAGACGGACATGGATGTGCTATGACTCCTAGTCCAAGACGACCCTACAAGATACAGTGGAAGGGGGAAACGTATCTGCCATGACTCTCTGTCTAAGACTATCCTATGATGCACAGTGGATGGTGTATATGTACCAACGATCATTCTACAGGGTAGGGCTGATTATGTACGTCGCTATGACTCCCTGTCTAAAACCATTCCACAAGGCATGGGAAAGGTGGACATGACTTCTTGTCCCAAACCATCCTACACTGTACACAGGAGACTGGGTCTGCAGCTGGCCATGACTCCCTTTCCCTGACCATTCTGCAGGTCCAGCGGAGGGTCAGTGCCTTGATGGCTGACTGAAGAAGTCTTGGGTGATGAAGGAAGAAAGGTGGCAGAGTGATTAAGACGTTCGCCTGCCAATCCAACGTGTGAGAAGTGCGTGGGTTCGAGCCCTGCCTTTCTTGCCCTTTCTTTCCCAGTTTGAATGACAAATCGAACTGAACGTCAAGTCCATCGGATGGGGACTATAAGCGAGTCAGACCCGTGTGCCTTTCTGGCCCCCTGCACACGTTAAAGAATCCACGGCAGTTGAAAATCGAAAAGAGCAGGGGGGTTCCCCGCTGCCCTGGCAAAATTGATGTAGATTGAAGATAGCCGCCTGGTATTTCTTACCAAGCCACAAAAATTCTCACTTTCTGTTATCGTGTGCCATCGTGTACCGGTGGATATGGAGGACACGTATGAACATCGCATGCATCCTATGTGAGAAACTGGAGGAATAAATGAGATAAATGAAAATGAGTGACTGATATTTGAATGGTACGGGAAACGACTGAATGAGCGCCAGTAGGCTGCTCTTCGGCCGGCTCTACCTGGGTAGGCAGCCCGTTGAGTGTGTGAGGTAGTGTGTTTATTGTAAAGCGCTTAGAGCTTGGTCTGTGACCGAGGATAGGCGCTATATAAATACCCAATATAATATAACATGCAGTGAATCTGATCTACTCTGTCCTGTCCAGCACCACTTAGGGCAGGGAGAGATAGATGCAAGAGTCTCTCTTGGCACCAAGGGACCTACAGATGTACATCACAGACAGCAAATGGGGACCATTATGTTCTGCTTTCTGACCAGAAGCGTTTGCTGCGCTGTCTATTGTCTGTGCTGTCTTCCACGTGACAGTGGTCAGTACACCCCAGCCTGGTTATGGCAACTCATTATATCTGAAATATTTGATTTTTGAAATATTAGTCTGTATGACATATGTCTTGCGTTGTTTTTGTGTGTGTGTGCGTGCGTGCGTGCGTGCGTGTGTTCGTGTGTGTGTGTGTGTGTGTGTGTGTGTGTGTGTGTGTGTGTGTGTGTGCGCGCGCGCGCGCGCGCGTGCGTGCGTGCGTGTGTGTATGTATGTGTTTGTATGTGCGTGCGTACTTGCGTGCGTGCGTGCGCGTGTGTGCGCATGTGTGTGTGTGTTGGTGTGTGTGTGTGTGTGCGTGTGCGTGCGTGCGCGCGAGCATGTGTGAGTACGCGAGCTCGTGTGTGTGTGTGTGTGTGTGTGTGTGTGTGTGTGTGTGTGTGTGTGTGTGTGTTGTGTGTGTGCTTGAGGACGTTGAAAGGTATCTTTCTATGACTGGTATTGATGACCCCGATAATGTGTGTATGAGTATGTATTCTTAAGTATTTAGACATTATATTCCTTTCTGTCCGCTAATTTTACTCTCTCTGTCTCTCTCTCTGCCCTCTCTCTCTCTCTCCCCTCTCTCTCTCTCTGTGTGTGTGTGTGTGTGTTGTGTGTGTGTGTGTGTGTTGTGTGTGTGTGCATGTGTGTGTGTGTGTGGGTGGGTGTAAGGCCTCTTCGCTATGTGCATAAAGAGGGCAACAACTTTCTATTATTATTATTATTATCATTATCATTGTTATTGTTATTATTCTTTTCATTATATTATTTATTATTATATCTCTCAGCGACCTACCACTTGAAATTCAGTAGTATTCTTTTCATCAAGTGGAGAAAATCACGATCGAAGAGACTCTAAAGGTCGTCAGCCAACAACAAAATAGAAAGCTGGGGAAATAAAATGTTCCATGGAGAAATAAGGAGAACAAAAATAAGCACAGCGGAATCAATATATAAGGATTCTTTGAACGCGTGCTTTATTTGTGTAACGCAAACGAAACAGAAATAAAATGAACGAGGAGAAGGAAAGAGATCCTGAAATTATTACGAAGTGCAACGGGAATGTCGAAGCAGAAACAGGAAGTGGGTTCATGAGATTCCTATAACGAGGCATACATGGCTAGCTCATTTACCGATAGCTCGCCGGTGAAATAATCCCACGACATTAAGATAAACTATGTGTCGGCGTGTCCTTTTAATACATGATTATGCTGTTTTACTTTCTTCCCTTTTTCTCTTCGAAAAGATAAAGAAAAAGAATATCGAAATGATATATGAGAAATCGTGTCTCATTTTTCTTAGCTCAGCAGTCTCCTTTTAATAACTCCCCCAAGGAAAACTGAGAAAGAAAGAAGACCATGTATGATGTAAGTAACGCCGCCAAATTCACAGTCAGTATGCTAAACATCCCGACACTGCAGAAAATATACATATGGCGGATCTACCGGAAGTGACAACCACCCTGACGCAGTGGTTAGTGTCGAGGCTTGCAGGATGGAAGGTGGTGCATTCGATTCGCATCAGAGCGGTTTATTTGTGGATTGTTCGGTCCCGATCGCCTCCTACTAAGAACTGTGTATGCTATGGGCTCAAACGGGAAGAATGGAGCCACACAAACATAAATCATAATGGATGCGTCTCTGAGACTGTTGCTCAAAATTTCTGAACGACTCTGCATGGGTTTGCATCTCTCAGCGATGGGACATACATGACAGTAAACTCCGGTTACAGCCCTGTCATGCACTTTCTGATCACAATGGAACTCCATGGTGCCATAGTCATCATTCGCGTCTTCGTCAACACCAGAAAGGTCTCAGAGTTGTAACTCCAGTGCCCTGGCACCGTGGTGACCACCTCAGGCTCTATTTGCTCTCCACGTTTATACCCTTCGTAAAGTCACATCGAGGTCGTCATTATCAGCATGTTCACAGGCACTGTCGTTGGATGGTCATGGTGGCAACCAACGGGAAAAGGGGGTGGGGTGGGGGGTGGGGGTGGAAGGGGTCATTCACGCAACTCCGTGACTAAGCAATTTGTCATCAGTAACGAGTTAGTGGGTCGTAACCTGCGTGTGAGGGATCAGAACAGGCTCCACTGATCACCATCGAAATCATTGGGCAGGGGCGCAGTGTCTCCTCTAGAGGGCTGCCTTACAGCGATTTGATATTGACTGCTTCATGTAGATTGCCGGTGGCGGGGATGCAACAGGATCAGCAGTGTGTGTCTGTGAATGGGCAGCTGCAATCAGCGGCGTAGGCGTAATGCAGGTGAAGTAGAATGAAAAAAATGAGACAGACAAAAAAACAAAAAAAACAAACAACAAAAAAAAGAAAGGGAACGACCAAGGAAGAAATCGTTTAAAGTCTGCCGGTCAAACCTGCGAGAAACTGATAAATGGAGAACACTTCCAACCTCAAGACCACTTTATGGATCAGAACACTGAATGCGAGAATAATATGAGAAATTGGAAAACCAGCCCAAATGGCCAAAGAGATAGATATGTAAGAACAGAATTTCTTGGATTAAGCGAGGCGAGATGGAGATCATTAGAAGAAGTGGTCCGCGCACCTGCTACAGTGCTCAGCATCCCAGATGACGGACAGGGCCACAGGAAAGGTGTAGGACAAATGGAGATCAAGACGCTATACGCTTGCGCTGGTCAAGCAAATTTTGACTCATTTTTGGCTTTAAATTGTACGTGTTAGTAGTCGGTAGATTTGTTTTTCAGTATGCATTTGTGTATGTTTGTATATATGCATATGTTTTTGTTTTTTGTATTTTTTCTTAATTTCTCAGCTGCAAACAAACGGCATGCTTTTATGGCTGAGGAGAAAGAGCATAGAAAAGTAAGGATATTTAAAGAGGTTTTTATTTAAAGATTCTATTGCGATATCATCTTTGAATTGCCAAGGTCTCGGGGATACCCCAAAAGAAAGGGTGTGTTTCAATTTTTAAGACAAAAACAATACTCTATTTATTCTCTACAAGACACTCATTTCGCAAGCAAATTAGAACGCCAGATAAGAAGTGAATGGGGTTATGAATGTGTATTTGCTTCCAACAACTCTCAGTCAAGAGGTGTTGCAAAACTCTTTACTAATAACTATGAATTCAATAATAAAGAAAACAATTAAAATGCTCATGGCAATTATATAATAGTAACTATCAATACAATGGGAAAAGATTTAGAATTAACGGGTATTTATGGACCAAAAAATGATGAACCGTCTTTCTTTGAAAATATAAAAGCAAAAATAAAGGTTTTAAATGTCCCCGACATAATGATGGCAGAGGACTGGGATTTGGTCCTTAATCCTAGTAAGGATGATCACAATTATAAACCTATTAATAAAGCCCGCGCACAGGAAGAAGTTACGGAAATTATGTCAAGATTAGAGCTAGTTGATGTATGGAGAGAGTTGAACCAAGACACGAGGCGATGTACTTGGAGAAGACCAAAACCGTTTCAATAAAGCAGGCTAGATTTCTTTCTACTGTCCGACACGTTAATCAAACCTACATAGAAGATGCTGACATTTTGTTCGGATACAGAACAGATCACTCTTTGGTATACATAAACATTGTTTTAAAAAAAAAAAGAGACATAAAGCGTTCTGGAAATTTAGTTCTTCTCTATTAAGAGACAAGCAATCTGTAAACCTGGTTAATGAAACGACTGGAAAAATCAAGGGACAATATGCATTACTGCCTAACAATAAAAACTCTGTCAGTAAAATCCCGAATGATCAAATTCAGTTCTCGATTTCAGACCAATTATTTTTAGAAACTCTAACATGGAAATAAGAGCAGAAATAATAACATTCAGTATTCACAAAAACAGAAATAGAAATGAGAAAGAAAAATGAATTGAATAAGCAATACAAGATTTGGAAAGCAAAACTGGCTTACTGGAAACAGACTTGGAGATCTTGAAAAATAAAAAGGAAGAGCTGAGTGACCCAAGGAAAACGAAAATTGACGGAATAATGATTTGATCCAGAGCCAAATGGGCATCCTACGGGCAAAAAAAAATAAGCAAATATTTCTGTTCACTGGAGAAAAGGAACTTCGTAAGCAAAAGAATGCTTAAACCTGCCACGGACCAAGGAACAACTTTGACAGAAACGGATGACATGTTAAAAGAGACAAAGAAGTATTATGAAAACTTATACGTGGAAAAGGCAGTGTTATTGAAATTGGAAAACATGTAGATAACCTGCCAAAACTAAGTCAGTTAGAATCCGAGCTATTGGAGGGGTTAATCACTTTAGAAGAAGCTACCAAAGTCCTAGAAAATATGGAAAATGATAAGAGTCCTGGAACAGACGGTGTGACAGTAAACTTCTTTAAATTCTTCTGGAGACAATTAGGATTTTGTTATCTGTTCTCTAAATGAGGATACAGTAATGGAGGAATGTCTATAACACAAAAAGAAGGAATAATAATTGGTCTTCCGAAAGGAGAGAAACCGGGAGAATACTTGAAGAACTGGAGACCCATCTCACTTTTAAACGTAACATACAAAATTGCTTCAGCCTGTATTGCAAACAGACCAGAAATTGTTTACCTCCCCCCATTCCCTACCCCCCCCCCCCCCCCCCCCCCCCCGCGCCAAACCAGCCCTCAATGAGCGATTCCCTAGTTTGTATCTAGGGCCAGTGGCCTTCACAATAAAAAGGTTTTGTTTAGAGTCCAGAGTTCAAAGTTCTCTCCTTCCACAACAAAGAGCTCTCCACCTGACGTAGCATCGCTTCCTGAGCTGATGGCGGCAGTGCAGCATCCACTGCCAGGACAAGCTGCAGTGTCAGGACCCACGCCGAGGCTGAAAGGGGTCACGTGTACTCATAGTGAATTTCTTCATCCATGTCACGACACTCCCATCCACCCACCTCTAGACACACCCCAACGATCCGAATTAGTCCCCCCCCCCCGCCTTCTGTTTCCCTCTCCTCCACCCCCCCCCCCCTCACCACTATACTTAACCCCATCCTCGGCATCTCAAATGTTCGCAGTCGGTGTGGATTCAGGGAGAATACGAGCACCACACGGCAATTCAAACACGCAGCTGTCTGCACTTGTTTTCAGATGACAGAAGAAAGAAAAGGGGGGGGGGGGGGGGGGGGGTGGTGGTGAGAGGATCACATTCGCTACACGCCCACACATCCCCCCCCCCTCCCCCCTCCCCCGCTTCATCCTGTGCTGGCTCTCCCCCTCCTCCCCCCCCTTCCTTCCCACCACCCAATCCCCCCTCTTGTTAAAAAAATATCATTTTTTTCTTATCAAAATCTGAGACATCGACGGGGGACAAAAATCATTGTATTGCCTCTGGTAAGGAAGAGAAGGGGAAAGCGGGTAGTGGGATCGTGGGTGAGCTGGTGACAGCATGTTGCTTGGTGTGGAGACAACTGGAGTCGAGGGAGGAGAAGACAGTGAAGGGGAGAAGAGAGAGAGAGAGAGAGAGAGAGAGAGAGAGAGAGAGAGAGAGAGAGAGGAGAGAGAGAGAGAGAATACGAATACGAATACGAATACGAATAGAAGAGGAGAGAGAGGAGGGGAGAGAGAGAGAGAGAGAGAGAGAGAGAGAGAATACGAAGAGAGAGAGAGAGAGAGAGAGAGAGAGAGTGAGTGAGGAGAGAGAGAGAGGGGGGGGGGCGGGAGTAGGAGAAAAGAACAATGCAGAAAAACGTAGGAAGAAGGAAATTCACAGTAACCGAAGAAACTGAAGATGATGAAGACGAGGTCAGGAAGAAGGGCAGAAGGGTATGTGCCAGGGTGAATCGTGGAAGTGGGGAGGGGGGAAGGAGGAGGTTTCAGGGGGAGGTGGGTAAAAGTTAGGAATGCTAAGAAGTCGAAAGAACAGAAATAAGTGGAAGGAAAGTGGAACAATATAGCAACGGACTCAAGGCTGGATATGTAGCGGAGTGCATGAACAGACGTGGTGAGGCCCACATTGTTGTCTGGATTAACATTGATCCAGAGAGTCCACTGTGTCATCCAGTATGCCAGAGAGAATGTCATTACAGTGACAACCTCTCTTTGACGCTTCATTGCGTTGTCCTTCTTCCTCTGTGACGTTTCATTTCGTGTTCCTAATTTCTCTTAGAAGTTAAGGTGTATTGTTCTACCTCCTCTTTGAGGTTTGCTGCGTTGTCCAATCCTTCTGTGACCTTTTACAGCAGTCTCTGCCCACTCCCCACCCCCCTCCCCCTCACCTCTGTGACTTTTTACAGCAGTCTCTCCCCACCCCCACCCCCCTCCCCCTCACCTCTGTGACCTTTTACAGCAGTCTCCTACCTTCTCTTTGACATTTCACAGCAATCTCCGATTTTCTCTTTGACATTTCACAGCAATCTTCTACCTTCTTTTTTTTGACATTTCACAGCAATCTTCTACCTTCTCTTTTTTGACATTTCACAGCAATCTTCTACTCTTACCTTCTACTCTTGACCTTTCACAGCAATCTCCTACCACCTCTGTGACCTTTCACAGCAATCTCCTACCACCTCTGTGACCTTTCACAGCAATCTCCTACCCTCTGTGACCTTTCACAGCAATCTCCTACCACCTCTGTGACCTTTCACAGCAATCTCCTACCTTCTCTTTGACTTTCACAGCAATCTCCTACCACCTCTGTGACCTTTCACACCTACCTTCTCTTTGACATTTCACAGCAGTCTCCCACCTCTCTTTGACATTTCATAGCAATCTCCTACCTTCTCTTTGACATTTAAAAGCAATCTCCTACCTCTCTTTGACATTTGACAGCAGTCTCCCACCTTCTCTTTGACATTTCACAGCAGTCTCCACCTTCTCTTTGACATTTCACAGCAGTCTCCCACCTTCTCTTTGACATTTCACAGCAATCTCCTACCTTCTCTTTGACATTTCACAGCAGTCTCCTACCTTCTCTTTGACCTTTCACAGCAATCTCCTACCTTCTCTTTGACCTTTCACAGCAACCTCCCACCTTCTCTTTGACTTTTCACAGCAATCTCCTACCTTCTCTTTGACCTTTCACAGCAATCTCCTACCTTCTCTTTGACCTTTCACAGCAATCTCCACCTTCTCTTTGACATTTCACAGCAATCTCCTACCTTCTCTTTGACCTTTCACAGCAATCTCCTACCTTCTCTTTGACTTTCACGCAACTCTACCTTCTCTTGACTTTCACAGCAATCTCCTACCTTCTCTTTGACATTTCACAGCAATCTCCTGCCTTCTCTTTGACCTTTCACAGCAATCTCCTACCTTCTCTTTGACCTTTCACAGCAGTCTCCCACCTTCTCTTTGACATTTCACAGCAATCTCCTACCTTCTCTTTGACCTTTCACAGCAATCTCCTACCTTCTCTTTGACCTTTCACAGCAATCTCCTACCTTCTCTTTGAAATTTCACAGTAGTCTCCCACCTTCTCTTTGACCTTTCACAGCAATCTCCTACCTTCTCTTTGACCTTTCACAGCAGAGTTCCACCTTCTCTTTGGCCTTTCACAGCAACCTCCTACCGTTTCACAGCCCCCTTCGAGAGGCATGACTGTGTCAATCGCTCATTTTGAGATCGGTGAATTATTCTGTGTTCTGAATTAAGTTACCTCCTCTTTACATTTGACTGCGTTGTCCTAACTCCTGTTCGACGTTTCACCAGGCGGTTCATTCTTCTCTTTGATATTTCACTGCTTGTCCTAACTCCTGTTCGACGTTTCACCGGGCTGTTCATCCTTCTCTTTGATATTTCACTGCTTTGTCCTAACTCCTGTTCGACGTTTCACCGGGCTGTTCATCCTTCTCTTGATATTTTCACTGCATTGTCCTAACTCCTGTTCGACGTTTCACTGGGCGGTTCATCATCCTCTTTAATATTTCACTGCGTTGTTCTAACTCCTGCTGGACGTTTCACTGGGCGGTTCATCATCCTCTTTAATATTTCACTGCGTTTGTTCTAACTCCTGCTGGACGTTTCACTGGGCGGTTCATCATCCTCTTTGATATTTCGCTGCATTGTCCTACCTCGTGCAAGAGATTTGCTGTGTTGTCTTACTTTCTCTTCAACGTTTCACTGCGTTATCCTACCCGCACTTTGACGTGTCACTGCGTTCTCCCACATTTTCCTTGATGTTCATTCCAAAATTCTTCCTTCAGTTTGACTATTCACTGCGTTGTTCTGTCCTGTCTTTGACGTTTCACTGCATAAGCCTACCTCATTTTTGACATTTTACTGCGTATCCTACCTCATTTTTCATTTACTGCGTGATCCTGCCTCCTTTTGACGTTTTACCGCGAAATCCTCCTCAATTGTTGACGTTTTACTGCGTAATCCTACCTGCACTGTTGACGCTTTTCACGGCGTATCCTACCTCATGTTGACATTTTACTGCGTATCCTACCTCCTTTGTTGACATTTTTACTGCGTAATCCTACCTCATTGTTGACGTTTACTGCGTAATCCTACCTCTTTGTTGATGT
>CM065744.1:28090493-28100493 GCA_033310375.1 Conus canariensis | reverse complement strand
GGAGAAAGAGGGGAGAGGTTTGAAGGAGGACAGGTGAGGGTAGGGAGTAGGGAGAAGGGATGGGGAAGGGGTGGGGGGAGCGAGGATCGATTGCGACGATGGAGAAATAGAGGGCGGAAACGTCGAGGAGGAGAAAGGATGGGGAGAAAACGTGCTGATAGACTACGTATTCTCTACATGATTTCCAACTTCATGTATATAATATACATACTCAGATTCCCCCATCTCGTCAAACATTGCTATAATGCATATAAATACACACCAATTACATAAGTATAATACACACTTATGCATGCGCTCACACACAATGACGCACGCACTCACATACATACCTAGATACACACACACACAATATATCACACACACACACACACACACACACACAACACACACACACACACACACACACACACACACACACACACACACACACCCCACACCCTCCCCACACACACAGAGATCTGCGTGACAGCATAAAATATTATGATAGATAGGGAAATATGCAGATAGACTGTAAACCAAAAAGAAGAGGAGTTACTCAAGTGTGTTGAGACCAAAAGGATAAATAGTTTTGAGTTTGCTCATCCAGAATTTTTCCCTTCGAATCCTAATATCATACTCATTTGAAAATACTTTTTCTATAGGTATACATTGCATATCCTGAAGTGTGTGTCCGGCAGTGTTAAAATGGTGAGCGATGTGAGTGCCTGTGTTCTTTAATATGTGTGATCTATGTAAATAAAATCTAGTTTTGAGGGCATTTTTGGTTTCTCCAACATATTGCGCATTCTTACAGGAGCGACAGAACAACAAATAAATTACATTGGCAGTGTGACACGACATATAATGTCTGATTTGAAAAGTCTCTCCTGTAACATCACTCTTAAATCTAGAAGTACTGATTAAATGTTCTCTGCACAAAACACAAGATTTGTTACATTTCCAGCTTCCTGGGTCCAGGTTGCCAGAGGTGCTGAGTGGTAGAGATGATGGCATCAGGATGCTCCTGAGTGTTCTCAGTATCCGCTCCCCCACCAGCGGGACCTCAGGAACTGCCTTCGTCATCCTTGGGCTGGTGTGGAGAAGGCTCTGGTACTCCTGTAGCCACTTGCGCAGGGGAGGATTAGAAGGATTATGGGTCACAACAAAAGGGACTCTACTGGAGGTGGTTTGGGGTCTATATTGAAGTGTTTCTGTCCTGGGTGTAGAATGGACTCGGTTTACAGCAGCTTGGATGATGTCATTAGGATACCCACGTTGTAAGAGAAATATAGTAATTTCTGTACACCTTTTTAGAAAATCTGAAGGAAGTGAACAAGTACGGCGTGCTCGGAGAAAAAGACTGTAGGGGATGTTTTTCTTGCAGTGTTTGGGATGGCAGGAGTTGAAGTGAAGATAGGCGTGGGAGTCAGTAGGTTTATAAAACATGTCGGTTTCTAGGTATCCATTGCGCAGTTTTATAGTTAAGTCAAGAAGGATATTTCAGAAGGGGATGACTGAACTGTAAAACTAATAGAGGAATGGACAGAGTTGATGTACTGACAAAAGGTGTCTAAGTGGTCAGCTATATATATACATGTGTGTATGTGTGTAAGTGCATTATATGAGTGTGTGTGGTGTGTGTGTGTGTGTGTGTGTGTGTGTGTGTGTGTGTGTGTGGTGGCGCGTGTGTGCGTGTGCGTGCGTGCATGCGTGCATGCGCGCGTGCGCGCACCCGTGTGTGTATGTGTGTGTGAGAGAGAGAGAGAGAGAGAGAGTGTGTGTGTGTGTGTGTGTGTGTGTGTGTGTGTGTGTGTGTGTGTGTGTGTGTGTGTGTGTGGTGTGTGTGTGCGCGCGCGCGCGGGCGCGCGCGCACGGACACAAATGCATGAAAGTTTGCCTATTAACGACCAAACAATAATTACAAACTGATAAATCAATTACAACAAATGAATAATAACTGAACTTGATATAGCCTTTGCTATATCAATCATTTTGGGGCTGTAAGGTATTTCATGTAATGCCCCTAAAGAAGCAATGTCTATCTTTAGAATATTATATAAAGATGTTAAAACTGGACATTCAAAAAGAATATGCTGAATAGATAATGGGAGACCACACGCGCAATCTACATCCTTAGAAAATTTGGTTTTCCACGAGTTTAAACGCACTAGTATGAATTATACGCACCAGTATGAATTATACTGGACAATGATCTTTGACATAATAACACTTTCGTTTTTGCAGGAAGTTTTTCATTGTTCATACAATTTTCTAATTGAGAACTGATTTCATGTTTATCCAATTTTAATCTACTATCTGTATTTTTTCTAAGAGCACCCTCTTTTGCTAATTTATCAGCTATTTCATTTCCATAGATACCACAATGGGATGGGATCCAGCAAAACTCTACAAAAGTTCCTTTCACCATAACGGAATGTATCATAAATTTTATATCAAAAATTAAGTCTTTCCTTACATTTGCTTCCCAATTTCGTAAGCTACAAAGAACAGATTTAGAGTCAACACAGATTAGAATGCTGTAGCGTGCGTGCGTGCGAGTGTGTGTGTGTGTGTGTGTGTGTGTGTGTGTGTGTGTGTGTGTGTGTGTGTGTGTGTGTGTGTGTGTGTGTGTGTGTGTGTGTGTGTGTTGAGAGTTAAGTTCAACGAGGTGACTGCCCTGGCATTTCTCTTTGCGATCGGCTGGGCTATAAGCATCATTCTCTCTCTCTCTCTCTCTCTCTCTCTCTCTCTCTCTCTCTCTCTCTCTCTCTCTCTCTCTCTCTCTCTCTCTCTCTCTCAGGCCACTTCTTTTTCTTATTCATTCAACATAGAAAATGTAAGCCTCGTTATGTTAAACACGGCCTAGTTTTCCCATACACGAGAGACTCCAATATTTTGATGGCATAATTTTTTTTTACAAAGTTTATCTAAGGACCGGTCCTGTAAGAGTCAATCATTAAAAGGTGTTCTCTTTGGAACATGCCAAGATTGTCATCGAAATATCCTAATAGCAGTTTAGCAAAACTGGCTGTTGGAGACACGTTAGACCTCTCCTGGCTGTAATAGCAGTGTAGTAAAACTGGCTGTTGGGAGACACGCCAGACCTTTACTGGCTGTGATATTTGTGTAGTAAAACTGGCTGTTGGAGACACGCCAGACCTCTCCTGGCTGTCATAGCAGTGTAGCAAAACTGGCTGTTGGGAGACACACCAGACCTCTCCTGGCTGTAATAGCAGTGTAGTAAAACTGGCTGTTGGGAGACACGCCAGACCTCTCCTGGCTGTGATAGCAGTGTAGTAAAACTGGCTGTTGGGAGACACGTTAGGCCTCTCCTGGCTGTAATAGCAGTGCAGTAAAACTGGCCGTTGGGAGACACACCAGACCTCTCCTGGCTGTAATAGCAGTGTAGTAAAACTGGCCGTTGGGAGACACACCAGACCTCTCCTGGCTGTAATAGCAGTGTAGTAAAACTGGCCGTTGGGAGACACACCAGACCTCTCCTGGCTGTAATAGCAGTGTAGCAAAACTGGCTGTTGGAGACACGCCAGACCTCTCCTGGCTGTCATAGCAGTGTAGCAAAACTGGCTGTTGGGAGACACGCCAGACCTTTACTGGCTGTGATAGTTGTGTAGTAAAACTGGCTGTTGGAGACACGCCAGAACTCTCCTGGCTGTGATAGCAGTGTAGCAAAACTGGCTGTTGGGAGACACACCAGACCTCTCCTGGCTGTGATAGCAGTGTAGCAAAACTGGCTGTTGGGAGACACGCCAGACCTTTCTGGCTGTGATAGCAGTGTAGCAAAACTGGCTGTTGGGAGACACACCAGACCTCTCCTGGCTGTGATAGCAGTGTAGCAAAACTGGCCGTTGGGAGACACACCAGACCTCTCCTGGCTGTAATAGCAGTGTAGCAAAATGGCTGTTAGGAGACACGCCAGACCTCTCCTGGCTGTAATAGCAGTGTAGCAAAACTGGCTGTTGGGAGACACGCCAGACCTCTCCTGGCTGTGATAGCAGTGTAGCAAAACTGGCTGTTGGAGACACACCGGACCTCTCCTGGCTGTGATAGCAGTGTAGCAAAACTGGCTGTTGGAGACACACCAGACCGTTCCTGGCTGCATGCCTCAGACTTAGAAGAAACAAAAAAATAAATTCACGTTATAAAAGAAAAAAAAAAACGGGAGTTTGAACTTAAAAAGAAGTACAACTTCAAACTCAAGCAGCTGCCATATAGAGAGCTGTCCATACCAGCCTTCAACCCCCCACCCCCACCCCCATCCTTCATACCCACCCTAAACAATTCCACGGCACCAAAAAGCATGTCCCTTTCAGCCATTCTTAGCGAAACAACAGATGAGACATAAACAGTAAACAAGTAGGGTAAGTCTTGCTCCCATAAGAAAACCTAACACAGAGTAACTTTTATTCAAGACTGGCACAGCCTTTTAAACTTGAATAAAGTCAGACAAATACAAAGACGAACAATCTAATAGTGGGGGAAAAAACAAGCGCAGGCCAACAACCCCTCCGTCATCACAGTGATGACTTGGTAAAGATTTGAACTTAAGGGGGGGGGGGGGGGGGGGGGTTGAAGATGAAGAAAATGGGAATGTAAAATTAAGAAAATATATTATGAATTTGAAAACTCTTCACTAGCTGCATGAGAGAACCGTCGTAATTCCTCTTGAAGGCAGATCTATTTGTATTGCCTGCTCTTACGCCTTTCGGTCGCTGGGTCGGATTCATCAGGGAGACACGGCTGATTGTGTCTGTGCTCCTGGCGTCAAATAGAGACACACCACAGTCCATAATACTGTGGTGTTCTCACATACTTTCTGTTTCATTTTGAAGCTCATGCAAATGTATGTACTTGGGAGAGACACGAATGGCCAAATCATTTCCGTGCTTTATTCAAGTAACAACACTTCCTTTCCACCATTTTCTTTGCGCTTTAGGTGCCTTTTTTTCCACAGCGAGTTTCAAAATCACTTAAAAAAGCAGTGTTCCAAAGATTGCTTCAGGGGATACTTCAGACAAGCAAGAGCAGAGACAAGTGAATCTTTTCCTGTATGCTTAGTGCGGATTAAACATTATCTTAACAGATGGATTTTTGTATCTGGCATTTCAAAAGACTACGACTAATGACAGGACTTACTTTTGTGTGACCAACTACTGCACTCAGTCTTAGAGCTTTAGCACTCTTTTTTGAAAGAAAAGACATTATTAATGTGAAAGAAATGCGTGTCCGGAAAAAAAAAACTTTAGCATACAAGGATGCTTCTCTCTCTCTCTCTCTCTCTCTCTCTCTCTCCTCTCTCTCTCTCTCTCTTCTCTCTCTCTCTCTCTCCACTTCAAGTGGTGCAGAGATGAGAACTGGAGAGTTCCAGCCTGCTGTGGTCGCCAAACTACCAGGTAATATTCAAGACATTTTCTGGGGATGTGGCACTGATCGACGTGAGGCTCCAACTTCTAATTCTTCACGCAAGTATTCAGACTAGTCCCCTCCAAACTCTAGATTCTCTTAATCTATCATGCTTCTTCGTTTTCTGGTGTTCCGAAAAGGATTCTCGATGCAAATTAAGATCTATAGGTGCTCATTCCCCAAAACAAAATGCTAAAGGATGTACTTTGTGACACATAAAATGCAGAAATTGTGGTGGCAGGGATTATTTTCAGTCCTAATGCCTATGACCAGAATTTCGTTCAAAATCTCTCGCCTGTAAGTTTTCAACTGGAACTGTCAAACGACTTGGTGAGCTGACCCTACATCAAAAGTATGCAAATGACCAAAGCATCTTACATCTTGTTGCTCACAACTGCTGGCACCAAGAAGTCCTATCATACATGCTGAGCAATGTACTGGTGAGATTCAAAGCTACACATCGTCAGGTGGTAAGGCAGAAAGTTTTCCATTGGCAGAGACTGGCATATGTACTTCATTGTTTTCATGAAAGATGACCGGCTGTGTTATCAATGAATCCGTTGTTGACTTGATTTTGGATAATCTTCCACGAATGTCCGATGTTGCTAAGTCCTTGCCTTTTCCAAGCAGTTGGCCTATTACTGAAAGGTTGCATGCCCAAGAAGAAGAACAGTGATGGAGTTTGACAGAGCGCATCGTTTAAATGCAAAGCGTGACTCCCCGATCATTGCCAGATGCTCCTCGTACAAGGACGAAGTACACATTTTAAAAGTCAATAATAATAACAATAATGAATATTTATTTAGCGCCTTATTCTCGGCTAGAGACCAAGCTCTAAGTGCTTTACAATCCACACTCGTTTACACAACGAGCTGCCTACCTGGGTAGTGCCGACTGAAGAGCTGCCAGCTGGCGCTTCATTCAGTCGTTTCCCGTGTCATCCAGTCAATATCGTTCAATATTGTTCACTCAGTATCCTTACTTCCTTCATGCCTTTCCATTTCTTACGCAGGGTGCATGCTATGTGTAACGTGTCATCCAACGGCCAAACTGGCCTTCTCTTCCGAAAGTTGATGATGGGATTTTACGTATGTGCAAGATGTTATGCGTGCGATCACACACAGAACCTTGGTTTATAGTCTCATTCGAAGGACTGTATGGGAAATTGGAGTCAGAACCAATGTAAACTCCGAAGGAAAAATCCCCCTGTACCGAAACGGCCCGGCGGAGATTCGAACCCGTAACCCCAGGATCACGAGTCCGGCGCACTACCAACTGAGCTATTCTGGCTCCCAAGGTCAAGGCCAACTTAAAAGGAATAAACATCTTTGTTGGTGAAGATTTTACTAACAGGGTCCGCAATAGTAGATGTAAGCTCACTCTTCATCTGGAAGAGGCGAGGAGCAATGCCAAGAGGGCCGCGATGGTCTTTGACCATCTCCTTGTGGAGATTCGGACTCGGTGTCTCTGGTCAAATAAGACAGCTAAAATAGCGTTTTGGTCGGCCCTTTGGCGATAATAAAGATTTGAATTCAAGAGGAAGGAAAGAAAGATTACTAGACACTGGTGGAAAGATTGGCCGATCCGGATTCTGCCGTGCGTGGCTGTAACCGTGTTGCACGTGTTTTAGACGACAGTGTTGTGGACAGTGTGAGCGATGGCACTGGCTGTCACTTCGTATTACAGCTTGAAAGATAGGTGTTTGAATGATGATTCTTCTACATATGATTATGAAGATGGCGATTTTAATATGTGTATGGAAAACTGTAGTTGATAGTGGTCACACTTCTATTGATAACCGGGACCTGGACATGCCCGTATGTAATGTTCAAGCCTGCGGTTTTTGTTTTGTATGTTTTGGAGAAGCCTTCCATTAAACATTAAACATGAACATGTTTGTAGGGTATAAAGCCGTTATTAAGGCTGCTATGAAACTCTGTTATCAGGGGAGACGATCTGGAGCGTTCATTTGTTTAATAAAACAAGAATTTCTTCCCTTCATACCATACGTGGAAGTTGATTGCTCTAACGTCTGTGTCTTTTTAATCGAAAAATCGCTTTTGGGGACAATGAAAAATATTGAATTGGTTTGTGTGTATATTCAACCTGAAGACTCTCCTTTATGAATTTTTTTAAAATGTTGATAACGTTATTTTTATGCTGGAGGAATGTCCTGACTTGTCTACTGATGTTTTCGATTTCGGTCTGCAAACGAAAAGTCAGCCACCTTACCCAGATTGTTGTTCTCATGGTAATGTATTGATGGTAAGTTATTGCTTAATCTCTGTGTTGCTTTTGATTTGTATATTATGAATGGTGTATGTCAGGGCGATCGCCATGGTTGCTATACATACATAGCAGACATCGGAAGCAGCATTAATGATTATTTCCTTGTACCTAAAGATTTGTTCTTACATTTTTGTGATTCCTGTTACTTGTTTGTTTCGGAACGGATCGAATCTGATCATTTACCTATTGAATTTCATGTTGACTTCTCAACAGATAACGGTGACAAATCAACCGAGTCTGTTTAGGTTATTGTCTCCAATAAGTTTGTGTGGAACGATGACTTTGCTTTGACTTCAGAGACAATTTGTGTAAAGATGAAATGTGCACAAAGTTAAGTGAGGCTACAGAACTGACTAATGTTGATGTTAATAAAGCTTTAAATTTGTTTAATGATGGCATCAAAAACAGTGCTGCATGTTTAAAAAAAAAAACATGTGCAGATAAGGAAGTGTGCCGAGAAGGATGATTGGTTTGACAGTGATTGTTAAGTAATGAAAAGAAAAACACTAAAATTACTGAGAACATGGCTTCGTACTTTGGACGATGGCGACAGAAGTGAGTATGCTACTGCAAGAAGAGAATACAAAAAAAAACAAACAAACAAAAACTGATGAAGCAGAAGAAGAAAGTTTTGAATAAAAACCTGTTAGACAATATGAGTAGATCTTCCACCCCAGCAAGAGCTGTGGAAAACAATTTAAAAAAAGCCTCATTTAAGACAAAACATCGAAAGAATACCATCTCCCTGGATGCATGGCATGAGCATATGTCAGATAAAGATATTTCGAACGATGATGAACTTTCTGATGCTACCGATGAGAGAGGGGACGTGTATCTAAATCGCCCCATTTCTTAAGAAGAAATCATAATTGCCATACGGAAAATTGAAAACAAGAAATCGGCAGAACCTAATTCTATTATCGGTGAATTGTTAAAGTGTGCTGGAGCTAAAGTTGTTGACTTTTTACTTGCTCCTTTCAATAGATTTTTTTTTCTTCCCAGAAAACTGGACAGAGTCTGTAATTTTTCCCTTTTTCAAGAAGAGCGACGTAAATAATCCTAATAAATACAGGTGTATGTCTTTGGTTGACGTTAGTAGTAAAATGTATATTACTTGTACTAACGATAGATTACAGGAATGGATTAGATTTGATAACATTACGGGAAAACTTTAAGATGAGTTCGAAAAAAGGTTACTTTACTATCGACCATATGTTTACTCTTCTTGCGTTTGTTCAGAAACAATTTTCGTTAAATCGTAAATTTCAGGTAGAGTTTATTGACTTAAAAAAAACTTGACTCCATCAATGGACAACTTTTATAGACAAAATTACCAAGAAAAATGGTGTCAAGGGGAAATTGTTTAGTTGTATTAGAGCCATGTACAGAGTTGTCAAGACTAGGGTAAGAAGTGGTTCCATTGACAGATTATATTAATTCTGCCGCTGGGGTAAGGCAAGGTGATGTCTGTAGCCCTGTCTTATTTTCTGCGTTCAGCAATGAGCTTGCCATGGAGGTTATCAATAATGGCCTTCATGGTGGACGATTTTCAGATGGTGTGTTAGAATTATTTATCCTACTATTAGCAGATGATGTTGTTTTGCTTTCAGAAACGATAGCTGGCTTACAGCGCCAGCTAAATAGTCTGAGCAGGGTTGCCTCCTCGTAGAGTTGAGAGTGATCATGAGAAAAGTAACATTGTGGTGTTTAGAAAGGGAGGTTCTCTGGCGGCGAGGGAAAGATGGATGCGTGATGGACTTCCTATACCTGTGCTGAATGTGTATGAATACTTGGGATCTATTTTTCTACACGCCTAAGTTTCACTTTTGCTTGCAAAGACCTTGCATGTAGGGCAAAGAATGCTTTGATATGCCTAATAAAAAAATATCAATACTAATTCGCTTGAGTTTATTTTTAAAAATTCGCTTGAGTTATTTTAAAAACATTTTATATCCCAAATACAGCCTATTTCGTTGTATGGGGCTGAAATCTGGGGGTAAGATAATGCCGTTGTTCATTGTGAGGCTATGCATTTATTTGCTTTGAAGAGGTTTCTAGCTCTCGACAGGCGTATTTCTAATGATTTGGTATACGGGGAGTCCAACCGATATCCATTGTTCATCAGTCCAGCTGTTAGATGTGTGCTGTATTGGTTAAAGCTTTTACATATGGATCATTGTAGATTGTCTCGTAAGTCCTATGAAATGTTCGAATTGGACGTAAGTGGAAAAACGAACTGGGTCTCAAATGTGCGTCTAATTCTGTGTAAATACGGATTTGGGGATGTTTTGCTGACTCGGGAGTGTTG
>CM065744.1:28070493-28080493 GCA_033310375.1 Conus canariensis | reverse complement strand
GCCTCTAATGTGATTCGAACCCACAACCTTACAGCCAGCAGACAACGACTCAACCCACCGCACTACGACCGTCGTGGATCTGCAGAGCCGATCACATGAACAGACGCAATGATCTTGCCCAAACCACTGTGATATCGTTGAATGGGATGTTTTCAAATTTCTTTAATCAGGTACTGTACTCCATCAGTGGTTCCCAACTTTAATGATCCCCGAAACTAGGACGTAGTGTTGGTTTATCTTGTTTTGCCAAGCGTTGACTCAAGTACGGATTCAAAAGCCTTCTAAAGACCAAAAGCCATCTCCCAAACAGACATGAGCCTCGCATTCTGAAACGTTTTTTTAAACAGTACTGAAGAACAGGGGTAAAAAGGCATTGATGTCTAAAGTTCTTTAGCTATTGTGTTAAAAACGGTTCGGTAGATGTCTGGCAGAAATTGGCTGTTGAGAACACGAGACGGTTTGCCTCAGGTGCCAGACAAAGGCTGGCAATTCAGTTGCAGGAAGAAAAAAAAACCTGCAGTATGTCCTTCACACCTTCACAGCTCTCTTTCCCTTTCCTTCCTCCCCCTTCCCCCTTCTCTCTCTCTGTCTGTCTGTCTGTCTGTCTGTCTGTCTGTCTGTCTGTCTGTCTGTCTCTCTCTCTCTCTCTCTCTCTCTCTCTCTCTCTCTCTCTCTGTCATGGTGTTAAGAAGCTAACAATTCATGCATTCAATCTGCAGTTAAATTTTCGTTTCAGGTATGTATTTTGCTCTCGGCCCGTTTTGGCAAAAAGAAGAGACCATAGTTTTGGATTGCCTGCATTGACGGTCGGCCAAGGACTACTTCCAGGCAAGACAACTCGCACAACTCAATGTTTGACAGATTGTCTTGACTGTAGTTGTTGAACACGTTTCTCCCAGAGACAGAGGGTGGGACTCGTAGCTGTTCCCGTCCATCTGATCACGTTTTCAACAATGTTAAATGCTAAGGATACCACTGTGCCCGCCCATGCAAACTGCAACCAAAAACATGATGCAGTTGTTTACAAAGGACCAGGAGCATCAAAGAGCATGTTTTTTGTAGTTTTCTAGAAAGACCAGAGGAAGTATTTTTCAGAAGTTTTCCACAGAGAAAGACCAGGGGAAGTATTTTCAGAAGTATTTTCAGACGTTTCCACAGAGAAAGACCAGGGGAAGTATTTTCAGAAGTATTTTTCTTCAGTTTTCCACAGAGAAAGACCAGGGGAAGTATTTTCAGAAGTATTTTCTTCAGTTTTCCACAGAGAAAGACCAGGGGAAGTATTTTCAAAAGTATTTTTCAGAAGTTTCCCGCAGAGAAAGACCAGGGGAAGTAATTTTCAGAAGTTTTCCACAGAGAAAGACCAGGCGAAGTATTTTCAGAAGTATTTTTCAGAAGTTTTCCACAGAGAAAGACCAGGGAAAGTATTTTCAGAAGTATTTTCAGAGGTTTTCCACAGAGAAAGACCAGGGGAAGTATTTTCAGAAGTATTTTTCAGAAGTTTTCCACAGAGAAAGACCAGGGGAAGTATTTTTCAGAAGTTTTCTAGAAAGACCAGGGGAAGTATTTTTCAGAAGTTTTCCACAGAGAAAGACCAGGGGAAGTATTTTCAGATGTTTTCTAGAAGACCGGGGAAGTATTTTTCTTCAGTGTTCCACAAAGAAAGACCAGGGGAAGTATTTTTCAGAAGTTTTCCACAGAGGAAGACCAGGGAAAGTATTTTTCAGACGTTTTCCACAGAGAAAGACCAGGGGAAGTATTTTTCAGAAGTTTTCCACAGAGAAAGACTAGCGGAAGTATTTTTCAGAAGTTTTCTAGAAAGACCAGGGGAAGTATTTTCAGAAGTTTTCTAGAAAGACCAGGGAAGTATTTTTCAGAAGTTTTCCACAGAGAAAGACCAGGGGAAGTATTTTTCAGAAGTTTTCCACAGAGAAAGACCAGGGGAAAAAGTATTTTTCAGAAGTGGGCTGAGGAGCTGAATATCAAATCTGCTTTTCGTTTCAGGAAGCACTTATAGTAAGGGAGAAAGGAGAGGGGTTAGAGGATTGTCGAACAGCATGGTTGCCGTGGCAACAGTGTTTGTGGCGATGGTGATGGTGATGATAATGGTAATCACGGTAATATCAATAATAACACTGGTATTAATGATAATGATAATAACACTAACAACAATAGTAACGGTATTGATATTAAAAGAAGTGGTACAAAAGTAAAATAGAAAATAATATCAACAATAGTAATGATAATGATAGTACTAATACTGATAATAATAAGGGAAGGGAGGAAGAAAAAGACGGAGGAGGTGGAGGGTGGGGGTGGGACAGAAAGAACAAAGAGGAGAAGGAGGGTACAAATTATGGGTAGCATGGAATCTAATGAATATGTTAATAGTTAAAATAGGTATATTAACAGTTTTGATAATAATTGTGATTGTAACCATACAGTGGTGATAGTGATGATATAGGACGCTGAAAAAGTGATAGTTTGGATTGTTAGAAATACTGTAAAGTGTAATGATGATATTGATAATGGGAGTAAATATGATTTGTAACAGTTATGAAGTTGTAACAACAGTTATATTGACGAAAATAGTAAATATATATATATATATATATATATATATAGAGAGAGAGAGAGAGAGAGAGAGAGAGAGAGAGAGAGAGAGAGAGAGAATTGTAATAATCATGATTATGATAATGATAATAATAACAACCATAATAATAAAACAATAATAATAATAATCATAGTGATTATAATAATTATAATAGTGACAGTAGTGATGAAGACAATGGTGATGTTAATACTAGCTGAGGTAACAAGAACAACAGGGCTGGCAGGTTTTGTTTTTTTGTTTCGCTCTGTTTTTAGTTGCAAAATGAGGCGACTGCCGACGGAAATCTGAACAAGTCGTAAAAGTTTTATGTAATAAATCCTCCAAACATGAACAAACGAATCACAAGACAAAACACGACGCGTTTCGACCTCTTAGGTCTTCTTCAGGCAAGACAAACAACACTAAGGACAACGAAAATGAAGAAAGAGCAATCACCAGGCCGGAGAAATACAGACACTCGTAATGCTGGAAAGAAAGTGTGAGCAGGACTCAGAGATTTGTCCATCATGCGAATGAAGCTGGAGACTGTTTGAGAGCTGAGCACATTAAACTCTGCATAGAAACTGACCAGACCCACGTCCAAAAGTCCTACAAATAAATGCTTCTAATAGGACCACACTCTGCAGCCTTACAGTCCGCAGCCAACGCTCTAACTGCTGCGCCATGGCCACAGTACCTGTGGAGACTTGACCACTTGGACAGATGCACTGGTATTGCCAACCCGTGGCATAACTCTGCAATGTGATGTTTCCCATCTTCTGAAAACGTGCTCTGGGCGCAATTTCCTTACTGACTCCCAAACTGTAATGATCCCTGGAACTTGGACCGAGTGTCGGTTTATCTTGTTTTGCTAAGCGCTGCTTCAAGTGCGGATTCAGAATTCTTCTAAAGAGCAAAAGCCAACTCCCCAAAAAAGACATAGGCCAAACATGGCAAAACCTTACACCTGACTGGGAAAAAAAGTTAGGAAAAACGCGTAGATATCTAAAGTTCTGTACAGCAATTGAGTTATAAAAAAAAAGTACAGCTTGTGAGATGTTTGGAAGAAATAGGTTGCTGAGAACACGAGACAGTTTGCTTCAGGTGCCAGATACAGGGGACGGGGGAGCGCGGGGGGGGGGGGGGGGGGGGGGGGGGGGGGGTGTTCCCCTCGGCCCCTTTTGGCAGAAAGAGAGACCTTAGTTTTAGATTGCGTACAATGGCAGGCGCGACCATGGATTAGTTTCTGGTGAGACGAACTCATAACAACTGAAAGTTGGACAGAACGTGTTGACGGCAGTTTTTAAACACGTTTCTCCCACGCAAAGAGTTGGACTCTTCGGTGTACCCCTCCACCTGACCTTGCCCATGTACACTGCAGCCCAACTACAACGTCAGGCTACAACTATCATGCCCATACCCACTGCCTCAAGACTCAGACAGCCCATACTCACTGCCTCAAGACTCAGGACAGCTCATCCATGCTCATAACCAACCCATTCAAAACCACTGCAATACAGTGTCAATACAGGATGACAAAACTGTCCTCTGTCTTTACTTTTCTTTTCAACAAAGACATCCTTATTTCACTTGACATACCGGCACAAGAAATGCAGACAAATGAATCTTTCTTGCAACAATTAATGCTGTTTTACTCTGACATCATCTCTATATTTACTATCATTTTTTCAATGAAATTAAGAAGACAAAAAACTTACAGAAACATTTCAGCTTATTCCTATTTCGTGATCGATCTTTAATAAGAAATATCCCTTTTTGCCTGAAAGGTTGGCAGTCAAGGTGTGGACAGAATGAAGCAAAATTAGAACCACACACTGTGGAGCAGTGGTTAATGTCACAGGCCAGAGGTTAGGACGTCATGAGTTCAAGTCCTATCACAGCCATTTCATTGGTGGGATTTTTTGGTCCCCGGCCATCTCCGACCTACACTTGACAATGTTATGGGCTGGAATGAGAAAACTGGACTCACACGATCGAGTTTCATGTCCTGTAAATGATGAGTGTGATGAATACCTACGAGCTTTACGAGTCTGATCTGTGATTATCCTTCTTGACCTATTTTGACGACGGAAAGTGAGACGTGTCCAAAGATATGTAGCTGCTGGCTGCAGTCTTCAAATGTTGCGAGTTCAGTTCACACTGGCATCCAATACACAACGTGCCATTGTTGCTGCCCATCTGACTGTGTTATTGTTCTAGTGGTATGGTGTGGTGTAAGACAGCCCTCCCCCCTCCCACACCACACACACACACACACACGCCCCCACCCAAACTCTGCTAAGATAGTTATCCCCGTCTGCCATGTTACTTCTGATGACTGTGGACGTTAAACCTGACTGTAACTAACAGTTTTCAGTTTCTGAACACGGAGATAAAATCTTGAATTCATATGTGTCCACCCCACCTCATTCATTCATTCATTTATTATGTATACTGCCCACAGATAAAATCTTGAATTCATATGTGTCCAACCCACCTCATTCGTTCATGCATGTTGCACGCTGCCCCATCAACCACGGGGACTGTATCAGGGCTGTCAGACCGTCAAAATCGGTCCTGTATGTGTTTGAAATAACCAGTGTATCAGATCTTTTTCTGTATATTCCACACAGCTTTAAAACTGACTTTATTCTCCACAAAAGTTTTAGATCAAATGAAAAATATACACCTCTTTAAAAAAAAATTACATCTAGTGGAACATCCCTGAACAAGGTCTTCATGGAGTCTGCTGTAAAACGTGTATAACCATTGCGTAAATCCTACTGCTCTGTGGGCCCATATTTCACAGTGAGTGGCTCGTCACATAGTATATTCCATGGACCCTCCTGACCTTTCAAAACTATGAGTGTGTGTGAACATGTGGCCTGTGTGTAATCGCCCACACCTTTTTTTTTTTTTTTTTGCTGTCCCAACCTCTGCGCCACCTCAGAGGCAGTGCACCCACGCCGCTCATTCCGACACCCCGTCCACAGCCACAGCCCGGTCGGCCCCGCCGCAGCCCCGGCACCGGCAATCCACAGGGAGCAGTCAATGTCAAGTCGTCAAGAGGCAACCCACCGGAGGAGACACTGCACTGCTGCCGAGTCACTTCGGTGGTGTTCAGTGGCGCCTGTTCTGATCTAACATACGCAGGACACCACCTACTAAGCCCCCTACTGACGACAATAATTGCTTAGTCGCGGAGCCGGCGTGAGTGAGCTCTCACTCCGGAGGGTGCCACCACGTCCGTCCAACGACAGCCCCCATGGACTCGCCGATACCGGTGACCCCGACGAAACCAAACCAAGGCCACAGACGTGGAGAGGACATCGAAATTGAGGTCACCATGAGAGCAGGGCATGAAGGGCCACAGAATTTGAGACATTTTTTTTATGCTGATGGATGAGAATGAGGATGATTAAGATGATGCTACTGATTTCCATTTCGGTCTGAGACTACATGACAGGGCTGTACTCTACGCTTCCTTTCATAATATATCCCGGCGTCAACCAGGCCCGAGAGATACAGGCACCTGCAGTGTTGGTCAGGAAATTTGAGCAACACTCTCAGAAACGCATCCATTAAGTGGATGAAACTCGACTGTGTGGTCCCAGTCTTCCCAACTGAGCCCGCAGCAACTCAACTCTGGGTAGGAGCCGGTCGGGGCAGAAAAACCCACATGACTTCTGATGGGATTCGAACCCACGACCTCCCAGCCGGGAATCCGCGACGCTAACCACTTCGCCACGGCAGCTGGTCACACCTTTCTTCTTCACCACCACCCAGCGGCAGATGGTTGGAAATTTTTTAATGTTTAGGTGGATCTGAAAACAAAATAAGTGATATCCATTTCTGTATTCGGTATCTGAGATCCAACCATCGCTACCTAAATGAACTAAAACAACAGAGGCGGCAATGAAAGACAATGACTCTTCAGCAGCATTGGCCCACATCCTTCAAGGAATTGGAAGGAGATTAGGGGGGGGGGGGGGGAGGGGGAGTAATAGATGAATACCATTTTGTGCTTCTGTTAGGAACCTGAGCTCAGGAGGGGAATTCAAAGATGTTCTGTGGAGGAATGTTCCAGGCCAGCCCAGAGAGCTGGGACGAGGAGAGAGTACATAAAGAGCAGCACCCGCCACTGACAGCACAGCAGGGTCCCCGGGTAAGCTGATTGAGGAACGTAAGTTACGCGTAAGTTACGAAAGTAACATGACCTACGAGAGAATCTCTCTCTCTCTCTCTCTCTCTCTCTCTCTCTCTCTCTCTCTCTCTCTGTGTGTGTGTGTGTGTGTGTGTGTGTGTGTGTGTGTGTGTGTGTGTGTGTGTGTGTGTGTGTGTGTGTGTAAAAATCCGCTTATACCGGCTGTATTGACGTAATTTAGTTGATGCTCGTTTTATTTATGTAATTTTGATATTCACTGAGTTAATATCTGACGATTGACTATTGTTTAGGCTCTGTAGCCAGATACAGAACTTTTTAAACGCAATTATGCAGACCGAGCGGGTAATATGCTAGTATTCAAAGGGTTGTAAATAGTTTGTATAGCGATTTATGTATATATGATTTAAATAAACACGAATGATCTTTATATGGTTTTTACAAACGCGAATGATGTACAAAGAAAAACAAAACTAAACTTTTTTAAGAGTATATCAAAAGACGGGGAGTTTGTCTACGTTTGTTTGTCGGCAGAGGAGTATAATTATCGGGAGTGATTTGAGTTTCTGAGAGTGTTGATGAAATGTCCTGACCAACATTACAGGTTTCTGGAGCTCTGCGGAAGCCGAAACAAGCTATGACAGAAAGCATAGAGAACAGCGAGTTCATGGTGCCTCGGACCACAATAGACCCCTACAACTTTGTGCTCTATATTCTCATCTTCATTTATCTTTTTTTTTTTAAGTCTCAAATTCAGCCTGCACTCTACTTAGGGGTGAGCTCGGTTTCAAATGTCATCGCTACATGCCCATGATGAGTTCGTATCAAGCTTCTCACAACTGACATATTTCTAAGCACCGTCATTGGCCAGACGTGACAGAACCATCTCTGGAGAGGGTCTTCCCTTACACTGGCTCCCAGACAAAGCAGGTAAGTGTCCTCAATAGAGAGGGGTCAACAGGTGCTGTCTTGTGCATCTTGGATCAAACACCACCGTAATGACTCTGCGGGCAGTGTCCTCATTAGAGGAGTCAATAGGTGCTGTCTTGTGCATCTTGGATCAAACACCACAGTAATGACTCTGCAGGCAGTGCAGCGTATCTACTGGCGGGTTGCCCAATGACAGTCAGGTATTGATTGACTCCTGCAGACTTCCAGGACTGGGACCGAGACACGACAGATCTGGAAGTGAGTGTGTGTGGAGTGGTCAGAACTGGGGAATCACAGTAACGCCACAGATCAGGGTATGGAAGATGAGAGAAAAAAAAACACACATTAATAAATAATCAAATTAATTAAGAAATAAAAATGAAAAAGTGTCACCACTCGGGACTGATTTGCCAAAACCTCATGAGAACTCGGCTACAGTGAACTGGCTCCCATGGCCATGTTTGATGCGAGTCAAATTATTAAATGCTAGCTGGCAATGGTTGTTTTCTTATTTATCTGATTTGCCACTGTATGGTTCCTTTCTCTACATATCAGGGCATCTGCTATGGCCGTAAAATACAGGCACCCACAGTGCTGGACAGAATGTGTCAGCAGGACCCTCAGAGAGGTGTCCATCCTGCATGTGAAACTCCATCATGTGGTCCCAGTCCTCCTGATTGAGACCTGAGCAAAAGAAACTCTGGATAGGAGCCGACCAGGACCAAAAATATCCTGCAAATAAATGCCTCTGATACGACTGGAACTTACGACCCTCCAACCCACAGCCAATGACTTAAACCACTACACCACCGCCACAATACCTATGGAGACGTGACCACATAGACATGGACTGGTATTGCTCATCCCACTGCATTAGTCTGAAATATGAGGTTTCCAAAGTTTTGTAATCATGTTCTGAGCGCAGTTTTCCTAAAGACTGTATAACGTCAATGATTCTTTGAACTTAAAACGAATGCCGCTTTATCTTGTTCTACCAAACGTGGCTTCAAGTACGGATTCCAAATTCTTCTAGAGCAAAAGCCAACCTCCTTAGAGACATAGGCCGAACATTACAAAACACTAGACGGGACCGAAAAATTTTTTAGAAAAACACACTGACGTCTAAAGCTCTATATAGCCATTGTGTAGAAATTAAAAATCGTAAGATGTCTTGAAGAAATTGGCTGTTGAGAACACGATACGGTTTGCTTCAGGTGCCAGAAAAAGGCTGGAAGATCAGTTCCAGCATGAAAAGAAGGAAACGAGGGATTGTTGTGTCCGCGGGAAAAAAAAACAACAGAAACACAAACAACGCCGATAAACGCAATCCAGTTATTCTGTTAATGTAACACGTTCGTGCGAGAACGTGCATCCATAAATCTGACATGATATTTTGGTCAGGTGTACCTGATTCAACGTTCGCTGCCACAGCTTTGCCCTGTCTTCCACATTCTGATACCTGGTTTAATCTGGACGGCTTTGCATCTGATGAAATGTCAGCATCTGTGCTGTCTTTGTAGGTTGCTCGAAAGAAATTGCTTTCGTGGCTCAAGCGAAATCTTGTTTGCATTTCACAAACAACATTAAAGAATGGTGTCAGATGGAAAAAGTGATTCTCTCTCTCTCTCTCTCTCTCTCTCTCTCTCTCTCTCTCTGTCTCTCTCTGTCTGTCTCTCTGTCTGTCTGTCTGTCTGTCTCTCTCTCTCTCTCTCTCTCTCTCTCTCTCTCTCTCTCTCTCTCTCTCTCTCTCACGGCGGAGCTGGTAATGTTTTTGTGGAGTGCGACGGACATTGTTTATTTCTTGACAAAAAGTGTCATTTACGAGCAGTCTCAACAACAGTCAGTAGTATAACAACCATCCTTTCATCATACCTGTCCGTCCGACGGGTTTTCCAAGCAGTTTGCCATCACTTGACAGCAGTGATTTCTGGCATTCAGGTATAGAGGAGCACAGCGGAAGAAGGCCCCGCGTGTTCACACTAGTCGACACATGCTGGCCTGCCCTTGTGTTGGTGTTACTCACCGCCACTCCACGCGACGGGCAGGTGACATCCAGTCCAACCCTGGACCTGGTAGTTTGTGTGAAATGGAGTCAAGTTCACATGCCCCTAACTGTGTCAGATCGGCCAACAGTTGTACAACCCATGATCATGGCACAACAAGATACGTCACATATTGCTACCTAGAGTTAGACCTAGTCTCCCAACAAAAGAAAATGCACTACTCACTCGTAGCTTTCGACAGCCATCCGGCCATCTTCCTCAGCGATGCTGTTGCTGGCTGAGTGAAACGTCACAGACTATGACAGCCAGACTGAC
>CM065744.1:28062993-28065493 GCA_033310375.1 Conus canariensis | reverse complement strand
GGTGATAGGCACTGTCATTGGAACCCGTCACTACTGACATGGTGATAGGCACTGTCATTCAAACCCTCACTACAGGCATGGTGATAGACACTGTCATTGAAACCCGTCACTACTGGCATGGTGATAGGCACTGTCATTCAAACCCCTCACTACAGGCATGGTGATAGGCACTGTCATTGGAACCCGTCACTACAGGCATGGTGATAGGCACTGTCATTGGAACCCGTCACTACAGGCATGGTGATAGGCACTGTCATTGGAACCCGTCACTACAGGCATGGTGATAGGCACTGTCATTGGAACCCGTCACTACTGGCTTGGTGATAGACACTGTCATTGAAACCCGTCACTACTGGCATGGTGATAGGCACTGTCATTCAAACCCTCACTACAGGCATGGTGATAGGCACTGTCATTGGAACCCGTCACTACAGGCATGGTGATAGGCACTGTCATTGGAACCCGTCACTACAGGCATGGTGATAGGCACTGTCATTGGAACCCGTCACTACTGGCATGGTGATAGGCACTGTCATTCAAACCCGTCACTACTGGCATGGTGATAGGCATTGTCATTGGAACCCGTCGCTACTGGCATGGTGATAGGCACTGTCATTGGAACCCGTCACTACTGACATGGCGATAGGCACTGTCATTCAAACCTGTCACTACTGGCATGGTGATAGGCATTGTCATTCAAACTCGTCGCTACTGGCATGGTGATAGGCACTGTCATTCAAACTCCTCACTACTAATATGGTGATAGGCACTGTCATTGGAACCCGTCACTACTGACATGGTGATAGGCACTGTCATTGGAACCCGTCACTACAGGCATGGTGATAGACACTGTCATTGGAACCCGTCACTACAGGCATGGTGATAGACACTGTCATTGGAACCCCTCACTACAGGCATAGTGATAGACACTGTCATTGGAACCCGTCACTACTGGCATGGTGATAGACACTGTCATTGAAACCCGTCACAACTGGCATGGTGATAGGCACTGTCATTGGAACCCGTCACTTCCAGCATGGTGATAGGCACTGTCATTGGAACCCGTCACTTCCAGCATGGTGATAGGCACTGTCATTGGAACCCGTCACTACTGGCATGGTGATAGGCACTGTCATTGGAACCCGTAACTATTGACATGGTGATAGGCACTGTCATTGGAACCCGTCACTACAGGCATGGTGATAGGCACTGTCATTGGAACCCGTCACTACTGACATGGTGATAGGCACTGTCATTGGAACCCGTCACTCCCAGCATGGTGATAGGCACTGTCATTCAAACTCCTCACTACTGGCATGGCCAACGGCACTGTCATTGAGGGACATGAAAGCACAATCTGGAAAGCTCACTGGTTCTGTGACTAAGCAGGTAGTCCTGTGCGTCCTGTATTGAACACCGCCGAAATGACCCGGCAGCAGTGCAGTATCTCCTCTGGCGGGTTTCCCAATGACTGGTCCCTGAAGACGTCCAGTGCTGGGACTGCGACAGGACAGGTCTAGAAGTGACTGTGTACGGAAGGGTCGGAAAAAGTGGTGTCACCATGATATCGCTGACCGGGCCAACGAAAATGGGAGCAAAAATAATGTGATGTCATTTAGGACGGATTTGTCCACAAACTTGTCGTGAAAATCTAAGTACGCTGAACTGGCCCCCAAGACAACGTTTATCACGTGTCAAGTTCTCAGCTATTTGTATCGACTTTCTTTGATCTGTTTGACTTTTGTTTGGCCACTCTACGATTCCTTTCCAAATACATCTTGACATTTGCCAGGCCCGAGAAATACAAACACCCGTAGTGCTGGAAAGGAAGTGTGAGCAGGACTCTCAGAGAGGCGTCCGTCCAGCAGATGAAACTTGATAATGTGGTTCCAGTCTTCCTTCTTGAGAGCAGACCACGTTAATTAAACTCCAGACAGGATCTGTTCAGGGCCTCTTCCGAAAAATCCCAGAAATATACGCGTCGAATAGGACTCCACTCTGCAGCCTTGCAGTCCGCGGTCAAGGACTCTAACTGCTGCACCATGGCCACGGTACCTATGGAGACTGACCACCTGGACAGATGCACTGATATTGCTCATTCCATGGCATTACTGTGAAACGCGATGTTTCCAAAGTTCTGTGACCGTGCGCCGAGAGCACATCTCCTTAAAGACTCCCCAGCTTCAATGATACCTGTAACTTGGGACCTGCTGTCGGATTATCGCATTTTGCGAAGCGCGGCTTCGAACACGGATTCAAAATTCTTCTAAAAAGCACAAACCTACTCCCCGACAGACACAGGTCAAACATTGCATAACGTTAGACAGGCCTGAACAAAAGCTGGGAAAAAACGCATTGCTGTATACAGTTCTATATGGCTGTTGTGTTAAAAAAAAAAAAAAAAACAGTTAGTAAGATGTCTGGAAGAAATTGGCTGTTGAGAACACGAGACGGTTTGCTTCAGGTGCCAGACAAAGGCTGGCAATTCAGTTGCAGGAAG
>CM065744.1:28057993-28060493 GCA_033310375.1 Conus canariensis | reverse complement strand
ACGCTTATAGAAATTGGATGTAGCTTTCTATAACAAAATTACTGTTGAATAATTGCTTGGTGATTCAGTTTCGGTCGCTGTTGTCAACTACAAATGTCGAAGGTTTACAATTTTGAAGACCGTGTTTCAGAGAGTAAAGATCATATTTTGATCACACTTTGAAACAGTTTTTGACCATGGAAAAGAGCAAGAAAACACATCGAGGAAAGAAGTATAAAATCTAAAAATAATCCAGAGATGACGCTCACTTTGTGATGAATAATCATACATATGATGATAAATCAGGACTGGATGCCGTCAGTTTTTAAGAGAGAAGGTGGAACAAAATGTTCTAAGATCCGCTCTGGTACAAATTTAAGAACCAAAATAACTTATTTGTGTCGAATAGAAAGAAGGTAGAAGAAAGACTCCTTCTCCAGTGAGCGCTCTCTAAGTGTGCTGTTCCCCCGAGGTGTTTCGCTCTGCAGATAATTCATCAGGTTTGTTATTCGATCCATGTTACCCGCTGGAAGAAAGCACTTTCACAAAAGAGCAGGAAAGAAAGCAAGAAAGAAGAGCAAGTTCCCGATCCTCTTCCCTACAAAGATGAGTATCGCAAGAAGACAAACATGAGTAGACAATTAAGGAAAAGCATAATGTCGCGCGCGCGCGCGAGTGTGTGTGTGTGTGTGTGTATGTGTGTGTGTGTGTGTGCGTGGTGTGTGTGTGTGTGTGTGGTGTGGTGTGTGTGTGTGTGTGTGTGTGTGTGTGTGTGTGTGTGTGTTCGTTCGTTCTTGAAAAAACGAACAGTACATTCCCTCGAGAAAAATGGAGTCTTGCCTTTATTTTAGGCTGGTTTTCGGAGAGGAATATGAGTTACAGACTACATTGTTCATTTATCATCACATGTAAGATTTTTTTTTTTAAAAAGCTCTAGCCAAGCGTTAATCGACCCTTGCACCGTTTTTTGAGGTTCATGGAGACTACGATTCAGCATGGCACTCTACACTGTTGTACAAAGCACAAAAAACTGAGATATGAGGTCGTTTGTTTCCGTCTTCAAAGGCGTTCTTATTAGACAAAACTACCCAAGTCAATCCGCATGGAGTTTTATCAAGTTCTAAGACTATTAATTAACATGGGTGTCTGCCAAGGAAGTGTGATCGCTCCAACACTTTTTCTCGCTAATGCACTGTGATATCAAGCTGGTTAATACTAAGATGCTACATTGCTCTTTGTGCAGATGACGCTGCCCTGTGGAAAAATGTAAACTAAGTTTCCTAAACAAAACCAAAAAGAACTAACATTAGTGAACAGTTTCAATAATTAGTTGAAAATATGTTCATGACATCAAATCAAATGGGTTCCATGTGTCTGCACACAAAGCTGTGGGTTTTTGTTGTTGTTGTTGTGTTTGTTGTTGTTGTTGTTTGTTTGTTTGTTTGTTTTTTGTCTTTACAAAGAAAACTATTGCGTTTGAAGGCAGAGAAGCTGTCACAATAATAGTAGATAATACTTTGAACAGGCAAGTTAAGTTTCTAGGTGTTGTCTTCTACTATAAACGTCACTGGAGTAAACATGTTAATCACCTTGCAAGAAAGGCTCGGGGGAAAACTGCACTATTACGTGTACTTCCTAGCCTAGCTGTGACTAACTGGGGGTTGACCTTGACCATGCTGCCTAAGGGTTGGTTCGTTCAATTCTGTCGTGTGGCCAGGAAACGTTTCCACAACTTCAAAGACAGATTTACATGAGTTAGCCAGTAACGAGTCCTTACCCGTTTAAAATTGCATTAGGACCTCCCCGTGGGCGTCAATGGATTTGACGTACAAGAAGGCTGGTGCGTTACCCTTAAATGGACACAGGTTAATCTGTATCTGCAACTTTACAGTGAGAGCAAGAACCATCCCAAATTCAGTCATGACCGAACAGGATGGAAGCACCTACGTTTCAAGAGAGATCCGTGACATGTGCATGTACTTAGGCGACTCTGTTTCCCCACTGTTTCAGAACTGTAGCCATTCTCCTGAGGGCATTGCCGCTTTCCCAGGTTGTTCACATCCTTCTTGGTTGGCAGAGCAGGCTGAAATCATCTACTCTTACGGGGATCTTAACAAAAACGATAATCCCTCTGCTACTGTCATCCTATGCCAGGACCTGAGAGATAGTAAATATGACTCCTATCTACGCATTTTCACGGATGGTTTTGTGAAGATACTTCCGATGTTGGGCTTCTATTGTGATACCAGCGCTTAATATCAAAATGAAATCCCATATTACAAAAGGATGCTGTATAATTACGACAGAATTGTTTGCCATTTTGAAAGCAATAGATTTTATTCTTGACATGCCTGTTTTACATACATAAACACTTATACCATCGGAAGTGAGATCTTATTTCCAATTCATCAGTTAAGAAAGTAGGAACCGATATAACTTTGTGATGGGTTCCAGGGCACTCCAGTCTACGTGGCGATGACTTAGCTGATTTTATTTTATGCCAAGGAACCTACAAGAAACC
>CM065744.1:28047993-28052993 GCA_033310375.1 Conus canariensis | reverse complement strand
AACTCTTCACTTCCAACATGGCAGGCGCAGTATCGTGCCGGTGATGCAAAGGAATGACAACAATGTGGTGACCATCGCAACAAACAGAGATCATGTCATGCCACTCGCCCAGGTTCGAAAGATGGTCAGCAGCACAACGCCAGTTTGTCAACATTCCACGGCCCCATCTTGTCAGGATCTACAACACAACACTGGGAGGAGTCAACAGGGCAGACCAGAATGTCAACAAGTATCTCATTTCCATGCGAACAAAGAAGTAGTGGTGGCCGCTCCTCGCCCATACAGTGGAGACTGCCATGCAGAATGCTTGGTTGTGTTGTTCAGAACGCCTGCTTTTGACGCTGAACCTCTGGATCTCCTTTCCTTCAGGAGGCGTGTCGTGGAAGTATACCTGATGCGACATGCTGCCGTTGCCTTGCTAAGAAACCCTGCTCAACAAGCCCTGCCTGCTGTCCAAAGAGTGCCAAACGAAGTTTGGTTTGATGGTACTGGACATTTTGCAGTTGCTTCACCCACAACAAAGCGTTGCGCACGGTGCCACAAGAACACTAAGAAAATCCGCCTCAAATGCAGAGTTGGTGTGCACAACCAGTGATTCAATGCCTTCCACGCATCCGATAGAGTCCGTTTATTTGAAAGCCACTGAACTGCCAATTTTTGCAACACTGTGTGGGAGGGTGTTGTTGTTGTTGTTGTTGTTGTTGTGTGTGTTACGCGCGCTGCGCGCGCGTGTGTCTGTTGTTGTGCACGGTGCACTGGAAGTATAGGTTTGCTGATGCCTGCTACAACGATTTTACTGGATTGTCTGCACTGGCTGAGTGCTTATTCATTTTGATTACTTATTTGTTACATGAGTTTTGTAGAACAATGAAGAATGTCAATAAATAAAAGAACGACGTGTTGAACAAAATCAGTGCTTTTGTTACTGACAAATTTATCATGCTGGATTTGTCTGCACTGGGACTGAAGTGCTTATTTTCATTTTGTTTTACCTTATTTGTTTACCAGTGATTTATTGTTAGAAAACAATGACAGAATGTCAATAAATAAAAGAGAGGACGATGTTGAACAAAATCAGTGCTATTTTGTTTACTGACAAATGTTTATCATGCTGGATTTGTCTGCACTGGGACTGAAGTGCTTATTTTCATTTTGATTTACCTTATTTGTTTAACCAGTGATTTATTGTTAGAAAACAATGACAGAATGTCAATAAATAAAAGAGACGACGATGTTGAACAAAATCAGTGCTATTTTGTTTACTGACAAATGTTTATCATGCTGGATTTGTCTGCACTGGGACTGAAGTGCTTATTTTCATTTTGATTTACCTTATTTGTTTACCAGTGATTTATTGTTAGAAAACAATGACAGAACGTCATAATAAATAAAAAGAGGACGTTGTTGAACAAAATGAGTGCTATTTTGGGTGGTTTTTTTTCATGTGTAAAGTGTACATTCTAGTATGGACAGAACATATATGGTCTTGTTCCCATGCACGCTTGAAGCGTGCACGATGAAAATCACTTCACGTTCCCTCTCATTTCCATGCACTCCGCAGGCGTGCGTCCCGTAAAATTCACTCAGAATTTTTTTTCCCTGTGTGTTATGTAAATATCCATGCTATTGGACTTATAATTACATGCAAAAAATTTTTTTAAATCACAAAAATGAAAAAAAAAATTATTGGGAAGAAATTAATGAGCTTGGAGTAGATATTTTAAGAGCATGGGATTCAAATGTTACCAGGGGCTGCTGAGATATTTCTAATGCTGTTTGCTGATGATGTTGTTCTTATTGCGGATACACCTGTTGGTTTGCAGAACCAACTGGATGCTTTGAAGAAGGTAGCAGGATAGACTGCAATTGACAGTGAATCTGAGCAAAACTAATATAATGGTTTTTAGAAATGGTGGGCATTTAGCGCAACATGAAAGATGGTTTTACGGCAGATCAGAAGTCAAAGTGACCAATAGTTACAACTATCTGGGGATGTTTTTCACAACGAAATTAAGCTTGAACAGATGTTGGCCGGAAATGAGTAGGAAGGGAAAGAGAGGGGTCATTGTGATACTGAGAACAATGAAAAGATTGAATTCAGCTGACAGGGCTTTGTTTTGGAAATTGTTTGACACTCAGATACAACCAATTCTGACATATGCATCAGAGTTGTGGGGTCTGTTGGACAACACCCACATGGAAACAGTTCACACTTATGCAGTAAAGCGTATTATGCATTATCGTTACATGCATCAAATAAAATAGTTTATGGTGAAAGTGGACGATATCCTCTGTTTATACGACCTTATGTCAGGTCAATCAAACACTGGTTAAGATTTATTCATCTACCTACGACCAGGTTCTGCAGTCAAGCGTATAGAATGCTCTTGCTACAGCACGATACGGGACATTTTATTGGGTTTCTTGTGTAAAGAAAATACTGACAGAAAATGGTTTTTGGTATCGTTTTGGCTTTGTCATGGAGCAGGCAATACTGCCCAATTTATTTCTGAGTTCAAAGATCATTTGATTTGTTCTTACAGACAAAACTGGCATTTCAACATGGATGGAAACGACAAATATGAATGGTTTCTTTCGTTTAAAAGTAAGCTGGAGATAGAAAAGTGTTTCATGATCATTACAAATAAATGGCATAAATATAACTTATCAAAATTTCGAACGAGAACTCTGGGCCTTAATGCAAACAAAATATAGTTTGAAGTATCGGACAATAAAGAATGCCCAACGTGTGTAAACAGTAACAACAGTGAGGACGAAGTACACTTTGTTGTTGATTGTCGTGCTTATGCAGATATTCGAAGTAGATGCAAAGTGTTCAGTGAGCCAGCTGCACGGAGGAAAGATCTGGCGGCAGTTTTGTCAAGTAAGAATCAACAAATAATAATAATAATAATAAATCGAGCTTATATAGCGCTCTTCGATGAGAGAAGAAGACTCATCCTCAGAGCGCTTCACAATACAGGAAAAATAAAAGTTTCCATAAACATTGCACAATGCTGAGAAAAAGGCATCAAAACAATAGGTCACAAAGCAAGCACTAAAACAGATGAACCAGCCACATCCCCCCCCACTCATCCTCCCCCACCTCCCCCCCCCCCCCCCCCCCCACACACCACACACACGCCACCCCACACACATGACATTATATGAACAACGCTCGACAAGAATTTGGGAATAGAAGAAAAGAACCAGCCCCCAGCCCCCCCCCCCCCCCCCCCCCCCCCCGCCTCCAATTTCGTGAACACTGCACGGGATACAATATAAAACATGCAGAAGGGAGCACCCACACCACAGCACACACACACACACACACACACACACCACACACACCAAAGGGCAAACTCAACACGAAGCAACAAAAAACCCACGCGCGTAAACGCACACACACGAACGCACACACGCAAAAGTACACAAGCACTCAGGCACGGAAGCGCGCGTGCACATACAAGAGGCGAAAGGATGGAGAATGCATGGAAACACGCATTAACTCGTACGCTATGTAGAAAGACAAAAGGACTTCTGACTTATCATGTCATTCGCAAAATACATAGCAAAGCCAGTGATTTTCGAAGAAGAATATCACAAGGAATCACCTGAGCTAATTTTTTGTAACGACGTATGTAGCGACTTTCAGCACTTATTCTGCATTTTTAATGGCTTGATGGTCGCAGGAATTGGATTACTGAGGTGCGCAGAGAGAGAGAGAGAGAGAGAGATGAGAGAGAGAGAGAGAGAGAGAGAGAGAGACAGAGAGACAGACAGCAGACAGACAGACAGACCGACAGAGAGAGACAAGACACATGTTTTAATTGACTAGGCCACATGCCGTGTCAATGGGAACAGAGGGAGGGGGTAGAAACAAAATCAAACTGATCGCAAATGAATAAGTAAGGAAAGAAATCAATGCATCGTCAAATACAGAATAGCATAAACACACAAAACTAAACAATAAATCTCGCGAACATAAATCAACGATCGTTGACCATGTTCGCTTTCCTTTCTCTCATACTCTCCTCTCTCTCTCTCTCTTCTCTCTCTCTCTCTCTCTCTCTCTCTCTCTCTCTCTCTCTCTCTCTCTCGCACACACACACACACACACACACACACACACACCTCAATCACACGCTATCGGTGTGATATTATTAAGGCAACTTTGACGGTGCATGCAGGAACAACGGTTCTAAGTCACATCAGTCTGTCCACATCTGACTTCAAGAGCTTTCGTTATGAATGTAGCCACAGCATTACAGATTTTTCCGTTAGCGAGCAGTAACGACATCTTAAAAGCCGATGGTCGTCTATAAAACTTGAAAGGTATGTAACGCTCGCGAATAACTTTGTACTTAGGACATACTATCAGAAAATGGTATTCGGATTCCAACTCACACGGACAAAACGGACAGCACAGTGCTTCACGGGGGACGCTCGAATACCGCAGTTTGTGTGTGTTCAAACAGGATACACCAAGTCTGAACCGTATCAAGTTTTTACGACTGCTCACGTTGTTTACAGTGAATAGATAATTTGGCATTTCCCAAAACTGCTTAAAAGAAAAATAAAAGAGAAATCGGTCCTTAGATTCTATGTGGCTATACCATTCTTGTAAATGACAATCGATTAGCCGACTTCTGAATTTTGAAAGGAAAACTTTTACGTTGGGAACTCCTTGATTTTCCCATACATATCCAAAACCGTAACGATTTAATGTGAGGCAGACTGACGTAACCCAATTGTTTTTACCCCGGCAATGTAAATCATATAACATGGCATATTAACGACATGTATCCAATACTTCACGCATTTAGTATAAATGTTTATATAAAGTGGAAACCTACCAGTTTCTTCATAAACCAAGGCATTAGGCGCTTTTATAGAAACATTCAGGAATCTCTTGAGTGCAAACAAATGTATTTTTTCTACAGCCGAGAGGTTTGCAGTTAAGCCCCATACTTCAGCGCCATAGGCAAGGATTGGCTGGA
>CM065744.1:28040493-28042993 GCA_033310375.1 Conus canariensis | reverse complement strand
TCTCTCTCTCTCTCTCTCTCTCTCTGGACAGTATGATATGTATCTGCTAAATTGATCACGGAGTTATATGAGTTTTTATATAAATGAGCTTTATGTAAATGAGCTTTATGAAAATGCTGCTCTGATCTCGCGGAGGCTACAACTTGTATTATGTCTCTGCTACATTCATTACAGCGTTACATCAGCAGAGGCTGCAAATTGTATTATGATTCTGCTACATTTATTACAACGTTACATCAGCGAAGGCTACAAATTATATTATGTCTCTGCAACAATTATTACAGCGTTATATCAGCGGAGGCTACAAATTGTATTATGTCTTTGCTACATGCATTACAGCATTATATCAGCGGTATTTTTTACACAAAGTTGTTCCGCTGTTACTGAGATTACAGATTGGCATATTTTTCCCTCTCCAGCGCACCCCCAATCATTGTTCGATCCTATTGCATCACACCAACATTCACAAAAGAAAAACAACAAAATCAGAAACAGCGATGTCACTGAAGAGGCGAGCACGTCAGAGTAATAGTAAAAACAACAGATACAGTACTATGCCCAGAAACAACTTCTGGCACATCACGCCCAACAGTCATAGAGAATAACTAATGAAAAATCTCAACCTGTATTAAGATACGAAAGAGCATAAAAATCTGAAGCGGTCGTGTACAAATATTTCATTTCACGTAAAAAAAAACCAGGCATGTATGCACCAAAACACAACAACACGCCAGTTCTATGTATACACATGCATTCACTTTCTGCTCACTTGGCACAGCGGCCAAGACTTGTGATCCTGGGAGCGGGGGTTCGAATTTCCACCAAGTCATTTTGATACAGAGGGGGAATGTTCCCCCTTGGTGCTAACATTGGTTCTGACCCCTTGTTCCGAAACGTCTTTCAAATAAGACCGTTCACCGAAGTGTCCTATTTGAACGCACGTACAACACCTTGGGAACACGTGAAATCACATGACCAACTTTCTGAAGAAGGGTATGTCAGTTTGGCCGTTGGTACAGATGACACTAAACAGCATGCACCCTCCATGAAAAGCGAAGGTGTGAGAGGAAAACTAGGCGACAAATACTGGACTGAATGACAAGGAAACGTATGGCTAGCGCCAGCAAGCCGCTCTGTAGTCAGCTCTACCCAGGTAGGCGGCCTGGACAGTGGATTGTAAAGCGCTTTGAGCTTACTCTCTAACCCAAGACTGGCGTATTATAAGCACTCTAAATGAAGATGAGATGAAGTCACTTGCGCTCCTAACTACTGGACAAGACAAATGACATAAAAAAAAGCAAGAGCATGGCAGAAAACAAGGGAGACTACTGGTGAAACAGCAGCTGTACAAGTCAGTTATGATGTAAATAAGCCTTCTTTCAAGGCAGCAGTATTTCCAGTGTGACGTCAGTCAGAGAGTGGAGTAACGTCCAATAAGTTGGTACACAGTAAAGAAAGGTTTGAAAGCCAAAGCCAAGCTCTATCAAAGAGTGACTGAACTATCAATGATAAAGAGTGTTCACCGTTTTGCGCCACTGGGTACATAAGGAACAGTGTCTATTCACTTACGTTTTAAGTTACAAATACGAATTTCAGGATAAAACGTTTGCTCACCCGTTTTCCTCTATGTCCTTTCTATCGCCAGGCCTTTGAAAACCTCCTTCTATTCACGGAGCAAAGAGGAAGGCCAAAAAATATATATATATCCTACCCACACACGCTAAGTCGGAAATGTCCGTGCTCTATCTAAAGCAGCCGAGTCACTTTTATTTGCAGGTGAGGCGGCATTAAATATCTCGCGCGTGCCTACTGGCTAGCAGCGAATAATACAACCAATCAAATTGAAGAATGGGCTCGCTGAATTTGCCAGTGGTGCCGCGTCGTGTTGACTCCCCTTGCCCGCCCACCCCCCATGGCAGATTTAACACCGGGGAAAATACGGCGGAGGAGGGCTCTCCAGTGACAGGGCTTGGTGTTGTCTGTCTTTTCTTTCCTTTTCTTTGTTCACGTACGCGCGCGGGCAGCGGAGAAGGACATGTGGGAGGTGGGAAGCGTGTACAACATTGTAAGTGTGTTGTTATTTAAAGAGAAGCACATGTGGGAGGTGGGAGATATGTACAACACTGTAAGTGTGTTGTTATTTAAAGAGAAGCACGTGTGGGAGGTGGAAACATGTGCAACATTGTACGTGTGTTGTTATTTAAAGAAAAGCACGTGTGTGGGGTAGGAGATATGTACAACATCGTAAGTGTGTTGTTATTTAAGAAATAATGTGGGTGGAAGTATGACAACATCGTAAGTGTGTTGTTTAGAGAACACTGTGGGAGGTGGGAGATATGTACAACATTGTAAGTGTGTTGTTATTTAAAGAGAAGCACATGTGTGGGGTGGGAGATATGTACAACATTGTAAGTGTGTTGTTATTTAAAGAAAAGCATATGTGTGGGGTGGGAACATTGTAAGTGTGTTGTTATTTGCAGAAAGACTGACCAATAGTTAG
>CM065744.1:28022993-28035493 GCA_033310375.1 Conus canariensis | reverse complement strand
CATCTTCAGTAGAATATCTTTAATGCAGAGTAATACTCAGCTTGGGGAAAGGCTCAACCATGTCTCATGAAATAGGAATGAGCAGTACCGACAAACTGGTTTGCTTTGAACAGAGGAAACTGGCCATGTTTGAATAAATTAATTAATCTTCAGTTCTTTCCCCTGAATTCGATCACGGTGATCGACGGTTTTCTTCCGGAATTATGGTATTTAAAACAATTTTTGTTATCTGAGCAATACATCGCTTAAAAAAGCCGAATAGACATATTATCTCAAAAAATTATTATTTTAGAAATAATGCGCAAATGTTACGAAAAAAAAGAACATCCGTCATGCAAAATGCAAAAATCTCAGAAACTTTTGAGAGTTTTAAAATACTGCCACAAAATAGATATTTACTTTCTAATTTTGGAGAAATTGATTCACTGGGATGTCAGAATTGCCCACTGTGTGTAGCGTACAAGCGCACATAAATAAATAGTTGTTAATACTGAGAGGGGAGAACACCTGTGTGGAGGAGGGTAGGGGTAGTATATGTGAAAGCAAAGACCACTGTATTGAACCCGTGTGGATTCATATGACCAATGACAGTAAGCTCTCAACAAAGTTTCCTTTCAAATGAAAGAGACAAAATGCTACTTTTTACAGGTGTAGGTGTGTAGCCCTCAAGGACAAAAATAATTATGTGCTCATTATAAGACGAAAACGATTCCCTTTTTTCTCCCCGTCTGCATGTGTATATAAGTATGAATGTCAAATGGAAATACTGGAAGCGAATCTTTGCCTAAAACTCCATGACAGTAGAGAAGAATCTGAATGTCATGGAAACACGTGGCTGTGTTCCTTGAGAGGGACGGCGTGTGACAAAAGTGCTTTGTTAATTTCATTGTTTCGAGGACATTGTCAGTTCCTGTTTAATACAGTGGTTTTTAACATTTATCATATATTTCCCTGATTTTATGTTCTCATTTTCTTCTCCTCACCCCCCCCCCTCCTCTCTTCCCCTCCTCCTCCCCCCCCCCCTTTTTTTTTTTTCTCTTACACTTATCTTCTTTGCTAAGTTATTAATGTAATGACGGAAGAATTGTTAGCCTGCACTTGTTTTCCACCCCAGCAACTAAATTGTTCAGCATAATACACACACCACACACACACACACACGCGCGCGCGCGCGCGCGCACGCACGCACGCACACACACACACACATGTATTATATATATAGAGAGAGGAGAGAGATTTATACACACACACACACACACACAACACACACACACACACACACACACACACACAACACACACAACAAGTAGTAAAATCCGCACTCCATCCACTCACAGATATTCATGTCTTCCAGTCTTTCGCCTTTAATGAAGGCTTCCTCGGGGAGGGCTGTAAACAAACACATACCATAACTGGACTAAATTTTCATTCAAATGATTAAAATTGCATTTTAAGATTTAGTGTAAGAGATACAGTGAGCATGAGAGGTAGAGGGGGAGGGGGAGAAGGAAGGGCGGGAGAGAGAGAGAGAGAGAGAGAGAGAGAGAGAGAGAGAGAGAGAGAGAGAGAGAGAGAGAGAGAGAGAGATGGGAAAAAGGGGGGGGGGAATCCGGGAGGTGGAGAGATTGGGAAGAACGATGAAATCTGGGAAGACGGGGTAAGGGGGACACAAGGGGGAAGAGGATGACTGGAGACCTGATCATAGAAAATAGAAATAACTGAACAGGATGGGGGGGGGGGGGGGGGGAGGGGGAAGAAAAGGGGGCGTAAAAACATGAGTGAAGAATAAACAAATAAACTACAGTCTGAGGTGGGGGGGGGGGGGGGAAGAGAAGAGACAGAAAATGATAGACTAAAGGTAAATAAGAAGGAGGGGTTAAGAAAGGAAACAAAGACTGGTTTTGAATATAGCTCTCAATTCAATAATTGAATAATCATACGAAAAGACAGCTAAAAACAATGGGTAGAAAGTATTAAGTATAAGAAACTAGGTTAAAAAAAAATCAACGCTACTTGCAGTATAATAGAATGTTGGTATAAATGTGGTCGTCCACCCTTCCAAATCCTACCATTCACGACTGGCATACATGTCACAGTCAGCTGTGGATCAGAGAGAGAAAAAAAATTGGGGCATTCATTGGGCTGAATTACAGTTCACAAGGGGGAGTATTCAAATAAAACCCCCACACAAACAGCAGAACATATTGACAGTGATTTCACTTATTTCATGGGTTTTCAACATTCGACAACACACACACACCTCACAACACACACACACAAACACCACACACACACCACACATACATAATATTATATATATATATATATATTTACACCCAGGACATAAGCATAAGATATCATATTATCGCAACTCTAATGCTGATTACCTTATATGGATTCAAAATTTAGGAATGAAACTGTATTTCTGAGAACAGACCCTATGTCTTTTCGTTCATTTTCCCCCATTTGGAGGGTCCCTAACTTTGCCTGCCAGTATAGCTCTCGTTCTAGAAGACGATCCGTCTTGAAAACTTGTTCAATTGGAACAATAGTAAGGAATTTAACACCTATATCAGCGGGGTGGTTAAGATTGTTTACATGAGCTGCAACTTTAAATTTAGAATTTTTTTTCTCAATTTAACATCACTTTTGTGGTTAGCCCATGTACGTGTAAGGTTAACTGTGGACCCAACATATAAAAACTTGTGATAGCTACAGCTGATCCAGTATACCACATTAAGGGTGTCAAAAGTTATATGGGAACTAATGTGCCATTTCCTTTTGTCCCAGAAGGAAACAACAGTAACTACACCTTTTGAATGTGCGCAGGTGTCACATTATTTTGTGCATCTGTGAAACCCTTTTGGCTTTTCAGGGCCATGTGTAAAATTTCCCTTTGGTATGGTGGGTTTATAGATTTCACCTAAGTTTTTCCTTCTCTTGTCTGCTCCTATCTAAATATATTCTGGGGAAAACATTAACATTTTCTGGATTTTCATACACAGGGTCGAACTTTAATTAAGGACCACTTATACACAGTCTCACAAAACATAGAAAGAAAAACCGACAAACGACAGAAACTTTATAAATGTTTAATTTCATTATCAGTGAACAACATTTTGTCACTTTCATCGAAAAAATCATTCTTTCTGATTAGACAGGGGAGCCTGAATGAGACTACCCCCCAAAATGACATTCACAAAAAGAGTGTTTCTTTACAGTCTGATCAAAACCGAGTGTGCCCCCCTCGTGCTGCCACACAATCCACACAGCGCTGCCTCATGGTGTTGACTGTTCTTGTAATGAGTGCCTGGGGAGGTTTGCCCACTCCTGCTGCAGGTAGTGCAGCAGCTCCTGTCGATTTGCCGGAACAGGGTGATTTTCTTGAACTCTCCTCCCAAGCTCGCCCCAGATGTTCTCAATAGGGTTCATGTCCGGGCTGTTTGCCGGCCATGGCATCCTGGTGATGCCAGCTTGCACCACAAAAGTGTTCACGGCTCGACAATGATGTGGGGTGGCATCATCGTCCATGAACACAGCCTGAGCGCCAATCTGCTGGAGTGCTGGGACAACCAAAGGCCGTAAAATCTCCTGCAGGTAGCGTTGGCCGTTCAGGTTGCCATCCACATGGTACAGGGGAGTCTTGTGGTGACTGCTGATGCCCCCCATACCATGACGGAGACACCACCAAAAGCGACGACCTCCTGGATGACGTCATCTGCCAGCTGCTCCCTAGGACGCCGCCACACCCGAATGCGTCCATCTCGTGGCTTCAACTGGAACTTGGACTCATCGGTGAAAAGCACCATCCGCCACCGAGCCCGAGTCCATGTTCGATGAGCTGTGCACCAGGCCAGGCGACGTGCCCGGTGGGCCGCAGTCAGTTTTGGTTTCCGGACTGGGAGCCTTGCTCGAAGGTTGGCAGCATTGAGGCGCCGCCGTATGGTCATCTCACACACTGCTGTGTTAGTGGCAGCTTGGAGCCGACGCTTGATGGTGTTGGAGGTGGTGGTCCTGGTCCGAAGAGCATGTCTGCGGATGAACCTGTCATCTCTTGCAGTGGTCTTCTTTGGCTGGCCTGGACGGGGTCTCTCTTTGACAGTTCCAGTGGCTTGAAAACGTTCTCTCAGCCGAATGATGACGGAGTGGGACACTTGTAGTCTTCTGGCCACTTCTCGAACGCCAACTCGATCCTGCAGCCATGCAATCGCCCGGGTCCGGTCAAATTCAGACAGCTTGCGTCTTGGAGGCATTTTTGTGTTATGAAGAATTATGCACGTTGGGCTGCTTTTAGGGGCATTCCAGTCAGTAAAATGCTCTGCAATGCATTGGTTTTTGCACGTGCATTTGGAATTTCAGTGCAAAACCGTTTGAAGCAGTGTTCACTCTTGCTTAAAAAACAAGCAATTTTGACAACAATCTGCAACTTTCAACCCCCCCCCCCCCCCCCCCCCCCCCCCCCCCCCCTCTGCATGCCGCACGTGACAATAAGACAGCTTTCGCAAGCTTTGCGGAATACTCTGTTAACCCCTTAAACCTTTCCCAGTCGAATTCTTCGAAAAAATGCATTGCTTGTATTTTTGGCCAATTTAAAAAGAAAGGGCCTTTTTTTCGGGGTGGTCCTTAATTAAAGTTCGACCCTGTATAAAATCTGAATGTTCTTCTTAATCATAAGAGACTTGTTGGGGACAAGTGGGTCATATGTGGACATCCAAGAAATTTTCTTATTTTGTTTATGAAAGTTTTTCTTCTTTTTCACAAGAGTTTTTCTTCTTTTTCACAAAAAACTGATGCTCCAAACTTCAAACCATTGTGATCATTATCCAATTTCCATCCGGACATAACCAGGTATTTTGTATATTCTTCTTATTCTTTTATCAAGCATTGTGTCACACAAGCAATTCATCCTGAGCCTTCTACCCATTCCAATTAGCATTCCTTTAAATACCGCCGTTGGATGACAGGAACTGGGTGGTAAGTAATTATGAGTATTTTAAGAGAAGACGTCCGTTTCTAACTTCCCAGTATGATTAATACTCACTTTTACATCTAAGTATTCCACTGTTTTCCCAGATGTAACAGTCCATTTCATCTTGTCAAGATAAAGAGTTTGAAGGTGTTTCTCAAACACTGGTAAAGCCTTTTCAACAGGGAGAATCACAAAACCATCATCTCTATATCTGTTGTCCAGCTCAAGGCCCTATCTGCACGATTGTTACGATGATTTTTTTTTCTAGATGACAGCAAGGGCATGGTGAACTCATAACCAGCTGTTCATCCAGTACTTCCATAAAAACATCAACATATGTAGATGCATGGGCAGGTTCCATCGCAGTGCCATTATCAGGAGATGCTATAACAATTCCACCATTTCCATCCTCGTAATGACAAGTATTATTGTTCAGAGCTATTCGTAACCCTTCAGTCATATATTCTTTGGGTATTCCTTAAGGTGAGGGATGATTTACTCAGCATACTATCAACTGCGGGAATTCCCATTTTATTGTCTACACTAGGATAGAGTAATACAACGTCACAAGAATTGTGGATCTGGGCAAAGGTGTTTCTTAATTCATTAATCCTTTCAATTTTCTGAAGAAACTCTTTTTTGTGTGTCCAGAATTTGGAAAGGGGGATAATGCGCCAGATGGCCGATACAAAGTTGGATGAATTTTGACAAATTTTGAGTGGGTGTACCTGTACCAGCTAACAAAAGTCTTAGTGGGTATGGTGGTGGTTTATGGGTTTTTACTAAAGGTTTACCTTTAGCTGGGTGCGTGTTTTTGATATCAGTAATGTAATGTTTCATTTCATCATTGAGAACTCCTTTCGTGTGCCATTTATTGGCAAACTTGACCACGGTTTTACTGATAATGTTAGTATTGTCATTAGAAGGAATATCATAATGATCCTTATCTTGTGATTCATTTTTAACCCTCACATCATCTTCTTGCAGGGAAGTAATAACTATAACCCCTGATTTATCTGCAAATCTGCAAGCATTATTATGGGCCATGGGGAGCCTTTCTATACATAGTGATGAACAATACGTCCGTCCACACCGCCCACGGACTTCATTTTTTTTTTTATTCCAAGCTTTCGCCTTTCAAAGGGCTTCTTCAGGAACCGATGATACTTATATCTCATATATATATATATATTATATATATATATATATATATATATTATGTATGTATGTGTGTGCGTGCGTGCGTGTGTGTGTGTGTGTGTGTGTGTGTGTGTGTGTGTGTGTGTGTGTGTGTGTGTGTGTGTGTGTGTGTGTGTGTACATGGAGGAGGAGGGGGCGAGAGGGAAGGAGGAGAGGGTGGAAGATGTGACAGCAGAAGAGATAGAAGGAACTGGAAACGGCAGCAAGGGGAAAGAGGGAGGGTGGAGAGTGAGAGTAGGTAGGAAAAGGTTCAACCGTGAGTTTGAGTAAAAATTTTGAACACATTCTTAGTGCATGAGTATCATTTATGCAAAACAGACTCAGTCATGAGAGAGAGAGAGAGAGAGAGAGAGAGAGAGAGAGAGAGAGAGAGAGAGAGAGAGAGAGAGAGAGAGAGAGAGATGAGAGAGAGAACCATAATCATAACTATAACGATAATTTATTCAAGAAAAGGCCACAGCCCCATTTGAAGAGGGGTGTAATAAAGAACATAATCAAACAATGTATTCTATCACCCAAATATAAACATTCTCAACACATGCAATTTACTTAGGTCAAATCACTCTTTCTTTTAAATGATTTGTACAGATATAAAGCAAGATTCCTTGCAGCGTTGTAATTTTTTGACGACAAAAGACAAACTAACTTGAACAGTGCTAGACGTCGATGGTATTTTAACAGAATCAGTTTTTGTCGTAGATCTGCCAGAACAGGACATAAACATACAAAACGAAGTTCATCTTCCCTATCAGATTTACACAATGGACACAACAAATCCTTTTCTGTATGGACATTATGTTGTTGACGATGCACAGCAATATCCGAAACACCAAACCTGAATTTTGTTAGTTCAGACCTGATAAATCTATTCAAGTTCACGGACAGATAAGCTTCTGCTTCTACTAAAATTAATGATTACTTTTCAGCACTCTGAATAATGAAAATCGTTCGCTGCTTTGAATACGGCTATCCCAGTCCTGCCATCTGCAATCTATTGTTCGTTGCTTGAAACAAGCCAAGAAACTGCTGACACAGCCAACCCCTTGTTCTAACCATGCAATGAAAAACCAGAATTACATAAACATTTACGCATGCCTGATGCCCATGTAGTTTTCCCTCTCATATCCAAGTCAAACAATGTTTTATAACCTTTGGCAGGTAGTCTATGCTCCCCCATGCGTAACACTTTAAGCCAGTATCTTACACATTTTCCAGAGAGAGAGAGAGAGAGAGAGAAGAGAGAGACGGACAGACAGACAGACAGACACAGACACAGACGCACAAAGAGAGAGACAGGCAGATGGACGGACAGAGGACGGAGAGAGTAATGTATGTCTCACAGAGAGAGAGAGAGAGAGAGAGAGAGAGAGAGAGAGAGAGGAGAGAGAGAGAGAGAGAGAGAGAGAGAGAGGAGAGCAACGTCAAGTAGTGTTTAATGTGGATTAAAAGGGTTCAGATGCTCGTGTGTGTGTGTGGTGTGTGTGTGTGTGTGTGTGTGTGTGTGTGTGTGTGTGTGTGTGTGTGTGTGTGTGTGTGTGTGTGTGTGTGTTTCATCTTTCGTTGCAGTCGCCACTGCTTAGTTCTGCCTTTCTGGCTCTCTTACTTGTATTTGGTCCATAAAGTCTTGTACGTCTTTGTTCTCTTGTTCAAACTTTCCACCTGTCCTCCACTTCCCCACTCAAAGGAACAACAAACTGCGCGTGAAAACTATGAAGAAACGGCTTCAGCAAACTCTCGGTGTTACTCTCTAAAGCGGCGGACATTGTCGGAACTCCAAGTGACCAAACCGACCGAAGGACAACTCACGCAAGGGTCGTCCTTTGTGAAATGTCAGAGGCTCCTACAGATGCACCCACAGACACTTTGTGAGATGTCAAGGGCTCCTACAGATGCACCCACAGACACTTTGTGAGATGTCGGAGGCTCCCACAGATGCACCCACAGACACTTTGTGAGATGTCAGTGGCTCTACAGATGCACCCACAGACACTTTGTGAGATGTCAGAGGCTCCTACAGATGCACCCACAGACACTTTGTGAGATGTCAGTGGGTCCTGCAGATGCACCCACAGACACTTTGTGAGACGTCAGAGGCTCCTACAGGTGCACCCACAGACACTTTGTGAGATGTCAGAGGCTCCTACAGATGCACCCACAGACCTTGTGAGACGTCAGAGGCTCCTTCAGATGCACCCACAGACACTTTGTGAGACGTCAGAGGCTCCTACAGATGCACCCACAGACACTTTGTGAGATGTCAGAGGCTCCTACAGATGCACCCACAGACACTTTGTGAGATGTCGGAGGCTCCTACCGATGCACCCACAGACACTTTGTGAGATGTCAGAGGCTCCTACAGATGCACCCACAGACACTTTGTGAGATGTCAGAGGCTCCTACGATGCACCCACAGACACTTTGTGAGACGTCAGAGGCTCCTACAGATGCACCCACAGACACTTTGTGAGATGTCGGAGGTTCTTACAGATGCACCCACAGACAGTTTATTGAGATGCATGCAGAAGATGATATATTGAAGAAACAAGTTCAGAGGTGGAAAGACGAATATATCTTTCATAGGCGAAGAAAAAGAAACACCCGAAGGTGCTGGGGAGGACCCAGAGAAGCACTGTCTTCACCCGCCTTTCATATGCGGAATACATTCCAGCAAATAGCTGGTGCAAGCTGCCATACTCAGCGGTAGGAACACCGCGTCCATCCGACGACAGTCTGCATGATCTGGCCAATACTGACCACTCTGGTACGAAATCAAACCTGAGTTATCACGAGAGCAGAGCGTGAAGGGCCACAGGATTACAGATGTTCAATGAAGATTGATGACGATCATGATGACGATGCTAGTGACTACCATTCTGGTCTAAGACTACATGACCGGACTGTAGGATTTCTTTTTAACTCTAAATCACAGTGTCCACCAGGCCCGAGAGATACAGACATCTGCTGTGTTAGTCAGGAGATCTGAGCGACACTCTCAGAGAAGCATTCATTTAGTGGATGAAACTTGACTGTGCGGTTCCAATCCAGTCTTTTCATGTCAGCTCAAACCACGTTCAGCATTGGGGGGGGGGGGGGGGGGGGGGGAGGGGGGGGGGGTTCCGCCGGCCCCCAAAATCACACAATGGAAATATGCCTCTGATGGAACTTGGAAGCCACGACCCCCAGTCCTGTGCCCGTGACGCTAACCACTCACAGCTACAGGGTCTAAACTCGTGAATTCAGTCTTCATGTAACTGTATTTCATTGTGTTGTAACGTTAACATAAAACCAACTCCTATCCTATCCATTGTGACATTTGACTGCACGTATCTTGACGCAAGATTTAGAAAGACTGCTTTTTATTTAGCATAAGAAATTATGAAGATGAAACTGCCTCCAGAACATTAAACTTCATCTAGCTTCGTTTTCAAGCTGCTCACAGATCTCTCTCTCTCTCTCTCTCTCTCTCTCTCTCTCTCTCTCTCTCTCTGACAATTGTCGTCATTCTCTCTCTCTCTCTCTCTCTCTCTCTTTCGCTCTCTCTCTCTCTCTCTCTCTCTCTCTCTCTCTCTCTCTCTCTCTCTCTCTCTCTCTCTTCTCTGACAATTGTCGTCATTCTCTTCTCTCTCTCTCTCTCTCTCTCTCTCTCTCTCTCTCTCTCTCTCTCTCTTCTCTGACAATTGTCGTCATTCTCTCTCTCTCTCTCTCTCTCTCTCTCTCTGACAATTGTCGTCATTCTCTCTCTCTCTCTCTCTCTCTCTCTCTCTCTCTCTCTCTCTCCCTCCCTCCCTCTCTCTCTCTCTCTCTCTCTCTTCTCTGACAATTGTCGTCATTCTCTCTCTCTCTTCTCTCTCTCTCTCTCTCTCTCTCTCTCTCTCTCTCTCTCTCTCTCTCAGACATCAAAGCGCATCAGTATCAATATGCAAATACTAAAAACGTTGATATGCTCTGTCCTTTATGCAAAAGCGCGAATGAAGATGAGGTGCATTTTCTGCTTAGTTGTCCTGTCCTGCAAGATTTAAGGTGTGAATACATACCTCGGAAATTCTTTGAAAACCGCTGTTTGTTCCGAGCTGCTCTCCTCATGGCAAATCAAAAGGAAGACGTACTGAAGAGCATGTGCATTTACTTATATAAGGCCTTTAAAAGGCACACTATTATGGTCAGTTAAAGGAATCCAACTCTAGTATTTATTGTGTACATTTTGTATGCTTTTCTGTCTGTTTCTTGTTGTCAACTATGACATGCTACCTTGCTATATGAAGTATCATTATTGGTATTGTTGTATTGTACCCCCATCAGAAGGGGCCATGGCCTATACTGATTAGAATTTTTCGTTCGTTCGTTCGTTCGTTTTCTCTCTCTCTCTCTCTCTCTCTCTCTCTCTCTCTCTCTCTCTCTCTCTCACACACACACACACACACACACACACACACACACACACACACACACACACACACACACACACACACACCACACACACACACACGTGTGTGTAAAGGCGACCTTGAAGGTCGCTATACATATATATCTGATGCCGGATGTACTGTCAATAATTGTTTCATTTTTTTCAGACGACCGCTCTCTTTTGTGTATGGTTCATGTAAAGTAAATATTCTGGAACGCATAGAATCTGACCATCTGCCAGTATCACCACAAATTGTTATAGATCTATACGTAGTCAATTATTCTTCTTTGAGTTTATTTTCCTTGCTATTTGATTAAAAGTCCATCCTATTGTATAATATGGTTCAGATAAATAGGCTCTTGACAATGCTTCCATCCCCTATGAATCAGTACATGTGTTTGCGTTAAAGAAGTTTCTTGGTGTGGGCAGACTATTTTGTGTCCGCAGTAAGATGCGTCCGCTATTGGATGAAATTATTACAAATGGAAGACAGTAGGATACCCTACAAAGGCTGACTGTGCCATATGACCTTAATGCTAGAGGAAAGAGCATCTGGGTAAGTAAAGTTCGTCTTTTTTGTTTGAACATGAGTTTGCATGGCTCAATGAAGGTGTTTGAAATGTACGTGGATTTATATCTCTTTTTCATCAACAATTGATTGTTTGCCAGTGGCAAAAATAGTCGGATCAAATCCAGAATTGTGAAAGGCTGAGGAATTACTGTAATTTGCGTGATCTGAAATCCTATTGAATTATTACACCGAAATTCAGACTTAGTACTTCAGAAATAGCTGTCCATAATTATAGGTACGCAACTGTTAATGGTGAAATCCTATTTAATTATCACACTGAAATTCAGACTGAGTACTTCAGAAATTGCTGTCCATAATTATAGATACGCAACTGTTAATGGTGAAATCCTATTTGATTACCACACCGAAATTCAGACTGACTACTTCAGAAATAGTTGTCCATAATTATAGATACACAGCTGTTAATGGTGAAATCCTATTTGATTATCACACCGAAATTCAGACTGAGTACTTCAGAAACAGCTGTCCATAATTATAGATACACAACTGTTAATGGTGAAATCCTATTTGATTATCACACCGAAATTCAGACTGAGTACTTCAGAAATAGCTGTCCATAATTATAGATACACAGCTGTTAATGGTGAAATCCTATTTGATTATCACACCGAAATTCAGACTGAGTACTTCAGAAATAACTGTCCATAATTATAGATACACAGCTGTTAATGGTGGTGACTGACTTTGTCCATTGTGCAAAGAATCTCAGGAGAATGAATGCGTGGAATGAATTCATCAAACTTTTATGTTAAAGGCAGCCCTCCCTGTTTAAGTTGTGTTATTGACGTCTTCATCCTCTGCTAACGACAGTAACAATTTATAATTGTTTCTAATAAAAGCATTTAAACCAAGAGATATAGCTATTTCATAAGCATGAACGTATAATGATATTGATATTTGTGATCTATTCTGTCGCGGATATACGTCTTGATTTGTTTTGTGTTCTGTTTTTTCTTACTTTTGTGTATCATATTCACACAACCCTTGCTTAGGGGCCAAGGCCTATTAATAACAAACCATCAGAATTTCTCTCTCTCTCTCTCTCTCTCTCTCTCTCCACACACACACACACACACACACACACACACACACACACACACATACATACATACACGCACGCGCGCACGCTGCACGCACGCGCGCACGCGCGCGCGCGCGCACACACACACACACACACACACACACACACACACACATATATATATATAGAGAGAGAGAGAGAGAGAGAGAGAGAGAGAGACAGACAGACAGACAGACAGACAGAGAGTGTGTACGTATATATATATATATATATATAGAGAGAGAGAGAGAGAGAGAGAGAGAGAGAGATGTAT